>CM077810.1:6610000-7810000 GCA_039764185.1 Tamarix austromongolica
ATTATTCGCCGGTGGACCGGTCTGGGCCTGGCTCAACAATATTTCTCTTTAAAGGATTAGTATTTTATTATATCAGTTTAATAGGTAACTTTTAGAAAAATTGGTTTGAAACCTTATTTAAATAAACTAAGTATACTAAAATAGCAATTTATTTATTTTAATTTATTAAATATTCACATATAATTTTATATACTCAAAATCCTCAAAATAATTAAGTTAAATAAATTTAAAAGGCAAAATTCTCAACATAATTAAATTAAATAAGTTTAAGAGCTAAATTATCCCTAATAAAAGTGATTTATTAAATTGTAGGCTTTTAAAATTTTAGGGGATTACAATGGTGGCTGCAAGCAGAGGTCATGTTGGTGGTGGTGCTGGAGAGTGGAGGCTACGAAGTGGTGGCTCCTTGGGCTGGTGTGTGATGGATAGGAGGTGGTAGCAGGAAGGAGGATGTGCCAAAATTGCATAAATAGGAGAGGGAATTAAGGACCGTTGGGGCCATTTATTACTGCAAAAATATGTATACGCTGGTAAATGGTAAATAGCATAAACGAAAAACTGTACAAGTACACTGAGCATACCTAGGACAAAAATAGCATACCACAAGTCGATAGCTTACTCAAACCCAAGCAGCAAAAAGAAAACATCAAGCATAGATAGAAGCTACCTAGGGGATGATTCAAAATAAATGGACCTATACACGTACACTTTAACTTGTACAACTAGGCCTTGCACATCTAGTTGCTTGGATTAAAAAATAGCAGCATTACATGCACGCCATACCAAGTAAATAGTGGCCGCTGGTGCATTACGACACACTTTGGCAGTGAAGGCTCGATCTCTTCTCTGACGACTCAAAACACGAGCTAAGCTTGGGGCAAGTAAATAATAAATGCTCATGTGCTTCATTGTCTAGGTTACAGAAGGGGCAAAATAGTGCCCCATTGAGATATGTCAACCGATCCCGAGTGTTAAGCTTCTATAAAAGGGCAAGCCAAAGAAGGAAAGACTACCATTTTATCCTGCTACCTTTCCAGACAATGGCATAATCCCTCCATGGCACCGCCTTAGGCCTGAGGAATTCATAGGCTTTCCTCGTAGAGAAACCGATACCAGAAGCCCAAGAAGAAATTATCTTAGAAGCTTCCTCTTGCAAACCCACCCTGTGAAGAATATACTAGTAAACATGCCACAACTTTTTCATAAAATGAGAAGAGTCATGTGAGGGTTGAAAAATCCCCCAAGCTTGTGACTTCAAATAGTGGGAGTGAATCCACTTAGTCCATAAAGATTCCTTTTCATCCTACATGAACCAGATATACTTACAAGGATGTTCATTATTCCATGAGTGGAGGTCTTTCAAACCAAGTCCCCCTCCCGCTTGGGGAGGCATACTTTACTCCATGCCACTAGAGGCTATTTGCCCTACCATAAGAAGCTACGACATAAGGAAGTAACCCAATTTAAAACGACCTTAGGCAAAGGGAAAATTCCCAGCCAAAAACACATAATCCCTTGAATAACCAAATTAAGAAGTTCTAATCTCCCTACAAACGACATAAGATGAGTTCTCCATAATTTCAGGTGATCACATATTGCATTAACCAGAACTTCATAATCAACAGCTCGGAGTTTATTCAGATTTAGAGGGACCCCCAAGTAGCGAAAAGGAAAAGAACCATGGGCCATATTTGCAAGCACTAAAATCTAGGATTTTGTATGAGTTTCCACTCTAGCTAGGAATACTTGGGATTTAAGGGAATTTGCCACCAGACCAGAAGTCATACTGAATTCCCGAAGAACCTGCAACAAAACTTGTACAGAAGCTACATCTCCCCTGCTAAACAAAACCATGTCATCTGCAAAAGTAAGGTGAGAAAGGCTCAGTTGCTTACATTTAGGGTGAAAGGAAAAATTACTGTAATCAGCTAGCCTCTTCCTTAAGAAACGAGAAAGGTGAAGAAGACACACATTCCATCAACAAATTAACAGAATGGACCAAAAACTGAAAACCCAATAGGATAGCTCTCAAAAAGGACCATGAGAGGGAATTGTATGCTTTTTTAATATCCACTTTCAATAGACATCTTGGCGAAATTCTTTTTCTAGAGTACTCCTTGAGTAGTTCCTGAACTAGCAAAATATTATCAGTCATCAAACGACCATTAACAAAAGCACCCTATTTAGAACTAATAATACTGTCCAACAAGCTAGATATTCTGTGAGCAAGTAGTTTGGCTATCACTTTGTAAATAGTAGAACAGCAAGCAATCAGATAGAAATCAGATACCTTGGTAGGATGAGAACATTTCGGGATCAAAGCTAGAGTTGTATGATTAATCCTCTTTAAAAGCTTACCAGTGTGGAAAAATTCCAAGATAGCATCATAGAAGTCCTGCCCTACCACATCCCAGGCCCTCTTGAAGAAGTGGGCAGAAAAACCATTAGGCCCCGGGGCCTTACAATCCCCAAGAGAGAACACCATCTGCTTGATTTCATCCACCGTGACAGGCTTAAGCAAAGAATGTTGCATCTCTGAAGAAAGAACATGACCCATCGAAAAAATAGGATCATCAAAGGGAGAGCACTCCGAGGGTGAGCCAACGAAGCCCATAAGAATAGTTAAAAATTCCTTCTCTAACTCATGAGAAGACTGAGTCCAGGACCCATCCTCCTTCATCACACGAAGAACAACAGATTTAGCATGTTTGGCTTTCAGCATATCCTAGAAGAACCTGGAATTGACATCCACCTGAAATAGAAATTTTTACTTGTTTTTCTGCGTCACAAAATTGAAGGCAGCTTTATTTAGAAAAGGGGCTTTATCCCTATGGACATCCAACTGAGGGGAAGCATCCCCACCCGCACTTGACAAAATTACCACATATTTTTCCATAAGCTTAGCCTCAGCTTCTTCAGCTCTGGAAATAATATGTGAGAAGTGAAGCTTGTTTAATTTCTTAAGATAAGGCTTCAACGTAGAGAGCTTCTGACACAAATTAAACTGCATAGTACCACAAAAATTAAATCTCCACAAAGAGCTAACAAGTGGAACAAAATCAGGATGATCACTCCATATGTTAAAGAAATGGAATAGCTGATTTTCCTATCTTGAAGCCCCTAGGGAGATCACACAAAGACAATGATCTAAGAGGGACCCGGGCGGCAGAAACTGGGCCGAAACTAAGAGGTCATAAGCAAAGCCCGTGGCATTCATGAGAACCCGATCTAACTTGCAATTAACACATTTAGCCAAGAAAGTATAAAAACATCCAACAAATGGTACATCAAAAAGCTGAGACACAAGGTAACATTCCTTGAAGTCCGCCATTTCATAATCCGTAACTGGACGAGGACCATCCCTGTCAATGGAATTAAGAGGGGCATTAAAGTCCCCACAAACCACCCAAGGACCCCGAATAGTAGTCGACAACGTACATATATTATTCCAAAGGGGCTTTCTATCACCCACAGAATAGAGCCCATATACAAGGGTTAGGTAAAAGAACTCTCTGGATACTAGATCAGTGACCATACCCGATAAGGCTTGGGCCAAGATATCCTAAAGACAAAAATCCACCAGCCTTGGATTCTAAATAATCAGAATTTGCCCATTAGGATGGTAAGCAAAGTTATCATAATGCAGCCACCCGCAAAAATACCTGTCAATCAACACTTTTGCTTTTCCTGCATCAAATTTAGATTTCACAATTCCCACAATAGGAGAAGACCAATATTTACACATTTTAGCGAGAGCTTTTTGTTTTAGGGGAGGGCTCTTTCCCCTAATATTCCAAATTAAAATATTCATGCCAAGGAATTGGCCAAAGGCCAAGAATTTCTCCGACGACCAAACTGTTCAGCAATCGGCCTCCTAAGGGAGACATGATATTTCTTCTTAGGTGCCCAACCTTTTTTCTTCACAATACTCCAACCATCCTCCTGGTCTAATACATTAGTGTCCTCTACTCTAATGTTCTTACTCACCCCAGGCCATTTAACTAAAGAAGAGGACTTCCTTGTCTTTCAGAGTTTGCCTAAACGTTGTTTGGAAGGTGGAACAGAAGGGGGAAGAGTAGAATCAGGATCCTCAATTGGAGATTTCCTTTTAATAGAGTCTTGAGCCAAGTCATAATGATCCAATGAGTCCTAGACCAAATCCGGAGAAACATCCAGTATTACACTATCAGCAAGGGCTGCCACTTCTTCAAGAGTTGGAACAAAATCCTTAGCAACTAGAGGTTTCTTTAGAGGGGCTTTCAAAAAGGAATTCGGCTTGGACCCAAGAGCTTTCCAAATAGAAGTATGATTTACCAATTCTTCTTTTTTTTGGAGCCAGGTGGCACTTAACATAATCAATTGTGCAATGGCCCAAGCTTTTACACTCATGACAATAAGGAGGTAAGTCCTCGTATTCAATAACCTGCATAAAACTTCCAACATCACTTGTTACTTCAACCAAAGAGGGCAAATCTAATTCCAAATCAATTTCCCCCAAGATTCGAGCATATTAAATCTTTAATCTTTGAGTGGTAAAGTCATCCACCTGGATTGATCGACCCACAAACGAGGCTATCGAGCTTATTGGCCCTATATTCCAGAGTTCAAGAGGCAAAATTTTCAAACAAATCCACACCGACACTTTAGTTACCTCCTTTAACCCAAACGAAAAAAAAATCTAGGAAATTCCTTAAAAAAAGGGCTTTACTATGCATAGAATAAGGGCCACCAATTAGTGCCTTCATCTTAGCATGTGCAGAATCAAACTCCAAAACCAGCCATCTAAAACCGTGAATCATATACTTAAATGGCCGGTCTATAACTTTCTTAGCAGCATCAATCAAAAATTTGTCTACAGGCACTCCTACAAATCTGCCGAGCACACATTCACCCTATGTAGCATCAATACAATCAATGTTCTTTGAATCAATGAAAACAGATTTACTAGCAGGAGGAACAAAGTCACACTTCATTAGCTAGGCAACTACAAACAACTTGGCATAAGAAATACTTGCTTCCAGCCGTTGATTCGACACTGGAGGAACCAGGAAATTTTCTTTTGACCCGCCCAGAGAAGTCAAATGTAGCTCGAGTCTCTACAACATTTGATCACCAACACTAAAAGGTAAATTCGACCCCTGGGAAACTGAAGATGGCATTTTTTTGGGCAGGGATTGGATCATCCTGCGACAAATCAAGATGAGTGATTCCATACCTGTCTCGAATCACTTTTTCTAGCAACTCAACAAATTGGGCGACAGGCTTAAGCACAGGACTGCTCATATTATCATTTCACCCCACAGAATCACACTCAACAACCGGTTGTTTTTCCATATCTGACACCATAATAGGAGATTCACAGGCCAAACTAACCTTTTCAATCGAAATAGCAGCAAATCTGAGATCTATATCATCATATGACATACTCAAACCCAGATCTGGGTTTGAAGGAGAACTTGAACAGTATACATGAGCAGAAGGTGAGATTCTAGAACCAGATTCATTCGAAGAAGAGGGTTGGAGAATTTGGTCAGTATCACGGGGAACAAGACCTTTCCCTGGACTCGGTAGAGCGCAAATGGTAGCAGATTCAGGACATTTATGGTTCCCTGACTTTTCTTCATTCCCATAAATAATAAGAGACAAAAATTGCACAGTAAAAGTGATGAATAGTATCAGGAATTAAGAATTCTAGCGTGCAGGAAGTCTCAATGAACCAGATCTATCCTCACCTATCACTTGACATTGGGAGAATGGGGAATAAGAGAGAGAGAGTACCGATACTGATAGAATAACTTTCACATGACACCTCTCGGAGGGTTGAACGATCCACTCAATTAAAAATATGTATATGCATATGCATACATAGGGGAAGCAAGGGGCTATGACCGGGTGAGGGAAAAAGAAAAGAAAAAGGAATAAAAAAAAGATTTAGCCCCAACCCATAACCATAGGGGCTGGGAAAAGATGGGAAAGAAAGAGAAAGAAACGTGCACACAAGAATAATCACAGAAGAAGACTGGCTAGAAAAAAGGAGTGTGTATATATATATATATGTATATATATATATATATATAAGGGAAGGTGAAGAAAAAGAAAATAAAAAAGAAATGGAAAGATATGGGGTTTAGATTAAAATAATCTAGGTTAGCGTATTAGGATAAATTAATTAAATAATTATTCGGGATTAGATTTAGGTTAGGAAAAATGTTAATAACCTAAAAATAAAAATTAGGGTAAGGCTAAGCTTTAGGATCAGAGAGTTAGGGTAAAATAGCAAGAATAAATTTTTTGGGGTTAGAATTAGGTTAAGATATTAATTACCTAGGATTAAAGTTAGCTAAAATTTTGGGGTATTACAATTTAATCCATCTAATATCCTATTTAATTCATGCGAAAATGTGTATTATCATCATTAAAGAATCATTTTATAGCACTGTGTAAAGTATTAGAACATAGTAAGTTCAAAAGAACAAAAATAGTATGCTCTAACTGAACCGGTCGATCGATTTGGGCTAATCGATCGATCGGTTTAGCTCACCCAAACCCTAGAGTTCCTTCGAACCAATCGATCAATATGGTCATACCAAATTATTGTTCTATGACAAGTCAATCGGTTTTAACAAATTGGTTGATGGGTTTAAATATAGAGCAACTAAAGTCACCATAGACAACCCAATTGATCAATTTAGGCCAACCAGTCGACTGTTCTATGGACCAATTGATTAATTTACTCCCGTACGACACATAATAGACATTTTAACATGATTCAAACTCTAAAATCTTACCACATCTAAACCATAACATTTTCATGGCATAAGACCAATATTTAACATGCTCATATACTGAATCATACTTTGTTTACAAGAAATCGACGTTACTTCTCATGAATCAAGCCCCTTTTCTCATAAATCTTAAATAATCCATCACACATCATTAAAATACTAAAATCTCATCCAGGCATATAAAGATTAAAATTTTATAGAGTACACTAACTCACATACTTCTTGTAACACCCCAAAATTTACAAATTTTTTTTTAAAAGCAATACTCATAAATTAAAACCGTAAATTTTGGGGATGTTACCGCCACACTTAGTATCAGACCATTTTATTACAACTGTTCCGATACCAAGTGCTAAGGCTGAGAAAGCAATTTACATAACACATTCATATACTGAATTAGTAATAATTAAAATCAGAGTACGCATAATTATATAAATTCAAAGTACTAAATAATGTCTTTCTAGGTAATAACAAACAACGTAAATAAATTGTTTCAACGATACAATAATTTAAAATGACACAATTTAAGATATTAAAAAGGAAAGACAGCCACGTCCTTCTCTCGACCCGGTCTGTTTAGTCATTACTCCTTTCCCCTGATGTCCCATGGATATCAATAGCATCAAAGTAGATATCTCCTACCTGCAATAAATTAGGCGGGTCCCCTACTCGTGGGAATGAGCAGCACCCATAAAACGAGTGGTCAGTACGCTTCGTACTGAGTAAGGTAACCAAATACTAAGGCCGACACATAACACATTAATCAATGTAAGATAACATTCCACATGCTTATCACAATCCATACATACAATACATAGGAACATGAAGTAAATCATTTGAAATCAATGAATCCATACATAAGGCTCAAGAGTTCAATTACTTACTTAATCTTTCCTTTATCAAAAGTAGATACACACATGTTCTTTATCAGGTCTATACGAGTACGGGAACCCCACTATTCTCGCCGGTGGATCGGTCTCCAGGACACTCCGGCTCCTGGCCACTATTATAGCCAGTGGATCGGTCACACTAGGGCGCATGCCCTACCACTATTATAGCCGGTGGATCGGTCTGGCCCCTTCTCGTACAGTGTTCCACTGTAAGTAATTAATATCTTCCCATATCTTATCAACTTTTATGATTGATTTGTTGAGCTCGGGATCCCCCACTATTATAGCCAGTGGATCGGTCACTAGGGTAACATACCCTACCACTATTAAGCTGGTGGATCGGTCTCCAGGCTACCGCGGTACCTGGCCACTATTATGCCGGTGGATCGGTCTGGGCCCGGCTCAACATCTTCCACTTTACGTATTTAATAATTTATGTATCTTATTCAGATATTCATTTCAAGACATGCACATCCAGAAACGTATTCCAATAATACAGTAACCCTAATTACCATGAAACCCGAACTCTACGTAAGTCATCTTCCCATGCATGCCCTAGCTCCCATACAAACCCTAGCTTCATGTAAGCCCTAGCTCCACGTAAACCATATCTCCATGCAAAACTCTAACGCACATGCAAACCCTAGCTCCACGTATTACACTCTCATGCAATCCCAATTCATATGCAAACCTTAACTCCATGTACTACACTCTCATGCAATCCCAATTCATATGCAAACCTTAACTTCACGTAAACCCTAATTCCATGTAAACCCTAACGTCATGTCATTTTATGCAAACCCTATCATCATGCCATTTCATGCAACCCTAACACCATGTCATTTCATGCAACCCTAACACCATGTGTAATCCCCCAAAAATTTTGAAAACCCATATTTTAATAAATAACTATATTTGAAATAAAAATTAGCTTGTAAAATTATTATTTTAATTATTTTATGGATTTTAGAGTATGTATATTTGGATAAGAGTATTTAATAAGTTAAAAATAAATATTTTGATAATTATCATATTGTTCCATTTAAATAATTTTCCCAAACTAATAGTTTACCAACTTTACCCTTTATAAACTAAAATATTAGGTTATAATAAATTAAATTGTTAAATTAAATAAATTACCAGGGATATTATATTTTATGATTTTATAAATTTAATTAAACTAATTTTCCTTTTTTTTTCATTCTCATTTTTCTTTTCCCCCCTTTCTTCCTTTCCTTTTTCTTTTTCTTCTTCCTTTTCCCTTGGGCTGCCTCGCCAGGCCAGCCTTCCCCGTGCGTTGGGCCTTCGGCCCGCCTCATCCCTCTCTCCCTCTCGCACACTGACCTAGCCAGCCCCTGCTCGTTTTTTTCTTTCTTCCCCCTCCCTGGACCGGTCGGCCGCCTGTTTTCCTTTCCCCCGACCGGCCGCCACAGCCCTTCCTTCTTTCTCCTTCTTCTTAGGCGACAACAGCCCGACCCTCTACAACTGCCGCCCGACCACCTGCGCCTGCCGCCACCTGCCGCCGCGCCTGCCCCTGCTACTCCCTCCCTCTACCCTATCCTCTTCTCCCCTCTTTTGAGCCAAGCTACCCCTGCACCCTATCCATTTCTGCAACTCCCTCCTTCTCGTCGCCACCCTCTCCCTGCCACCCTACCGCCTCCTTGCCGCCCTATGCCCTGCCATCTGCCCCCTTGTTGTTCCTCTTCTTTTCTTCTCCCATTCGGCCAGTTTATTGTCCCATTTTCGAGCCATCTTCTTTCCCCCGAGCTCCCTCATCTCTCCTCCCTTCTTTCCTTTGTTTTTTCTGTTTTCTCCCTGCGCCACCGTCGTCCGCCACTCCGACCGCCGCACCCAACCCCTGCGCCGACTCCTGCCACCACCCCCTACTGCCCTGCATCCCCACACCGCCCCCTTGAGCCCTACACTTCCTCCCTTCTCCACCCCTTCTTTCTTTTCTCCCCATTTTCCCCCTTATCACCAGCCATCTTCGCCGCCTTCCCTCCGCCGTCTCCGCCGCCTTCAGCCGTCGCGAAACCATCCTTGGCCACCACCAACACCCCCTCTTCACTCCTGCATCCTTACCTTGCCTCCAAACCTCCCCCAACCACCCTCTTTTCTAGCCTAAAGACCTCAACCCGAACATGGCTCATTTTCTTCCTCCACCTCTCTTCGAGCCTCTTTCCCCTCTTATTTATGCATGACACTCACGCTGCTCATGCAGCGTGAGCTTTTTCCCTTGTGTTGGAAATTGTTTGGAAAATTTTTTGAGGTATAATGATAATTATTTAAAGTGTTTTATTTAAATAAATTTCTTTTATAAAGTCTTATCCTTTTTATTTCTTATTTCTAACACAATAGTGATGGATGTTATTTTAGGTGTTGAATTGCTAATTGTGCTTGGTAAGGTTTGATAATTTTTTGATATTAAGGTAACCGTTAAATCCCGCTTAAATGCATGGATTAACGCATGTTATCACATTAGGCATTATTAATGTGTATTATGCTTGATATATGTTGCTTAGCATATCATATGTGGTTATTGTGTTTATTGTTGAAAGGAAGCATGATAGATTGATGATATGTATGGGGATAATATTTAAGGTAATAATTTGGTGGTTAGAGAAAATGTTAATTATTATCCATGTGGTTATATGCTATGGTGGTATTTAATACATGTTTAATACTTTGTTAGCATTAGGAGATTTTATTAATATATATTGTACAAGAGCATGGCCTAATATATATATATATATACATGTGCTAATAAGCATTACATTAATTATAAGAGTCACGGGTGAGACTTTAAAGTCAATACTTCATATAGCATTAATAACAATTTAATAATAAGGGTGTGTAAAGAGTAAAATGGTGAATTTGTTAATAAAAGGAGAAAATAGTAATTTTGGAAGTAGGGGTAAAATGGTAAATTTGAAGGTAAATGGGTAAAACGGTAATTGGGTAAATCAAAGGAGTAAAAGTGAACATTGGAAAGGAGTAAATTGGAAATAATAATTATTGAGAAGGGTAGAATAATAAGTTAAATAACAAAAGGGTAATTTGATAATTTAATAGTAGAGAAGGGTAAAATGGTAAATATGATGAATGTGAGGGGTAAGTTGGTAATTAAACCGACTGGAGGGTATTTTCGTAATTTTGGATAATGGAGTAGGGTAGTTTGGTAATTATGACAATTAAGAAGGGCAATTCGGTAACTTAAATAACAAAAGGGTAATTTGGTAAATTTAATAACGGAGAAGGGCAAAGTTGTAATTATGATCATATGCAAGGGTAATTTGGTAATTTAACCAACCAAAGGGCAATTTGGTAATTTTGACAATGAGGAAGGGTAGTTTGGTAATTTGACCAACTCAAGGATAATTTATTAATTATAATAAAGGAGAAAGGGGCAAAGTGGTAATCTAACCAATTAAATGGAAAGTATATTAAGTGTAATAATTATTAAGGGGGAATTGATGTCCTAATAAGTATGATAAATAATTTAGTAACCTAAATCGAATAAGGGATAACTTGGTGATTTTGTAACAAGGAGGGTAACATGGTAATTTATCAAATAAGAAAGGGTGACGTAGTGATTTTATAAGTAAAGGGGTAAATAAGTAGGTTGTATCCAGTATATCATTATGATTGTGGAATTCGTAACATGGCTCTAATAGTGTTGATTAACGAGGTAAAAATGTTTGATGATTAGTAAGTATCACGAGATGAGTTTTAATTCAGAATTAGATGAGTTTAGGATGGCCTTAATGATTCTCCTATGTTATGTTGGATGACCATCTGAATAAGAAATCTCTGATGATATCTGAACGATTAAAAGAGGATAATTATTTTATTGTTGTGCCTTTCTAATCACCCTTAATTAAGACACTAATACTTAAAGTGAAAGACCTCGAGATCGGGAATGGTGACTCCTTAGGGGTCGCTACCCTAAGGACGTGGTTTAGTCCACGATTATTATGGTATTTGCTGGTGTGCCTTTGTGCCCCAGCCAGGCCCTACATCTACTCTATCTAGCTCTACGGACCTAGTTAGGGGGTATGCATACTTAAGGATTAGGTGTCCTTGTCGGTAGGGTACTGAGTTAGCTTTATGCACCAGTACGACCAGGGTACCTTTGCGTCCCTGGGTTACTAGTTGAAGGGTACCGAGTTGCTTTTATGCACCAGTGCAACTGGTGTACCTTTGTGTCCTGGGTTCTTGATCTCCCTATCGAGGCAAATAAAATGGAGTTGTTGTGCTGAATAAAAAGGAAAAATACAAATTGTTAAAGTGAAAGATTAACGAGCCGGGACCAGTTGATTTATATGATGAATACCGATCCACCGGTTATAATAGTGGCCAGGAGCGTTGTGCCCTGGGTGATGATTCTTTATATATCCCGGTCCACCGGTTATAATAGTGGCCAGGAGCATTGTGCCCTGGATGATGATTCTTTATATATATATCCCGGTCCACCGGTTATAATAGTGGCCAGGAGCGTTGTGCCCTGGATGATGATTTTATATATATTCCGGTCCACCGGCAATAATAGTGGGGGTCCCGAGCTCGATAAAATTTATTTTTGGATGTGAATGAGTTATGGAAAAATACTAGTCATTGAGACGATTGATTAATGGCCTCAAGGCCCAAAAAAATATCGATTACTGATCAAGGCCTATTTGATATTGGTTGATTGATTATTGAATATATGAAAGTGAATTGTACGTATACGCTATTAATGTATGATTGAGTTATTGGATGTACAAATAATTGGATCTGAATACCATGTTTATACCTATGGTTATATCTGAATGTAGTAGTATCATGTGTAATATGGCGTGCCTGTATTTTTAAGTGCGTTTTTAAAGGGTTACTCAGTACCGTAGTACTGAAGGGTTCCCTTCATGGGGCCCTGCCTATTCAATGGGCAGTACCCCTTGCAGGTTGTGTTCAGGTGCTATTCAAGTGGGCCCTTGGGGAGAGCGTAAGGTACTGTCCGGAAATTTTTAGGGTTTTAATTTATCTCCTTTAAATTCAACGTATTTGTCATTTTGTAATCACCGTGGTTGAATGTTTCTCTTGTAAAGTATTTACTGTGCTACTGTAATCTTCGAATGCTTTAGTTCTCGTAAAATTTTATTTAACTCATTTAGCCTTAGCACTTAGTACTAGAACGGTATGAGTGAACTGGTCTGGTACTAAGTGTGGCGGTAATACTCCCAAAATTCACGGTTTATTAAATTGCTTCCGCTAAATTTCTTTTAATTAACAAAAAATTTTAGTAGTGAATTTTGGAGGTGTTACACCATGTCATTTCATGCAACCCTAACATCATACCATTTCATGCAAACCCCAACTCCTTGTCATTTCATGAAACCCTAACATCATGCCATTTTATGCAAAACCCTGACACATGTCTCAAGTCATATCATACATTAATGACATAAACATATGCATAATTCTCATGCCACGATATATTCACAACAACATACTTCCATTCCACAATCATGCCACATGCACAATAATTAATAATAACGAACATAAAATACATGGCATATCAAAAACCGGTCTTGGTGCACGCTCCTATTCCACTTGAGGGGTTTGACTAGGTTCACCTATTAAATAAAAGTATACTAGAATTAGGCTCCCTTATAAAATTTTATTATTCTCTAAGTTATTCTAAGATTTTGTTTTTAATTAAAACAATACTACACAATAATTAATTATACAAAATATTACTTAAAAATACAAATAAATTATTGTTTTCATTCGAAAGGGTGGTGATACAAGGGTTTCTACCCTTCACCAAAATAGTAATAATAGCAATAATAGTAATAATAATAATAATAATAAAAGTAAAACACTATTAATAACACTCTTATTAGTAGAATATTAATATTAATAATACCATAATTCTTAAAATTACAAGGTGGCTTTCAAAATCAATCCATTTAATAATAACACTATTTAAAAATGTAATAATGATATTAATATTATATATACGTATAATATAAAGTTAATAAAGATAATAATAATAATAATAATAATAATAATAATATAATTAGAAATAATGTTAAAAATGTTAATAATAGTTGTAAAAAGCAAATGTGCGAGACTTAATTAAAATTTTAGGTTTATAATCCTCCTGAAATAATTACAATATTAACTAAATAATTACACTAATAATAATATTAATATTATTATTAATAATAACATTAAACATGTAAAAATTTAATTAAATAAGTAAAGGCCGAGATGAATAATATATTTTACTCAATAATACTCCCAGACCTGTCAAAAAAATTTATAAATTAGAATACAGTCGATATCAATAATAATAACTATTATAATAATAATAATTAAAGTTGAATTAACACTAAAATTTAGGCTAAAAATAGAATAATTATCAATAATTCAAAACCAAGTGTTTAAAATGTCTAGGGTTTCACCTTGAGTCGGAGGATGTAGGTGGAACCAGCGGTGGTTCTCGGAGTTGGCCGGAAAATGAATCTAAGAGGGGTAAAAATGAAGAAAAAGGGGTGAGAGGGGAGGAGAAAAATAAAATAATTTTATGGGTCGGTGGAGGAGCCTTAGAAGGAGTTATTGGTTGGCTTGGGAGGTGGTAGAAGCGGCGGATATGGCGGTGGATGGTGGTTCAAGTCTCGAGGTGAAATTTTCTGGCGAGATAACTAGTCAACTTTACACGATTATGGAGGCTTGTACAAGGTGAATCGAAGGTCTTATATGGTTTAGTTAATTAGAGGGTGTTTCAGGGAGGAGATTGGGAGTGAGAAGAGGCGACGATATTGGGTATAGGAGGAGAACGAGGCGTCTACAGTCAAGGTGGAGCACAGACTGGTACTTAGGGTTTCGGAAAAAAAGGAAGCTCGATTTTAGGCCAAATGTGGGGTATTTATAGTAGTGGAAGGTAGGCTCGGGTTGTGGAGGTTACCAGAAGATCAATTTCGATGGGAAAAATGGGTTGGTTTTGCCGTTGGTCGGGCGGCACAAATTCAAAATTTTGCCCGACCTTCGAGAGGGAAATGGGGGCAAACGTGGAGAAGAAATGGAGATTGGAACAATTCAAATGAACGGGCATGTCGAGAGGAAGAAAACGAGCCGGAGAAGAGCCGGTCACGCCACGTGTGGCCGGCGGCGCCATTTTCGGGGGAGAGGAGGAAGCTGGTGGTTATGGCGTCGGGCGGGAGGAGGAAGAAGAAGATGGGGGGTTGGCCGGCCGGTTCGCGGGGGAGAAAAGAAGGAAAAAGGGAGGGCAGGCCAGGCGGTTCGTGCGACGTAAAACGTCGTTTAATGAAACAACGAGCTTTGAAGAAATAAAAGGCTGAGTCGCGGCGTCTTGGGTTAGCTGGTAACGGTTATAAAATTTAAAGTGAAACGCGGCGTTTAGTTGGAAACACGACATGAAACGCAGCGTGGGGAGGGACGAGGCAGGCGGCAGTGCAGGCTGGGTCGTGCCGAAGGAAAACGAATGGATTGGGCCGTGCAACGGCCCAATTCCGGCGAGACAAAAGAAAGGAAGAGAAAGAAAAAGAAAGAAAGAAGAAAAAAAATTAAAAGAGAAGAAAAAAGGAAATTAAATAATTAATTTGGGTCCATTTAATTTAATGCAAATATTTAGGATATTTAAAATTAATAATATTTAAATAAAATATTTTTTAAATTCCTTTTTTTAGGCTAAATAGTATTTTTAAAGGATTTTTCCAAAATTTTCATTTTAAACTCATGAATCCCTCAAATTTTAATTAATTTAATTAATATTAATTTGAAACTATTTTATCTTTCTTAATTTGAATAAAATAATTTATTTAAATAATTTTCCAAATTAAAATCCTTAATTAGATAATATACCCAAATTTCCTTTACTTAACCTATTTATAAAAATCTCTTATTAAATTGTCCTAATAAATTTCCTTTTATTTTAATAAAATAATTTATTAAATTAAAATTTTAAATACAACCTTATTTAAATATAATATTTAAAATTAGAAAAATTTGGGACATTTGGGACATTTCACTTATTCATGCCATATTTCAAAGGCAAGAATGACTCACTTTAAGCTTAGTAAAATTTTCCACCAAAGAGACAAAAACCTTGAGTTGAAAGATCTCAACTTCCAAAATCTTAAAAAAAAATAAGAGATTAAAATTCAAAAATCATCAAATAGCCTTCACAAATTAAGAAACTCAAATTTGTGAAGAAAATGAACTTACCGCCTCCAATAGAAAACAGGGAAAGAATGAGCTGAATGCAAACTTAACTCTCTCTTTTTTCTTTTTTCTAAATCTAACTCTTTATTAGTTAAGAATAAAATAAGAGGGAACTAGAGAAAGGATCAGAGAAGTAAATCAAATTAGAATAAAAGCTCAAAGCGGAGAAGAATTAGCACACTTATTTAAGAAGCTCAAGTATTTTAGTGGTAGAAAGAAAAGTAAGGAAAACAGATGATTAGGGTTATTTATAGCTAGCGACTCAATTAAGAGACGGGTGAGGATATATAACAAATTGAAAACCCTAATTTTACCGTTTAAATTTGAGCTAAAAGGGTGAATTTGTCAATAATAGATTAACTCCGTCAATAAAAGATTGAACACAAAAAGGGAAATGATTGATTAGCATGGGAAACAAATCTCTCAGCCATGTAGTGATATTATGAAATCGAAGCATAGCTATGCAGTGATAGTTTGAAATCGAAGCATATGCTCCAGAGTTGTTCATAGAATAAATGAAGAAGAAGATAAAGAGAGAGGCCATCTTCCCGCTCTTCTATTAGAATCAAGCCCTTAATTTTGTTCGAGACAAAAATTAAAGCTGGATAAATGATCAAAAGAGTTAAGGATTACTCAGAAATAGCTGGGATTTATTTTATCAAATTTCTATTTTGATGTAAGAAGTTTTCCAAAAAATAAGCTTTGAAAAACACTCAGTCCGACAAATCAGTTGATTTGTTTGGTCAGACCAACCGAATGTTCTACAAATCAATTGATTGGTTTCCCCAAACCTGTCGATTGGTTCGCCAAAAAAACCCATTTTATTTCATCTTTCCATACTTTTCACATTCCTTATTAAATCATGTCCAATCTATAGCTCCAAATCAAGATAGAAACCATTCAAATCTCATCCAATACACTAATTTTTCATTTTATAACTCTTACAAAATACAAAGTGTTCACATTTATTAGTGGGCTTAGACCATGCCTTTAACCAAAATTAGGGTAGGTTAGGTTGGGTCAACCCACGTGACTTAATTTTTTTTATATTTTTTTATAATTTTTTCATTTTTAATATCTTTTATAAGTAAAACAATATAAAATTAGAATAAATATATATAATGATTCTAATATTACCTTAGCGAATATTTATAAAATAAATTCGTTTGATATCTTACTTTATCAAATCCTCATTTTTAAATAACAGATTATAATAAATCTAGTTTTTATAGGATAGATAATATCTATAAAGTCAATATTTATATTTATCATTATTTTTCATATAAAAATACATTAGACTTAAGATGAATTTAATGTTAATCTATTTTTTAGCACTTTAATTGTATTTCAAGCAAAAAATTGAAGTAAAAGAATTTATTTATTATTATTTACCATAAAATTTTCAATATTAATATTTTATAAAAAAATTAACTAGTTTAAAAAATATATTTTTTTAAATATAATTTTTAAATATACTTTATCATAAAGGAAAAAAATAGTTTTAAATGAGGATTATTATATTTTTATTAATACATAATTTAATAATAAATTAAAAAATTATTGGATTGATAAATATTTACGGATATCTATAAATTTTTTAGAATCCAGCTAATTTAAAAAAAAAACTTATACCTATAAATCATTTGGTCCGAAATTTGCTAGATTTTTTTTATCATGGCTAATTAAACGGGTTAAACGAGCCTGTTACTGGTTGTTGCCTCGACCCAGACCCGTCCCGTGCCTGCTGCCAAGCGTCCAAGCCAGACGTCTGCTGTCCGGCGCCTCCACTCCAGCAGCCCAGCGATTGCGCCGTCTGTCGTCTCCTCTGTTCGTTGCTCGTGTTGCGGCGCCGTTTGTCAGCGACCCTGCACTAACCACCACCTCGACCGTTCGTCGCCTTTAGTCAACACAGATTCTCAGCTGTGCGTGGTTGGTCGCTTCCTGCTCGTCCGATTGGAGGCTCCAATTATTGAAGGTAAATTTTCAATTCTTTCAATTTTTGAACTTTACATTTGCAATTTTTTCCTTAATTTTCACAAATCTGTAGACTCTTTCCAAATTTACAACCATGATCGGCTCCAATGTTTTCAATTTGTTAGCAGCTACTAACTACTCACTTCGTCATCAATTTTTAGTAATCATGTGTATTAGGATTTAGAATTGGATGTAGTTGGAGTTGTTTTGGCCGTGCGAGTCTGTTCTTTTTTTCTTTTCCTTTTTCTTTTTTTCTGGTTCTGGTGGGTAAATTTGCTGCGGATGCTTCCGCTGATCTGGTTGTTCTGATTGGTCTTTGATGACCGTCTGTCTCATTTTCTTGATAGGAGTTAAGTGTTGAATGTGCGGTGCTACTGCTGTAGGTTGGCATTGCAGATCTGAGTCTTGGTCTTAGGAGGTGGAGTTTTGTCTTTTGCTTTGTAACGTGTTGCATTTTGATACTCAGTTTCGTGTATATGTATTGTTGGTTTCTTGTTTGGTAGCATGCTACCAGGTAGTTATGCTGGGATTTTGTTAGCAATAGCTTGGTTAACATGTATTATGTGCTGCTGCCTCTTGCTTACATGTAAATCTGGATGTATTATGTCTTGGATTTAGGGTTTATATGTATTATGTTAAATGATTTACATGGCTAAGGCAAGTAGTTAATAATTGAAAAACAATAATCAAAGACAGATTAACTGTAAATGTGTGAAAATTTGGTGTTTGTTTGACAGTTGATATTGCAAAGGATTAATTAAAAGTTCATATGATTATTGGCTTTATCTGTTTGGTAATATCCATTGGGGTAATGGGTTATCCGTCGAGTCACAGATTATTCGTTAGATAATAGATATTCATTGGGTACAGATATGGATATGTTAGGGGATACCTATTCAGGTAAGTGTACAGATATGGGTTTAGAAATCCTTATTAGGTTTGGGTAACGGCCCCATTTACATATTCTGCTGTAGGTATGGTCATGAAAGCTTCTTCTTTGCCCTTTCCGATTAATGATTGCTTGCAAGGCCTTGTTAATGGGTGTTTATGTTGACTGACAGTGATTATATTCAAGCACATTACTGTCTACTAATCATGGACAAAGAAGAAAATCTACAAGTTACCAGACGGACAACCAGATCATTAGCTACTGCTGCTTCAAGTGATGATTTACAATCACATAAAAGGTTTAATGATTACAAACCAACTGTTAATGATCTTGTATTTGGAGATGTGCCAATTAGTTTGGATGATCTGTTATCTGGTTTTCCTGGTAGACGCCCTCAGATTGTTGAAATTTTACGTCTTTTGGGTCCTTTAAATTCCCCTATGCTGCCATTATTTGTATATGGTGGTGCTGCAACTGGGAAAACCAGTGTGATACTTCAAATATTCAGACATCTAAGACGGCCTTTTGTCTATACAAGCTGCCTTACTTGTTACAGCCCTCGAATATTGTTTGAGTCTATTTTGAACCAGTTGTTGCTTCATACTAGAAATGAGGAGAATGGCTACAGCAATGCTAAGCGTTGTGAAAAGCCTTCTGACTTTGCCAATTTTCTTCAAAAAGCTTTAGTTAATGTCTTGGATATTCTCAAGGGTGACTCTGGAAAATCAAGCTCGAAGAAGTCATCATCACATAAGAAAGGCAATATGATTTATGTGATAGTAGACAATCTGGAACGTGTTCGAGGATGGGACAAGAGTTCCAGCATATTGCCTATTCTTTTTGGTCTTCATAGGACTTTGAAATTGCCTGAAGTGGGTATAATCTTCATCAGTAAGACCTCACCTGATACCTTCTATTCCAATTCTGGTTTCATGGAGCCAGTTCCCGTACATTTTCCTGGTTACACTGAGAAAGATCTTCGCCAAATTTTCATGCAGAAACAAGATCAGCCAGAGCTCTATTCTTATTTTCTTGAGTAAGAACACCATCTGCAATATCAATGTGTCCAAATCTTTGTTTGAAATAAAATTATGTATTGATGGCTATTTCTTATTTTGCAGCATTGTACTGAAGCCCTTTTGTAGGATCACTAGACGTGTTGATGAACTGTCTACTGCCTTCTCTCATCTATATCAGAAGTATTGTGAGCCATTGGCTGATATTGAAATTGCATTCAGCGGAGAGACAAAGCAGAAGCGGGAAGATGCAAAAAGGAGGCTGTTCAGTCATCTCCAGCCTCATATTGCTCCTTCTATGAATAAGATCTCAATCCTTGAAGTTGAAGGGCAGAATGAGAAAGCCAAGGGCAAGACAACTTCAAGAAAGTTGCAAGGTCAAAATACATTTGAAGAACTGGATTTTCATATGTCCACTTCTGCCAAGTATCTACTGCTATCAGCATTCCTTGCTTCTAGAAACCCTGCCACTCTTGATGCATCATTATTTGATTCAAGTGGAGGTCTTGATAGTCGTAAAAAGAAGAGGAAGTACGTATCTCACTAAGATCTGAATTTGCATTGATAATAGAAGCACTCAAGTATGTTCTTGATTTGTATGATGTCTTGGAATATTTTAACTCATTGTGTTGTTTTCCTGCAAAGGCCTATCCCCATACAATTAAATATCGGTCCCGATACGCAATATCGGCCGTTATTTATCGGATTTAAGGTTAGGCGATACGCGAAATTGGCGATACGCAACAGATTTAGAATTTCACATATTTATCGGTGATATATCGGTTATCGACCGAT
Source organism: Tamarix austromongolica (assembly GCA_039764185.1). Classification (NCBI taxonomy): domain Eukaryota; kingdom Viridiplantae; phylum Streptophyta; class Magnoliopsida; order Caryophyllales; family Tamaricaceae; genus Tamarix; species Tamarix austromongolica. Next base: position 6,630,576 of record CM077810.1, read on the forward strand.
ATTTGCCGATATTCTACCGATATTTACTGGTACTTGCTAATATTTATTGTAAAAAAAATTAAAAAATCACGCCGCGATAACCGCAACATATAAAATATCGTTCGCGACGCTTCGATACCGCGATATCGCAACCGCAATTGCGACCGTGATTTTATTGCTTGCCTATCCCTTGTGTGTTTTTTCGTTTTTAATTTTGCAATCAACGTTCCCTCCAACATTTGAATATATGATGATCATCTTCATCTTAATCATCACCTTTTCTGCAAAGTCCCTTGCTGTTTTGGCTCCTCATTCATTTTTCCCTCTATCATGGATCTGTTGGGTCATTTGTATTTTACTTTCTACATTTTTCTTGGGTGTTGAAGAGGGCTACTTGCTATATTCTTTGTCCTGTGGAAATTGACAATCCAGCCAATTCTTGGATAGCTTGAAGCAGTTCCCTGTCCTGAAAACTCCCCTTCTTTCAACAGAGCTTGATATCATCTTGTGCAAGCAATTTCTATTGTTAAACTGAGAAGATCCAGCATGTTTCCCAGATACATGTTCGTGTTATACTGGCTAAGTATTACCTTTGTCTATGAATAATCGGAGTTTTCCCTAAATCTTTTAGTTCATTGTTTTTAGGTATTCTGAGAAAGCATTGGAGAATAAGGAAACAGCTGAGCAGGAATTGCTTATGAAGGGACCAGGGACCTTTGCCTTGGAGAGGATGTTAGCCATTTTTCAATGCATTACATCAGTGGCTGAAATATCTCTTGATGATGAGCAACTAAAAGATGGTTCAGTTGGGTGTGAAAGTTGGGAGAGTGAACTCATGTCTGATGTACTGTTGCAGATATCAAGTCTCTGCAATGCAAACTTCATCATCAAAGGAGGAAGTTGTCCATTAGAGGGTTCAACTCGGTATAAATGTACTGTCTCTGAGGAATTGGCTTTGAAGGTAATTCTTGAGACCACTTGTGCCATTACAAATTCCTGTTAGTCTAAAAACTTTGATATGTGGTTTTTATCCATCATTTATTTGTGTTTCATCTTTCTGAAACTTTTCATAGGTTGGCAGAAGCCTAAAGTTCCCTCTATCAAAGTATCTCTACAGAAGATAGATAATGCTCGGCTTTGATAATTCTGCTGTATCCTTGCAAGAGAGATGTCAAAGGTTGATCTATCTTAAGTAGATGTTTAAGACCTGCTGTGGGAAAGTATTGTTGTAGGTGTTGTGTTTAATTTGTATCTGTTATGAAATAGAATTTATCAAAAAATATATAAAATTTTGAAAAGTTGCAGTGGTAAAATTATGTTTCCGCTCCATTTCTTTTTTGCCCTTTTAAATTCAAACATAAACTTAGGAATGCTGCTGGTCTTGAAGCCACTGGTTTTTTCAGCACTTGCATGATAACTGATGCAAGCTCTGCTCTCACATTACATAGAGACATGGAAACTACCTCATTAGGAATGTGACTTGGTAGCCATTCTTCACTGATAACTTTTTAGATAAATTGGATCTGGAAGATGGCAGATAACAAGGAAGGACCCCTCCAATGCAGAAATAAATGGGAAGTTGTGCAACTTACTGCATCTGCATATGCAACTGCTCCTGATCCAAGAGAAGATGAATCACGGGGAAGCAGAAAATTCTCAACACTATTTTCGTCTTGCCGCTTTGCTTTCCCTCCCAATCAGTATGTGAATTTGCCTGTAGAGCCTGAAAACTTAGAGATCCAAAAAAGAAAACAATGGAGGTGAAGACATGCCAGTTGAGGATTATTTAAAGGAATGAGGGTAGTCTGAGAAAAAGGAGGTTGATACTGGAACATTAAAGGGTTAGCTGTGCCAGTGGAATTACCTTGTGTTGATCAACTCTTTAATGAAAAGGGTAGCAGGTTTTCTATTCATGCTTCAGAGTTCGAAACAGCTGCTTTGCACGAATTCAATATGGGGGAGCAAAATATATGTGGATCGATTCATGGTGGAACAACTGTGGGTGGATCAACCAAATCCAATGAAGCTGCAGATAGTGGCCTCATTGAGCCATCTGAAGGTTACTTAGAGCCATCTACAGATGTATCCCGTTCTCTGAAACTTGGAATGGAAGATAAAGATTATGGATCCGAGCTTTGTTATAGAGCTTGGTGGAAGAAGCATGTGGCCTCTTTATGCACCCATGCATAAGAAACAAATGCATTTTGGTCTGTTTTCATTGCTGCAGCTGTAATGGGTCTTGAAATACTCAGCCAGCGGTGGCAACAAGAAAGGTGGCATGTTTTGCAACAACGCAGGCAACTCACTCTTACTGATGAAGTATGTCAATTCCTGATGAGCTATCTTATGCAGTATATTTTTGTTTTGATGCACTTATCTAAACATTTTGACTGTCTTCATGGCTGAAAGGCTGTTTGTTGTCTTCACTGATTAGAAAATATCTTGTGGCAAATTATTTGGCTTCATGGGGTGTGGACACTGGTTAATAATATTACATATAAAAACTTATTTAGGGACTGTAAGTTGGAACAATGCTTGTTCGGTTGCTCTATAATGGGCTCATGATATTCCATATGTCAATGTTCTTGCTTTAGATAGCTTGGCTTTGTTGGGCAGAAACTCTGGAAAACTTGAATCAGTGGCGGAGCTAGGTGATTTGGGCAGGACACCAAGAAAATCAGGTTAAATGTATATTTGTAGGTATAATTATTACTAGATTTTCTTGACACAGTGGAGGGACACCATGTTTTTTCGGAGATCATATGATTGAGTCTAGTGTGGTATATTTTTTGTCAAATTTTGACTACATATATATTTAAAAATAGGCATCCTCATGTTTCAATGTCAAGACTTCCAAGTGTACCTCCTTGAATGCTACATAGACCGCATGAGCTATGACGTTTTTGTACTCTTTTGTTCAACTAATTTGTTTTACATACTTCTTAAATTTTTAGCTTATGGATATATATACTAAAATAAAATTGTATGAATGATATTTTGACGAGTTGTTTATGTAAAATTGTATGATTTTATAGATTTTGCATTGAATTTATTTTTAAGTATATTAATTACGGTTAATAAAATATATAAAAGTATTATTATTATTATATGGGGATACCATGGACTCGAAAGCCTGGCTCTGCCACTGACTTGTACCATACAGTACTGCATGCATGTGGGTTGTAATAGAGCCATTTGCAAGTAGGGACCTTTGAGTTTTCTGTGACTGTTCTAAAACATAGCAATGCCAATTTTCTGCCATATTCATGGAAGCCTTAAATCTGAACATCTGGTTAATGGCCTTTAGTTTCTGCGGATGTACTGGTTGTTTTAGTTGTTTCATGTACTGGTTGTTTTAGTTGTTTCATGTACCTCAGGAGATTGATTAATTTACAATTTAGAATTCTGGACTCAAAAGAACTTAGAGAATAGATATTTTACCTAAGATAGGATGTACTATTATTTCAGCTATGTGACACATGATTATTCTCTCGTTGATTGGGGGAAATTGTGCGAGAATTTGAAAATTCTTGAATTATATGGTTCACAATTTTTGTTTTGTTGATCTTGAAGAAGGGGGCATATGAAATTGTTGTTCACCCCTTATTCAGGGGACTGGATGTGGGTAATCACATAAGAAATGGGTTGTACAATCTTGGCAGTATTTGAAGTCTTAAGGCAGCTCTTTAAGGTTTATTATTTTTTTTTTTTTTTTTAATGATACACATGTGACGAGAATGATGTCAGATCCATTGATGGTTGCTGCAACATGTGAATTTAATGTTCTCAGGCAGCCAGTTTCAACAAGGATCTGAGAATTTGTTAATATGTAATGTGAGATGAAGCCTTGGAAGTTAACCTGAGAATCTTTCGTGCTGGATGTTTAATAAATTTGTTCCATCTTTTGAGCTTGGATTGTTTTGAAATTTCTGTAAAATCTTCATAGCTGTGTGGGGCATTTTCGTACTGGAAGCCTGATGTAACCTGAGAGCAGGCAACCCAATCATCTGTGTGTGTTTGTAAGCAAGTAACCATATATTGGTGGTTATTTAAACAAATGTTTGTTCTGTGACTGGGAGATTGTAGGTTTGGATAGAAAATGGCATGCTCCAAAAGTTCAAAGCAATGCGCAATCTCTAAGTCCCCACTTCGAAGCGGGGCTTTCTATTTTGTAATGTTATGGACATTGTAATCTAAAAAGGCAGGAAAGGATGGATTGATTGGAGTATAGAAGAAGAATCAGAACTCTCAGAAAAGTTAGAAACAGAAGGATTGATTGGAGAGTGGAAGAAGAATCGGAACTCATATGATGCCACTGGACTACCTCGGCAGTCTGAAAATGTGAAGTTAAATTCTTTCTTGCGGCCGCTTTGTGTGATAAAGAATCAGGGTGTTTTACTCCTTGATCTTTATTGGTCAATGATAATGGGTCAAGGAACTGACTTGTGATATACTAGAAGACTTTGTCGAACTCTGACCGGTCATTGTTTGTCAACTTGCTGAAGGAAACCTGCCGAGAAGAATGATCAGTAGAGCACTTTGATTGAATGACTGAGCGTATTTTCTTAGATTCCAGTATAAAAGTTGCAATTTTACCACTAGTGGGTAGCTGTTGTCTGAAATGTGAAGGCCATTCTTTCCTTCCCTTGCCCTTTGTGCGGTAAAGAATCTGTGAGTTTACTCCTTGGTCTTTAATGGGCAGTGATGGTGGATCAAGGAACTGAATTGTGATATACTAGAACGAACTGTCGAACTCTGATTAATAATTGTCTGTCGATTTGCTGAATAAACTGGCCTGGAACAATGAATGAATCATAGAGCACTGATCGAAGGACTGAGCATATTTCTTATCGTTCGTTGTAAAAGCTGCAACTTTACCATTGATGTAATGATGTTTCCCTGTATGTAGAAAATTTTGATTTTCTTATGCTTCAAAAAGTAGAACTGTGGGAAGTTGAATGTTCCACTTTTACATATCATTTTCATTTCCACCTGGTTATGATGGCGTTAGAACATTCATTCTATCATATAGTTTCATCTCCTACATTGAGGCTGGGAGTGACATATGGTCTCTTCATTAGTTGAATGTGATTTTGCCGTAATTGATGATCATCCTGCTGCTCTGCATCGTACAATGTCCTTTTTTTCTTTTTTCTTTTTCTTGGATCTTTCTACTGCTTTGCTGCGGGAAAGCTGATATTATTGTCTAATTGGCAGAAAACTGTGAGGATGATATTATTGTCTACATAGTACAATGTCCTTTTTTTTTTCTTTCTGTTGCTTTGCTGCGGGAAAGCTGATATTATTGTCTAATTGGCAGAAACCTGTGAGGATGATGAACCCCTTGTCATGGTTCAAGGATGTAGTGATGTGATGAATGATGATGGCCCCCGGGGGGGGGGGGGAACGTGGTTAGAAATGACGATGACGATGAGGATGACGAAAAATTTGTGTTCATAGACATACTCGCCTTTGGTTGCATCAGAAAGTAAAGGAAAGAGATGCGGGAGCTTATGCTTCTTTCGGTATGTTGAGGAAGGTGTTCTACGTTGGAACATCAAAAATTGAAAGAGATGGGATAGTTAAATGTATAAATCAGAAATCTTCTTAGAAAATAAATTATGTATCAGAAATAATAATAAAAAAATATGAAGAGCAACGTATACGAGTTACTAATTTGTGATTATCAAGTAATCGGTGAAAAAGTAATTTTCTACTAACTTTGTCGAACAATATATTCGATAGAACTTTTCATATCTAGAAAAACTGATTAATTGTTTAATTTATTAATTAATCTCCAATTGGTTTGTTATAAAACTATGTAGTTTTTACAATGAATTTGAATTGTTTACTAATGTATATATAAAGGGATGTATTTAATTTTATTAGTAATAATAACGTTGTCTCAGAGTGTATTATTTTACTATGAAGCTCAAAATCCCAGCCCCATCACTGTTTATACCTTCAACGCAAAAGCCCACAACAGTTACTTTCCTGCCGACCTTATAATGTACCATCGAGCAATTTAATTTATCTACTTATATACTATGCTTTTATATGACATTGAATCGGATCAACACGAAGCCGAAGTAGTAGCTCAATAATTTATGCAGTTTGTGGGTGAAAACAGTAATCCTGCCTGACTTCCTATTCTCTATTTCATGCTTCTACAGTCGGCGTTGTCATGAAAGCTTCTTTCCCCGCCCTTTCGGATTGATGATTGCTTGAAAAATTTTGTGGCATGCATGGGTGTTTATGTTACTAGACAGCGAGTGCATTCAACCACATCACTAATCGCGGATAAAGAAGAAAATGTACAAGTTACTAGACGAACATCCTGTTGCTTCAAGTAAGGATTTACAATCGCATAAAAAGGTTTATTGGTGGCGAACTGTCAACGACCTCGTTTTCGGCCTTTGGAGATGCACGTGTTATTTTGGATATGTTCTCTCTTTTTCCTTGTTGACGACCTCACACTGTTAAAATCTTACGCCTTTTGGGTCCATTCGATTCCCCATTGCTGCCATTATTTGTATATGCTGTTACTTTTAACTCGAAAAGAAAAGACAGTGTGGTCCTTCAGACATCTAAGACCACCTTTTGCTTCTACAAGCTGCCTTCCGTGTTATAGCCCTCGGATATATTGTTCCGGTCTATTTTGAACTATCCGTTGCTTCATATTAGAAATGAAGAGAATGTTTTATTTCATATGTTATCGGAATCTGAAAACTTTAACTATACGCCATTAATAATATATTGACTTGGACTATGTATTCAAATTTTTTTTTTCTTGCAAGGAAAAGATGCTATTCTAGGAATATAATTCAAACATCAATTACCAATCACACAGTAACTAGCTCCACCAACCAAATAAAAAAGAATGTGATTCTTAATTTTTGAAGAGGCCGGTAAAAAATTTACAAACCATAGGAAAATTTATGCCCAATGTGAGCCATATCATCTGCCACGTAATTCGTCTCCCTATAATTATGAATGATTTTGCAGTAAGTGAATTGGGACATTAAGTATCTGCAATCATCCACTAGGGGAGTCAGACAATGATAATCTGTGCTTCTTGACCAAACAAGATTCACTGCTACTGCTAAGTCACAACACACTTATATCTGATAGAGGTGCCTCTTCATTGCTTTATTTATCCAATAATAAATCTCCCACAACTCTGCCGACAAGATTGAGTCAATTCCTAAGTTGGCAAAGAATCCAAAAATCCAATTTCCACAACCATCACCTGCCACACCCCTTGTTGCTATGGCTCCTAAATTTGTGATAGCACTTCCATCTACATTGATCTTGATGATGTCTCGGGGTGGTGTTTCCCAACATAAAGTATGTTGCTATGAAGTGTGAACTTCTTGTGATATGTTGCAGACTATTGAACTTGTTCCAAGACATAAATTCATCACATACAAAATTTCATAACCACGGGATTGCTTTTTTGACCTGCTGGTTAGTACGACAAAAAAATTCTCTTATTACGCTAATACTACAAGTTCCAGCAAATGATAACAAAATAAACCTCCCATGGGGGATCGTCAATATAATAAGCACGAGTCTTACAAACATTATGCCAGAATCAATCATTCATATCACTACCTAAGAAAAAACTCCACTCCTCTTGTGGTATTAATTTTTTCCAGATTTCTTTGGCTAAGTAGCAACCTCTGAGAATATGTAGAATTGACTTAATGGGATGATGATATGAATCACAGGTCATATCTATCGCTAGGCCTCTTTTGACTCTATTTCATTTGACAATAACTTGTCATACGCCACCAACCAAGCAAAGAATTTAATCTCATGTCTCACTTTCAGCTTCCAAAGATTCCTCCACTTTGACTCAGTAAGAAGATCATCTTACCGAAATAATTACTAAGTTGAACTCATGGAAAAGTTTGCATTGAGTGAAAGTCCCTGTGTGATGATATCCTACTCAATTTATAGGGTTGTAAACGAGCCGAATACCCCTGAACTTGGGTTTAGCTCATTTAACTAAACGAACGAGTAAAGCCGAGCTCACGAACTATCTAAAAAATGAAACAAGACTCACTTTTTTGAGCTTGGGCTTGGCTCGTTTAATAAACGAGCCTAAAATTGAGGCTCAGGCTGGCTCATTTAACTAAAGAAAGAGTAAAACCGAGCTTTTAACGAGCCGAGCCAAGCCGAATACTAAACTGGCTCAACTCATTTACAGCCCTATCAGTTTACATGGACGGAATAAAATAAGCCATAAGCTCTGTAAGTCTATGCACGGGTAAGAACTGCTTGAATGCATCCCACTTCCACATGCCATCCGTATTAACATAGTCATGAATCAACTTGCTTCTTTCTTGAGAGGGAAGAGACGAGTGAAATGATTCAATAAGAGACCTTCTTCCCATCCACCAATTTCCCCAGAAGTATGTTTGGAGGCTTGACTTCATGACTCTCTGAATATCTTGCCTGAGCAAAGGTAGACTCTTCACAATGTTGAACCATACCTAAGAAACACTAGCAATGGTCGTGTAAGAGAGGATATTATCATTTGATAAATACTTCTCGCGTAGGATTTGAACCCATAGCACCTGATTATTGGTAACTACTTCCTACACCAACTTTAACATATCATCCTAGTTAGAGCTATTCATGCACCTCAAACCTAGTCCTCCGTGGTCCTTACTACGACAAAAAAGATCCCAGCCAGGAAGATTGAGTCTTCTTCTACTCTTGCTACTTCCCTATAGGAATCCTCTATTGACACTATTTAAATCATCTAGCACACCCTTAGGCAGCATATTCGCCTACATGATGTATGAGGGAATGTCACTTGTAATGGACTGAAAAAGATTAGCTTAACTTGCTAAGGAAAACAACTCTCATCTCCAATTAAAAAGTTCCTTTTGAACTCGATCAATAATAAAAGCATAGAAACCTTTTGTCTTTCTCCCTACATGGAGATTGATCTTCAGGTACTTCCCTAAATTCTTGACATGCTTGAAATTAGCCATACCCAAGATCTCCTTTGCTAGTTACCGAGGAACATTTGAGGAGAAAAGAATGGAAGATTTATCCATGCTCATGATTTGATCGGTGACGTTTTCAAACTTTCTAAGGTAAGACAACACTATCTCCATCTAAGCTTTGCTTTCCTGAGTGAACAATAAAAGATCATCTATAGAAAAAAAATGAGATAATTTAGCACCTCCCCTCATAACATTGATAGGTTTCCACTGTTTTTGATTCACTTTAATTCTAATAAGATGATCAAGCCTCTACATATAACACAAAAATGTAAGGAGATATAGAGTCTCCTTGTCTTATGCCTCTAGTGGGCCCTATTCCAAATCACCAGGATACTAAGGGTGGCAATACAAAACATAATGAGCTGAATAATGGGAGCTAGAAATCCACAAACATTCAAGGTATCTTCAATAAAGCTCCATGAGAGTCTATCATAAGCCTTCTCCAAATCGATATTTATTGCCATCAATCCTTTACTCCCTTTCTTGCTTTTCATGGTATGGATCATCTCTTGTGCAATGATAAAATTATCATGGCATTGCTTGCCTAGAATAAAACTACTTTATTCATGAATGATGACATTACTAAGGATCGGTTTAAGTCTTGTAGCTAAGACCTCATTAATGGCTTTGTAAGCCACATTGCACAAGCTAATAGGTTGGAAATCCCGTACCGTCAAAGGATGATCCACTTTGGGAATAAGTAAAATCAAATTTTCATTCAAGCTTCGATTAAAGGAGCCCAAGATGAAAGCACTACTTACAAACTGATGTAAGTCACTACCAACCACCACCCAAATTTTATGGAAAAAAAATTGGACTGTATCCATCCGGGCTAGGACTCTTAGACCGTCCACAGCGACGGAGCAAAAAAATTTTTGCGTCCGTTGCTGCGGCGCAATACCTCGCAACGACGAATCAAAAAGATAGAAAAAGGTACGCGGGCGCAATTACTTGCGCCGAAGCAAAAATTTTTGCTGCAGCCATACAGTAAAATTTTATTTTACTTTAAATATTTAAAATATAAAATAAAATTTAATTATATTAAAATGATTTTAAAGGATATATTGATTTTTTTTTGCACCTTCGATGTGGATGCTCTTAAAGAAGCCCATAGAGAAAATAGCCTCTTTTACCTCTTGGTGTGTGATTAAATGTGTATTCATATGGTTTTAAAAATCTAATGTAGATATTATTGTAGTGTTACATAGGAAAGCAAAAACGATAAAATATTTTTTTTTTAATATTAAAGGCATTTATATATGTTTTGAAAAAATGTGGATAAGAAAATAAAAATGCGAAACATTTATCTGCTTGATGATGGTGGGTCAAACAAATTTTTCGTATATTAAGGTATTATTCATAATTGTATATTTAGAGAAAAAAAAATTCTAAGGTTCGCTCCAATTAAGGTCAAGGAAATTATCTATTAAGATAATAATTTTTTCATATATATATGATAATTAATAATCATATACATGTAATTACTTCTAATAATACTTGATTAATACACAAATTAATCACATATAAAATTATTTTATTATTTATTTAATATTTTAAAAAGAAAATAATTTCTTTTCTTCTTAAATTCTAACTTTATTTTTCAAAATTTTGAAATAAAATAAAAAATAAAAAAATAAGAATTAAAAAATTAAACTTAAAAATTAAAAAAAAAAAACTAAATAATGCTTGTAGTACGTGTTTTTTATTTAAATTATATTTTTTATATTTAACAATTGAATATTTTGATACTAGGACTTGAAAGTTTTAAAATTATAAATTTTTATTTCCATATATTTTCTTTTTATTTTGTATTTATATAATTTTAGAATTAAAAAAATACTAAAAACATGTCTAAGTAACTTTTTAATTTATTTGTTATTTTTTAAATATATTTTTTTATTTTTTGACTATAATTTTTATTTTTATATATGTTTTTATGTTTAATTTCTTAAAATTCAAATTCTCTAATTTTTTAATTTTAAAATTTTATTTTTGAGATTTTAAAAGTTTAATTAAAAAATATAAATTTAAGTTAAGATTTTGTTTCTAAAATATTAAATAATTAATAAAATGGTTGTTTGTTGATTTAATTTATAGTTAAATAATATATTAAGTATTAATAAATGTAATTGTATGTATGTATTTATAACTTATAAAATACCATATTTATACATAAATAATATTATTTTAATGGAGAACTACCTTAATTGGAACAAAAACCAAATATTTCCTTCTTTATTATGAATTTAATAACATTTTTTTCGTGTATTGGAACAAGTCCCGAACATTTTCCCCTTTAAATGATAACTTTCATATAGTCTGGATGGATTGTTGTGTTATAATTTCTATTTTATAGAATGTACTCGTCCTTTCAACACCTAGCCCAAAGTCCTAAAGACTAAAATCCAAGCCAATATCTCATGAGCCTAGTTAGTTATTTATTAGTATGAATTATGAACAATGTCCCAAAAAATGTTACATTTCTCGAAGTTGTTTGAATCACAACACATTTCCTTCCTCATTTGTCATGTGCACTTCCTTGTGAGTCCCATCTGTTGAACTTGACAGTTTTTTGGAAAGCCTAAAGACAATTTTATTAAGGATTAATGTCATATACATACAACATCATGATACATCCAAGTTGGACAAGAATCAATCAATTTAAATACAAGATAGTGAGTATCTTGCCACATTGTTAGTAAGAGCATGAACAATTTCATTACAAGATGTTATAACATAATGAAGTGTGAAGGAAACACCATGTATTAGTAGTGGAATTGATCGAATAATCTCCCAGTTGTCGCCACTTTTGAGTGATTGGAAGCATTGATGTGCCTACTTACTAATGCTGCAGTAGTGAGAAAACTCAAATTATTTCTTCTTCATTTTGTTAGCCTTGCTTGAGCTTTATAACAAATTAACTATTGAGCTATGTGCTTCAAATACTAGTTTTGGAAGGTTCGAGTTGTAGTTCCTGAGCTAAATACAATATAATTGTGCCAAATAATATAATCGTGTTAAGTTTCTATAGAAAATGAGACAAAACATGGATTCTAGAGACAAATACGGCTTAACCGTGCTAGATAATATGAATATGCTCCCCACTAAGGTTGTGTTGATGTTTTCTTTGATGATTTGTGTTTTGGCATTAGGTGACATGGCACGCATAATATTTACTATTCTTTTTCAAAGAAAATAAATCGAGAGTGAGAGATATCAACATCTTCTATTCAATTGAGGATTCTTATATTCTTTTCTCTACATAGTGAATTAGATTTGCTCATATTCATTTGTGGATGTAGCACACATTAGGTAAATGATGCAATTCTTGTGTGTTCTTTATTTGCTATGATTCTTGTTCTTAGGTTGTTTTAATTAATCTTACATACTTCTCTTTGTGAATTGTACCTAAATTTGATTTTGCAATTGTTATATACCCTTACAAGTGGTATCAAATGCACATTGTGAGATATGTTGTCCTACATAAGAAGTTCATGTTTTAGCATTAGGTGACATGGCACGACCTGACTATGTTAGTTGGCATAGTCATGCCAACCCTAATTTCATAATTTTTCTTTAGCACTGCCTATTTTGTTTGGGATTCCTTTAGCAGTTTTTTGGTGGGGTTTGTATTTTTGTAATATTTGACTCTTCTATAGAATAGCAACCATTAACGGCCAACAACAACCATATGTAATATTCACTATTCTCTTTGCGAGAAAAATAAACCGATAGTGATAGTGAGAGATCTCTACTTTCTCTATTCAATTGATGATTATTGTATTCTTTACTCTATATAGTGAATTTGACTAAACATAGCCCACATTGGGTGAACAACTTAATTCTTATGCATTCTTTATTTGCTTTGATCTTCGTTCATGAGTTGTTTTAATTAATCGTGTGTACTGCTCTTAGTAAATCGATCATAAACTTATTTTTTGCAATTGTTATATACTTTTACATTAACAACGGAGGAGAGGCGAAGATAAAGACATTGAAAGGAACGGAGAGAACCAGAATAGTTGATTCTATTATTATGTGCATTGAAATTAATGAGCCGACCACTGTGAAATTAATTTTTATATTTAGCACAATTAAAATAACATATCAATCATACATGATCGTTGTCACAGTATCTTCGGCATCGTTCGACTATAGTTCGTGGACGATGAATAGTGACTAGATTTTTCATCTAATTAATTACGTGGCCAGTTGTGTAAAGTTGACGTTGTGAAATAGTATTTTGCTTCATTATTGAGTCGATGTGCGATATCAGACTGTGTTTTTAAGATATTATTAATTAATAGAAATTAAAATTAAGCTGGGAAGGGGCGAGGTGAACTGCAGATGATGTATGCCTATGGATTGCTTTAATATACATTTACGTTGATGTATAGATATCAAGAATTTTCAATAATCAGAAAAATCTCATTCAAAATGCGAATAAATTGCGTATGTAAATCGTTGTTTTCACGCCTGTTATCGATCGACTATGCTATGCTGAATCCTTCTCTGAGTTAAAAAGACCAAAATTTGTTGGGTTTTGTATGAAATGAACTCTGAGTTGCAAAATGCCTTATCACGACTTAATAATATAAATCATCTTTAGTTAGTGACTGCTAGCAATAATCGAAAACAGGATTATCAGTAGGAAAAGCCGAAAAGCCCGACTGCATTGGAGTAATGTGAGGGCCGGAGGGACGGACGGGGAATATGCAGTTAGGTTCCTTAAGATTGGTATGCACGATTACAAAGGTCGCTTGTGCAATTTTGGGCTTATTTTAAGTGAAATGCTACAGCTGGAGGATAATGGTTGTTTGGGGATGACCCATAGAAAGAGAGACTTGATCCTTTCATGCATGCACGTCTGAAGCATTATGAACCAATAAAACAGCAGCGTGGAACATGGAAGTGGAAGGCACGCAGTAATGCTTGGACTAAGATGTATGCATGCGAGCCTCGTCTACTTTCTCATGAAGCTGGAACTTTATTCACGGGCTCTTCAAGCAGCTTTTAGCTTTCCCTTGCACGGTTGGAAAAATTCGTGCCTGTTAATGTCCAGGACCACGTCCGACAACAATAATGCTAATAAATAAAAAAATATAAAAAAATCCAAGATTGAATAAAAACACACATTCATAACTAGAACAAATGATTAAGGAAAAACAGTGATTTTATGACATTCAATACTTGTAAATATAAAAAAATTTCTTACAAAATTACTCAGCACACAAATTCTCTCTTTTAGAATTCAAAGTAAATAAAAAAATTGGAAAAGAGAATTTTAGATAGGTTTTAGGGCACTCGGCGGCAATTAGGGTCTTTAAACACGTTATGCAAATTAACTCTAATGAAATCGAGGTGGCGGCAAAAAAAAAAAGAAAAAAAAAACACAATCTATGTAAATAAACATTATATCCCTATAATCTATGTAAATAAACACTATACCCCTACATTCCCCCCTCCCTACTAAATACTTAGGTTGAGCTAAACTTTGTAGGTCCAAGGAGAATATGACAAACACAATCCATATTGCCAAAGACGACCCTCCCACATTTTCACCCTTGGTCTTCATTTGTCTTTAAATTCCTCCGAACACTTGCACATACCAATCTATGTTAGTCTTCATATACAAATATAAGTTACAAGCTCACAATCTCCACCTTGACATTATATTTGTGATAGCTAGCAATAGGAACATAAAATATCATCACAAACCTCTAGGCACAAAGGGCCTTCATGGAATATGAACATGAGCCAAGTCTAAGCCCTAATCAAACTCAAATACAAGCAATGACTTCATTAGCAACCATGCCATATGACATTTTTGAACATGTTCTTCCTCGATCTAAACTTCTTTTTATCACTAGCCCCCTTTGTTACAAGGCCCTTACCACATGAATCAACTAATTTTCTCCTAATCAATTAATTATCAATCAATTAATGTTGCAGAAAATCATTCTTGACATCCTTAAGAATCAATTCATCCTTACCATATAATAATATCTCATGACAGTGTTTATAATCAACAGACAGAAAGCATAATAACATAATCACAGTATCCTTATCATCTAATTTGATATCTATATTTTGCGAATCCATAACTATAAATTCAAATTCATCAAGATAGAATTTCAAAAATTGTCCCTCACCTAATTTCAAATCGTGCAATTGGCTCTTCAACAATAGACGCTTCATTACAAATCTCATCATACACGCAATTGTCTCTTTAACCACCTCTCGTAATACCTCATTGGATAGGCACAAGTGTATAGTAGACAGAGTCTTCAAATTGATCTTCTTAAACTCCTCCTTAGTCACTGTCTCTAGCTTATTTGCTTTCTCAAATAACATCTTTTCCAATATATTATGTACATGGATCACCTTCATCTTCAACTATCATAAGTTGAATTTTACGAAATGATCAATACCCTATTTTGATGCAGATTGATTACACACCAAATCCAACCTTTGATACCAATTTGTTGGAAAAATTCACCATTGTGAACGCCCATGACCACATCCAACACCAATCCAAAAACCCAAGATTGAATAGAAAAACACTATCAGAACAAGAACAAACAATTGAAGGAAAACAATGATCAATTGAAGGAAAACAATGATCTTATTACGTGTACTAATTGTGATTATAAAGAGAACCAAATAATCATCACAAAATCTCTCTTAGAAGACTAACAAAATCACTCGAAATTCAAAATATCTCTCTTAGAAAACTAAGTAAATAAGAGAATTGGAGAAGAGGAATTTGGATAGGTTCTACGACACTCGGTGACAACTAGGATCCCCAAACACATATATTTATAGCACTACGAACAAACCCTAACGGGATTGAGGTTGTGATAGAAAACGACAAAAATCACTGTCTGTACAAATAAATAAGGGCTCCCGTATTTTTTCTTGAACACTCGGGTTGAACTAAACTTTGCAGGAGCAAGGAGATTAGGAGAAATACATTTTGTATAGCGAAACAGAACCCCTTTGTGTTTCCACCCTTTGTCTTTGTTTAACTCCAAACTTCTTCGATCGCCTGCTTGTACCAATCTATGCTAGTCTTCACACACAAATACAAGTCACAAGCTCACATGCGCAAACGTTTGTCTTCTTCGATCTTCCCTATTACAAAATTGAGGTGAATGCCCTCTCATCCAATTGCCCATTCTTGGAATTAATACCATCTCCAGCTATCAACGACCGTGTAATGACTGACTAGCTAGAAAACGAGTACCACATGCAACCCTTTGAGAAAAATATATGGCAAGTTTATGTATACTCCAGTCCTTTGTAATCGTGCGCTTTGATGATCCGGTATACATACATAACTTTTCCAAAACTTCGATTGAGGATGGATCTTCATCTTTAGTTGCATGTATGCCATTGATCCTGCAACAGCGAGTCAGGGAGTCAATGAACGAGTGAGCAAGGGAAGGCTGATAATCTTGTATAGACCTTGGCCATAAGGATCTATTCAAGACTGTACGTCTTCACGCAGCATGAGTTGAGTACCCCAAAGTATCGGCACCTCCTAGACTATAACAGAGCAATATCTAGCTCGCTTGCTGTGGTTGATTTTGACGTTGACTTTTGGTAGTCAATCTGACTATAGGTCTTTTGAGTAAACTAAGAAGCGGTTTCTGTGATACGGGTATGAATTTTACTAGAAAACCAATAGGCCATGAGACAGCTGCTATGGCAATGCAAACACCCCACTGCTGCACATTCAGTCTCTCTGTGTCAGCGAACTTTTTCAGGAACTCAACCATCATGACCTGAAGCACGATCGTGACACCCACGATCCCGATAAACAAGTAGTTCCGGTAAAGACCTTGGAATATGTTTTTAGATTGCAGCTTCCTTGAATTGAACTCATTAAAGATTTGGCAGAACACAAAAGTATTGAAAATGAGTGTATTCTTCACTGCTTTGCTTACTTCAAGAAGTGACTCGCCTTTGAATTGCATGGTCAGGAGGACAGCTATCTGATATAAGGCTTGGGCCAAAAGATTCCTCCACATAATATTGGTTATGAGGGGTGCCGTCCTTCCAACCGGTGACATGTCGAGCAGATCTTTTGTGGGTCGCTCCGTAGCAAGTGCCAGGGCACCCAGCGTGTCCATGATGAGGTTTACCCAAAGCAATTGAACCGTTGTAAGCGGGACATCTCCAGCTGAAACCGCTGCGATGAAGTTGATGACAAGGGCCGCAACATTGACCGTCAGCTGAAACTGGATGAACTTTTGGATGTTAACGTAGACACATCTCCCCCACTTGAGCAGTGTCACGACGGAATTGAAATTATCATCTAAAATGACGATATCCGAGCTCTCCTTGGCTACCTCGGTCCCTTGGATTCCCATGGAGAGTCCAATATCAGCCTCTTTCAGCGCAGGTGCATCGTTCGTGCCATCACCCGTTACTGCAACCACATGCCCTTTCTTTCTCAAGCACTGCACCATCAGTAGCTTGTCAAATGGAGATGACCTTGCCATTACACGTATCCTGTCAATTTTCTGCATTCTTTCTTCATGTGTGTAGTTCCTGAATTCTACTCCTTCTACCACTGCGCCATCCATATCTAGTCTGGCAAAGTTCTGATCAAGTATCCCACATTCTGTAGCTATAGCTTTTGCTGTAAACACATTGTCCCCGGTGATCATTTTGATATCCACTCCAGCGCGTTTACAACCTTCCACAGCCTCTTTGGCCTCTGGCCGACATGGATCCTTAAGGCCTACTATCCCCAGCAAAGTTAAGCCGTTTTCTTTAAGCTTCGGATGCTTCTTGTCATTACGAACATACTCTATTTCTTCAGGTGCTACTTGCTTATGAGCGAAAGCAATGCAGCGCAAACTGCTTGCTGCCATGCCTTCAATTGTCGTCTCAATTATCCTCATCCCATCTTCATCCATGGACTTTGTTATTCCGTTGGCGCCATAATAGCTTGAACACAACCTCAAAATCATCTCAGCGGCTCCTTTCCAGTGCACATGAATAGTGCCATCAGAATTCTTCCTCGCCAGCACTCCGCTTCTTTTCTTCACCGAATTGAAGCTTTCAACTTGAAGGGTGGAGTACTCTTTCTTCAGCCCGTCAATATCCATACCCAGCTCCTGGATCGCCCAAGAGAGGATTGCTTTTTCGGTAGGGCTCCCGGAAATCTCAGGCTTGGATCCTGGTACTGCAGACATGTAGACGCTGCCTGTGGTATTTAAGCCAACTCCTTGCTGAATCAACTTTAAAACACTTGAAGAAGTAGTTTCAACTTGTCCTGAGAGTTTCTCTTCGAGCCAAGACTTGGCCACTTTCATCTGATTCAAGGTCAACGTGCCGGTTTTATCGGTACATATGACCGTGGCAGAACCCATGGTCTCACAAGCCGAAAGCTTCCTGACCATGGCGTGATCGGCCATCATTCTCTTCATGGAGTACGCAAGAGTGAGCGTGACGGCTAAAGGCAAACCTTCCGGTATTGCTACGACGACAATGGTGACTGCATCAGCCACGATACGAACTATGGCATTTAGCACGGAGTTTAAGCTCGTCTGCCCCGCCACGTACTCTCTATTTCCATCCTCGTCTTTGGTCGTTCCCGTGAAATACCGGGCAAGCAATACCACGAGGACTACGGAAGCAACCGCAAGGCCTACCTTCCCTATGGAGGACGTCAGGGTGTTAAGGCGGACTTGTAGCGGCGTTTGCTCGTTTGAGTCACGGGCTATAGAACTCATCATCTCCCCCCATTCGGTATTCATGCCGACAGAAGTGACGAGCATCCTCGCAAACCCATCTTCGACCTTTGAACCAGCATGCAAGAACGGATTATTCAGTGCATCAACCTCAACATGTTCGCTCTCGCCGGTCATGCTGGACGCATCTATCTGCAGCGAAGCCGAGTGTCCATCAGCGACAAACAATCCGTCGGCCGGAACTTGGTCGCCGATCTTGAGGGGCACGATGTCCCCGACCACGACCTCAAATATCGATATCTCCTGTGGCCTGCTATCCCGCACGACGCAAATCTTGATGTTATCGCTGATTTTTGATAGCTTATCGAACTGTTTCTCTTGCCTAAAGTTGCTGACAGCAGAGACAATAACCACTAGAAATACAGCAAGGAAAATGCTCCCACCTTCATACCAACCCTCTTTAACGCCGTGCTCTTTCATACCAAACCCAAGGGCAAGAGCCGCACACGCAAGAAGTATTATGAGGGTGACGTCCTGAAGAGCATTCCACACAAAATATAGAAATCCTTTCGAAGGTGGCCTATGATATGTATTTGAGCCAAACCTGTCCTGCCTCCGCAGTATATCGCCGTCGCTACCTCGGATGCCATTCTTCGTATCGGTCCTAAGAGCCGCCGCAATCCCATCGACGCCTCCAAGTCCACGGAGAGCGTCTAAGCTCTTATCCTTCACCATTTGACTTAACCGGAGCGTGTCGAGGTCGGTGTAATCGTCGTCGAGATCATCGCGATGAGACTTTTGGGTTTCGAGAACGGCGTAAGGATTTGGGCTATGTAATTTGTAGAGGTTTGCTTTAGCAATGGAGCAAAATGCCCTGTACGAGAAGATTGCAGCGCAGGCAATGTGCCACCTCTTTCGGGCCTTGGTGATGGTTTTGCTCATGGTAAGAAACATGGCGCCTCCGTCCATGATTGAAGCATATTGGGCTGATGACATTTTTATTATTTCTGATGAGTGTATGCGACGGGAAGAAGAAAAAACAGCGAAAAAGGAACAAGGACGGAGGCCGATCCCTTCTTTAACTTAAAAGGAAATATCGATCCCTCTTAGTTCCACTCCTTTTATTTATTTATAAAGAGCTTAAATTAGTACAGGAGCAAGGCCGTATTTTCTGAAGAACGTTAATTTATATGTATACCTTCCTTCCTAGCAATTTCCAGTCTTATTCTCTCTTTTAAAGCTGGACCGCACGCTGCTCCCAACCTTTTAATCCTGTGTGCTACATTTCATCTTACCTCCAATAATATATGCTTTTTTTAACTTTTAATATTCTTGCTAGTTTTGGTTTACATTTACTTTGGCTCAGAGATTTCGCCCGTAACTTATATTTTCGTTGTTTATTCAGCCTAGAGTTTACGACGGTGCATTATTCACTTTAAAAATGAGAGGAATCAAAGGACGGCTTACTTGCGCCCACGTAAGGACTGCCGAGAAAATGGTTGAATAGCCAGTGATGCTATATATCCAAATATAAAAATCAAACCAAAAATTAAATTTATCTAAATATATATATATATTAATATATATTTTTATTTTTATTAATAATTAATTAATACAAATTAATAATAATATAAAATAAAAAAATCATGGCATAAACAACATAATAAATTTATTATTTTTATTATTATCAACATTTCTTTTGTTATTATTATAATAATTTTTTTGTATTTTTTATGCCACAATTTTTTTTGTATATTATTATTTAATTATTAATAAAAACAAATTTAATATATTAATATATTTATTTCAAGATATATTTAATTTTTAATTTAAACTGTAAATTTGGATGGATAGTATTTTGGAATGGTCAGCAAGAGCTGCTGCTTGCTCCGTAAGTTAAGATTTATGACCGTTGAAAGTCGGGTTTTGAGTCTTTTGACACCTATTTGCCTGACTTTGGGTACCTTTCAATAAACCTTTGGATGGGATATTTGCATGACTTTGTGTAAGATAAAATCTTATCTCTTAGAATTTTAAAAATTGAGATGAAAGGGGTGGTAAAAAAAATTATATATATATAATTTTTTAAAAATAGATTAAATATATTAAAATGAAAAGAAAAAAAATAAAAATTATAAATATATTATTTATATTAATTGATATAAATTATTAGTAATTTTAAAAAATTAAGTAAATACTTTTGATACCAATTATAACATTAAAAAAATTGTAAACTAAAAAAATATTTTTAGGACGAAAATAATACCGTTTTCATGCTTTTTGTAGATGGATGGAAGTCTATGTTAGGTATAGTGACAACGAAATTGGTACAAAATATGAATTTCATTTCTATTTTTAAACTCAATAAAAAATAATTTTTAAATCTATTTTAATTTTTTTTTGTAAAATTTTTTATCCAATTTATATGGAAATCAAAAATTTTATGCTCGACTCAATATTAATTTATTTTTTTTATCTTAAAGAATAAACCAATCTCTAAAATTCTATTTTAATTTTAATATTTTATATTATTTTCTATATTTATTTATAATTTTTAAAATATACTTTTAATTTTTATATATAATATAAAAAGTTATACATATAATTATATGAAAAATATATAAGTTATTTTGGAAAATATATAAATTATTTGGAATATGTTTGAACACAGAAATCCTAATGCTTCGTTTGGTTTATGGAAAACCAGAAGGAAAGGAAAAAAAATTAGATGGAAATTGATTTTCACATGTTTGGTAGCCAGAAAAATCCAAAGGAAAGAAAATAAGAAGAAAAGCAATAAAGAAAGTTAGTCTAGATAATTTTCCTCAGCTAAACATAAGGAAAGAAAGAAGGAAATTTTCATAAATCTCCTTCCTCGACAGTCCTTCCTCTTCAACCTTCATTTGTTCTCATCCTCACTGGATCCGAACTTCAAGCTTGAAGTCCGAAATGTCGTCTTGCTCATCCTCACTGGATCCGAACTTCAAGCTTGAATTGTTTGGTGGGATGGAACAAATCTGAGGCTTCCATTGATAATCTATTTATGGTTATTCCAGGTATGTGTCGTTGGTAATAAAACATGGTGATGGTGTTTCCATTCTGTCTGTTATTCGATTCGAAATCTCAGCTTTGGATAGCAATTTTCATTTTATATTCTAGGATTTCATCTTCTAGTAATAGACAATTGTTGCTTATGGTTGCAGTGGTTGGTTGTGTTGGTCGTGCTCGGCCTGGAGCTGCTGCTGAGTTGCTGTTGTCACTCTACAGTAGTCGTCGCCGAGCTTGCCGGAAATGGAGGAAGGGATGAAGAGGATAAAGGGAAGAGGAGTGATGGTGGCGTGGAGGAGCACCATTGTTGTTGCCTGTAGCATTATTGGTGCTTGTTTCTCGCGCCTCCTTGTGCCGTCCAACTTGTCCGTCGAAGCTCACCAGAGGGTGAAAATGACTAGAGCTGAAGGGTGAAGGTGAGGACAGGAGGATAAAGTTGGTGGTGTGGTGTGGCAGATTGAAGAGAAGAGGAGGCGGGGGAAGATCGGGGGGCTCAACGGGAGAGAAAGGAATGAGGAGAGAGAAGGTGTTGGGAAAAAAAATACCGGTTGGTATGTTATAGCCTTATTGGTTATTATCTATTTTTTTGTAAATATAAATACAATTAAGTAGTTATAAAATATCTAACTATAAAATATCATTTTATCAAAAATACTAACATAACTAAAATTTATATTATTTGCGGAAATAAAAAATACAACCTTAAAATAGTAATTGAATCATAATTAAATCAAATTATATGCATCAAGATCTACGAAATTGAGCCAAAGTCAATTATTTGAGTTGAGTTTGTGCCTAAAGTCGTGGAGTAAAGCAAGTGGTTTATTTTATTTTACTTTTACTTATTTTATTCCTAATTAGTAAGATATTTTGAAGATTATTGATATTTTATGGAACTAACGAGTACATTAGTAATAAGCCGTGAAATCATTATTTTTTCTTCTATGTTTCTTGTATCATGTTTGAAATGAAAATAAATATGAAATAGTTTGTATATATTTTTAGATTTAAAAAAAATTATTTTAAGTTATTTATATAATATTTTAGAATATATATATTTTTTAAAATGGCATTAATATTGAGTTTATGGAGTTATAAAGATTTTCTTAGAAACTTTAAGGAATTTTGTATGTGTTAATATAATATTTTAATCTTTATTAAATATGTAAGAGTATTTAAATAATAATAATAATAATAATAAACTTTTCTAATAATTTATGTAATATTGTAGAATGTTTCTAAAAATTTTGGAATTAGTATTGAGTTTATAGAATTTTTTTATAAAGAAAATTTATGCAACTTTTTATGTATCAATATAATATTTTAATTTTAATTGAATATATAAAAATATTTAAATAATAACATTTAACTTTTCTTAGAATTTTCTTTCTATATACCAAACACTAAAAATATTTTCCAAGAATTCAATTTTCCACAAAATTTTCTCCACCAACCAAACAAAGGAAAAAAAATTAATTTCTTTCATTTTCTTTCCTTCAATTTTCTTTTCTCTACATTTTTCTTTCTACTTAATTTTCTTCAAACCAAACAGGGCCTAAATCTATCCTCCCCCCCCCCCCCCCCCCCCCGGCCAAACTAAAAATCCTCGACCAAAATCTTCAAATCCAAACCTATTCACTATTTTTTTTTTCCGGAACCCAAACAAAAATTCTACAACAGAAGCTTGAATACCTGGAGAAAATCTTTATCCCTCGTTAAACGGTTAAAGTTCTTCTTGCGAACCCCAAAAAAAAGGGGACAGATTAATCGAGTTATGCAAGTGACAGGACTTGAAATGTTGTACTCGCAAAACAACAAGAAGAGGAAAAGTAAAACACAGTCATGATTTTTACCCATGTGTTATATATAGACAATATATTATATTTAATTAATAATTTTATATTTTTAATAATATTTAAATATTTAATAAAATTATTAATTAAAATTTTATAGTTTACTAATAATAATTAATTTTTAATATATATATATATATATATATAATTTATTAAATCAAATATTTAATTTATTTATTCTTTTATTAAATTGATTATTAAATTTAAAAAATTGATTTATCAAATACTAAAATATTTAAATAAAAATACATAATAATATTTTTTTATTGTTTTAAAATAATACCTCTTAAATACACGCTGACCAAGCCTCTTTTGGTTTGGCATACATGTGAGTGATGCACTGGAATGACAGTTACGTGTCGTCTTCCTTTTGTGTATTTTCTTCTTTGAAAATGTCCCTTTTTAAAAAAAGAATTGGTATTAAAATTATTTAATTATTTTTTATTAAATAAAAATTATTAATGATTAAAATTAATTAACATAGATAATAATTTTTATTTTTTTCTTTTAATTTTAGTAAATTTAATATATTTTTTAAATAGATATATAATATTTTTTATATTTCCGACTATCTTTATTTTTTAAATTTTTAAAAAATAACGTTTCCGTATTTTATTTTCGTTTTTGTTTTTCCTTTTCGTTCCATATGTTTAATGGTACACCTAAGTCCTAATAGCTAAAGAGGTATCTGATTGTCGAAGTCTGGACCTATTTGGTATGTGAGTAATAGAGGTGTAAAAAATTCTTCCCTATTTTATATCTTTTATATTAAGTATTTAATAATAATAAATATATTTTTAATAAAATACCTATTTTAGATATCTAAAATAGGTATTTATTAGAATAAAAATTTTAATTTTAACTAAATATATAAAATATAGAGATATTTTTTTTACTCTTATAACCCCCTAACCAAACGAGCACTAAAAAGTTAGTCAAACACAAAGACGCTCCACGAGGTTTCTAAATAACCGATACATATCATTTAAAAGAAATGTTATTTTTTCTCATAAATTTATACGCCTTATGACAAACTGATCTTATTATTTTATTTAAATATATTATTGCAATATGATATTTTAAAGTATTTATTAATTTTCATGAGTCAATTAAATTATATAAATACTTTAACTCTAAATTTTAATGTTTCTGGGCCTTTTTTTCCCCTGTTTAAGTTATTATGTGAATGAATTAGGTCATAAACAATGTTTATTTATTTATATATAATAAAATTTGTTGTATACTTTCTTAATTTGAAATATTTTTGTTAATGCCTCTAACAAATGTTTCAGTTAGGAAAATACGGTAGTCTCTACTTACTAGTCTAGGAAATTTTTGTTAGAAAAAAATATAAATTAAAAATATAGTTTAGGTTCCCAAATAATTAAAAGAAAAAACAAAGTTAAGGTCTTTAGATTGTACTTAAGTATTTTATAAGTGGTTTAATTTTTTTTTACAAGTAATGCTATATATCTAAATTTTAAACTCAAACCAAAATTTAAATTTTTCTAAATATATATATATTGGTGCACTAATTTTATTTTTTATTAATAATTAAGTAACATGAATTAATAACAATACATTATAAAAGAAAATTTATGGCATAAAAATATAATAAATTTATTATGAGTATTATTTCTAATATAATCATCATTATTGATGTTATTATAAAAAATTATATTTTTTGTGTGCCACAAATTTTTTTATTTTATATTATTATTTGTTTGTATTACTTAATTATTAATAAAAATATAAATTTAATGTACTAATATATACAATAAAATTTAATTTAAAATTTAGATTTAAAATTTAAATGCACAGTATTTTTTTTAATTTTTCAAACTCTTGTCAAATCCAAAATGTAAGGTAAGTGCTCATTATATTTTTCACACCAGTCCTATATTATTTCTATTCAAAATGGTATTTCATATTTGTCAAATTCAAAAATTAAGGTAAGTACTAGATAAACAATCTACAACTTTGTTATTTCATAATTGTTAAATCCAAAAAGTTACTTAAGAGCCGGTTAGACAATCTATACTTGTCAAATTCAAAAAGTAAGGTAAGTGCTGATTAGAAAATCTAAAACTCTTAAAAGCATTTCTATCAAAATGTTATTTTTTTTTTTAGTAATATAGCATCTATAATTCTTTCATTTTACTTTATAATATAAGTCTCTTTATAAAAACTAATAAAAATTTAGTCCACTATTTTTAAATATATCATCTCTCAATCTTATTAATATATATCATAATATTAAATTTGTTTAAGATTTAATTGGATTATTTTAATAATTTTATACATTTATTATTATAAAAAAAAATTATAAATAAAAATAATTTTCATAACTTTGAAAACCAAGCATCTCATCCAACTACACAATCAACAAATTCTACTTAGTCAAAACTCATATTTAGCGTTAGAATGAGGGTGAAATATTCATCTATCTGGACATAATAAAGTATAATTTATTTTAAATTTTAATCTACGTGTTGAAAAATTGTAAATATTCTATTTGAAATAGAGGGAATAATAATAATCAAGAATCTAATTAAGTACAAATTATTCAAAATAATGATATTAAATAAAATATAAAATAAATAATTATTTTTTATATATAATTCCGAATTAACAACCAAAAATAATTTCATGGATTTTCACGTTTAGTTTTAGTAGCGAAGAATATTTGTTTATCTTGGACGACTTATTTCGTTTCTAAGCTCTCAAGTCTCAATAAAGAAGACTGGTTGCCACTTACCAGAGTGTCAATCAATCTCATATATGCAATATTACCACTTCACCTCAAATGTGTGCCAATCGCGTCTTTTGGGCATATTCCATTGTAAGATTAATACACATGACAATAGATATAATAGAGTAGATAAATTAAATTAAATGAATCCTCAAAAATATTTGTCAAAATTATTATTATACTACAAACATAATCATAATTTTAAAGTAAATTATGGATGGATATTTTGTATAATTCCATACATAGATTTGCCCTTAAATTTAATATAATGGCCCTATGGTTTTATACATTCAAAATTAAAGAGTATGGAATTGCATAACTTCATCTAATAAGAGTTGAAAAGGGAGGTAGAGAGAATGAAAAGAGCAATCTTTTTTTTTAATATGTTCTAAAACACTGATAAAAAAAAATTGATTATTTAGGGTTTGTGTGGTTTAGGGGTTTAGGGTTATGCATTTGGGGCTAGGGGTGAGGTTGAGGAAGAGGCCTTTGGGTCGTTGATGTATAGGTGTGGGAGGCCTCTGAGTTGTTGATGCATAGGGGTGGGGAAGGGCCACAGGCCTAGTAACTGGAGTTGGGGAGCCCCTACGAGGACCTTCCTTAGCTCAATGGGTGGCTCACCCCATTGGTTCCCTCTCCTTATAGCTCCTCACCTTCTCCCTTACCCCATTTCATTTGCAAATTTCAATCAGACTATAATCAATCGCATTATTTCAACAACCTAAATATATTTCAATTATAATCAATCGATTCATTCTGAAAATCAAACATGCATAGCTTAAATAATAGATTCAGATATGAATAAATGATTTAGATGTTCTTGTTGGGCAAGGATGAGGAACATTAGAAGAGGAGAAGAGGAGGGAGATGGCGGGTATGAAGAGAAATGGTGGAGAGGAACAACCAAATAGGAGAAAAGGATAGAGGAGGAAGATGGAAGGTGTGAGGAGAAATGATGGAGGGCAATTTTGGAAAATTAAAAAAAAGGAAGGGGTATAAGGGAGTGTATAAAAAAATTAGGTGTGTAACGAGAGGGTATGTTGTATATGGTTATTAGATCCAGTCCATCACTATCACTAAATAATCCACATCAATTAACTTGACATTAAAACGAGGAGGGAAATTGTAACACCCTTAAAATTCACTATTGAAAATTTTCGTTTTATTAAATTTTGAGTGGAAGAAAACATAGTAAATTTTGGGGATGCTACGACTACACGTAGTACCAGACCGATTTCCTTTCACCGTTCTAATACCAAGTGATAAGGCTTAAAAAGAATGGAAGCAATTTTGAACAAAGCCAATGTTATAAAACTAAATTAGGGTAGCGCGTTAAACACATTATAAGAATAAAACCCACTATTAGTGGTTACAGGAGAAAGATCATTAAACATGAGAATATAAAAGTTTAAAGGAAAACCCTGAAAGCTTCCCGGATAGCCCTACGCTCTTAAACCAAAAAGAAAGCTTGAATGCACCTGCGAGATAGCCTGCAAAGAACACTGCTCATTGAATAGGCAATGGCCCACAAAATGAACCCTTCAGCACTATAGTACTAAGTAACCATTTATACAAAAATAAAAAGTAGGGCTCGCACGCAACGCATCAATCCAAACATAAAAATGGTAGATTACACATACACATGGAAAGAGATGTAATAATCATTAGCATAAAAACCTACCTCAAGATCATATATCACAAGGTTCATTCACTTAGCATTACCAGTACTTACCAAGAGAGCATCCAAGTGAAGCTTTTGTAGTATAATTAAAAGTCTAACCTTATACTCAATCGATACACACCACCACTTAATTTCAAAGGCAGGCACCCAGGGCCGCCATCACATCATAACAACATATCACAATGGTATAATCAACATTATCTGGATTGAAGCCATTAATTAGATATTATACATAATTATCTCTCGAATTATATTCACGTGAGTATGGAGACCCCACTATTATGAACAGTGGAATGGAAATAACTGCTCTAGGACATAACGCAACTAACTACTATTATAATTGGTGGAACGGTAAACATAAACATCTCCAAGGTAAAATGCTCTTAGCCACTATTATGACTCGTTGAACGATAAACATGAGCATCACCATGGCAAAATGTAACACCCCCAAATTTCACTCCTAAAAAAAAATTTTTTTGAAAGATTAAAGCGGAAGCTAAGAGCGAATTTGGGAAATGTTACCGCCACATCTAACACAAGATAAATGTCAACCATCTATCTCATGTTAGATGCAAGGCTAAAACCTGTCAAACAATTAAATCTGAATTTTAAAGCATAACAGCGTTACGAGAAATTAAAAGTCAATTACAAAATCCTTGAAAATTTAAGTACAATACTTGCAACTTCCAAAGGATAATACAATTAAACAAACAAATCCCGAAGGATAATTATCCGGATCGCCTACTCACTCAAGTCAAGCCTTCCACCCCAAAACAGTAACCGATCTTAACCTGCACAAGAGGTCTGTTCCCCACCATCGGTGGATCATCACAGGACCCATTCAACCAGTGTAGTATCAGTACGGGTCCAATACTGAGTAAGTTCCACTACCCTATTTTATGGGAGAGACGTAACTATACATCAAGTGCGTATTAAATCATGATACAATACGTTGATACATTATTACGCATACTCAAAACCCACATCACAAGTCCTACCATACCCATATAGTAACATATGAAACATGTGTAACATTGTATTGAAACATATAAGGGTGTTATGACCAAAATGTAAAGTAACTCATTATGCACATAAGCAGCATGGAGTAATACAGATAATAAAAGTCGGCTATGGTCCGGGTAGACTCATTCTTTAGATCTCTGGTAAATATAGTAGATTCACGTCATAATTGTTATGAATCCATGAGAGTGCGGGAACCCCACTATTATAGCCGGTGGATCGGTCACTTATAGGGCAGAACGCACCTAACCACTATTATATGCCGGTGGATCGGTCTCCAGGGCAGAACGCTCCTGGCCACTATTATGCCGGTGGATCGGTCTGGCCCCGACTCTCGCGGTGTTTCACTGTGATTATAACATATCTTTCCATGATTTGTTTGTAAGTCATTTCACACCATAATCTTTGTTAATCCATGCGAGTACGGGAACCCCACTATTATAGCCGGTGGATCGGTCACTTATAGGGCAGAACGCACCTAACCACTATTATACGCCGGTGGATCGGTCTCCAGGGCACAACGCTCCTGGCCACTATTATGCCGGTGGATCGGTCTGGCCCTGACTCTCATGGTGTTCCACTGTAAGTATATAGTATCTTTCCCTGATTTAATTACAACATACTGTTTGGTTTGTTGAGCTCGGGATCCCCCACTATTATAGCCGGTGGATCGGTCACGTATAGGGCAGAACGCACCTAACCACTATTATACGCCGGTGGATCGGTCTCCAGGGCACCCCGGCACCTGGCCACTATTATGCCGGTGGATCGGTCTGGGCCCGGCTCAACAATCTTACTCTTTAAGTAGTTAATGTCTTATTCATGTATTATTAAATAGGGCTCCACCCTTGACATGCATATCAACTACCCTCTACTTCTTTCCTCCCCAGGGGGGCGTCCCATATCTTGAGGCTCCTGCGCCCCTTATCACACCCCGACATCCATTCCCTTTTACTCTTATACATAAGGAACCGTAGTAAAGGCACACTCTTCCCGAGAATGTGGGTATCACCCTAACACCACGGTATCGGTCCCGCGTGTCCTCACCCCTCTAGAGCTCCTCCTTGGAAAACCCTACTTTGGGCCTACGTGGCCCAACTCTTCCTTACTCATCCTAACTTTACCTTATTCCTTGTCTCATATCCCGTTTCTACTCAGAAATTTCCAAACTATATCCCTTTATTTCCCCAACTCCGTAGGTGACCGCCAAACCCTAGTTGACCACGCCAAACCCTAGCACTTTACTTCCTCCCCAAGTAACCTCCCCTCTTTGCCCCAAAACCTCTTCCCTCTTTTAGAAGCCCATACTCATCCTTCATACAAGTGGACTGTCACTCTCAAACCCATACTCCAAGACTCTCCCAAGCTCTTGCTTACAACCCAAGTCAAATTTTCCCACGTAGGGACCACGCCCATGCAAGGTCTAGTTCCCCATGCAAACTCTCCAAACTTCCATTTCCCCATTGTTCTTTTAATTATCATTTCATGCTACCCTAAACCCTAGCATGCATGTCCTAAAGGGCCATAACAAGTCACATCATCAACATCAACATCAAACATGGAACATCTCATACACGTATAGTACAAGACACACACAACATACCTCATGATCCACGCTGCGCTACACAAAACAGGTTATTCATAACGCATGCATAATACACATCAACAGGGCATGTTCATCATTCACCCACACATTACATCACACATAGCACAAGGCCATAGCTTCGTCCTTACTAAACACTCATAAGTAGAGGTAAGTAGGGACTTACCTGGGTCCGAAGCTAGCTAAGCGAAATAAGAGGGAGAGAGATCCCTAGTTCGTGGGTCCACGAGAAAGCTTTCCTAGACCCGATAGAAATCGAAAACTAAATTAGAAACTATTCTATCAATCAATAATTCATATATTCTAATTAAATACACACAAATGATCTCTCTTAGAAAACGTGTCTAAAAATTAGAACTTAAAAGCATAGCTTTATTAAGATTTAAGGTTAAAAATAAATCAAAACGGATTAATATAAATATCACTCGGGGCATTTCAACTTAATTTGGAAAGCCCGAGAAGGAAAAATCGATCATAAGTTAATTTATCAAAAATAACTTATTTATTAGGTTTTACAACTAAATAGGTAATCTAACCATTTACATAGAACCAAATCCAAACCGATTAGATTAAAACAGAATTTAAATGGTTTAAAACCCAAAGATAGGATTCGATTAGATAAAATACACATAGCAAAATCAATTTTATAAAATCATCCCCGGAAATTAGGGTTTTTAATGCCTAAACCACAAATCGGCCAAATCACTTTGATTACCTCAAATTGATAGTTTTAAAACATAATTAAACTAATTTTAGATAAATCTAGACAATCAATTTCAACAAAACGATCTTTCGATAATTCAATTCCAGATGATCAATTTTCAAAATTAGGGTTTTAAAGTCCACGGCGTAAACTCAGGTAATTCAATTTAATCAATTCAAATTAAAGGTATTAGAAAGCAATCAATACCATTTCAATCATTTCTATACATTTAATTTTTTAGAAAAACAACAATACAAGTAATCGATTTCATAATCTCATTTGAAATTTAGGGTTTTAGGCCCGAAAATACAATTCGTTAAAATTCTATAAATTTAATCAAATTGAATGTTTAGAAATGCAATCACACACATTTTATAACATATCAAAAAAATCAATTGCTCAAAACTAGTAAAAGAAATACACAATTTAGCCCAATTAGGGTTTTTGAGCCCGGAACGCAAATCCGATTAATTCTTGCCAAAACATATCAATTGACGGTTTGGAAATGTAATTAAACATATTCTAATGTAGTTTATATAGTCAATTGAATAAAATAACCCGATTACCCAAACCAATTTAAACCCGCGGGAATTTTGACCTAAAAATCCAATTCCGGTCAATTACGCACAATTTTCCCAAATCAACACTTCTAATATAAAATTAAATACATTTTAAACAATATTATAAAATCAATTGAGTGGAATAGCTCAATTATATGACCCAATTTCATTATACCCGAAATTTGACCTAGGAATCAAATTCCGATAAAACCTACATAAATTTCTCAAATTGACGGTTCCAAAATGAATTTGGATACATTTTAAAACATATTGTATAATTAATTTGTCCAAAACCGCAAAAACGAATGAATCCGAAAAATTTGGGCATAACCCGGCTAAAAATCCAATTTTTCCAAAATCTCGACATAACCATACAATTAACCTATCCAAATCAATCTTACAGCATATTCATACATAAACAAACAATCAATTTAGCTTTTTATAAGCTAATTCATACCCAATTAATCAAAACAAGGTTAGGGTTTTTCGGAAATTATACCAAACGAAAAACCGACAAATCGGGGCAAAGGAGGGCCGGGGAAGCTTCGTCGAAGGCCAAGGACTGCTCGCCGGTGATCGGCCGAGCTCGTCGGTGACCGGACGGTGGCAGCGTAGCCTGGGTTGCCGCTCGTCGCTGCTGCTGCTGCTCCCGCGGCTGCTATGGTCGAGCTGGCTGGTGTTGCGGCTGTAGCTTGCTGCAGTGTCGGCGGTCGTGTCGCCCGTCGCAGCTGGTTGGTCGGCGGCGGCTGGCGAGGGAGCAGGGAGGAGGAGAGAGGTGAGGGAGGTCAGCTAGGGTTAGGGTCGCGGGAACAGGGGGTCGGGAAGCAGAGAAGAGAATAGGAGAAGAAAAAGAAGGAGGGCTGGGGAAGGGTACCGGCGGGCTAGACCCGCGGGGTTTTTTTTTTTTTTTACAAATACACATAAAATAAAATACCAAAAATATCAAAATATTATTGGAAGATTTTATCTAAAATTTATTTAATGAAAATTTATTTCGAACGGATCCGAAGACTTAAAATTAATAAAAAGCTATATAAAGAATTTCGGAAACATTTTCGGAAGAATTTACCAACGAACATAAGAATTTATATTATTTACGAAAATATATTAATAAGCCTCGAAAAATTATTTAAAAGCATATAATAAAATATTTAAGTCAAATTCTAATAAATCGAGATTAATTTCAATAATTTCCGAAATCGGTTTTCCGCAAACCCAAAAAGCATAAAACGAAAGAAAAATTAATTCCAAAAATATATTCATAAATAAACTTCGAAAATATTTTTAATTTAAAAGTTCCCGAAAATATTAACAATTTCCGAAAATGAATAAATTTAAAGTCAGAAATATTTTCTACGGATAAAATTATTAAAATAATTTAACTATTTAAATAGAAATTCTATAATTTAAGTAATATATATTTCGTTAACGAAATATAACTTCAAAACAAAGTCGTAATCACATGACGAAGTTATAATTGAAAACAAATTAAAAATATAAAAAACCAAAATATGAGAAAGAACGGGAATATATATTTTTAACCGAAGATCGAAATCATAAGAACATAATAAAATCATTGTCGTGAACGAATTTGTCTAGAATGGTTCGCAACGACAATGATTAATTACATTCAATTATGAATTCGAAATCATCGATAAATCCGTAAAACGAATCGAAATTAAAATAATTAATTGTTTACATCAAATTACGCTAATAAAATCATTAAACTTAATAAATCTGGATTTTAAAAATACGGGGTATTACACAAAACACTCCTGGCCATTATTATAACCGGTGGAACAGTAATCATCCTAAGTCTGGTCCCGACCCACGTGGTGTTCCACTATAAGCGACTAGTGTCTTTCTATTTAATTACCACATTAATTTCATTTATTTAATTCGAGGGGGAGATCACCAACCCAGAGGCACAAAAGTACACCGATCATACTGTTACATACAATCAACGTAATACCCTACCGACTATCAACTCAGGAATACAAAGATACCATAATCGCACTAGTGCACGTACACACAATAACCTACCAACAATGACACCTAATCCATAAATATAGATACCCCCTATATAGGTTCGTAGAGCTAAATAGAGTAAAATATAAGGCATGGTTGGGACACTAAGGCACAACAACAAAATCCAAAATAATCATGGGTTAAACCATGTCTTTAGGATAGCGACCCTTAAAAAGCCACCATTTCTGATCTTGAGGTATTTTACTTTAAGCATTAGTATCTTAATTAAGGTGATCATGAGAAACACATTAATTACGTACTTAACCATTTTTTTTTCATTATTATGAAGTAATCATTATTAGTATTATTATTCATGTTAACTTAAATAGCTTACTAAGGTCATCCTAGGTTCTAATACTTAACTTAGACACCTTAGGAAAAAATGACCAAAATGCCTCTAAGGCTAATGCTTCTTCTTATGATCCACTTCCAATACATAATTCATTTTTATTTATCAATATGCTATAGTAGGTTAACATATCATGATTATGCTACTAATTATGTAATTATGTACCCTACACACTACATGATTATTTTACACATAAACCATAACATGTACTTCTAGAACAACCAACACAGCACGCATTATCATGCATAATTATCAGTCAAGGTACCTCCTGCATGTTCATGAAGATAACATCATAATGCACCCTAATTTACCCTTTTAACCCTAAACCATGCATATTCTTTATGATACATCCCAATTTACTGAAATACCCTAGCCTTTTAATATAGATGATTATATTTAAACAGGTGATATTAAGGCCATAAACTCTTATTCTTTCATTTATCATCACTTATTACTTATTATGAAGGTTCATTGGACTAATTGTCATATTATATGCAAAATTACTCAATTACCCATTCTTACTTACAAAATTACTAAAATAATCTTCTTACTTATAAGTTACTGAAATACCCTTCTTACTTATAAATTTACCAAAATACCCTCATTACTTGTAAAATTACCAAATTATCCTTCTTACTTGTAAAAATTACCAAAATATCCTTCTTACTTATAAAACTACCATAACACCCTTCTTACTTATAAAATTACCAAAACTCCCTACTTATAAAATTACTATAATACCTTTCTTACTTATAAAATTACCATAACACCCTCATTACTCATAAAATTACCAAAATACCCTTCTTACTCGTAAAAATTATCAAAATACCCTTCTTATTTATACAATCACTACAATACCTTTTTTACTTATAAAATTACCAATTTACCCTTCTTAATTATAAAATTACCAAAATATCTTTTTTATCTATAAAATTATGAAAATATCCATTTTCATGCAAAATTACTGAAATACCCTTAACACAAAATATTAACATCCATGACCCACATGCATCATTTAATGCCTCAAAAACTTTATTATTATTATCAACACCCATTGTCACTTACCATGCACATTTATTTAGGTCACTCCTTATGAACATGTAAAATTACTAAAATACCCCTAGAACATAAAATAACATTTTTCATGAGGCAACAAGTTTTTTAATGCTACCACCTCCTATCATCATTTTCCACATCCCACAACACTTAGCAAGTGTAATACCCCAAAAATTTCGAAAACCCATATTTTAATAAATAACTTTATTTGAAATAAAAATTAGCTTGTAAAATTATTATTTTAATTATTTTATGGGTTTTAGAGTATGTAAATTTGGATAAGAGTATTTAATAAATTAAAAATAAATATTTTGCTAATTATCATATTGTTCTATTTAAATAATTTTCCCAAACTAATATTTTACCAATTTTACCCTTTTTAAACTAAAATATTAGGTTATAATAAATTAAATTGTTAAATTAAATAATTTACCAGGAATATTATATTTTATGATTTTATAAATTTAATTAAACTACTTTTCCTTTTTTTTTTTCCATTCCCCTTTTTCTTTTTCCCCATTTCTTCCTTTCCTTTTTATTTTTTCTTCTTCCTTTTCCCTCGGGCTGCCTCGCCAGGCCAGCCTTCCCCCGCGCAGTGGGCCTTCGGCCCGCCTCACCCTTCTCTCCCTCGCGGGCCGCCCAGCACGCCAGCCCGGCCGGCTCCCCTTTTTTTTCTTTTTCCCCTAGACCGGCCAGCCTTTGCTTTCCTTTCCCTCGACCGGCCGCCACAGCCCTCCTTTCTTCTTTCTTCTTTCCCCCCCAGGCGTCGACAGCAGCCCGACCACCTGCAGCTGCCGCCCGACCACCTGCGACTGCCGCCGCCTGCCGTCGCACCTGCCCCCCTGCTGCCCCCTCTCTCTATCCCGTCCTCTTCCCCTCTATTTCAAGCCACGCCACCCTACACCCTAACCATGGTGGCAGCCTCTCCTCCCCGTCGCCACCCTCTCCCTGCCACCCTACCGCCTCCCTGCCGCCCTATGCCCTGCCACCTACCCCCCTTACCCTCCCTCTTCTTTTTCTTCTTCCCTTCGTCCATTCCTTGCCCCATTTCGAGCCTTATCTCCCTCCCCCGAGCTCCCTCCTCTCTCCTTCCTTCTTTCCTTTGTTTTTCTGTTTTCTCCCTGCGCCACCGCCGTCCGCCGCTCCGACCGCCGCACCCAACCCTTGCGCCGACCCTTGCCACCACCCCCTGCTACCCTGCACCCCCACGCCGCCCCCTTGAGCCCTACACTTCCTCCCTTCTCCACCCCTTCTTTCTTTTCTCCCCATTTTTCCCCTTATCGCCATCCATCTTCGCCGCCTTGCCGCCGCAAAACCATCCTTGGCCACCACCAACACCCCCTCTTCACTCCTGCATCCTTACCTTGCCTCCAAACCTCCCCCAACCACCCTCTTTTCTAGCCCAAAGACCTCAACCCGAACATGGCTCATTTTTCTTCCTTCACCCCTCTTCGAGCCATTTCCCACCCATTTATGCATGACACTCGCACTGCTCATGCAGCGTGAGCTTTCCCCTTGTGTTGGAAATTGTTTGGAAAATTTTTGAGGTATAATGATAATTATTTAAAGTGTTTTATTAAATAAATTTCTTTTATAAAGTCTTATCCTTTTTATTTCTATACTCTAACACAATAGTGATGGATGTTATCTTAGGTGTTGAATTGCTAATTGTGCTTGGTAAGGTTTGATAATTTTGCGAGATTAAGGTAACCGTTAAATCCCGCTTAAATGCATGGATTAACGCATGTTATCACATTAGGCATTATTAATGTGTATTATGCTTGATATATGTTGCTTAGCATATTATATGTGGTTATTGTGTTTATTGATGAAAGGAAGCATGATAGATTGATGATATGTATGGGGATAATATTTAAGGTAATAATTTGGTGGTTAGGGAAAATGTTAATTATTATCCATGTGGTTATATGCTATGGTGATATTTAATACATGTTTAATACTTTGTTAGCATTAGGGGATTTTATTAATGTATATTGTACAAGAGCATGGCCTAATACATATATATATATATATATATATATATATGTGCTAATAAGCATTATATTAATTGTAAGAGTCATGGATGAGGCATTAAAGTTAATATTTCATGTAGTATTAATAATAATTTAATAATAAGGGTGTATAAAGAGTAAAATGGTAAATTTGTTAATAAAAGGAGAAAATAATAATTTTGGAAGTAGGGGGTAAAATTGTAATTTTGTGAATAAAGGATGAAATAGTAATTTTGTAATAAAATGGGCAATTTGGTAATTTTGTAATAAAAGGGGCAACTTGGTAATCTTAAAAAAAAAGGAATGGCAATTTGGTAAATTGTAATAAAAGGACAATTTGGTAATGTTATAATAAAAGGGTAAAATAGTAATTTTATGATTAAAGGACGAAATGGTAATTTTACGATTAAAGAGCAGAATGGTAATTTGGAAATTAAAGGAGGTAAGATAGTAATTTTATAAGGATAAATGGAAATATTATGAGTAAAAGGGCGATATGGTAATTTTTGGGAGTTAAGGGGGTAAAATGGTAAATTTGAAGGTAAAGGGGTAAAACGGTAATTGTGTAAATCAAAGGGCTAAAAGTGAACATCGGAAAGGAGTAAATTGGAAATAATAATTATTGAGAAGGGTAAAATAATAAGTTACATAACTAAAGGGTAATTTGATAATTTAATAGTAGAGAAGGGTAAAATGGTAAATATGATAAATGTGAGGGGTAAGTTGGTAATTTAACCGACTGGAGGGTATTTTCGTAATTTTGGATAATGGAGTAGGGTAGTTTGGTAATTATGACAATTAAGAAGGGCAATTCGGTAACTTAAATAACTAAAGGGTAATTTGGTAAATTTAATAACGGAGAAGGGCAAAATTGTAATTATGATCATATGCAAGGGTAATTTGGTAATTTAACCAACCACAGGGCAATTTGGTAATTTTGACAATGAGGAAGGGTAGTTTGGTAATTGAGAATAAAGGACGGTGAATTGGTAATTAACTAAATAAAGGGTTAATTTGGTAATTAGGATAAGGAGGAAGGGTAATTTGGTAATTCGACC
The DNA here is from genome assembly GCA_039764185.1 of Tamarix austromongolica. Taxonomy (NCBI): domain Eukaryota; kingdom Viridiplantae; phylum Streptophyta; class Magnoliopsida; order Caryophyllales; family Tamaricaceae; genus Tamarix; species Tamarix austromongolica. The sequence continues at coordinate 6,669,002 of CM077810.1, forward strand.
AACTCAAGGATAATTTATTAATTATGATAAAGGAGAAAGGGGCAAAGTGGTAATCTAACCAATTAAATGGAAAGTATATTAAGTGTAATAATTATTAAGGGGGAATTAATGTCCTAATAAGTATGATAAATAATTTAGTAACCTAAATCGAATAAGGGATAACTTGGTGATTTTGTAACAAGGAGGGTAACATGGTAATTTATCAAATAAGGAAGGGTGACGTAGTGATTTTATAAGTAAAGGGGTAAACAAGTAGTTTGTATCTAGTATATCATTATGATTGTGGAATTCGTAACATGGCTCTAATAGTGTTGATTAACGAGGTAAGAATATTTGATGATTAGTAAGTATCACGAGAATGAGTTTTAATTCGGAATTAGATGAATTTAGGATGGCCTTAATGATTCTCCTATGTTACTTTGGATGACCATCTGAATAAGAAATTTCTGATGATATCTGAACGATTAAAAGAGGATAAATATCTGACTGTCGTGCCGTTGTGATCACCCTTAATTAAGACACTAATACTTAAAGTGAAAGACCTCGAGATCGGGAATGGTGACTCCTTAGGGGTCGCTACCCTAAGGACGTGGTTTAGTCCACGATTATTATGGTATTTGCTGGTGTGCCTTTGTGCCTCAGCCAGGCCCTACATCTACTCTATCTAGCTCTACGGACCTAGTTAGGGGGTATGCATACTTAAGGATTAGGTGTCCTTGTCGGTAGGATACTGAGTTGCTTTATGCACCGGTACGACCAGGGTACCTTTGCGTCCCTGGGTTACTAGTTGAAGGGTACTGTGTAGCTGATATGCACCAGTACGACCGGTGTACCTTTGTGTCCCGGGTTATTGATCTCCCGTTCGAGGCAAATAACTATGATTGATGTGCTGATTAAAGAAAGGAAAGATACTATAATTGAAAGTGGAATATTAATGAGCCAGGCCCAGTGATTTATGATATTGAGTACCGGTCCACCGGTTATAATAGTGGCCAGGAACGTTGTGCCCTAGGTGATGATTCTTTATAAATCCCGGTCCACCGGTTATAATAGTGGCCAGGAGCGTTGTGCCCTGGATGATGAGTTATATGTATTCCGACCCACCGGCCAGAATAGTGGGGGTCCCGAGCTCAATAAAATTTATTTTGGATGCGAATGAGTTATGGAAAAATACTAGTCATTGAGACGATTGATTAATGGCCTCAATGCCCGAAAAATATCTCGATTACTCATCATGGCCTATTGATATTGGTTGATTGGTTAATGAATATATGAAAGTGAATTTTATGTATACGCTATTAATGTATGATTGAATTATTGGATGTACAAAAAATTGGATCCGAATACCATGTTTATACCTATGGTTATATCTGAATGTAGTAGTATCATGTGTAATATGGCGTGCCTGTACTTTAAGTGCGTTTTTAAAGGGTTACTCAGTACCGTAGTACTGAAGGGTTCCCTTCATGGGGCCCCTGCCTATTCAATGGGCAGTACCCCTTGCAGGTTGTATCCAGGTGTTATTCAAGTGGGCCCTTGGGGAGAGCGTAAGGTACTGTCCGGAAATTTTTAGGGTTTTAATTTGTCTCCTTTAAATTCAACGTATTTGTATTTTGTAATCACCGTGGTTGAATGTTTCTCTTGTAAAGTATTTACTGTGCTACTCTGATCTTCAAATGCTTAAGTTCTCGTAAAATTGTATTTTACTCCTTTAGCCTTAGCACTTAGTACTGGAACGGTATGAGTGAACCGGTCTGGTACTAAGTGTGGCGGTAATACTCCCAAAGTTCACGGTTTATTAAATTACTTCCGCTAACTTTCTTTTAATTAAACGAAATTTTTCAGTAGTGAATTTTGGGGGTGTTACAGCAAGCATTTTCATTATAATAATCAACACCTTACATGAAAATTACCAAATTACCCCTAGGCTATAAAAATGGATATTTATACTAACACTTATACTTATACTCTACCAAAATTTCATATTCCTTTTTAGCTTCAATTATAACACTTTAAGCATCTCATTTAGGTGTCAACATTATGATATGTCCAAATGACCAAAATGTCCCTAGGGCTCAAATTAGCATGATTTCCGCTACAAATGTCCATATTTATCTAGCATGGCATGTATATACACTTAATAGCTTTCACCAATATCTCTCCTTTTCTTAGTCTCCCATTCCACACATTTCACACCATATACAATATATCATAATAACCATGAGTTTGATGACAATGCACCATTTTCACACAAAACACATACCAAGACTCTACTATGCTAACATACGTAAATCCACACATTTTAGTAGGGTATAATGGTTACTTTATTTCTGATAACAACCAAACTTGACCAGTACTCCGGTTTAAAAGCTTAAGCTTTAATTAGTAAAAATTATATCTAAAAATGATATCACAATTAGCATATTAGTAGTAGATAATTAAAATAATAATTTTTTTTATCAAAAGCTTATTAAATGCCATCATTACTAACTATATTATACCTCAAAAACTAGTAAAATCAACTTAGAATATGCAGCAACACTCATGCTGCCCATGTAGCGTGAGGATGCATGTACGAAAAGGGGAAAATATGGGGTGGAAGGAGTTAGACGAAGAGGGGGGGAGGAATGGTCTTAGCAGTGGCTTGTGGAGGGGGTTGGGGTAGTTGTTGGATATAGGAGGAAGTGGTAGGGTGTAGGTGGTGGCTGGGGATCAGAGAGTGGTGGCTCAAGAAAGTGGAGACGGCTATGACAGTGGCTGGAAAGAGGGTATAAAGAAGGGAGGGAAGAGGAAGAAAGGAAAGAAAATTAGGCATGCGGGGGAGTTGCAGGTGAGGTATAGGGGGTTGGCATAAAGGGTGTTTGGCTTGGTGCTGGGGGAAGAAATAAGAAGAAGAGAAGAAGAAAGGAGAAGGACAGAGGAAAGAAAGGGACGACAGGCTAGTCTGCGCAAGGGAGAGGAGAAAAAAGGAAGAAAGGGAGTTAGGTTGGTCCAACGGGAAAAAGAAGAAGGAAAGAAAGAAAAGGAAAAAGGAAAAGAAAGAAAAATAAAATAATTTTTAGATTTAGGATTAGAAATTAGGTAAGTGAAAATTTTATTTGTTAACTTATTTTATTTAAATTTTAAAGTATTAAGTAAAAATATGGGTTTAAAAATTTATTTGAATTAAAAAGTATAATAAAATAATAAATTATTTATTAAATAATTCTATTTATTTTTATAAATCAAAGGCCTACAAAATAATTAAATTAATCCAAATAAGGGGTAAATTTTAAAATTTTATGTTTTAAAAATTTGGGATATTATAGCAATACAAATGCTGATAAAAGGAGTTCCTTTTGTAAAGAAGAAAAAATCTTAGAAACGATAAAAGCCATAGTTTTAAAAATCAAACTGGTCATCGAATCGGTATTATAATTTATTTTTTAGTTTAGTAGTTGGATAGGTGGTTTAAACTAGTAAGATCAGTAATATATATTAAGTCAAAAAGTATAAAATATTTTTTTAAAATTAAATAATATATGAATTTAATTAACTTCTAACCAATTTTTTAACGATTGATGTTTTAATCGATTTATCAATTATTATTATTTCGAATAATTTTAGATCAACTGATTATAAAATTCAAAATACTAGTATATAAAATTTAATCGGTGGTAAAAGACTAAAAGCATCCAAGCTTCCGTCATCGCTCAACTCCTGCTCCTGCAATTAGAGCATCATCAGCGGAGAAAAAGTTTTAATGGCGTGAATTCCGTACTTTAGTGAAAAAATGGTATCCTCTCCCTCTAATTATTGTTGACTATTGTAGGGCACAGTCTATTTGAGTTTAAATAAGTTTTATTTTGGTAATTTAATATTATTTATAAATAAGTATTATTTTATATATACGTGGTAAATTTTGAATTTTTTTACTTTAGCTTTTGATATTAATTATTACATTATATATGTAATCTATATAAATAAATTAACAATAATTATTATTAATAATTATATTCTAATGGAGATAATGTAATTATTATTTTTAATTCTTGCATTAAAATTTAAAAATTCTGCTTATATAAAATCAGAGATAGAATTTAGTTTAGGAGATTATTACGTTGCTGCTTTATTTAAGTTATTCCTTTATTTTTAAACAATGCACATAATTATTTTCCCCCCTCCCCCCCCCCCTCTCTCTTCTCCAACTAAAATTCTATTTGAGCGGATGAAACTTTTAAATGTAAAAATTTCTTAGTAAATTTTTTTTCACCCATTTCTAGGCCTACTAAAGTCGTTCGTAGACGCTAGACACCGTCAGGATGCGGGACAGTTTCAAGGATGTTATCATGTACTCTACTTGTAGCTGTCGTGACACCGTACGACTTGCGGAAAAACTGTAAAGCTATCTTAGTAATATTTTATTATTAATTTATTATTATAACATAATTTCAGTCGGTTGCTTTTCAGCGCACTAATTATTCACCTACGTGGATTAATGCGTGCCGTTTCATGTCGCATTTGACTCATGCACTTGCGGATGTCCGACGGCAGTTGCCGTCTCAATGGGATTGTCTTGGTCGGCAAGGCAAGATATAAATTCTTTCCCCACTGTTCTATAAGTGAAAGTTCGCACGTCCCTTTAACTTAGGAGTAATTATTTATTAAAAGTAATTATAGAAAATAAGCAGATTCGATCATGTAATCTGCACGGTTGACTTATTCGGAGGGGAAAAGACAGTAGCACATAACAGGAAGGATCGACGTGGTTAGCGACGTCGGATTAGGCCTAATACTAATTGTGACCTCATTGAAAGCACGATTAATCCCGGTAGAAAGACTTAAGTTTAATTGACGGAGACCATAAACGTTGGTTGGTTAGTTAGTTAGTCAGTCAGTTAGTTAGGTGGTTTCCAACGTACGGGAATCTTAGTTCGGTTCGGACATCAGAGCTATGAAGTTCAAAACATGAACCGTAGCTGCGAATTATCGGGCAGGACATAATCCATTTATGTTACGAGGAGGCGGCCACCTATCTTCAGAAATTGCGGGATCGACTCATTTATTACCCAGCCGTGGTTTCCTTACCAATTCCTCTTTTCTGCCTCTTTTCTGCCTCGAATTAAAAGGAGGAGGAGGAGGAGGCGCCTCAGCTAAAAGTCTACAGAAATGGCAGATGGGAACTTGAGCGTAAAGCAATGAGTGATCTTTCCTCATATCTACCGTACTGCGGCTACAGAGCAGCAAAGGACGACTGAAAATCTTGTCTCTGCCGAAAGAGGATGGATTCAAAAGAAACGGAGTGGAAACAACGGACCATGAATCCACAGCTAAGCTACCTACATGATAATTTACCCCTCCTCCGTCAAAAAGAAAATAAAAAGCTTTGTGGTTCTTTCTTGAGTCCACTTGAAATTGTTTTCTCTCTGTTTTTATTTTATTTTAAGGAGGTGTTAAGTTTGAATAATATCTTTTTCGATAGATATTTTAGACGTAGAAGAATATAGTATAATTTAGATAATTTCAGTATAAAAATATGATTTCTTTCAATAACAAAAATAATTAATTGGAAATTTGGATTGATTTTCCTTGCATTGGGAACCTGTGATGCACGGAAACATTTTTCGTCCCGGAAACTTCTCATAAACTTCTCTAAATTAAAATTTATATTAAAATTATTTAATTAATATTTTTATTAAAAATTATTATTTAATTAATTTTTTATTAAAAAATTATTAATAATAATTAAAATTAATTAATATAAAATTAATTTTAAATTTATTTTATTTTTCTCTCTAAATTTTAATAAATTTAACTTATTTTTTTAAAATATATATATAATTTTTTTAACATTTTCTGCCATCTCCGTTTTTTAAATTTTTAAAAAATGACATTTTCGCGTTTCCTTTTTCCGTCCCCGTTTCCGTGGATCACTGTTGGGAACTGACGGAGTTGGTAGCAGAGACGAATGCACTGTCTTTGGAGAAAGAAAACGCATTATTGAAACGTCGAGGGACCGGTGACACCCTGCTGATGCGACACCGACGACGGGGATCAGCGCCCGCCTAATAATGACTAGGATTTCATACCGCTTATTTCCAAAATTGTTGTATGGGGACGGAAACCGGGGCAGAAAGAGAGAGAGAAATTTAAAAACATCATCTACAAATAAATTAGGAAACGGATACGAAAAAATAAACTATTAATATATATATATATATATATATATATAAATTTTTTTTTAAAAAAATAAAAAATATTTAAATACTTTTAATATTAATTTTGATAAAAAATTTTTTTAAGGATTTAAATAGACTGTAAAATAATTTTTCCAAAAAAATTTTAAAACAGAACGATAAGAAGATACCGAAAAATTACTATCACCCCTGGCCCTAAGACGTTTTCGCACTTCACGGATGTTCAGCTGGATGCTTTTAAGATGTGTACGAAGATGGTTGCTTGGTTGGTTGGCCCGCGCCCAAAGCTGTGGAGGCCTGCTTGCTAGCCTCTCCCGTTAGTTGAAATTTCTGACCTTTCAAATTTAGTTTCTATACTCGTAATAATTCCCTGTGAAGTTAGAAACGGCAACGAGTTTCTGTTTTCCGTTTAAAAAAAATTCTATCATTGTTTTTCATATCAATTTTTTTTATGTCATAATTGCTATTAAAATTGTCTGATTATTATTATTTTTTTAAATTATGTTAATAATTTCCAAACAAAGGAGCTAAATAGAATTTCTGTCCGTTACTATTTAAAGTTTTTTATTTATTTTTGAAATTATCATAATATCCTCCCATTACTCATCGTCTATTAGTTTTTACCTCTTCCACTTTGACGCATACTTTTCACCTTCTCTCTCCCTCTTTTTTTATCTGCTACCCCAAACCTTCTTTTAATCAGCAAAACACTTAGGAGTAGAGCAACAATCAGCAGCAAAACACTATGTAGTTGTTTGCTTGACTTCGTGCTCTCGCCGTGCCGTGCAGCGTGAGCTCTATGCGCTGGCCGTGTCACGCAGCGTGAGATCCTTGCATAGGTTATAAATTTGGAGATTGTATGTGTATATGTGCATAGATCTAAAAATATATATATATGTGTGTGTGTGTGTCTATATATATATATATATATATATTATAAATCTGTATATATGTGTATAAATTTTGGAGATTGTATGTCTATATATGCATAGATCTAATAATATTGGATGTAATGAGTAGGGTAACAAGTAGAGATTGGACATGTTAGACCTTATAGATATGTACATTTTGATGTACAGACAATTTAGAGGGTAAAGTTTGTAGATTGATAGATTTGTACAAATTGATATGATCACAGTTGTGATTGGAGTTACCGCTTCAGCACGTCGTAGAAATAAAGTTAAACAAGCATCACAACCCACTTCGATGAGTCTAACAAGTATTATAAAATCTTTTATTAGTGGGATACGACACAACAAAAAATGTTGTAGATTGTCACATGAACAAACTCCCGACCAAGTCCAACCCGAAGCTCGGCAACACGCTAATTCTAATTATAAGACGCCTACAATTCTGACATTTGTGAACTACGCAGGTCATCCATCGTTTACCACCAATGCAATTATTCCATCATCATGGACCGATGGGGGACATTCATCTTCAGTTGGTCGATCATCCTTTAGTGGTGAACCAACCCCCTTAGTTCGAATTACTTAGCCATCCTCCTCGACCGACATGGGCCTGCCATCCTCCTCGACCCATGTATATTGTCCACCACCTATTAATGAAAATGAAGGTGATGGTGGTAATGACAACAAGGATAATGATGTAATACTAGATGAATGAGGTATACGCCAAATGGATGGTTGGTACTTGGTTGATCCATGTCCTAGAGGTCCAAGAAACCCTAGTTTGATCCAAAGCATTGGGGGTCATATTGCTTTGGATATATGGTTTGGAAATGTAAGTTACAAAGTACATCATTTTGTTGACACTTTTCCTTTGTTGATTATTATGTATTGCTTATATTTGTCTATTTTTTTGTTTAGGATTTCGAAGTTTTGAGAGTTCATATTATACGGGAGCAGTTTAGTAATTGGATGAAAACTATTGATGATGACTGCTTCACCCAAATTTGTGGTATTAGATTTGAGCATCTGATTGCCTGCATTTTTTTGTACGTGGATTGGCCTCTCATATCCTTATTTGTAGAGAGATGGTAGATAGAAACTAATAACTTTCATATGTCGTGGAGTGAGATGACCATTATTCTTTTAGATGTGCAACATATATTAGGACTAAATATTGACGGTCATCCATTATATTCAAGTGATACAGATGAAACTTATTTACAAGTGATATATGTATTGGGTGGCCTATTTGGTATGGAGGAGGGGAAGGTAATAATTAAAGGGGGTAGAATGGAATTCTCGGTGTTTCATTCCCTATGCATAACAGAGCGGTTGCCAAAGGATAATAAAGTTATTGCATACTTATTTTGATTGCTCGGCATGTCATTATTTGTAAATAATTCATCCAATCAAGTCAACTCGTGTTGGCTTCTATTTCTTTAGGATCTTACAGTTGTGAAAGATTATGTATAGGAAACTGGTGTACTCGCTCTCTTATATTGACAACCCAGTATAATATCTAGATTGATTGCTGCTCAAATTATCCGGATGCTCGGCGCGATGTGCTACAGCAACAGAATAAAAAGTTTAATAAAAGCAAGCAGGCGCAATAAATAGCGTCGAAGCAAAAATTTGACCGGCTATATTATACTAAAATTATACTTCATTTAAATATTTAAAATATAAAATAAAATTTAATTACATTAAAATAATTTTAAAAAATATATTGATTTTTTTTTGCTCTTCGTTGCGGATGCTCAAAGAGAGAGAACAGAATAAGAAAACTCCCCGGCTACCCGCACCGCGATTTCTCTCTGTCTCTCTTTATTTTTCCCCCAATCCCATTCTTCTCATTCCCTCAGCCTAGCTATCCGAATCCATTAAGCTCCCCGCGCGAGCCTCTGTCTTCCTCTCCTGTTAGCCAGAGGCCCAGAACCAGAGAGAAGTGAATTCACAGGGCTAGATAGGGGAGTTTTTTTTTTTTTTTTTTCAAAAAAACAAAAGAAAAAAAAAAGACGGAAAGAATTCACAATTAAATGAAATGAGATGACAATCTCGACGGCGACAATAATGTCATCCTCTCCTGTCTTCTTGTTTGGTTGGTTAGTTATCCGGATGTGCAACTCTCGTAGATTATTTTAAAAATAAATAATTATCTTCTATAATTATTTTTAATAAATTGATTCGAACAAGTAATCTGCACACTTGACTTATTTGGAGGGGAAAAGACAGTAGCACATAACAGGAAGGATCGACGTCGGAGCAGGCCTAATACTAATTGTGACCTCCTTGAAAGCACGATTAATCCGGTAGAAAGACTTAAGTTTAATTGATGTATCTCGATTCACCCCGATTCAAACGGAGCCTTCAGCCTCCGGTGGCTTCTCCCCACCCCCCCGGTCTTGCGCCCAGGGCCCCAGGCAGACAGCGTCCGGCTGCTGTAGCCTGTAAGGTTGTCCAGTCTACAGACATGGCAGATGGGAACTTGAGTGTAAAGGAAGGAGAGATCTTTCCTCTTGTGTCAAAAGGCGATAACCCTCGCCCTCAGGGGTCCAACCGCCGGCCCGACAGCTGTTGAACGGTAAACTACGGTGACTCAGCAACCAAGGACAAGGTGGTCCACTCCACGGTGCCCACAAGGAGCCACCCCCATATTGGAGGGTTGAAACTCCCACACTGCGGCTGCCGCGTATCGAACCTTGAACCTCTTGTGTCAATTTGCCTTGCCTTAGCCACTGAGCTACGCCCGCACGGGCGGAGAGATCTTTCCTCATATCTACCGTACTGCGGCTACAGAGCAGCAAAGGACGACTGAAAATCGGGTCTCTGCCGAAAGAGGATGGATTCAAAAGACATGATGTGGAAACAACGGACCATGAATCTACAGCTAAGCTACCTACATGTTAATTTAGCCCTCAACCGTCAAAAAGAAAAATAAAAAGCATTGTGATTCTTTCTCTAGTCCACTTGAAATTGTTTTCCCTCTGCTTTTTTTTAGGACGTGTTAAGTTCGAATAATATCGTTTTCGATATATAATTTAGACGTAAAAGAATATATATATATATATATATGTTAATAATTTAGATAATTTCGGTATAAGGATACGATACATTTTGATAACTAATGATTTGTTTGAAATTATTTATCAAAAGTAATTATATAAGATAATTATTTATTTAAAACTTTTTAAGTTATTTTTTTAAATAAATAATTACCTTAGATAACTACTTTTAACAAGTAATTTTAAATAATTTTTAAAATAATTAATTAAAATTTTAAATTTATTTTCTTTGCATTGGCAAATGACAACGGGTAGCAGAGACGAATGTATTGTCTTCACTTCATAGAAGGAAAAAATATTATTAAATTATAATATTTATAGTTATTGATAGAAATATAAAAATATTATTTTTTTAAATTTTAAAAATAGGACAGTATAAAATGTTAAAAAAATTTATATATATATATATATATATATATATATATATTTAAAAAAAATAAATCAAATCTACTAAAAATAAAAAATTAGGATTATTATTAATAATTTTTTAATAAAAAATTTATGAAAAAAAATTAATATAAATTTTAGTACCAAAAAAAATAAAGAGGGAGTGTAGGTCACTGCAGAGGAGAGGAAAGGGTTTCGACCATGTTTGGACTTCTGAATCGAAGGGGAAGGAGGCAGGAACACAAGAGACTTGTTTGGTTTGGCAGCTGAGTTTAAAACAACGTTGTTTTGACACACTTTTTTTTACTCCACCGTTTCCTATGGATCTCAACGTTTCAGAGCCGTTTTCCGTTTCGAGGATGTTTCGGAGACGTAAAACGGCTCCAAACAGCCGTCATATGGTCTCTACCGAAAGTGGATGGATTCAAAAGAAATGAAGTGGAAACAACGGACCATTATTCTATAGCTAAGCTACGTACATGTTAATTTACCCCTCCACCGTCAAAAAGAAAATAAAAAGCATTGTGATTCTTTCTCTAGTCCACTTGAAATTGTTTTCCCTCTACTTTTTTTTAGGAGGTGTTAAGTTCGAATAATATCGTTTTCGATATATAATTTAGACGTAAAAGAATATATATATATAGGGGAAGGGTCACATACAAACTACTATTAATATACAAACATAAGAATCAATCTCATCCATTGGATCAAAATTTAATCTCATTCAAGATTTTATTAATACCAAACCAAAAAACTAATCCAAACCTATATCCAAACCTCTAAACCCTAAACCCTCTAAACCCTAAACCCTAAACCCTCTAAAACCTAAACCCTAAAACCTAAACCCTCTAAACCCTAAACCCTAAACCCTCTAAACCCAAAACCCAAAACCCAAAACCCTCTAAACCCTCTAAACCCTAAACCATAAACCCTAACCCATCTAAACCCTAAACCCTAAACCCTAAACCCTATAAACCCTAAACCCTCTAAACCCTAAACCCTAAACCCTCTAACCCCTAAACCATAAACCATAAACCCTAAACCCTAAACCATCTAAACCCTAAACCCTCTAAACCCTAAACCCTAAACCATAAATCATAAACCATAAACCCCCTAAACCCTAAACCCTCTAAACCCTAAACCCTAAACCCTCTAAACCATAAACCCTATAAACCCTAAACCCTAAACCCTATTAACCCTAAACCCTAAACCCTAAACCATAAACCCTAAACACTAAACCCTCTAAACCCTAAACCATAAACCATAAACCCTAAACTCTAAACCCTAAACCCTCTAAACCCTAAACCCTTTAAACCCTAAACCATAAACCCTAAACCATATAAACCCTAAACCCTAAACCCCAAACCACAAACCATATAAACCCTAAACCCTATAAACCCTATAAACCCTAAACCCTCTAAACACTAAACCCTCTAAACCCTCTAAACCCCAAACCCTTAACCCTAAACCCCAAACCCTAAACCATAAACCCTAAACACTAAACCCCGACCATCTAAACCCTAAACCCTAAACCCTAAACCCCAAACCCCAAACCCTCTAAACCTTAAACCCCAAACCCTAAAACCCCCAAACCCTATAAACCATAAACCATAAACCACAACCCCTCTAAACCCTAAACCCTAAAACCCCTAAACCCTGTAAACCATAAACCATAATAATACAAAGAATCACCCTTACTTTTATTAGCCCTATTTTCAAAAAATAATTAGATGAATGATAAAACTTAATTGATATAATATTTATTGATCCTAATTTACTTCAATATAAGTGCAATTAAAATAATTTTACCCAAGTAAGGTTTATACTATCAAAATATTATTTTAAAAATATTAAACTCAAATTATTTGTATTCTATTTATCTAGCTAAATTTTTAATATTTATTTTTACATTAATTCTCCTAGGCCCAAAATAAACTTTAGGCCTTTGCCAAAATACCTAAGGGTGTATCGGAAAGAAAAGAAAGGTAAGAAGCATTCTATAAATGGGCCTGATTGATCTAACATAACATAGTTTCTCTCCATTGTCTTTCTTTGGTGAAATACATAACATCATAGTTGTTAGTTAGTGCTCTGGACATGCAAGATGGCATCAATGGGTATTATCATAGAATAGAATCTCAAGTATTCCCTCAGTCGCCACCTACTATCATAGAATAGAACCTCAAGGAAAACCCTAGCTAACTAGCCAGATCCTCGATCATGAGTATTATATATAGACAAGCAGCAGAAAGACAACTGGTGCAATATAATAATAATAATAACACAATATATTAGCCATCCAGAAACTGTATTTAGTTAGTCAAAATCTAAGGCAGTAAGTATAATGTCACAGTGGCAGCTTCAGCAACCGAGCACAGTCGAATCCTAACCGGGGAGTATTCTTCATCAAATACTGGTTGCGTCGCACAAAGAATCAGGAAACAGATGCAAAAACATGAAAATGTAATAAACAAGAAGTCTTACCATCCATCTGCAGTAATAAACAATACTAATAATATACTTGGTATGACTTTTGTTTAGCTGATTTCTCGTTCGAGGTAGACAAATTACCAAATGACTGAATGCGAGGATTATTATTTAGAGATTTGGTTCTAGAATTTTCCAACCGGCGAGGGGTTCAACGATTTATATTAATAGAATTTTCTATTAATTCACTACTACCTTACAGAATACCACAAGTCACTCAGCACATCTACAATTGATTAAGCTTATTCTTGTCGACATTCAAACACATTGGATTCAACTATACTTACTCCCAAAACACAGAACTCTATTTAAGATCAGATTATGCGACATTTTCCTATTTCAGGCTTCACTGCACCATTTTAATTGACCCTCCGACCATAAACAACGAACAAAAGATCGAATACCTCTGTGCTCCTGCTCAGGTTGCGATGCCGCCGCTTCTTCTTGTCTCCTGTGTGGCAGTATAGTGGCGGTTGAAGAATGGAGGAGCTGAGGTCTGGTTGAAGATAACAGCGGCTGAGCTCGTCTGCTGGTCTACGAAGCTCATCGGAGTGGAGGAGGAGAGGAAATTGAGGGAGGTCGGGTACTTCGCTCGATCTGTCAACAGATGGGAGGAGCAGCTCGATGGAGAGATACAGAAGTAGAAATGGCGATGGAGAGATGGAGAAACGGGTGCGATGGCGAGGGAGACAGGTGCGATAGAGAGGGAGAGAGGTGCGACGTACAGGGAGAGACAGGTGCGCACGGGTTTGGGGGTCGGGTACGAAGGCAGAGCACAGTCGAAAATCGAGATGAAAAGATGGAGGAGAAGTTGCGATGGAGAGGAATAGAGGTGCGATGGAGATGGAGAAGAAGGTGTGGAGTGCTCTGGAGGTCGGGTGCGAAAGAGAGGGGGTGGAGATGGAGAAGAAGGTGCGGAGTGGTCTGGTGGTCGGGTGCGAAACAGAAGGGGGCGGGGCAGAGGAGCGGGGTGGAGGCTAAGCCAAAAAAGGAACGACGCTCCTACATTTGTTTGTAACTCTTCGACCGTTGGATATAATTTAGATCCAACGGCCAGAAATGGTTCCTACGTTTGTACCAAAAAAAGGGTACGCACATGACCCTAGATTTAGGGTCATATGAGCACCCTTTTATTATGTACAAATGTAGGAACGTTTTCTGACCGTTGGATCTAATTTAGATCCAACGGTCGAAGAGTTAGAAGCGGAGAAATAGAGGTTCCTCTGCCCCGAGCCCCCGACCCCTTCTGTTTCGCACCCGACCACCACACGTCCACACCACTCCGCACCTGCCTCTCCCTCTCCATCACCCCCCGTCGCCGCCCGTTCGCCCCTCGGTCGCCGCCCGTTCGCCCCCGCGGTTGCCCCCGCTGTCGCCCTCCGTCTCCCACATTCTTATCCTTCTAGCTTTCCCCCGACACTCTGCCCACTACCCAGCCCTGAGTCACTAACCCTAACCTGCTGAAAGTCGTCCACTCCAGCCTCCCGACCCTCACCCGCTCGTCTTCTATCTCTCGGTTTTCTCCATTTCCGTCGCGCGCCGTCTCTGACTCGCTCTCTCCATCGCTGTTTCTCCCTTTGGATCTCTCCGTCGCCGTTTCTCCACAACCCGCTCCAGTCTCTGCCTCACTCGATCCATCGTCGTCATATATGTCCGTCGAAGCTGCCTCTTTACATTTTCGATCTACCTCAGCTAAAAACAATTGGTTTCGTCGATACTCAGATCTGGTAACACAGCGACAGTTGTGGTATGTGTGTGTTATATTTTTGTGCATCTCTTCATTTTTGATCTCAAATTTTTGTTCTGATTGTTGTGTCGATGTGCAGTAGTAGAGTCACGAGATTGGCCTTCAGCTGGATTCGGCAAGGATAAACAGATTCAGGTTTGTCAATTTTGATTATGTTCTGTTGATTCGTATATGTTTTTTTTTCTAATAATTGTTTTTGATGGCAATGTCAGTACGTATTCTGATTGCTGTGGTGGTCTGATTATTAGTGTTGATTATTGAAGCTATTTCATTAATCATATCTGTTTATATCATATGTTTGTAGTTCATTTAGATCCTGTTCTTAGTTTGTTCTCAGCACTAATGTAAATTTTTATATGTGAATGACAGATTTTGGAATGGAAGGCCAGAGTTGGATGTAATTTTTTTTTCAACTTTATGAAGGTATTGGTCATTGATGATTTTCATTGTTGTTTAGACGATAGTGGAAGTTTTTTTTTCCAGACTTGTGTAAGGTTTAATTTTAAGGAATTGTCAAATTTCGAATCATATTGTATAATTAAATGAATGTATATTTAATTAGTATGTTTTTTTTTCGTTTGTTGAAACATGCATGCCTTTGGATGGAAATTAGATGGTTTAGGGTTTAGTGGGTTTGGGGTTTGGGTTTGTATGGTTTGGGGATTAGGTTTAGGGTTTGGGTTTAGGGTTTAGGGTTTAGATGGTTTAGGGTTTAGAGGGTTTAGGGTTTAGGGTTTAGGGTTTGGATGGTTTAGGGTTTAGAGGGTTTAGGGTTTATGGTTTATGGGGTTTAGGGTTTAGGTTTAGAGGGTTTAGAGGGTTTAGGGTTTAGGGTTTAGAGGGTTTAGGGTTTAGGGTTTAGAGGGCTTAGGGTTTAGGGTTTAGGGTTTAGAGGGTTTAGGGTTTAGATGGGTTAGGGTTTATGGTTTAGGGTTTAGA
This sequence comes from Tamarix austromongolica, assembly GCA_039764185.1. Taxonomy (NCBI): domain Eukaryota; kingdom Viridiplantae; phylum Streptophyta; class Magnoliopsida; order Caryophyllales; family Tamaricaceae; genus Tamarix; species Tamarix austromongolica. Next base: position 6,684,711 of record CM077810.1, read on the forward strand.
GGGTTTAGAGGGTTTTGGGTTTTGGGTTTTGGGTTTAGAGGGTTGAGGGTTTGGATATTTGGTTTGAATATTAGGTTTGGATTAGTTTTTTGGTTTGGTATTAGTAAAATCTTGAATGTGATTAAATTTTGATCCAATGGATGAGATTAGTTCTTATGTTTGTATATTAATTATAGTTTGTATGTGACCCCTCCCCTATATATATATATGTTAATAATTTGGATAATTTCAGTATAAGGATATGATACATTCTGATAACTAATGATTTGTTTGAAATTATTTATCAAAAGTAATTATATAAGATAATTATTTATTTAAAAAATTTTAAGCTATTTTTTAAATAAATAATTACTTTAGATAACTACTTTTAATAAGTAATTTTAAATAATTTATAAAATAATTAATTAGAAATTTAAATTTATTTTTTTTGCATTGGCAAATGACAACGAGTAGCAGAGACGAATGTATTGTCTTCGTAGAAGGAAAAAATATTATTAAATTATAATATTTACAGTTATTGATAGAAATATAAAAATTTATTTTTTTTAAATTTTAAAAATAGGACAGTAGAAAACGTTAAAAAAAAATTATATATATATATATATATATATATATATATTAAAATAAATCAAATCTACTAAAAATAAAAAATTAGGATTATTATTTATATTAGTTAATTTTAATAATTAATAATTTTTTAATAAAAAATTTATGAAAAAAATTAATATAAATTTTAGTACCAAAAAAAAATAAAAAACTTTTTTCAAATGTTTCTAGGAAGGAAATAGCATCGAAGTGACGTCGAGAGGCTGATGACACTCTGATGATGCGACACCGACAAGTTGTCCGCACGAGGATGAAAACTAGGACAACTGGGATTAGCGCCCACCCATGTAGTAATGACTATTGACTAAAATTTGATACCTCAAGTAGTCAGTTGTAATGTATGGGGACGAGGACAGGGATGGGGACGGAAACCGAGACGGGAATACGGGGATGAAGACGGAAAAAATACAAAAATGTTAAATTTTGAAAAATTAGAAAACGGGGACGGAAGGAAACAGTAAATATATATATATATATATATATATATATATATATATATATATATATATATATATATATATATATATATATATATATTAAAATTCAAAGGAAGAAGTCGAGAGGTAAGGTAACTCGGTAAGCCGTAAGTAGCGGCCGACAGGCAGCAGCGACCAGCACCGATAAGCAGCAGCGACAATGACTGAAGAAATTGGCGATGGTTAGTGGTGGTTGGTCAGGCCGAACGACGACGCGCAACGACAGACGAAGCAAACTCGGTTGAACCTAATGCTCGAGCGGCAGAACCTTGAGCTCGAGCACAACGACAACAATGTCAACGGAGATTATTCAGTAGGATCGTGCTCTTGTCGTCATCGTCGTCGAGAGGGAGTGCAGGTCACTGCAGAGGAGAGGAGAGGAGAGGGTTTCGACCATGTTTGGACTTCCAAATCGAAGGGGAAGGAGGCAGGAACACGGGAGACTTGTTTGGTTTGACATCTGAGTTTAAAACGATGTCGTTTTGACACACTTTTTTTTTACTCCGCCGTTTCCTATGGATCTCAACGTTTCAGAGCCGTTTCCTGTCTCGGGGACGTTTCAGGGACGCGAAACGGTTCAAAACAACCGTCCCCGTGCATCAGAGGTAGTCAGCATGGGGACGGAAATTGGGACAAAAAAAAGAGAGAGACATTTAAAAATATTATTTTTAAATAAATTAGAAAATGGATACAAAAAAAATGTTAAAAAATTATATATATACGCCTATATTATATATAATTTTAAAAAGTAGACTAAATTAACTAAAATTAAAAAAATTAACTATTAATAAGTATTTCTTTTAAAAAAATAAATAATATTTAAATACTTTTAGTATTAATTTTGATAAAAAAAAATTTAGAAACAGAAAACAATAAGAAGACGTGATAAAATTACTATCACTCCTAAAGACTTGTTTGATACGAGAGTAATAGGAATGAAAAATATTCCTTTTTATTTAATATTTTTTATATTAAATATTTAATAATAATAAATATATTTTAAATAAAATATTTATTTTAAATTAAATTAAAATCTCAAATAAATATTTATTAGAATAAAATTATTTAATTTTAATTAAATTATAGAAGTAATTTTTCCAATTATCCGTCCTCGTACGAGCACTAACACATTTTCGTACATCACGAATATTCAGCTGGATGCTTTTAAGAAGTGTACGAAGGATGCCTGGTTGGTCGGGCCGCCCCCAATGTTGTGGAGCCGTGCTTGCTAGCCTCTCCCATTGGTTGAAATTTCTGACCTTTGAAATTTAGTTTTTACACTTTTAATTAGGACAGCTGTCGGTTAAAATATTTGATATTTTAAATATTCAGTTATTGGATATTTTAAATTTTAAATACTTAAAAATAATATTTAATATTTAATTTAAAATTTTAAATATTTAAAATTTTAGATCGGATATTAAAGATAACCGATATTATCTAAAGAAAAATTTAAATATATAAAACTATCTAATTACAAATATATTTAACATTATCCAATTCACTAAGCAAATATCTGAGTTGTTCAGTAAATATCTGATGTTAAAATTAAAATAAGAAAGAGTGATTGGAGTTTATTAGCGCATATAGTATTTTTATTTTTTTTATAAATATCTAAAAAGGGATTATATTAAAAATATAATTTTAATTAAATTAAAATTTGGTTCAAATAATAAATTAAGTAAGTAAAAATTATACACACACATCTAAAATTACTTATATATAATTATATATAAAATAAAAAATTATAAAAAAATATAAAAATAATTTTTTTAGATCAGATATTATTTGTATTTATCGAATTAGATATATGATTTGTTTGAATTTTTATTGACCGGATCGTATGTTTGATTTGATAAAAAAAATCAGATCAGTTATTTATTTTTTCGAATCGGATCGCTTCGGATATCAGATCAAATAAATAAATATCGGATAATATGAACAACCCTAATTATAATAGTTCCATGTGAAGTTAAAAATGGCAACAAGTTTCTATTTTTTGTTTTAAAAATATTCTATCATTGTTTTTCATATCCAAATTTTTTTATGCCATAATTGTTATTAAAATCATTTGATTATTTTTCTAAATTATGTTAATAGTTTCTAAACGAAGGAGCTATATTGAATTTCTTTCCATTACCATTAATTTTTTTTTATGAAATTACCATAATATCCTCCCATTATTCCCCCTCTATTTTTTTTCACCTCTCCCACTCTCATGTATACTTTTCACCTTCTCTCTCCCTCTTTTTTCATCTGTTACCCCAAGCCGTCCCAACTACCCCAAACCTTCTTATACTCATTGATGCACGGGGATGATAGTCAGGTGTCATCCCCCATCCCGAAAACGTTTTCTCCTCTGAAAATATTTCGGGATCAAAATTTTTATTAAAATTATTTAATTAATATTTTTATTAAAAAATATTATTTAATTAATGTTTTATGAAAAAATAATTATTAATAATTAAAATTAACTAATATAAGTAATAATTTTAGAATTTTTTTATTTTTCTCTCTTAATTTTAATAAATTTAATCTATTTAAGTATATATATATATATATATATATATATATATGTATGTATGTATATATATATATATAATTTTTTTAATGTTTCCAGCCGTTCCGTTTTCTAAATTATTAAGGAATGGTGTTTCCGCGTTTCGTTCCATCTCCATTTTTTCATCCCCATCTCCGTGCAACACTGCTTATACTTTGCAAAACACTCAGAAACAAATCAACAATTTGTAGAGAAGAACGAAGGTATGTTCATTGCGGCCTGTAATGTAGTCGTTTGCTTGATTTCGTGTGTTAGCCATGTCGCAGAGCGTGAGCTCCGTGCACTAGCCGTGTCGTGTAGGGTGAGCTCCGTGCACTGGTCGTGCTGTGCAGCATGAGATTCGAGCGCTGGTTATAAATTTGGAGATTGTATATGTGTACATGTACATAGATCTAAAAATGTGTATTTGTATGTATGTATGTATACATACATACACAAACGTAAGATTAAACCATAAGATTAGCATAAGATAGAATTCATGTAGTTTATCTCATGCTAGATAAAAGACTAGGTATCTAAAACCACAACATAAGATTAAACTAGAGTACGTAAGAAAAATAACACAAGAGGAAGAAATGTTTAAGGTTTACAAATCAATGCCTATATCAATACCTAAAAAACTAAGTAAAAATACGTAAAAAAGAAAACCAAAAACTTGAGCAGAGAGGCATTATAAAATAAAAGACTAATCGACCAACTAGCACTTAATCTTGAATCTTCAAATACATCTCGAGTTGCTCATCTAAAATGTTAAGAGAGGATGTGAGCAAAACACATCTCACTAAGTGTAATATTCCATTTTTGGAAACATTAATTATAAATTAATAATTATGTGTGATTAGTGGTAATGATTATTTTAAGAGGTTTAGTATTAAACGTATTATTATTATGCGTATTATTACGACGGTTTATATATAAATTTAATCAAGTTAAAATTTAATAGAAATTGGATTATTAAATTTAATCCTAGTTTATATTCGTAAATATTATTCTAATTATTTTACTAATAACTTTTGATCCGTAACACGAAAATAATTTCTAAAATCTATCAGGGATTATTTTTATTACTCTTTTCGTTCCTTTTGAACCTATCCAAGATTGAATTATTTTCTCTGATATATTTTTATCCTATACCCTAACCTACCCAAACTAAATCTAAAATAAAAATAAAAATAAAATATATTTTCTATCCTACCCTCCTTGCCACCCTCCTCCCTCATGTTACCTGCGCCTAGTTTTCCTCACCTCACTCCACTTTCCCTACTCCCCTTACCTCACGCAACCCATCACTCCTTCATCGATCACCCCACCCTCTCTGCATTATTATACTGACACACTGTAACACCCCCAAAATTAACTACTTTTTTTTAAAGCGGAAGAATTTAAAATTTAAAAACCTGTGAATTATGGAGATGTTACCACCACACTTAGTAAAATATTTGTAATAATAATAATGAAATAATAATAATTATTATTTCAAAATAGTAAAAATAAAAATAAAAATAATAATAATAACATATTAATATTAATAATAAAGATAATAGCAACAATAAGAATAATAATAATAAAATCAAAATAAAAAATATAATAGGGCTTCGGCCCTTAATAGAAATAATAATAAAAACAGTAGTAGTAGTATTAGTAGTAGTAGTAGTAGTAATAGTAGTAGTAGTAGTAATATATTTTGAATAACTGAAAGAAAATAGATTAAGGTTTGTAAAAATAGGATAAAAGGGTTGAGAGGGTCTAGGGTTCAACCTTAGGTTGGTGGTGATAGGCGGCACCGGGGGTGGTGCACGGTGGCAGTAGCGGTGGCCGTAAAAAGTGAAGAAAAGGAGAAACGTTGGACGCTGGGAAAAGGAGAGGTAGAATGGAGGCGGGAGTTGGGGTGTTTAAGACTGCCTAGAGGGAGAGGAGTTAAATGAGGGTGGCGGTGTACGACGACACTGATGGTGGTCGAATGGGGAAGAAGAAGAGAAAGAGAGGAGGAGAGGGAGGAAGAGGAAAAGAAAGGTAGGGGAAGGTAGAGGAGGATCTGCAGAACAGAACGAGAGGCGAATGAAGCAGTGGAAGCGGCGGTAGTGGTGGCGGATGGTAGCACGAAGGGTGGTAGAGGCAGAAAATGGGTTGGTCAAGAGGGCTACTTAGCACAGCCGGGGTGGCTTATGTAGGAAGAACCGAGGGATATGGGAGGCGTAGTTAGTTAGAGGGAGGTGCAAGGAAGATTTAGATAGGTAGAGAAGGCGATGAAGTTGGCCAACGACAGCGGTAAAAGCGTCTGAAGTGGCAGCGGTGGCAAGGTCGGGAATTGCTGGGTAGGGATCAAAAGTTCAATGCAGGGCTCATTATGGGGGTATTTATAGATTATAGAAGGGAGGTTAGGGTTCTAAGGGTTGGCTAGGGGGTAATGCAGATAGGGTTCTGGTCACCGGTGGCAACAAAAGCTAGCAAAATTCAAATCGGGTAGTGGGTGGTTGCGCTGAAAAAGAAGGGTTGTGCGCGAAAAGGAAGGGAGATGGGTTGGGTCAACGTGGCCAACGAGTCAGGGGGAAGAGAGAGGAAGAAAAACGGCGGTCACCAGCGGCGAAAAACCAGGAACGATGGGCGGCGGTACAAGTCAGCGTCGGGGGAAGGAGGAAGGAAGAAGAAGGAAGAAAGGCTAGACCTGGCGGTTCGGGGAATAAAGAAAGAAAGGATAAGAAAGGCGGATTGAGCGGTCAGGTGCGGTGAGGATGCGTTTAAATCAAACGCTGCGTTTAAGGGGAAGAAAGGATAAAACGCAGCGCTGGGCTGTTGAAAGAAGAAGAAAAGAAAAAAGAGAGGAATGAACCGCTAGGCTACGAGAGAAGGAAAGAAAAGAGAGAGGGGTCTGGGCCGCTGGGCTGGCCCAGGTCGGGAAGGAGAAAATAAAAAGAAGAAGAAAGAAAAAGAAAGAAAGAAAAAGGAAAAGGAAAAGGAAAAGGGAAAAGAGAAAAATAATGGGTTAGGTTAATTAAATTAATTGAGATATTTAAAAAAATAATATTTAAATCCCTTTTTAGACTAATTTAGGATTTTTAAAAGTTTTTTATAAATTTCATTTTAATTAGCAAAACACCATAATTTCCTTAAATTAAATTATTTATAAAACTCTTATTAATTTAGACCTAATTTTTCCTTCTTCTTTTAAATAAAATAATTAATTTAATTAATTTTCAAAATAAAATCCTTAATTAGCTAAAATACCCAAATTTCTCCTAATTAAAATATTTATAAATTTCTTCATGATTTGCCCTAATTAATTTCCTTTTATTTTAATAAAAATAATTAATTTAATTAATTTTTCTAATAAAATTTTATTTAACTATAATTTTTAAAATTAGAATTTTTTAGGCATTTCACACACCCCCTCACAACCCTCTCTTTGCCCTTGTCCATTTTCATCAACCCCTCTGCATTACACACACACACACATATTCATGTACCGACCCTACTTTTCCCCAAGAATTAAATAGCCCCCAACCATTTAGCCTTATCATCCTCCTCCCCTCTACATTTTCTTCACCCGTAACCCAGCCCATCCTGCCCACACCACTCCGCTGCCCCATTTTGTTTCCCTATCGCACAACCATCCTAGCCTTCACCTCTTCCCCCCGATCACAACCCTCCCTTTTCCTGCTCCTTCACCACTTTCCTCCTCTTCTTCTCCTTACATACCTCAACCAACTCTAGCCCCCTGTAGCATCCATCCCAACATAACACCATATAACATCCCCAAATTTACTACTGAAAATTTTTATTTAATTAAAAGGGTTTAGCGGAAGCGAAAAGATAAGACCGTAAACTCGGGGCATTACCGCCACACTTAGTACCAGATCGGTTCACTCCTACCGTTCCACTACTAAGTGCTAAGGCTAACAAGGTTAACATCAAATACGGGTCATTAATAAAACACCAATCATAAGTAAAACACAAGTCATATAGAATCAGAGTGCGGTTTAGGATTACAATCCAAAGAGTACGTGACTAGAGTTTTTTCAAAACATAAAGCATGGTATGATATAACATAACTAAAATATTATACTACATAATCCAAAAAGAAAACAGAGTCCAGCCGAGTCGCTCTCAAATCCCAAGTCAGGTCTAGACTCAATGCTTAGCCCCATCTGATGCCTCATAAGTGTCGTAGGCATCGAAGACTTCATCCCCTACCTGCATAAACTCAGATGGGTCTTCTACTCGTGAGAATGAGCAGCACCCATGAAACGGGCGATCAGTACGCTATGTACTGAGTAAGGTAACAGATGCGCTAAGGCCGACATATAGAGCATATAACATAAGAATGATCATATAGGCAACATACAATAATACATGTAATAAGGCCAGGTTAATTTTCAGGTAACTTATTCTTTAGTCCCCTTAACAATATGTTCATTTCACACATACTCTTTAATAATTCATGTGAGTGCGGGAACCCCACTATTATAGCGGGTGGATTGGAATACATACAGGGCAAAATGCTCCTGACCACTATTATTCGCCGGTGGACCGGTCTCCAGGGTAGAACGCTCCTAGCAACTATTATTCGCCGGTGGACCGGTCTGGCCCCGACTCATATGGTGTTTAGTTGTAAGTGCTTAGTGTATTTTCCATGGCTTAGCTTCATTACTTTGGTTTTTTGAGCACGAAATCCCCCACTATTATAGTCGATGGACCGAAAATCATGCAGGGCAAAACGATCCTGACCACTATTATTCGCCGGTGGAACAGTCTCCAAGGCACCCCGGCTCTTGGCTACTATTATTCGCCGGTGAGCCGGTCTGGGCCCGGCTCAACAATCTTTCTCTTTAAATGGATAATATCTTATTCGTGTCTTATTCGATAAACATTAAACCCTTGACATGCATGTCATCAACGTTCTACTTCTATTCCCTCAAAGGAGCCCGTCCCATATCTTGAGACTCCTACACCCCTTATCACGCCCCGACATCCATTCCCCCTTACGCTTACACATAATGAATAACCAACTCCTAATGGTGTGGGTTAAGGCCCAACACCTCATGACATCAAACTTCACCTACTATCACCCTCTAGGGTTTTCCCTTAAAAACCCTAATTGGACCTATATAGCCCAACTTTCTCTCATTTACACTACCATCACTTCATTTATCACCCCATACCTTATCTCATTTAGATCTAATCCCAAATTGTATCGCTTTACCCCTCAATTCCATATGTGATCGAAACACTCTAGTTGGCAACTCCAACCCTAGTACCTTTCTTATCCCACAAGTAACCTCTCTCCTTTCACCCAAAATCTCTTCTCTCCCATGGAACCCATACTCACCGCTTATATAATAAATTTCCAATCTTAAGCTGTACTTCACTCTCCCTTAATCATTTTTACTTCCACATTTTCCATATTACTGCTCCCTCCCAAAACCCTAATCGGGTCCCTTATATACCCTTACACCAACCTACATACTATTTTTTATCCCAAGTCTCCAATCACTCCACAACTCTCCCCTTAGCTTATTTACACCTTAAATCAACTTTTCTCACATAAAGATCACCCCTATGCAAACACCTAAAGTCCCCATGCAAATTTTAAGATTCCCATGCATGGTTCCCATCTCTCATTCATTTTGGTCATTCCTTCCTCTTTAATTTCCTCTCATGGATCATGAGGTATTTTGGTCATCCTCATATCCCCCTTAATGAACTCACTTCCCGTTTCTTTCTTTTTTTCCTTTCATTCCCATATCATATTATCAATTGTCCTAACATGCATGTCCTAGAGGGTCATATCATATCACACCATAAACACCATATATATATATCATATTCATGTCATAAGAAACCCATACAAACATACCTCAACTCCAAGTTGTGCTACACATAAGACAAGTTAACGACAATCATATGATACACGACATAGCATGATATATATAACTTCCAAGGCATACAAGTCACACAACACACATGAGCCTTAGCTACATCCTTACCTAAAACAATGCCGGGCTTGGAGCATGCTCCTACAACTCCTTAGGGTTTTGGTTCGATTCACCTATAAGAGGAAAAATACTAAGGATTAGTTTCCCTCCTACCAAAAGTACCATCACTCCTTATTTTAGTTTAAGATTAGGATTATTATTATTAAAGGGAGTATTATACGTGAAAACTAGGTTTTTTTATCTTCAAGTTAGCCTATTAGATATTACTAGCCAAAATATGCTTATTTTAAATATTTAATGCTATACTTATATTATTAAACCTAATAGCTTTATTCTTATAATAATAGTACTAATACTAATTGTAGCAAAATAGTGATAATAATAATAATAATAATAATAATAATAATAATAATAATAATAATGCTTATAGTGATAGAAATCCTAGCATTTTTAAGGCTAAGTCTAATAATAGTGTTAGGGTTAAAATAATAATATAATAATTACAATACCAACAAAGTACAAATATTTCTAAAGATAATAATGATAAAAGTTATATTTTGAATAATAATAATATAAGGGTTCAAATATTTTTGTCACAATAATAGTAATAAAATAATTACAATAATAATAGTAATAACTAATAATGATACCATAGTAATAATGTTAGTGACAAAGGCATTAGGAATAATATTAGCAATATTTGAATATTAAATAGTAAAAATACTAAGGCTTAAGTATTCTTCTTCTTCAACAACAAAATGATAATACGCCAACTTCAGTTTAAATAATAATAATAATAATAATAATAATAATAATAATAATAATAATAGCAATAATAATAATAATAATAATAATAATAATAATGTTAAGTATAATAATAATAACAATAAAAATAATAATAGAAACCGAAATGATAATAATAATATAAGGGTCCAATTATTTATATTAATAAATAAAGGTGATAATGGATAAAGTTAGTATTAATAATATTAGCAAGGAAATAATGATAATGATAATGGTAATAATAATAGTAATAATAACAATAATAATAAAAATAAAGTTGGGTTAAGTAGTAATAATAATAGTAGTAATGGCATTAATGATGATGATGATGATGATGATGATGATAATAATAATAATAATAATAATAATAATAATAATAATAATAATAATAATAATAATAATAGTAACAATAATGATTAAGAATAATACTAATAGCAATGATAGTAAAAATGGTAATAGTAATATAAGGGGTTCAAATGTCTACCATAATAGTAAAGATAATGATGATAAGCCATAGCTAGCATTAGTAATAATAATAGAAGTAATAGTGAGGTTAGTAATAATAATAATAGTAAACGAGAAAAATTCCTAATCATAATAACACTAAAGTTGTAGGCCATTATTAATGATAATATTATTATTGGTTAGGAAAATCATAAAGTTAGGTTAAGTAGTAGTAGTAATAATAATAATAATAATAATAATAATAATAATAATGTTAAGCATAATAGAGGATAACAATAAAAAAGGATAATAGTAATATAAGAATCCCAACATTTACACTAATAATAAAAGTGATAATGGCCAAGTTAGATTTAGTAAGAAAATAATAATAATAATAATAATAATAATAATAATAATAATAATAATAATAATAATAATAATAATAATAATAATAATAATAATAATGATGATGATGATAATAATAATAGTGATAATAATAGTAGTAGTAATATTAATAATAATGAAGATCACTTTATTAGTACTAAGGTTGTAACCCTTTTAAATAACATGCCATAGTTATAAATATTTCTGAAATTGGGTTAGGTAATAAAGGGGATACATACTAATAATATTAATAATGGTAATAGTAATAGTAATAATAATAAAACACTAATAATATTAAGGATAATATTATTAATATTACTAAAATTATTAACACTTGTAGAAAATAGTTTAGGGGCTAAGGAAGTTGGAGTACCACCTAAGGTTGGTGGTGGAACCGACGGTGGCTCGTGGCGACGACGGCGACGGCGGTGGAGGAGGAAGGGAGGTGGAAAGATGGATATGTAGGCTAAAGGAGAGGAAGTGGAGGGGTGCTTGAGGTGGTGGAAGGTGCAGTAGGTGGAGAGGGGTGGAATGGAGGTGGTGTTGCAGCCGAGAGTGGCGGCGCACGACGGTTGGTGCGGTGGCTGGAGGTGGTGGAAGATGGAGAAAGTAGAAGGAGAGGGAGGTAGGGGGAGATGAAGGTATGGGAAGGTAGGGGAAGGTTCCCTGGGTGTTTTGGAGGGTGGAGGAGGTGCTGGTTGCGGCGGGGGTGGTGGCGCGAGGGCGGCACGGGGTTGGTGAGGGTTGATTGAGAAGGCACTTTTGCACGGCTCGGGCGGCTCGTGCAGGGCAAGATAAGGGAGGATGGTGGTTCAGTTTTGCAGAGGGAGGTGCGGGGAAGGTTTTGGTGGGCGGCGTTTGTTGTGGCGGTCGCCAATGGCGGCAGAATAAGGAGCTGATAGGGCAGCGATGAGCGACTGTAGTTTTTGGGTTGCGAAAAGGGAGCTCGACCCAGGCTGCTAATGGGGGCTATTTATAGGCTAATTAAGGGGGAAAACGACGAAGAGGAAGGGGACAAGCGGGGCAGGTGTGGCAGGACCACCGATTGGCGGTGGCAGGCGGTGCAGTCCTGCCATGGCAGGTTAGGTCGGGTCGGGAGAAAAAAGGGAAGGAGATGGGCACGCGGAGAGGGGAGAGATGGGGTTGGTTGGGGTCAAAAAAGGGAAGAAAATGACAGGGAGGGGAAGAGAGGGGAGGCCGGATGGCGTGCGGTGGTGGCCGGCAGAAGGAAGGCTACAGGTCGGGGAAGAAGAAGGAAAGGGAAAATGGGAGAAAAGAAAAAGAGAGAGAACAAGTCGGGCAGTTAGGTGCAGGGACAGGGCTATACGGCTTGGGCTGTGCGAAACTGGCCAGGGAGGAGAGTTTGGGCCGCTGGCTGGCCCAAACCGAGGGGAGAAGGAAAAATAAGTAAATGAGGAAGAAAGAAAAAGGAAAAGAAAGGAGAAAAGGGAAAAGGATAAAATGGTTAGGTTGGGGTATTTGGTCTTTATTTATTTATATATTTAAGTTAGATATTTAATTTTAATAATAATTATTTTAAGTATAATAATTAAATTCATTTTTAGATTAATTGGACTATTTTGGATAAATTTTCCTTAACTTCCATTTTAATTAGTAAAATGTCCAAAATTTTTTAAATAATTTATTTATTATTTTCTCTTTATTTTATTCAATTAATTTCCTCTTTATTTAATAAAGTAATTTATTTTCTTAATTTCCCTAATAAATTATTATTTTGCCATAATTTCTAAATTAAGATTTTTGGGGTATTTCACACCATCCTGACAACCAACCATCCTGCACCTCCCTTCTCCTTCTTTCACTTCCAACTCATCCCACTTCCACCTCCCAGCACCCAAACTCAACAAAACCATCACCCATGACTACCAACCTCCTCCCCATCTTCCCATTTGGTCCCATACTAGTAGAACCACTGCCACCCACCACGCAAACCCAACCCTAGTCCTACTGTGCATTCTCCTACGACCACCACCAACCACCGCATCTCCAGTACATTGCACCTGTCGCCCATCCTCGTCTAGCATCCAACAACCCTTCCATTCTCCCTCTACACTCCCCTTTGAGCCATCACCAACCCCCTTTAATCGTAGCCTCCTCGCAAGTGTGATGTTTGGTTTTAAAAGATTTTTAGTACCAAATCTTATATGTAAGGGTATTTTGGTAATTTATAAAAATTAATATTTTAAAAATAATAATAATAATAATAATAATATTATTATTATTATTATTATTATTATTTCTTGATAGATATTAATTTAGTATTTGTGGTATTACTTTTAGGTAAGAAAGTTTGATTAGTGGGACTATATAAATTTAGTTGAGTATAGTAATTTTTACGTTTTTACTGGAATTCAAGTAATCGTTATACTCTATTAAGATGATAAATATTGTATGATAGTATATTATGGTTTTTGTGCATGAAATATGTTAAGCATAATTTTTTACGTTATAATTATGTGTGATTTGTTGTTATCATAAAAATCGGTAAATTGAGTATGTTATCTAATGTAAAATATTTCGGGTACGAAAGTATGATTAAAATGATTCTAATGATTGAAAATTATTTTGTGTGATAAGTATGTATAAAATAATAGGGTGAACATGCTGAGATATACTTGTGAAATAATAATTATGGATGTGTGCCCTAGGGGTAATTTAGTCATTTTTAGTATATTATGATATTTATCCTGAAAATCATGTCTAATATGTATTGTTTGTTGTTGATTATGCGATTTGTGTTTTGGACGTTTTAAAAGTGTATGATAGGGTTTTGTATGCAGAAACATGTGTAAGGACAAAATGATCTTTTGGCATATTTGATAATTTAAATTGCATAATAAATAATAAAATTATTTTATTTTAGCCTTTTCAATATAAATAAATAAATAAAATGGATTTAAGATTTAAATGGATGATAATCGGTAATTTTTGGTCTCAAGGGCATTTTGGTCATTTTCGACCTAATATGCCCAAATGTGAATAATTTGATATAAGATGGCCTTAGGTTTTACTAGGTTGATCTTAGTGTTGACTTTGACCTTATTATGTGTCGTTGACCTTAGGGTTAACTTGGATAATTGGAAATAAAGGAAAAATGGATAAGTATGGAAATGAAAATAATTGTGCAATATGTGATACCTATGATTATCTTATCAAATACTAATATGTAAATTGGAAGACCTTGAGTTTGGAAATTGTTTCTTTCTAGGGGTAGCTATTCTAGAGACGAGATAGGAGCCATCGATTTTTTTCCTAGTGTGTCAATTGTGGCCTAATAAGGCCCTAGTCTACTCTATAGATGACCTACGGGTCCTATAGTGGGTATCGATACTTAAAGATTAGGTGTTTAAAGTGAGGAGGGTACTATGTAGCCTTGTGTGCCAGTATGACCAGAGTAGCGTTATACCTTTGGGTTGGATGGTTGGGAGGGTACTGTAATGCCTTGGACATCGGTATGGCCAGTGTATTTTTATGTCTCCGAGTTGTTATTATATCCCCCTTGAGTAAATAAAAGTGAAAATAACATAATTTGATTTGGAATGATTATTATTGGATATTGGATTGGTCGGTAGTATCCCTTGTGCCTACTTACGGTTTTAGTAGTAGCCTTCGTGCCTACTAATGGATGTTATTATACCTTCCAGTCTTACATGTATTGTTGTGGACTCTATTGGAATTGATGTTGAGATATGAGTTATGTTGTGAAGGTTATGGTTGTTGTGTCGGAGTTTGGTTCTATTTATTACATTAGAGAGCATCTTTGGATGTTTGGTTGATAAGTGTTATCATGTTCTAAATGAACACACATGAACAATATGTAGTGTGGTGATTATTGTTTACTTGTGATCACTATTATATTGTGATCATCTCATGTACGTTTCGATGTTTATCCCATGTATTAGTATGATGCCTTATGGTTATTGAGTTGGGGTTGTTTCTAATCATATTTCAGAGAGAATCATTTGTATGTTTGTTTGGTAAATATTTAGTTGTCCCAGATGAACGAATATGAGCAGTGCATGGCCTTGATGACATTTGATTATCTAAATGATTAATGTTTATGAGTCATCGTATGTATATCTAAATGTCATACACCATGTCAGTTGTATCCTTGTATGTGTTTCGTGTTTGCTTTTCATATTAGTTCTGTATAAAGGGTTATTCAGTACCATAGTACTGATGGGTTATGTTTCATAGTCCCTTACCTATTCCATGGGTAGTGATGACCCTGCAAGAATACTTTGAGGGTTCATCTTAATCACTACTAGTGGAGGGTTGAGAATTAGGACTATCCAGTGTTTGCTCTGACACCTTTTGATCTGAATATTTTGTGGACTCTTAAATCCCTTGTTGTTTTCCTTTTATTATATTTCAACTCTTTGCCCGATCTTTTGTACTTATCTGGACAATGTAATCTTTGGTGAAATTTGCTAACTTGCCTTGTTATAAAGGTTATTTAAGTAAAGTAATAATTTAGCCTTAGAACTTAGTGTAAGGATGGTAGAGGATGCTAGACTTATACCGAATGTGGCAGTAATACCTATTATTTTTGTAATTAATGCTTTTGTAAAATGAAAATTTTAAATAGTAAATTTGTGTGTGTGGGGGGGGGGTGTTATAGTAAGTATCTGGCTTACGAGCCAAAATAAAGATCAAGCTAATTTAGAAAACATAAAAAAAATACACAAAATAATAATTATACCTTTCAAAACATTTGCTTTGAAAAATCTTACCATTGATAATTATTAATAAACATAAAATTACGATGAACACAATAAAAAAAAGGATGACAAGAAAATATAGATAAAATAGTCAATTACAAATCAATAAAAGGTTATTATAACCAAATAATCAATTTAATAATAAATAAAAATCAATAATAATCAATCAATAGTGTAACAACAATGCAAGTGGTCTAAATACTAGGGCATAATGATGATAACTGATCAACTAAACCCTTACCATTTATCAATGGACAATACATCTTACGTAGTGCATTACTAAAAATATCAATTCACAAACCTACAATTCTAAATGGCCCATTAAGAGTTCATCCCCCCATCATTTGTGGGAAAAGATAAAAAACAATCATATATTCCTACTAATAGAAAATCAATATATAACAATTTAAAAGGCATGTCTAGTTAAAAAGACAATCAAATAACAATCAATGTAATGTTTGATCCCAATTTTAGTTCAAAACACAAAGTAATAAAATAGAAATGATTTATGTGTATAAATAGCTAAGAGGCAGCATCATCCATTTTATATGGTAATAATTTAGTAATTAATTTTCCTAAGTTTGAAGGAAATAAAGCCTTCCTTATATGGACAAATTATGCTAAATTTTGAGCCATGCAAGCCATATTCTATCCTTTAAATTTTCCAAATTTTGGATGTCTTATGGAAGCCACAAGAAATTCAACCACCAACAATAGCCATTTTGGCTTTAAAATTTGAAATTGAAGATCATATAGGCTAATTAGAAGTGCAAAAAAAAATCAAGTGGTGCAATAGCTATTTTATAGAGTTTCAAGAACACAATTTTAGCTTAAATTAAGGAGGAATCAACCCTCCCATCATTTAATCAAGCCAACAACTAATATGGGTATCAGAAGTCATTATTTCGCCATTTTAAGCTTAACATGTTTAAAGTTTGTTGTTTGACTTACCCACTTTGTCATTTATCTTTCCTAAGTAGCCAGTTGAACTTGTTTACTTGTTAAACCTCCCAACCATGTGTAAGAGTTATTAGGACGATCTTTTTTTTCTCCTTATGTTGAAGTTGACATCAAGCAAGGAGTCACAATAGAGGAGCTTGTTTGTTAGGATTTTGCTAGTTAGTTTGCTATCATTTGATAACTAATAAGTTTGACTGTAATTAAGTCAGCCTCTTGTAACTAGATGAGGTTGGATCTAACTAAATGAGACTTAGCATTCCTCTATAAGTGTTAAAGTCATACATGAATGAAAACCAATTGATTGGTTGCTTACATCTTTGTTAAAGTAAGTTTAAGTGTAGAACTTGATTATCTTTGAAAATTCACTTACTTTAACTAAACAATTGATACCTTGGGCGGTGTTAGTATGTTTTTGATATTAAGAGGTACTTAAAGATCAAATTAACTTCATTTCCGCTTACCTCCATTCTCTCTCTCTCTCTCTCTCACATACACACACACACACACACACACACAAACACTCTTTCGTGGTGATACTTGAATTCAACCTTCACCTTAATATGACTTAATTTGTTTCTCATATTTATCAAGACATAGTTTATAAAATATTTTTTAAAGAAAAACGAAGAATAAGAATCAATTAGAAAACAATAGGCACATTATAACAGAAAGTTTGACGGACAAGTCACTCACCAAAAATCACCATCCAAAATTGCTTAACTTCAACTCTCTAATTGGATAATCATATTCTTCTAAGGTCACCACTTAGTGAATAATCCAATCATCTTATTCTAAAAATTTTTGGTGGGCTAAAAGAATTAATAAACCTAACTCATATGCCCGATAAGACGTAAAATATTATTTTATATAAATATAAAAACATACGAATATATAACAATCTAATATTCAAAACCCTAATGAATCAAGACTAGTATCTACATAACTAAAATTGGAGGCTTCACCTAGTAGCATTGCGGATATCAACGTGTGCATGTCATATAAAAGCATCGGAGATCCCTATACGCTAATAGTAGACTCATGCCCTCAAATAGTGAAGGAATGACGACATAAATGAAAAGTGGTGTGCCGACGTCAATGAAGAATAAGCCAGCCATTAGTCATGTGATATTTATGTACCTTTGAACTTGAAGTGACGGAAAACAGAATAAGATGTGAGCCTAAAGATTAAAAACTGGAGATGAGATGAACTAATTTATACAGCGCATAAATGTAAACTTCAAATCGCCGGAACCGAAAGAACCAATAAAGTTAGAGGAATTTGAAAGCTTTGAAATTCCAATCGCCGGCCCGACTCTGCTGGTGGGTCAGTAGGAACCCTTGGATTAAATACTGAAGATAAGATTGCCAACTTTCTGCCGCTTTGCACACAAAGTGGTCACTTGAACGGCATAGAACGTTAATGATCTCAAAATAATTACTCCTATTCATTAAGTATGAATGTCTTTAAAGACAGTATTTGATTTAATATCTTGATTCAATCAAAATATGTAGGCAATAAAGGAACGATAAAGATTGATTGATCAACGAAATAAAATAGATGTTCCCATTACTGGACTAAGAACCATAAAAAAAAATAAGGAATTTGATGTATGAAGGATCCTATTAGCAGACTTTATAGCCTGTTGGCTATTGATCTGACGAAAAATGACAGAATGTTTACCGAGAAAAAGTTGTCTGGTGTGGGAGGAAGAGGAATCAGCTATCAACTTCTACATTTATCATTCGATTTTTATGTATTTTAATTTAACTACAAAATCATTATCATTTCATATATTTTAATCAATACATATAAATTAATGATTTCAGAAATTGAATATAAAATTAATTTTTTATTATATTCTTTTAGAATTATATATAGAAGTTGATTTCAGAAATTGAATATATATATAATTATCTGCACTAATAAATTTATAATTTTTTAGAGATTATATAAATATATAAACTTACAAATTTTGTAGGATTTGTAGAAATTTAAAATGGACAATGCAATGAACGAATCATAAGTTAAGAGGGAAAAAAACAACGCAAGTGCACTATAGGTTTATATAAAAACAATGGATATATATATATATATATATATATATATATATATATATATATATATATATATATATAAATTACCATTGCAGGCTTGCAACAAGAGAAGATCATTCAAAGCTGATTTGATCTAAATAATCCGACATAAATTTTAATTTTGAATCGAACGTTTAAATCCGATCTGAACTTAAAAAATCCAATAGTTTCCAACCAATCTAAAACATATACAAATTTAGTTAATCTAATAATGACCTAATCCAAAAAGAACCTATACCAGGACATAAATCTAATAATGACTTGATTGGAGCTTACTTCATCCGAAATGGCTTGACTAGAACTCAATCTATGTTCGGATATATTTTTAAACTTGATTTAAATTAAAGTCAATACTACTACTACTACTACTCTTGCTCCCCTCAGCGCCTCCTCCTCCTTCTTCTGTTGCTGCTACTCCAGGTCCCTGCCGCTACCGCCACCTCCTCCTCCTACTACATATATTCTATATCAAATATCGAAGGGAAAATATTCTAAATCATCAAGTAAAGAGGAGAAGAGGGGAAAACAAGGCGTACTTACCTAATCATCAACTAGCATATTTTAATGTATTGCTTCTGGCTATTCGAGTTGGATCTCTAGGTCCAATACTCTATTCTTTCTTTGATCGGTTGTCTCTTTCTTTAATTCTTCAACTACTAGTTAGGATAATGTTGAAGATTTTAAATTTCTGCATGTACTTGTAGAATAAGGCACTGTTTGATAGACTAAGGTCAAGCTGGACTTCTTTTCAAACACTCCTTTTTAGGCTAATATTACTACTCCCTCTTATTACTAAGTTTTAAATTAAGTTGTAAATGATTTACAAACACTCCTTTTTAGGCTAATTTGAGATTTTTGAAAGACTTTTCTTCTTCTTCTTTTCTTTTTCTTTCTTACCCCCGACCTGGGCCAACCCAGCGGCCCAGTCCCCTTTCCTTTCCTTTTCTCCTCTGGTGCGGCCCAAGCCAAAGCGCTGCGTTTTGGCCTCGTTTTTATCTTCCGTCGGCTGATCGGTTTTCCCCCTTCTTTCTTTCTTTTCTTTTCTTCCTGGACTGTTGGTCCACGCCTCACTTCTCCTTCTTCCTTCCCCCATCGACCTACAACTCACCCCTAACTGCCTAAAAATCTCGCCGCTAGCCACGCCCTATTGACCGACCATTTTCCTCTCTCTTCCTTGTTGATTCTTCAACCACTTTGACCCAACCCACTTCCCTCTCTTCTCGTGCACTATTCTCTCTCCCGAGCCAATAGCAGCCAGCCACGAAATATGCCTATGTCGGCCGGAGCATTCCCACCTACATTCCCCTATTCTCCCATCCCCCCTCTGACCTTATCCCCCTTCATTGGTCTATAAAAACCCCATAACCAGCCCTAGAGTCGAGTTTTTCCCAAAACCCATAATTTTACCCCTTTGCGCTGCCGCCCAATCAAAAACCCATTCCGTCTTCGCCGTCCAACGCCGCTGTTCAAACCACCCACAGAACCACCCCCTACACTACCCTCTACTTAACTACACCTCCCTTTTCCCACAATTTTCTTTGCACAAGCCACCCCGTCCATGCAAATTAACCTTCTCAACCAACCATTCCTTCCATCTATGCCGCCCTTCGCACCACCATTAGCCACCACTTCCGTCGTAACCACTGCCTCCTACAACTCCTAAACTACTCTGTAGACTTTCCTCTACCTTCCCCTATCCTTCTTTTCATCTTCCTTCCTATCCTCCTCCCTTTCTTCCTTTCCTCCCCTTTTAGTCACCGCATTCGCTGTCGTGCGCCGCCACCTTTGGCCGCACCACCACCTTCATTCCACCCCTCTCCAACTAGGCAACCATCAACACCCTAACTTCCACCCTCTTTCTCTCTCTCCTTTTCCCAATACTCAACTATCTCTCTTTTCTCTCCTTTTTTGGCCACCGCCGCCACCACCGTGCACCGCTGCCGGTGTCGCCTGCCACCACCAACCCAAGGTGGTACCCTAAACCCTCTCAACCCTAATTATACAAGCTTTATTTATTTATTTAAGTTTATTATATTACTATTATTTCGACGATTATTATTATTATTATTATTATTATTATTATTATTATTATTATTACTATTGAGGGTCGAAGCCCTATTTTTTTATTTCAATTATTATTAATATTAATATTATTGTTATTATTATTATTATTATTATTATTATTATTATTATTATTATTATTATTATTATTATCATGATCATCATGATCATCATCATCATCATCATCATCATCATTATTATTATTATTATTTTAATGTAGGGTCAAAACCCTACTTTACATTATTTTCAATTAATAATAATAATAATAATAATAATAATAATATTATTATTATTATTATTATTATTATTATTATTATTTCGGTGAAGGGTTGAAGCCCTTATTTCATAATTATTTTGAATTATACCATTATCATCATCATCATTATTATTGTTATTATTAATGTCATTATTATTATTATTATTATTATCATTATTGTTATTTTTAGTATCATTATTATTATTATGGTAAAATCTTCAAACCTTATATTATCATCTTTTCCAATATTACTATTATTACTATTGTCCTTAACAATATTAGTATTTAGTTAGTGTTACTATTATTATATTATTATTTTATCTATAACCCTAATCTTAGAATAAATTAGGAAATAATAGTATTTTTGGTAGGAGGGAACCTAATCTTTAGTTTTTTTCCCTCTTATAGGGGAGACTAGTCAAAACCCTAAGGAGGCGTAGGAGCGTACTCCAAGACCGGTGTCATATTATGTAAGGGTGTAACTAAGGCCTTATGTGTGTTATGTGTTTTATATGCCTAGTATGCCATGTATCATGATGTGTCCTGTATGTTACGTTTATCGTTATAACTATTTTATGTGAAGTGTAGCTTGGATTTGAGGTATGCTCATGTGTTATCGTATGACATGTGTATAATCTAATTATGCTATGTTTATGATGTGATATGATGTGACCTCTTTAGGACATGCATGCTAGGTTATGTAATGTAATGATATAGAGTGAAAGGATGAAAAGGAAAATGGGAAAGTAAGTTAACCAAAAGGGGAATAAGTTGACCAAGGCTGTGGATTTGACCTAAATGTTGTATGACCATGAGTGGAAGAATCTAGGGTTTTGCATGGGAGATTTTGTGGTTTTGCATGGAAGAAACTAGGATTTTGCATGGAAGAATCTAGGGTTTGCATGGGAGATTCTGTGGTTTTACATGGGAGAATCTAGGCTTGTGTATAGGAGAATCTAAGCATATATAGAAGAATATAGGGTTTGCATGAGTGAATCTAGGGTTCATGTGGGAGTTTTAGGGTTTTGCATGAAAAAGTTCGAAGGGTTGCATGGGATGTATAAAGTCTGCATAAGGGTGAATTTTACGTATGGAAATTTGATTTGGGATGTGAGGAAGGTAATGGAAGAGTTGTTTGGATTTTTGGAGGCTTTGGGAGAAAAATAGTACATGGGACAGTATAAGGGTACATAGAAAACCGAGCTAAGGGTTTGGGAGAAAACGCTAATCTGAGAAGGTGGTAAAAAGGAGAAATAAATGAGGATGAGTGGAGTACGAGATGATGATGAAAATTATCATGTGAGGGGGATCATGATCATCGTGGAAAGATAAGAGTGGAAGGTGAGACATGGAGGGGTGACATGTGGAAAGGAAGATGCTAAAGTTTGGTGTGGCTACTTAGGGTTTCATGATCACACGTGCACTTAGAGAGTAAAGTGTGATGATGAGGGTTGAATCTAAGAGTTGTGATGTGTGGGTGTTAAAATAGTTTGGGTTGAGTGAGGTGGAGTAGGATGGGCCACATAGGCCCAAATTAGGGTATACGGAGAAAACTCTAGAACAACGTAGTGAGTGGACTTGGAGGTGTATGGTAGTGGACATTGACCCATACACTTAGGAGTTGGGTCTCTGGTGTGAGTTCGGGTAAGGAGGAAAGGATGTTGGAACAAGTTAGGAGGTGAATGAGTCTCTTGTTATAGGACGGGACCTTTTGGAGGATAAGCGTAGAGGGAGTTAGTCATGTATGTCTAGGGTGAAGACCTTTTTGAATAAGATACAGTAAGCCACTAATCATTTAAAGAGGAATACTGTTGAGCCGGGCCTAGACCGGTTTACCGGCGAATAATGGTGGCCAGGATCCGGGGTGCCTTGGAGACTAATCCACTGGCGAATAATAGTGGTCAGGCGCATTATGCCTGTATGTTTCCTGTCTACCAGCTAAAATTGTAATACCCCAAATTTGAGCGGAGTGTTATAAGGATTGATTTGGCTACTTATATCAACATGGTATACCATCCTTTTGATGATTCCGTCCTAAGAACTCCACAGTTAAGCATGCTGGTCGTGGAGTAATTTTAGGATGGGTGACCTCCTGGGAAGTTTCAGAAATTTTCTGAAAATTTCTCGGGAAGTGCGTGAGTGAGGAAAAAGCGTACTAAAAGGACTCGTGTTGATCTGTGGGGCCAGCCAATCAATCCGAAAGCGCTCCAAGGTAGCCCCCGTGTGGTCGTGTCGACTCGGGGTGTTACAAATCCCCGACTTGGGCCGGCCTGCTGGCCCAGCATCCTTGCGCGGCCCAGCTCCCCCCACGCACCTCCTTCCCTTTCTCCCGGCCGGTTCGGCCTGTCTTTTTCTTTCTTCTTTCTTTCTCCCTGGACCGCCGGTCCAGCCTCTTTCCCCCCCTCTGCGTCGTCTTCCTCCCCCGACACACCTGTAACTCCCAGATCGGCGCCGGATTTTCCGCCTTTGATCCCGCCGTTTGACCGTCGCTCTCCCCCTCTCTTTCCCGTCGTCTTCCCTGTCGATTTGTCTCATTCGGCCATTCCTTTCCCTGCCCGCACCATTCCCCTTTCCTGGCAAACATGGCCTACCCCGTAGACCTGCGCCGGCCCATCCTCGCCGGCCGGAGCACCATACCCCTTGCCCCCCTACTCTCCCACCTTCCTTTGTCGTTTTAAGCTCCGATTGGCCTATAAATAACCTCAGGAGCTGCCATAATCGGGTTCGAAATTTGGAACCCAGAAAATCCCGTCGTGCGCCACCTCCATTTCAGTCAGCCCTTCCTCCGTCGTCGGCCGCCCTTACCGCCCAACCCAGCCACCAAAATTCTCCCTGCACCGCCTTCTACGCAACCCAACCACTAGATTTCCCTGCCTTGCCCCGCACGAGCCGCCTCGGCCGTGCGAAACTGTCTCCCCGATCAGCCTATTCGACCCCCTCGCACCACCTTCGCGCCGCCAGCGCCGTCCATACCGCCGCCTGAAACACCACCTCTACCCCCAAAACAACCAGGGGATCCTACCCTACCACCCTGCACCTCCATTTTTCCCTACTTCTCTCTCCCCTAACCACCACACCACCAGGTTGCCTTCCACCTCCTTGGACCCTAAACCCCGACTAATGAAATTTTAATAATTTTAATATTGTTCACTATTATTATTAGTATTATTATGATTATTATTATCATTATTATGATTATTCCTATTATTATTATTATTATTATTATTATTATTATTATTATCCTTATGATTATCATCATTATCATTACTACCAATACTACAACTACTATTATTATTGTTATTATCCTTATCGATATTATTATTACATTATTATTATTTTCACTACTATTATCATTATCATTAGTATCCTTGTTATTATTATTATTATTAATATTACTATTATCATTATTATTATTATTTCTATAATTATTGTTATTGTCATCGTTCCTATTATTACTATTATTATTACTATGACTATGGTCTCTGTTATTATTATTATTATAGTACTCTTACTATTATTACTATTATTATTACTATCATTATCGTTATTGTTATTAATATGGTTATGGAGGTTATTGTTGTTATTATTAGCATTATTATTATTCTTACTCTTAGTATTATTATTATCATTAATATTATTATTATTATTCTATCATTATATTTACCATATTTATTACTTTAACTATTATTACCATCATTACCATCCTTATTATCATTATTATTTAATATATTACTTTTAGTATTCTTATTATGATTAGTATTGCAATTATTATTATTATTATTGTTGTGTTGTGGTTATTATTATTATTATTATTATTATTATTATTATTATTATTATTATTATTATTATTATTATTATTATTATTACTATCATTATTGTTATTATTATTATTATCATTATTATCGTTATCACTATCATTACTATTATTATTATTATTATTATTATTATTAGTATTGGTATCATTATGTTTCTTAGTTTAACTATTATTATCATTGTTATTATCTCTATTATTATTGTTAGTATTCTTATTATTATTATTTGTATTATTAATATTATCATTATCACCGTAATCATTGTTGTTGTTATTATTATTATTATCATTAATATTATTGTTACTGATACTACTACGATTTCAATTATTATTATCATCATTATTATCATTATAACCATTATTATTATCATTATTAGTATTCTTATTATTATTAGTGTTCTTATTATTATTAATATTAAAACCCTTACTTTAATACTATGGATTTTACTAAGGCTTACTTTAATTAGTGGTAATTTGCTTAACTACCTCGAGAATGACAATAACCCTACCCTTTTAATTATAAACTACTATTATTAATATTAGCCTTAGTATTAGGCCATGATAGGGGTAAGACAAGAATTTTGGTAATTCCGATAGAGGGAGATTAACCCTAAGTATTTCCCTCTTATAGGTGAACCGGGTCTTAGCCCCCAGGAGGCGTAGGAGCGTGCTCCAAGCCCGACGCCGATTTAGGTAAGGACGTAACTAAGGCCACCTGTGTGTATTGCATGTTTTACCTGTCTTGTATACCTCGTGCGACTGTATGCTATAATCTGTATGTTATCTGTGTATTTATGTAGCGCAGCGTGGAACCGAGGTATGTTCTCATGCTCTTGTCTGTATGTACTAATATGGTAAGGTACAAATATGACGTGATGTGGTGTGACCCCTACGACATGCATGCTAGGTGTTTTGATGCGGAGTTGTGGAGTGAGGGTTTGAAAGAGAAAAATAAGCAACTAAGATAACCAAAGGGAAGTACGCTGGTTAACGTAGGTATGGGCGACCTAGGTAATCTATAATCTGTGAAATGATAAGAAAAAGGGGGAATTAAATAAATAGAAGAGTGGAAGAAAATAAGGTTGCATGGGGGAAACTAGGGTTTGCATGGGAATGATAGAGTTGGCATGGTGGAAATGATAGGGTTTGCATGGGGAGGTTAAGATCCGCATGGGGGCAAACCTTATGTATGAAAAGTTACTTTGGGACGTGGGGAAGCTAATGGAAGGTCTGTTTGGGAGTCTGGAGGCTCGAGGTGAAAAATATTACGTAGGGTCATATACGGGTACCTAGGGTTTGGGAAAGAAACCCTAATTTGAGAAGGTGGAAAAAGAAAAAGAAAATAATAAGAATAGATGAGGAGGAGTGAGGTATGAGGGAGAGTTGAGTCTGAGGGTCATGATTTGGGTTTCCAATGTGAGAAATATGTTAAGTCTGATAATCACAAAGGGTATTTAGTGGCCTAATATAAGCGCGGGAGATAGCTCGGTAACCTAAACCGAGTAAGGATATAGCTAAGGCTGAATGTGTGGCATGTGTCCTACGTGCCGTGGATGTTCTATATGAGTTATGTGTCGTGTTTTAAATGCCATTATCTTATCCGTTCCATGTGTAACGTGGCTTGGAATCAAGAAGTGTGCTTGTGTCCTCATTACTATGTGATAGTACGAATATGTCATCAGTTTTTATGCGATGTGTTGAGGTCTCTGGCCATGCATGACTAAGGCGAGATGCCCTCGAATAAGATACGTTAAAACACTAACTACTTACAGAGAAAGATGTTGAGCCGAACCCAGACCGGTCCACCGGCTATAATAGTGGTAGGGTATCTTACCCTCGCGACCGTTCCACCGGCTATAATAGTGGCAGGGCATGGGCCCTCGCGACCATTCCACCGGCTATAATAGTGGGGGATTTCGTGCTCAACAAATCAAACATAAAGTGATAAGACATGGAAGGATACTAATATTTACAGTGGAATACCTTGTGAGTCGGGGCCAGACCGGTCCACCGGCAAATAATAGTGGCAGGGTATATTACCCTCGCGACCGTTCCACCGGCTATAATAGTGGCAGGGCATGGCCCTCGCGACTGTTCCACCGGCTATAATAGTGGGGCTCCCGCACTCACATGGATCGATAAAGACTATGACGGTATCATTATAATTATCTGAGATCTAATGAGAAAGTTATCTGATTTGTAACCAACATTGTTCATCTGTGTTATTGTTATTCTTCACATGCTATGTCTGCTTGTGCATGTATTTCTGTGTATGTGGGCCTTAGTGCGTTGTTCCCTTACTCAGTACGTAGCGTACTGATCACCCGTTTCATGGGTGCTGCTCATTCCCACGAGCAGAAGACCTGTCTGAGTTTTGCAGGTAGGGGACGATGTCCTTGTCACTTACAGGGCTGAGAGTTGAGTCTGGACCTAGCTTGGGGGCCGAGAGTGACGTGGCCGGAGAGCATCCCCCGTCTTGTTTCTCTGTATTATCGTACTTTGCTTTATTTCATTATTTTTGTGCCCTCTAACAATTGGTACTTTTAAATTGTACTTCGGATTGTAACCTTTGACTTTCGCACTCTGATTCTTTCGAAATTATGCTTTACTAATGATCTGTTTTGGTTCTATTCTTTTTAGCCTTAGCACTTAGTATCGGGTCGGTAGGCGTGAATCGATCTGGTACTAAGTGTGGCGGTAATACCCCAGATTTACAGTTTTATTTGCTTGCTTCCGCTAAACTCCTTTTAAATTAAACGAAATTTTTCAGTAGTAAATTTGGGGGTGTTACAAAAATAGTGGGAGATTCTATGCTCAACAAACCGAATGTAATTGTGATAAGACCCGGGAAGACACCGAGTACTTACAGTGAAACACCATGAGAGTTGGGGTCAAACCAGTCCACCAACGAATAATAGTGGTTAGGTGTGTTCTTCCCTATAAGTGACCAATCCACCAGTGAATAATAGTGGTCAGGAGCTTTATGCCCCTGTATGTTTCCGATCCACCGGCTATAATAGTGGGGTTTATGTACTTGCATGGAATGATAATAAGTATGGTGTGAATTGAGCATTGATAAGAGATTAAATAATTAATTTAATCATACTATATTTGAGCCTTTATATATTTACTTAAATGATCGTATGTTATTATGTTATCCTGCTTGGAATATGTGCTTTTGTATGTTGGCCTTAGTGCATGGTTACCTTACTTAGTACATAGCATACTAACCACCTGTTTTATGGGTGCTACTCATTTCCACGAGCAGAAGGTCCATCTGACTTTGTGCAGGTTGGTGGTGCTATTTTTTGTGTCTTCAATGCTTGTGAGGCATCGGGTGGGACTGAGAGTTGAGTATGGACCTGGTTCGGAGATCGAGAGTGGCATGGATAGATTTCTCTTATATGATGTTCTAATTATGTTTTTGAGTTTTCTAAATTTATCTTTTACTGGTTGTAAACTTTATTTCCTTTTTAGGAACTTTGACTATGCATTCTGATTTCTATATTATGATCTTTCTAGATCTTTTATGAGCTTTTGGTTTAAGTTTGACAATAATCCTTTTTAGCCTTAGCAGTTGGTATTGGAACGGTCGGAGTGAACCGGTCTGATACTAAGTATGGCGGTAACATTTGCAGAATTTACAAGTTTTAATTTAAGCGCTTCCATTTCAAAAAAAAATAGTAAATTATGGGGTGTTACATTATGTTCTTAGCATATCATCACCTTCTCAAGAATATGAGTTGGAGACATATTAAGCATATTGGTTGGAAGCATTTAAAAAAGATTTACATACCAATGGTTACTATATGAGGGGGAAACTCATCTCCTATTTTCAGGAACCAGTTGCATAGAAATTGCACTAGGAATTTCTGTTGCATTTGGAGCATTTTCAAAGATCATTTGACATCATGTTCACCGTCCATGATTGTAATGGATAGGGCTATTATAGCATCTGCAGTGGGAGAAAAAATTTGCTCCCAATCTTAAATTTGAGTTTTTGGATTATGAAGAAAAAATTTATACTCAAATTTGAAGTAACTTCAAATTTTTCGGGCTTCCGAAATCACTAGAAATGAGGTGCATTGGTCCACACACACAAGACAAAAGGTACCGCGGTGGGTGCGTAGACCTAATTTTTTGATACTATTCAATATAATTTTAGATTAATTTTTACCATTAGAGTATAATTTTTTAAAAATAGTCATTATTAATAACAGTAATAAAAAAAACTATAAATACATCATGTTTTGCCAAATAATTTTCATATTATCTTTTCTACCTCCATTTTTTTAGATATATTTATCTTATTTATTTCTCTACTTATATTTATTTTCTTAATGCTATTGTATTTATATTTCCTTTTTATATTTTTGTAATGTTAATGTTAATGTATTTGTATTTTTGTAATTTTATTGTATTTGCATTTCCATTGTAATATTTTTTAATTATTAATATTGTAGTAGAAAAACTAAAATAAACTATAATAGATTATTTAAAAATTGAAATCATAAATTAATTTTATATATTTTTATTAATTATTAATTATTATGTATAGATTGATATAAGTCAAAAGTTAAATGATGTAAAGTGTAAATGATTTATGATGTAATTGATAAAAGTAATTGGGTGTTAGAACATCCACAATGCTATCATCAAATTTAATATCCCGATTGTACTATCTAATCATTTTCTTTTTCATCTTTCCTACTTTTATCAATTTACCTCAAATTTAATTAAAAAATCTACAATCACTAACCTCAAATTTACAATACCTAATCACTTTTATCAATCACCACATCATCAATTATTTACACTTTATATTATTTAACACCCAATATAAGTAGAGAAATTAATAAAATAAATATAACTAAATAAATTAATTAAATAAATATAACTAGAGAAATGAATTTGATAAATTATATAGAGAAATAATTATAAGAAAGAAAGGTAGAATAGATGATATAAAAATTATTTGGCAAAAAAAATATATTTATTGGAAAAAAATTATTGTTAATATTAAAGGTTATATTTGTTATATATATATTTTTAAAAAATTTGTGTTCTAATAGTAAAAATTAGACTAAAAATATACTGAAAAGTATAAAAAATAGCTATACGCAAAGACTGAGGAGCTACTTTTTCAAATATTGGGAGCCCTAAATTTTTGAAGCTATACCAAGTTTGAGGATAGCTTTTTTTTTCCACAACCACAACCTCAATTTTGAGATTGGGATACCTTTTTTTTTACACCACTACAGATGCTCTTATAAATTTGAGGTTGGTGAATGTAGAATATTGAATTAAATTTGAAATAAATTGATAAAAATAAGAGAAAAGAGAAAGAAAATGATTGGATAGTATAATTGTGGATGTAAATTTGATGTTAGAGTTGGAGATGATTTAAAGACAAATGGATTTCAAATAAAATAAATTGCGGCAGGAAATAATGATTATTGCAATTAGCATTAATGCAGCCGACTAACCACATCCAGGGTTGCGCGAGGACGAAAAAAATATAAAAATATTATTTTAAAAATTTTTAAGAAATGGGGATAGAAGAAAATGGCAAAATTTTTACACACGCACAGTTTTTAAAACAAAAAGTATTTTCAAAACAATTCGACATACTAAATTGTCCTTTCTGTACTCGACCATCCACATCTTAAGGTATTCCTTTTCTTCTTTCTAAAGTTCGGAATGCATGCATAGTCAAAATTAAGATATGAAAGGAAATGAGGTGATTATAACCATTAACTATAGAATCACGAAAATGACACCCAGGTACCGTTTTTTATTTTCTAAACGTTTTAAAAATATTTATTTCTTTTAAAAAATGTTCGGTGTTAAAATTAGTATCGAAAATATTTAATTAATTAATTTTTAAAAAATTATTAATAGTTTAAATTAACTAAAATAATTAGTAATTTTATAAATTTTTTAATTTTTTCCTCTTAACTTTAAAATAATTATTATTTTCTTCATCTCTATTTTTAAAAATAACATTTTTATACTTTTCCCCGTCTCCATCCCACGTTGATTATAACTTGCAAGGTCAAGCAACGCCACAACAGAGAACAATCATTGTCCCCACAAGGAAAAGTAATTTGCACTCTACCACATATGTCATATGTAGATGGTCAAGGCCGGTCCCTCACTAACTGAACTAAATTGGAACGATGATGCCGACTCTCTTTTTTAATAATTAATTTATCTTTAATTTAATTTCTAAATAAAAAAATATATTATAATAGTTATGATCTTTTTCTTTAAATAAAAACTTATATTAATAAGTTTCTCACATAAAAAGCATATTTTTATTTTATTATATTTTTGCTACTATTTATTAGGGCAATTATATCCACTTATATTGTAGTTATTTATACCGGTATATAACGTCTATATCTATAAGAATTTTATGTGTTATTATAGATCTTATTTATTTTGCATAATAATTATGTTAGCTATTGTTTTTGTTATGTAGATTTATATAGTGGTTGTATCTACTACAATGACCACTTTTTTATAATCTACTATAGTGAAATGGTGAATTATGTGGTAATTATATAAACTTTTATAGTAATTATGCATATTTATATAATGATTATATCTCTAGCACTATGTAATATTAATTTCTATCGGAATTGTATTCTAGTATAGTTCTTGTATATTTTTTGCACTAATTATATTAATTACTAAAGTTATTATGTATATTTTCTACGATATATATATATATATATATAGTGATTATTTCAGCTATTGTAGTAATTATATATATTTATATAGTAATTATAAACTTTCTTTTTTAAATGCTAAATAAATATTATCTATGCACTAAAATTAACATATCTTTTTTTGTTAGAAGTTGGGTGTATCTAATGGGCATGGATAACTAAGGAGTTAAACCAAAAAAAAAAATCTATACATGGAATGGAAGGACCACTGCCACGCTCCACGCATGCACTACTGTACTTATCCCAAAGCAAGATTCTGCGAACCCACAAATACCAATATCGGCATGCCAGGTTAAGAAAACTTCAGCATGGGCGGACGAGGATGAATTTCCCGGATGGCATAAAGGTTATAGGGATGCAGGTATGGCCGGAAATGAGTCGAGCCAAGCCGAGCCGAATATTTTTAGACTTGAGTTCGGTTTGTTTAACTAAACGAGTCTAAACTAATATTTGGGCTCAATTCGTTTAACTAAACGAACGAGTCGAACCGACCTTTTAACGAGTCGAGCCAAGCCGAGCTCACGAGCCAAAGTCAAAAAATGAACCGAGCCTCACTTTTAGGCTCGTTTAACTAAACGAACGAGGCGAACCGAGCTTTTAATGAGCCGAGCTGAGTCGAATATCGAACTAGCTCAACTCATTTACAGCCTTAGATGCAAGGCAGGAATGCAAATACTGATCATAGAGAAAGTTTTGTTCGGTGTGGTTTCCGGCTTCCTATTTTCTATATTCAAAAAACTTATGAACAATTTTTGAAGCATGGTTTTATTTATCACTGCTGCGACCATTACGATAATAAAAATAATGATAAACAAGAAGAAGAAAATTACATTCCCTATATGTTGTGTTTCTTATATATTTCTATTCTGCTATATGCCGTGTTTCTTCTAAAATGAAATATATTAAAGATCAGTTAAAATTTTCCAACTATTATAGATATAAAATTAGTAACAAAGGCATATTTCCAACCAACCAAAAAACAGTCCTTCAAAAGAGTAACCATCAACTACTCGTCAATACATAAATTTTAGGCTCTATTTGATTCTTGTAAAGTTTTTTAAAAAAAAAATAGAGAGAAAAATATGTTTCATTATATTTGGTTTAGTTTACTTATAAGAATGAGATAAAAAAAGAGTAAGTAATAAGATTATTAAAGATTAACTATTGGATATTCCTTAAAACAATTTTGAAAGAAGACATTTTAATTTTAATTTTAATTTTCTTTTCTTAGAAAATTATTAAAATCACATGGAGCCATAGTGATTAATGCTACATAAAACTAATAGAAAAAAATTTACAACTCATCCCCCATCCACAAAAGATTTGCGATAATAAGTTAGGTTTTTCTAAATGGTTATTTTGCTTGTTTGTTTTTAAAAGAAATAGACCCCCGCCAAAAAGAGTGAAGAGAAAAAAGAAGAAGAATGAACACAAAAGGTTAGAAACTTCTTCCATCATAAAGTGGTTGTGTCGCTATTGATCATGGAATGTTTGAAAAAGAACTCGTCACACTTTAGAATACAATCATATTTTAGCATTAAGTAGGCAAATAATTAATCACCGTTGTTGAAATAAAGCTAACTATTGGTGTTCCTCAAAAGCTAACTATTGGTGTTCCTCGATGCATGAAATTTCTTGAGGATTGAGGGTTTGACTGTTAACAAAGCAAAAATGTCAGAAAAGCAAACAATGCTAGCCAAACAAAAGGCGTTAACCAATCAAGGGTGTCAACCAAGTAAGCGCATCAGCCAATCAAGGCTGTTAGCCATCCTAAGGGCGTCATTTTGGTAAGAGCACTAACCAGGCAAAGGGAGTCAAATATTTAAGGGCATCTGCCAAGAAAGTGTGGCGGCCAATTAAGAGCAATAGCCAAATAAGAGCGTTGACCACACAAGGATGTTAGCCAGACAAAGGTGTCAGCCAAGTAAGAGCGCCAACCAATTAAGGGTAATAGCCAGGTAAGGGCGTCTACCAGGCAAAGGTTTTGGCCAGACAAAGGTGCCAACCAAGTAAGAGTGACGACCAATCAAGTGTGTCAGGTAGATAAGAGTGTCAAGGAGTTAAAGTCGACAGCTAGATACAGGCATTAACCACTCAAGGGTGTCAACCACACAAGGGCATCATCCAGAAAAAGGGTATCCACCAAATACCAAATGATGAGATCAGATATGTCAAGGCTTATGGAAACTTCTTATCTAAGTCGACTTGACAAATTGGCTAAGGTTGAGGGAGAAGATGTTAACACAGATAGAGCATAGATGGAAAGTATGATAATGGTTATAAAATCCTTTAATATAAGTGATTTGGTACTCATCAACATGTGACTCTATAAGTTGACAAGAATAAACTCATAGGATTCATCATTAGGTGGCAACTTATACACTTCTTCTGGCTCTGATTGATGTCAGGTAGAAGTTTTTACTAAGCTTGTTAGCTAATGATGGTTGAGTGTTTGATCAAGAATGATAGATGATATAAAAGGTCCTTATCTTGACAATTTGTAATATGTGTGTGTGTGTGTGTGTGTGTGTGTGTGTGTGCAAGCTCCCATTTTCTCCCATCCTTTGTACTTAATAAAAAT
Source organism: Tamarix austromongolica (assembly GCA_039764185.1). Taxonomy (NCBI): domain Eukaryota; kingdom Viridiplantae; phylum Streptophyta; class Magnoliopsida; order Caryophyllales; family Tamaricaceae; genus Tamarix; species Tamarix austromongolica. The sequence goes on from CM077810.1 coordinate 6,719,136, forward strand.
ATTAGATTTCTTCCTCTCATATATCTTCAATATTGTGATTGTACTTTACTTTTACATTTTCAAATAATTATGCTAATGAATTAAGGATTAAATCTTTAGTGTTTTGTATCCTATCTTTCACCCTCAGCCGATAGAGGAAAATGTGTCATCCTAATTTCTAGTTGAGTGACTAGGGTGCGTCTTCCCCAACAATTGGTATTGAAGTATATGATGGTAGTCGTGGTAGCTAGTAAATTGATCATGGTGATGTTGAATAACATAAATTATAGGACTTTGAATAGCAAGATGGAATACCTACTCTATGTAAAAGAGTTGGTTAACCCAACTGAGAAAGAAGAGTCATGCTTGATAGCATGAAAGAATAAGAAGGGGAATAGAAGAAACTCAACTGAAGAGCTTGTGGTTATATCCGCCAATGGGTGGATACCATTGTCATCCATCATGTTGAAGAATAAGCCACGTCATATGGAGTGTGGTACTAGTTGGATTCCCTTTATGTGAATAAAATTATCGGAAACAAAATATAGCTCATGAGAAATTTGTATAAAAGGAGGTATGAAGGTGGAGAGCACATCACGCCATACCTCAATGAGTTCTAAAACATATTTGTCTAGTTTAAGAGCATAGAGATAGTGTTTGTGGATGAAGTTAAAGTTTTTTTGGTCTTACATTCATTATCAAACAACTGGGAGAGTCTTTGTATGCATCTGAACAACTATGCCTTGAATGGAAACCTTACAATGACATCGATGACAATATTACTTTTAGGAGAAGAGATGAGAAGAGGAGGTCTTGTGGCCTTGCCATCAAAGTTTGAGGAATTTTTAGTAGGTCGAGGGATATCTAAGGGCGAGGAGCAAGGGGGTCTAAGAGTATACTAAAAAACTCAAAGAAGGATTTTTGGGAGTTGAAGAGTGCTAAGGGAAAAGGTAAGGTGGATGGTAGATGAAAATCATTATTAGCAATTAACTAGTGGTTGTCTCAAAGCATCTAAATGCTTGGACAAGCACCCCATGTGTAGGTGGAAACTGGATAGTGGAATTTGGTGTGTCCTACCATGTGACCCCACTTAAGGAGTGCTTCTCCTCCTACACATGTAAAACCCCATTTACCAGCTACAATTTTTGTTCCTTTACAAAAGTGTTAATTACTAAATTATCGAATGTTACTACCACACTTAGCATAAGTCCAGCTCCTTACCTTTCTTACTCTAAGTGCTAATGCTAAAACAAAATTCAACCAAAGTAATTCAGCAGAAATAGAAATAATACATAATAGAGTTACGAATAAATGTTGTAGTACAACAGTATAACCAAGGTACAGTACAAGACTTAAGAGTCCAAAGAAAAACCGATTGTAACAAAATTAGCACCCGAAAGCACAACTTTGGTTTGCCCTAACCCTTAGACCCAAAGACCCATTCTGAAAATAGAACCTCTTCCTAAGGACTCCACTTGTCTTACCCATTCTTATAACCTTCATGTAATTCCATGTCCCTCACATAGTCATCTGTAAAAGTAGTCTTAGTACGACTTCATCATACTGAATAAATCACAATACCTTGCAGAAGTATGCCCACATTTCATAAAATCACACAAAAATCGAAAAGCATACATAATCACAAAGTAAGAGCCATACAAAAAATATTCATGGAGAAACATATATCAATGCCCAAGTATCAACTCAATAATAAAACATACCAAACTACTTCTCATCATTTCAAAGTGTAAAGTCATATTCGATTAGTCAACTACATTCCAGTCATAGTAGTAGGACACTAAGGTAACTACCAAAACAATACTAGGGTAGGGCACAAAGGAGTCTACCAAACCAATAAATCTAACAAAAACCAAGGTAGAGCAATAGGGAAACTATCAAACCAACAATCCATTCCTTTCATTTTATTACACAAAAATATTTTTATTTTTACTTCCTTACTCAAGAGGGACATAACGATACACCTGGTCATATTGGCGCCCAAAATCAACATGATACTCTTACCTCAAACCTAGGGATACAACGATACAACTAGTTATACCGATGCTCGAAATCAACACAATATCCTTCCAACCTTGATCACCTAGTCTTTAAGTATCAATACCCCTATTAAGCCCATAGATCACCTATAGAGTAAAGTAGTGCCTTAAAAACTAGGGCACATCGGCACACCAGTGAACCAAAAACAAAGGCTAACACCTCATCTCTAAGGTAGAGACCCTTAGAGAGTAGTCATTCCCAACTCGAGGTCTTTCACTTTAAGTATTAATATCTTATGAGGTGATCACATAAGTCGCATACAACATAGAAATTTTCATTTTGCATACTTAACCATTTTCTCATTTATTTCCAATTATTTAGATAAACCCTAAGGTCATAGGTCTATGCCAAGCCAAGTTAAAGCTATGGTCAACCGGTCAAAAGGCTAAGTCCATCATAGCATTCGTTTATTTGTAAAGGATACACTAGGTCAAAATTACCAAAATATACCCTTCAAAATTCTGGTTTCCACATTTTACTCTTTTTTTTCGTATCAAACATTATAATTATGAGAGATTTTTCATGATAAGGAAATATTTTATATTATATTAGAATGTAGGTAATCTTTTCATTTTGGTGATTAATTGTATTTTCTACTTTTTATGCATTTAGTAGGTTGCGCCCACCAAAACCTTAATCATGCGACTATCACGTACCAAATATTTCATGCAGCATACACGTACACATTTAAAGCATGAAACATCATTTAATTAGGGATATTATCATCATAATATATGTAGGAGCATATCTCTAATCCCAGGCCATGTGAAGTAGAATTTATCATATGCTAACCCTAATCACGTGCACATGTATCCATATGAACTATTGTAATATTACTTCCATGCACGAGAATTCATGAGGCTTATATCATGGGATTTGAATCACAACATGATAATAATGTAATCCCTAACAAAATCTTAGACATGCGGACGTAAAACATTTGATATATTCCATGCATACAACTTAATTATCAACAATCATGCATATCATCCTTTCAATATATTTTCATTTTATCATGCATGCTAGAATACTCGAAAAACATAAACTCTAGCATGATTCTAGGCTTGAAATTTCCTAGCATGCTTGTACATAACTTTATACCGTTCTATGAATGATTAGATTTACCGAAATCTAACCTTATACAAAAGAGGTCTTCTCCAAAGCTCTCAAGGAATACCTATGAATTTAACATCCAAACACATACATAAATTAGCATATAATATTACACAATAATAATCCACAATTACTAAAATAATTTAGGGCTACTAACTAGTAGATTAAGCAAGAGAAAATCCAAGGAAAGTTGAGCAATCAAGATAAGGAAGCTTCAGGGGGTATGATTGAGAAAGAGGGAAGAGTAACGGTGTTATGTTAGGGAGGCTACCGCGATAAAATAAGCTGGTGCGGGGAGGGGAGAAATGGTAGGCAAGGTATAAAAAATGGAGAAGAAGAGGTGTAGCAAGGGTGAAAGAAGGGAGGGGAGTTTAGGTAGAATGGGTGTAGGTAGAAGAGGGGAGATTTGGCCAAAATGGCCGAAGGTAGAGGGGAAGGCTTCTGTGGTTTAAGGTGTAGGCTGGGGGTGGTATAGAAGGAATTGTCGAAGGTGTAGGGGGAGGAATGGTAGCAATGGCCTGTGGTGGTGTGGTTGTTTAGGTGGGGAGAGTCGAAGGCAAAGGAAAAGGAGATAAGGTGCACAAAGAAGGGAAGGTTGCGGGGGTTTTGTGCGTGGTTAATGGGGGAGCTATGTCATGGATGGCTGGTGTAAGGTATGGGGCTTTGTTGTTGGAGGTGGGTGGTGGTAAGGTAGGGAGGACGGTGGAGTTGATGTTGCAGCAAATAAAAATGGTGAAAGCTAGAGGTGGCAATCGGGTCGGGCGGGTCGGGTTCGGGTCGGGTCATAGCGGGTCGGGTCATTAACGGGTCGGGTCATAGCGGGTCATTTGACTATTGCGGGTCGGGTGCGGGTCGGGTCACTAACGGGTCGGGTCGTTTCGGGTCAATCAATTTGGCGGGTCGAATCGGGTCATTAACGGGTCGGGTCATTTCGGGTCAATTTGTCGGGTCGGGGCGGTTGCGGGTCGGGTCATTTCAGTTGCGGGTCATTTCGGGTCAATTTGTCGGGTCGAGTCGGTTGCGGGTCGGGTCATTTCGGTTCCGGATCATTTCGGGTTAATTTGTCGGGTCGGGTTAGGTCCGGCTATTCGAGTTAAGAAAACTCGGATTCGGATAATTTCGGGTTAACTTGACTGGTGGTAGGGTGACTAGGGTCAGGTTGGTTTCAGGTCATTTTCTAGTTCACATGAGTAGGAGGCTTCAGCCGGTTCAGGTCATTTCATATTTTCATGTAATAATATAATATCAATATGACGGGTTAGTTATGTTCGAGTTGTTTCGAGTTAAATTGATGGGTGGGGTCATTTGACTCATTTCATACAATTTGACGGGTTGAATTCAATTAGTTACGGGTTAACTTAATGGGTCGAGTTTTGATGGGTTTACTCATATTCGAGCCTAAGTAATTATCATTTCATAAATCATAAATATTAGAGACAGACAATCATAAGATTAATATTGCAGATAAAAGAATTAAAAATATTAAATGCGCTTTATTTTCACAAATAAATAGTAAAGATATTTATAAATTTTAATAATAAAAAATATTGCGCTTTGAATCAAACAAATATATTTATCATTGATTATAATTTATTTGATAACTTAAAATATTTAATTACTTAAAAAAAGATAATTTTATAAAATAAAGATGATCAAAACAAGACTATACAATGTATAATTAATTATCATTTATTACATTGTATATATTAGATACAATAATAAGATTACTAGTAAAGATAAATGAAATAAGAATATTATATGTGTTTTATTTTTACAAAGGTAAATAATAAAAATATTTATAAGTTTTAATAGTATTATATTCGATTGCTTAAAATATTTATAAATTTTAAAAGTAAAAATATTAGATATTTATAATATATTATATTTACTTAATTAGTTAAAATATTTGATTACTTAAAAAAAGATAATTTTATAAAATAAAGATGAGCATAACAAGAATAAACAATGTATAATTATCATTTATTACATTGTAAATATTAGATACAATCATAAGATTATTAGTAAAGATAAATGAAAAAAGAGTATTATATGTGTTTTATTTTTACAAAGGTAAATAATAAAGATATTTATAAGTTTTAATAGTATTATATTTGATTGCTTTAAACATTTATAAATTTTACATGTAAAAATATTAGATGTTTATCATATATTGTATTTAATTGATTACTTAAAAAAAGATAATTTTATAAAATAAAGGTGAGTATAACAAGAATATATAATGTATAATTATCATTTATAACATTGTAAATATTAGATACAATACAATTATAAGATTACTAGTAAATATAAATGAAATAAGAATATTATATGTGTTTTATTTTTACAAAGGTAAATAATAAAGATATGTATAAGTTTTAATTATATTATATTTGATTTCTTTAAACATTTATAAACTTTAAAAGTAAAAATATTAGATGTTTATCATATATTATATTTAATTGATTACTTAAAATATTTGATTACTTAAAAAAATATAATTTTATAAAATAAAGGTGAGTATAACAAGAATATACAATGTATAATTATCATTTATTACATTGTATATACTAGATAAAATACAATCATAAGATGACTAGTAAAGATAGATAAAATAAGAATATTATATTTGATTGCTTTAAACATTTATAAATTTTACATGTAAAAATATTAGATGTTTATCATATATTGTATTTAATTGATTACTTAAAAAAAGATAATTTTATAAAATAAAGGTGAGTATAACAAGAATATATAATGTATAATTATCATTTATTACATTGTATATACTAGATACAATAAAATCATAAGATCACTAGTAAAGATAGATAAAATAAGAATATTATATGTGTTTTATTTTTACAAAGGTAAATAATAAAGATATTTATAAGTTTTAATAGTATTATATTTGATTGCTTTAAACATTTATAAATTTTACATGTAAAAATATTAGATGTTTATTGTATATTATATTTAATTGATTACTTAAAATATTTGATTACTTAAAAAAAGATAATTTTATAAAATAAAGGTGACCATCACAAGAATAAACAATGTATAATTATCATTTATTACATTCTATATATTAGATACAATACAATCATAAGATCACTAGTAAAGATAAATGAAATAAGAGTATTATATGTGTTTTATTTTTACAAAGGTAAATAATAAAGATATTTATAAGTTTTGATAGTATTATATTTGATTGCTTTAAACATTTATAAATTTTACATGTAAAAATATTAGATGTTTATTGTATATTATATTTAATTAATTACTTAAAATATTTGATTACTTAAAAAAAGATACTTTTATAAAATAAAGGTGAGCATAACAAGAATATATAATGTATAATTATCATTTATTACATTATATATAGTAGATACAATACAATCATAAGATCACTAGTAAAGATAAATGAAATAAGAGTATTATATGTGTTTTATTTTTACAAAGGTAAATAATAAAGATATGTATAAGTTTTAATTATATTATATTTGATTTCTTTAAACATTTATAAACTTTAAAAGTAAAAATATTAGATATTTATCATATATTATATTTAATTGATTACCTACAAAAGTATTATTTTTTTATCCAATAATTTTTATATCATTTATTCTATCTTTTTTTTTTCATATTCTTTTCTCTATATAATTTATCTTATTAATTTCTCTAGTTGTATTTATTTTATTAACATTATTATTGTAATATTTTTATTAATTATTATTATTATAGTAAAAAAATATAATAAGTTATTTTAAACATAATTTAATTTAAATAATAATTTTATATATTTTCATTAATTATTAATTATTATATATATATTCATATAAATTAAAATTAAATAATATAAAATATAAATATTAATATTATAATTAAAAAAAATAATTAGATATTGTAAATTTAAAATTGATGAACGTAGAATACTAAATTATATTTAAAGTAAATTAATAATATTAAAAGAAAAAATATAACTAAAACTTTAAATTTAGGGTTGTAACGTGAGATACTCTTGATACGGGGTATAGTTATTATTTGTTGGATTTTGTAGGTGATAAGTGATAAATTGATAACTAATAAATGATACTATTATACTCTTCTATTAAGAGTTTCTTCAAATAGGTGGATTAATAGATGTAATGAACACGTTTTGAAAATCATTTTATAGGATAATAACTAGATGTTTGTCTTTTTTATTTTGGTTTTTTATTTATTAATAATATATCTTATTAAGATATTATTAATAAATAAGAATGTATAGGGTAAAATTATGAAAAATAAGTACAATTTATAAAATACTATATTTTTTAAAAGCTTTAAATGAATAATAAAATATATGTAATTTATTATTATTATTATTATTATAATATATTTTGATGTCTGATCAGGTTAATATTGGGTCAGATCGGGTGATTGTCGGGTCGGGTCGGGTCAACGTTGGGTCGGGTCAGCTTCGGGTCAGGTCACTATCAGGTCGGGTCAATTACGGGTTGGGTCACTATCGGGTCGGGTCAATGACGGATCGGGTCAATAACGGGTCGTGGGTTGGGATCGGTTCGGGTCGGGTTGATTATTATCAGGTCAGTGCCGGGTCGGGTCATTGTCGGGTCGGGTTGCTAAATTTTTCGGGTCATAACGGGTCGGGTTTCGCTCGGGTCGGGTCGAGTCAACTTTTGCCAACTCTAGTGAAAGCAAAGGAGTATCGATGGAGAGAAAGGAAGGGGTTGGTGCATGACGAAGCTTGGGAGTATCGATGGTGAACCAATGCCTATATCAATACCTTAAAACCCAAGTAAAAATACACAAAAAGGAAAACCAAAATCTCGAGTGGAGAAGCATTACAAAATTAATATTATTATAATCTTATAACTATTCTAACAGACTAGCCAACCAACTAAGCACTTAGTCCTAAACCTTCAACTACATCTTGAGTTGCTCACCTAAAATGTTCATAGAGGATGTGAGCAAACCACATCTCAGTAAGTAACCAACTTATGAGCCAGAATAAGGATTAAGCTAATTGAGAAAATAAAAATAAAAACATAAAAAACAATTATACCTTTCAAAACATTTGCCTTGAGAAATCTTACCATTGATAATTATAAATAACCATAAAATTACCATGAACACAATTAGAAAAAGATAAAAAAAAATAGATAAAATAGTCAATTATAGATCAATAAAAGGTTAGTATGACCAAATAATCAATTCAATAGCCAAATTAAAATCAATAACAATCAATCAATAGTGTAACGACAGCCATAAGTGGTCCAACTACTTGGGCACAATGATCATAACTAATCGATGATACCCTTACCATTTATCAATGGGTAATACATATTTCGTAGTGAATTACTAACAATATCAATTAACAAACCTTAAATTTTAAATGTCCCATGAAGAGTTTCCTTCCACCAATTGAGGAAAAAGGTAAAAAAAAAAACAATCTTATATTAGTACTAATAGAAAATCAATATATAACATTTTATAAGGCAAAATGTTCACTTAGAAAAAAAAAATCAAATAACAATCAATATAATGTTTGGTCCCAATTTTAGTTCAAAACATAAAGTAGTAAAGTAGGAATGATTTATGTGTATAAATAGACAGGAGGTGGGAGGATCCATTTTATATTATAGTAATATAGTAATTAATTTTCCTTAGTTTGAAGGAAATAAAACCTTGTCTACTTGGACAAATTATGCTAAATTTGAGCCATGCAAGCCATATTCCCACCCTCTAACATTTCCAACTTTTAGATGGCTTATGGAATTCACAAGAAATTCAACCATCAATAGTAGCCATTTTGGCTTAAAATTTTGAAAATCAAGATCATATGGGGTTGATTGGAAGTGTAACAAAAATAAGGGGTACATTAGCTATTTTACAGAGTTTCAAGAGCAAAATTTAAGCCTAAATTAAGGAGGAATCAATCCTTCCATCATTCAGTCCAACCAACAATTAATATAGGCATTATAAGTGATTATTTTGCCATTTTAAGCTTAACATGGTTAAAGTTTATTGTTTAACTTACCCACTTTGTCATTTATCTTTCCTAAGTAGCTAGTTGACCTTGTTTACTAGTTAAAACTCCCAACCATCTGTAGGAGTCATTGCGAATATCTTTTTCTTTTCCTTATGTTGAAGTTGACATCAAGCGAGGAATCACAATAGAAGAGATTTTTTGTTTCTTTGTTAGTATTAAACTAGTTAGTTTACTATCTTTCGATAACTAATTAGTTTGATTATAATTAAGTTTGCCTATTGTAACTAGATGAGTTCGGATCTAACTATATGGGACTTAGAATTCTTTTATAAGTGCTAAAGTCCTACATGAATGAAAAACCAACTGATTGATTGCTTATTTTTTTTTCCTCAAGGTCAAGAACTACCTTCCTGTTCAAGCAAAGAAGTTGATTGAATATTTTTGAAAATTCACCAGGGCCATACTACCTGCAGCACAACCATATAACCTCCTATTTTTAATCGTGTACCCCTATTTTCACTCCCAAACCTTATCCAAACACCACCAAATTTTTACCATAGATCCACCGCACATCCTACTACACATCCTAAGATTCTATTTAACTATGATTATTTTTATTTTTACCTTTTGTACCTTAATTTCTCCTTTGGTTAAAATCTTTGAACCTAACCATGATTTTTTTTTCGTAGTTGGTATTTAGGTAGCTTCAGAGGAAAAATTCTAGAATTTGTATACTTAAAGCTCAGTGTCCTAATTGGTAAAGATACTATTCATTATTTAGGGTTTTTGTATTATTTCTTGTATGGTTATGTGTGATTTTCATGATATTGTTGATATATGATGTAACATGTGTTTATTATGATATTTGTGATGATATGAATATTTTGTTAAAAGGAAGTAAGAATGGGTGAGAGGTACTAATATGATTTTGTTGTGATAATGTCATATTCGTAGAAATATATCTTATTATGGTATGGAATATGGTCTAGATAAGATTTGATAAGTGGACATAAATATTTCTATGAAGTATGATGATAATTGGTGGATTTAGAAAATAATGTGTGTGGAAGGTACAAGATTATATAAAATAAAGGTTATTGTTTGTGCTTAAGGGTAATTTGGTCATTATGGGATAATAAGGAAATTTTGGTGTTTTATGTGTTAGGAGGATTAAAATATGATAATAATATCACGAGGAATGTTTGGAAATATTATTTTTGTTTGGGGTCCTTAAATGAATTAATGGATAATTTGGGACAAAATATAATACAATGATAATATCATTATTCCATGTGTAAAATCTAGAGGTTATTCAGATTCTGAATACGTTGTTAATGATTGGTTTTATGAGGTTATCTATTGGGATTAGTAATCATGTGAATTTCATGGGAGATATAATGATAAATATGTGGAATTAGGGTTTTAGAGATTTTCGTAAGTAATACATTGGGATAAGATTATTGATGTATGTGTATGACATGGAAACTAGACTATACACTATGGGTGTGATAATAATGATGAGATTCGAGGATGAGATAATATAATTTGTGGAGGAATAATCAGTATGGGAGAATAAATTCTAAAGGGTGTGTAATTAGGATTTGAAAGGATGTGAGAACTTTGACCTGTGTTATGTATGTATCTGCTTTAACGTATTCGTTACCTGAGGATTAACCTTGAATAAGACACTAATCACTTAAAATGAAATAGCATGTGAGTAGGGCCAAGGTGATCTATATATCTATATCTATATATATATATATATATAGAATAATGGCTCGGGAGCATTCTGCCCCAAGAAGATAATATTTTTAATCTCCGTTCCACGGAAAAGAATAGTGGCTCGGGAGTGTGTTCCCCTGAGAAGGTGCTTTAATTCACTCTACTGGATTAAGAATAGTGGGGCCTCTACTCATCGTGAAATGAAAATATAACAGTATAATCTATGAAAAAGATAATAATGATTTAAAGTAGAAAAGTACATGAGTCAAGACTAAGATGTTGTTTTATGTATATGTCCCGTTCCACAGGAGAGAATAGTGGCTTCGGAGCGTTTTGCCTCTAGAAGGTGATGTTTTCAGATCCATTCCATTGGATGATAATAGTGACTCAGGTGTGTTGTCCTTCAGAAGGTGTTTCAGACCGTTCCACCAGTTTAAAAATAATGGGATTCCTACACTCAACGTATAAAAAAATGGATTATACTTAATAAAGGGATCTAGATCATTATCTGCCTTATGAGATATTTTCAATTATTTTCTTGTATACTTATTATCTCTTATGAAAGCATGTGCTAATTGTGTCAATTTTCGATAGTATTGTTCCCTTACTCAGTACATCAGTACATGATGTACTGACCATCAATTTTATGTGTACCGCTCATTCCCATGAGCAAGAGACACTGATTCTTATGTATTGGTCTCAAAAGATCAGCTAAATAATTATGCTGCCTATGATGCCTTATGTGGGGATGAGTGAATTTATCTGTATTAAGGGATGGGTGAAGAGTAATGTTATTTAATAGATATATTTAACTAGATACCTTTTTGGACTCTTGATCTATGGTATCCCTTTTTTTGTATTCTGTATTGTTAACTCAGAGTTAATCTCCAAACTTATTATTATATTATAAATGTTTCTTTTATTTCTAATTTTTTTATGCTACTTTAAATATTTTAGCATTGTGATTGATGTAAGAATGGTTGCATAGGTCAGACTTATGTCAATTACAACGGTAATTCCTAATATTTTACTTATTTACTTCCGCTTTAAAATAATTTTTTTATTAGTAACAATCGGAGTGTTACACTTAGTGAATGATCCAATCATCATCTTATTCTAAAGATTAACGGTGGACTAAAAGAACTACTAAGCCTAACTCACATGCTGATAAGACTTAACATATTATTTTATATAAATATAAAAGCATACAAATATATAACATTCTAAAGTTTGAAACTCCGATGATTCTAGATTAGCTACATATAAAAAAATTTGGAGGCTTCACCTAGTAGCATTACGGATATAAACGCGTGCATGTCATATAGTAACTACATCGGAGATCTCCATGCTACACGCATCTCCTCGTTAGAGGAAGGATCAAAGAACCGAGGCCAAGTACGAGTAAAAGTCAAAAATTATTTAGAAAGAGCGTCAAAAGTTAGAAATAAGTAGCAAGACCACAAGACGACGGATAAATAAATTCACGAGTGATTGAAACTTGCCAACCAATGCAAATAGTCACTTTTAAGAATATTTAAAAAAATTTAAAGTTTGTTTAAAGTTAATTATTAAAATTAGTTATATAAGATATTTTTTATTTTAAAATTTATGCTAAAATATTTTTAAAATAAATAATTATTATAGGCAGACAACAACATGTGTGTATAGTAGGGCTGTGCTGAAAAATCGGGATCCGAAAAACCGATCCGGTATCCGAAAAAATCGATTTGAAAATTTGAATATCCGATCTAATTTTTTAGTGGATAATCCGATCTGCCAAAAATATCTGGCTTTAAGAATAAGCTAGTTATATTTAGGCATAATTTAATTTATAATCAGATTTTTTTTTCAATCTTCAAGTTTGGATCATTTTTTTTACTATAGTACATTAGTCTAAAAATAATTTACTAAACTAAATTCTGAAATAAACACCCACACTTTACAAACAATCAAATAGGTTAGGATCCACACACACCCAAGCACCTAGACCAGAAAAAAAAAACTCCTAAATTTGTTGAGCCTCTTAACTTAGATCGTTCCACGGTTCTAGAGCGTCATTGTTCATAAATCTTGACAGCTAATTTTTGTGGATATGATTAATCATGTATTATATCTTTTTGTATGCAGGCTGAATAATTAAACAAGTGTTTCTACAGGAAAAAAAAATTTAGTTATATATTATATATGTAAATTTAATAATCAGATATTTTTTTTTCAATAATCGGATATATCTGAAATCCGATCCGATATTTTGGATATCCGATGTATTCGAATGCGGATTCGGATATAAAATATCGAATATCCGGTGGATCGGATATCCAAAAAAAATACCCGTTCGGATACGGATATCTGACAATGCACACCCCTAATGTATAGCATAATTATACCGGTCAAATTACTAACAAAATAACCTAATCATCCAACTCAAACCAACACGTAGAAGAGAAAAAATATGAACTCTCTTATAATCATACACTCTCCGTATTAAAAAAAAAGTATGTTATTAATTTATATATTTTTTTAAAATTAATTAAAATAGTATTAAAAGTATACTAATATTTTTATTAAAAAAATAATAAAATATTTAATGTATATATAATTAAAAAAATAAAAATAAAAAATAAACTTTTACTTTTACTTTTATATAAAAAAGTATATACGTCAACGTCGACTGAGAAAGAGCAAAAACACAATTTTTCTAAGGAACTATAATTGCGGTGCGGGAAAAGACAACGACTTCAAAACTAAAGTTTGTTAAATTTGAAAGCCTTAAATTCCAATTGCGAGCCCGACTCTGTTGGTGGGTGAGTAGGAACCCGCGGACTAAATACTGAAGATGAGATTGCGACATTTCTGGCGAATAGAGTCGGTTTCACCTTGCACACAAAGGGGTCGCTTGAAGGGCATAAAACGTGAAGGACCTCAAAATAATTACTAGTAAGTATGAATGTCTTTAAAGACAGTATTTGATTTAATATCTTGATTCAATCAAAATGTGTAGGCAATAAAGGAACGATAAAGATTGATTGATCAACGAAATAAAATAGATGTTCCCATTACTGGACTAAGAACCATAAAAAAGAAAAAGAAAAAGGAATTTGATGTATGAAGGATCCTATTAGCAGACTTTATAGTCTGTTGGCTATTGATCTGACGAAAAATGACAGAATGTTTACCGAGAAAAAGTTGTCTGGTGTGGGAGGAAGAGGAATCAGCTATCAACTTCTACATTTATCATGCGATTTTTATGTATTTTAATTTAAATACAAAATCATTATCTTTTTATATATTTTAATTAATGCATATCAATTAATGATTTCAGAAATTGAATATAAAATTACAAAAATCATCAAGTATAGAAGAGAAGAGAGGAAAACAAGGCGGACTTACCTAATTTAGAAAGAAGAAATATCAATATACTGCTTCTGGCTATTCGAGTTGCATCTCTCAGTCCACTACGATATTCTTTCTTTGTTCGTTTTCATCTCTTTCTTTAACTCTTCAACTCCTGGTTGGGGTAATGTTGGAGATTTCAAAATTCTGCATGTACTTGTATAATAAAGCTCTCTTTGATAGACCAAGGTTGAATGGATGTCAAAATATTCCGAGTCATCTTACCATTTGCTTTTCATATGTAGTGCTTTCAATAAGAAGTTTTAACAGGGCAGTCAAATAACTATGTGATCGGCAAATCTTTATATGAGTTGAACCGATGGCACAATCTAAAATATATACTATACAGGCCTCATAATATATTCTATATTTATGCAAGTAAGATTGATCACAATCATTCTCTCTGTTTAATATTTTTTTATTAAAAAAATCACAAATGTTTACTCATCAATTTTAAATTAACTATGTAAATACATTAGTTAACCGATACCTAATCCATTATCCATTTTCCTCATCCCAAATTAGAAGCAACCATTCAAATAAATAAATAAATAAAGTGATTAATTTAATCTACTAGATAAATTCAATTTTTATATTAATATATACTTATTATATTTCCTTTAAGAATCTGCTGTTAAAAAAAAGACCTATATATTTTTGTAGGGTTCGATTTACTTGGATAAGTTTTTATTACATTTGTGCATGGTACAAACACAAATCTAATTTGTCACAACAAAACTTGCAGTTGGGTGTTGTGTCTATCCTACCTACTCCATTAGCTTTGGAATAATAATGCTCCATTTGATTTTTAGAAAGTTTTAAATAAATAAATAAATAAATAAATAAGAAAATAATTTTTTGTATTTGATTTATATAAATTAGTGGGGAAAAAAACAGAATATTAAATAAAATTATTAAATATTAGTTATTTTATTTTCTTTAAGAAAAATTTAAAAATTATATTTTATTTTTATTTTTTTTTAATTTATTTAAAATCAAACGGAGCCTAAAACTTAGAAACACTGTGAATAAGCATCGTCAATCTGAAACTTTCCCAGAGTTAAACATTCGTTCTACCCTAGCTAGCCTCCCAAGGGAAAGGGCCAACACTTCACTTTCTGAAGCAACTTCAAAGCACTCTTGGGATGAAATCGCTCCAACCATACAAAACAATGGTCAAATTAAGACCTATCGAGTCGTCATATTCTTGGCATAGCATCCCCTTCTCGAGAGAAATGATGGCAAAGTAGGGGCTGGCGGAAAGATGGTGTTAAATTGTCAGCGTATGGACTGGAGACATATTCAACATATGAGCTGGAAGCCTGTATTAGAGATTTACAGAGCAATGAGAGGGAAACTGATCTGCTATTTTTCAGCAACCACTTGCGTAGAAACTGCAATAGGAATTTCTGCTGCGTTTGGTGCATTTTCCGACATCATTTGACATCAAGTCACCAGTCCACCACATCCTAATGGATAGAGACGGATTGCAAACAAGATAAATTGCGGCAGGAGATAATGATTATTGAAATCCGCAAAATAGCGTAAACGCAGAAGACTATCCACACCTTACGGTTTTCCTGTTTTTTTCCTCAGAATTGGGAATGCATGCATAGTCAAAATTAAGATATGAAAGGAAATGTAGTGATTATAACTTGGCATGTTTCCTGTTTTTTTCCTCAGAATTGGGAATGCATGCATAGTCAAAATTAAGATATGAAAGGAAATGTAGTGATTATAACTTGGCATGGTCAAGCAACGCCGATAAAACATACGACAGCACAGAACAATCATTGGCCCCAAAAGGAAAAGCAATTTGTGAGAGAAAATTAGGAGCAATATACGCAGGTATAATAATGCAGTTGAATGTAACTAGAAACACTTAATGGGAACATTATTGTGCCACGAATGACTGAAGCAATAATTCGGTCGGACCATGGTGTAATTCTCTTACCATCTCGCTCCCAAAAGTTAACACAAACTAATATTCGTTACATACACTCATAACAGGAAACTATTGAGATCGTAGAAATACTGCCTAGAATTGAATGTATCTCGTCAAACAAAATTAGATAGAAAAACGTAAGAAAGTTTCGTTTATTTAACCCAGAAGCCGAGTCTATTTAAATGGAAAAATATGTTAGATAAAACTTGGGAAAGAACCATTCCCATAACCAAAAAACAAAGGATCGATTCCACAAAGAAGAATATTGAAAGACACGTTCAAACACCCCATTAAATTGGAATGAAGAAGACTTCAGCTGGAAAAAAAATTTGCAAAAATTAATAATGAAAATTAGGCTCATCTTGATCAAAGAACCACACCCACACCCAGCGACCAGGATGGGCCGACGCCGCAGACACACATTTGTGGTCTAAAGTCCAACAACAAAATCTAGCTCGAGTTTTTATCTTAAATAGACAATTATAAGTCTGGGAATATAAACACCTTTTAAATCCTAGCCTTCCACCGATGTGGGATTTAAGAAAAGGCAACAAAGGTAGTTTGCCATTACCTCCAACAATCCCCCACCAATGGCAAACTAGAAGAAATAGACCCAAAAAAATACGGGCAAAGAAGATGCAACACTTAAGTATTAATATCACAATGATTAAATTGATGCGTAGTAAAGCGAGGGAACAACTGTCCCTAAGGAGTGAACGAATCTTGAAAGTTATTAACTTCGATTGAAACCCCTATAACACATGTCTTATCTTAAAATATACGATTTCTGCAATAATAAACAAGTGTTATTAATGGTCATGTGTACACTTCGGGTACTTATGAATACTTTAAAAAGACAGCCATACCAGGATATGGATTCATTAAGAGCATAACAATGCTCAACCTTAGTTATGTCTATCGGTGAGTTCATCATGTTCGTATCGTTAGGACCACCCAAAATAGGGCTATGAACTCATTTAGAGACTAAGTTCTGCTTAATAAAGCACTACTACCTGCCATAGGGATGGGAATGTAATATAATAAAGTAATCATATGACTTTGTTTGACCATATGTGGTATCCACCATACTTTCTTCAACTCAAAGACTTAAGCCCTACTTCTCTTAATGATTTGAGGATAACTGAAATACCTTAAAACCCTAATTTAGGAAATTATGGCAAAATAAGAATTTATTAGAAAAATTAATTAAATAAACTATTTTTATTAAAATAAGAGGAAATTAATTAAGGTAAATCTAGGAGAAATTGATAAATAATTTAAATAGGAAAATTTGAGTATTTTGCTAATTAAAATGGAATTTAGGAAAAATATTTCAAAATCCCTAAATTAACCTAAAAAGACAATTTAATTATTATTTTAATATTAATATTTTTTTAATATCCCAAAATACCCAAAATATGTTAATTAAGCCCAACCCACCTTTTTCCTTTCTTTTTCTTTTTTTCTTTTTTTCTTTTTCCCTCTCTTCTTCCTTTTCTTTCCTTTTCTTCTCTTCCTTCTTCCCTCTTTTCCCCGACTTGGGTCGGCCTGCCTTCGGCCCAATTCCTCCCCTTCCCCCTGCGCGGCCATGGCCCCCGTCGCCGGCTCTTTTTCTTCTTCTCCTGGCTGGTCCAGCTTTTTCTTTCTTCCTTTCTTTTCTCCTGCCGTTTGACCCGCCGTTCTCCTCCTCTCTTCCCCGTTGTCTTCCCTATCACTTCATCATGGCCGGCCATCCCCTCCCCTGCGTGTGCCATCCCCCATTTCCCCGTCAAAATGGCCTACGAAGGTAGACCTGCGCTGGCCTACCCTCGCTGGCCGGAGCACTATAACCCTTGTCCCCCTACTCTCCCGCTCCCCTTTGTCGTTTTCCCTTCCAATCGATCTATATATAGCCCCGAAGGCTGCCATAATTGGGTTTTGATTTTGGCAGCCCAGAAATTCAACCCGTGTGCTACCGCCCAAATAGACCACCGTTTCTCTGCGGTCGGCCGTCACCACCGCCCACTCCAACCACCAAAACCTTCCCTGAACCGCCCTCTACGCAAATAAGTCACCCTCCTTCCTTGCCTTACCCTGCACGAGCCACCCCGGCCATACAAAGTCCCCCTCCCGAATAGCCCACTTTGACCCTGCGCCGCCCCTCGTGCCGCCGTCTGCCACCGAATCTGCCACCTATAACGCCACCTCTATCCCCCAAGACAACTAGGGGACCTTACTCTACCTCCCCACACCTCCATATCCCCCTACTTCCCTCTCCCCTAGCCTCCACACCCATCTCTCCACCTCTCTTCCTCCTCCACCGCCGTCGCCGGCTCCACCACCAAGCCTAGGTGGTATCCCAATTTCTTAACCCTTAAACCTTTTGTATAAAAGTGTTAATGATTTTTAATACTAATACTATTATTATTAGTGTTATTATTATTATTATTATTATTATTATTATGATTATTATTATTATTATTATTATTATTATTATTATTATTATTATGTTCTAACTCTTATTCTGGAGAGATTTCTAACTAATGGTATTATTATTTAAAAGACTACGACTTTGTTATTATTATTACTATTATTATCCTTATTATTATTATTACTATTATTATTATTACTACTACTATTATCATTATTATTATCATTGTTTTGTTACTAATAATACTAATACTAACTGTAGCCATTATAGTACTATCACCCCTTTTCATGCTTAACATTATTATTATTATTATTATTATTATTATTATTATTATTATTATTATTGCTATTATTAACATTATCATTACCACTATTATTATTATTATTATTATCATTTCTAGCATTATTATTATTATTATTATTATCATCATTATTATCATTATTATCATTATTATTATGCTATTACACTTGACCATATTATCACAAGGCTACTATTATTGTGATTTCTAGAACCTTATTAACATTATTATCAAGATTGAAACTATTATAACTATTACTACTATTATTATTGTTATTATTAGTATCATTATTACTACTACTACTACTAATAGTAGTATTATTAATATAAGTATCATTATAGTCATTACATTTATATTATTTTCATCACTATTATTATTATTACTAGAAGTTGGGGTTGGTATTCATATTATTAAAAAAACTAACAATAATATTATTATTAGTAATATTGAAACCATTACTTTTAATACTATGAATATTACTAAGACTTACTTTGGTTAGTAGTGGCATGATTAATTATTTTTAGAATAATAACCCTACCTTTAATTATAAAACTACTATTATCATTATTAGTCTTAGTAGTAGGCCATAATAAGGGTAAGATAGGAAATTATGGTAATTTTGGTAAGAGGGAGATTAACCCATAATA
This sequence comes from Tamarix austromongolica, assembly GCA_039764185.1. Classification (NCBI taxonomy): domain Eukaryota; kingdom Viridiplantae; phylum Streptophyta; class Magnoliopsida; order Caryophyllales; family Tamaricaceae; genus Tamarix; species Tamarix austromongolica. The sequence continues at coordinate 6,738,690 of CM077810.1, forward strand.
TTTTCCCCTTATAGGTGAATCGAGTCAAAACCTTAAAGAGGCGTAGGAACGTGCTCCAATCTTGGCGACGTTTTAGGTAAGGGTGTAGCTAAGGCCGCATGTGTGCTATGTGTCTTACATGCCTTGGATGTCATGTATAATTATATGTCGTGTTCTATATGCTATTATCTTAACTGTCTTATGTGTAGCGCGGCTCAGAACAGAGGTATGTTCATTTGCTCTCTTCTGGTATGTGCTAATATGGATATGCTGCAAATTGTAACGTGATGTGATGTGGCCCTTAGGACATGCATGCTAGGGTATTTGAGGTGGTGGTGTGGGATGGAGGCATGAAAAAGAAAAATGGGAAAATAAGATAACCAAGGGAAAGTAAGTTAGCTAATGTAGGTAAGAATAACCTAAATAACCCGTGATCCATGAGTGGTGAATAAAATGGAGGGATTTAAATAAAATGAAAGAGTGGGAGAAACTAGGGTTTACATGGGAGGAACTAGGGTTTGCATGGAAATTTTAGGGCTTTGCACAATAAACATCGAGGGTTTTGCATGGGATGGTTAGAGTCCACATGGGGGAAAACTTTACATATGGAAAGTTGCCTCAGGGCGTGAGGAAGGTAATAGAAGTGTCTTTTGGGTGACTGGAGGCTTCGGGTGAGAAATAGTACGTGGAACACTATAAGGGTGCGTAGAAGACTAGGATAGGGTTTGGGAGGAACCCTAATTTGAGAAGGTGAAAAAAGAAAAATAAAATAATAAAAATAAATGAGGATGAGTGAGGTATGAGGGGAGAGTTGAATCTAAGGGTCGTGACGTGTGGGGTGTTAAAATAGTCTGGGACATGTAAGGCAGAAAAGGATGGGTCACATAGGCCCAAATTAGGGTTTTTCCAGAGTAAACCCAAAGGAGGGCGATGAATGGGCTTAGTGGTATGAGGTAGTGGGCCTTGACCCACCTGCATCAGAATTAGGCTTCTAGTGTAGGTAATGGAATAAGGAAGGGATGTCGGGGCAGTTAAGAGGTGCCGGAGTCTCAAGATATGGGACAGGCCCCTCTTGGGAGGATAGAAGTAGAAGATTGGTGGCATGCATGTCAAGGGTGAAAAATTATCGAATAAGACACAAATAAGACACTAATCATTTAAAGAGGAAGATTCTTGAGCCTGGCCCAGACAGTCCACTGGCGAATAATAGTGGCCAGGAGCCGGGGTGCCCTACATGACCGGTCCACCGATGAATAATAGTGGTCAGGTGCATTTTTCCCTGCATGACCATTCCACCGGTTATAATAGTAGGGGTTTCCGTGCTCAACAAACCAAACATAATGATGATAAGATATAGGAAAGACACGAGGTAATTACAGTGGAACACCATGAGAGTCGGGGTCAGACCGGTCCACTGGCAAATAATAGTGGCCAGGAGCATTTTTCCCTGCATGACCGGTCCACCGGCGAATAATAGTGGCCAGGAGCGTTTTGCCCTGCATGACTGGTCCACCAAAGAATAATAGTGGGATTCCCACACTTGCATGGATTGATAAAGGCTATGATGTGAATCGACTATATTTATTAGAGATCTAAAGAATAAGTTATTCGGACCATGGTCAGTCTTCTTTATCTGTGTTACTGCATGCTATGTGACTATACCATGTATACTATGTTGTATATTTTTGTATGTTTGGCCTTAGCACACGGTTACCTTTCTCAGTACGTAGCGTGCTGACCACTCGTTTCATGGGTATTGCTCATTTCCACGAGCAAAAGGCCCTTCTGACTTGGTGCAGGTCGGTGATTCTATCTTCAATGCCTACAACACTTACAAGGCATCAGGCAGGGCTGAGAGTTGAGCCTGGACCTAGCTTGGGGGTCAAGAGTGACATGGCCGGAGTCTATCATCCGTTTTTTTCCCTATATCATTATATTTTGTTTTATTCTGTTGTGTGATATTTTATGTCGTTTGGTACTTTAAAACTGTACTTTTAGGTTATACCTTTTGACTACCGCACTCTGATTTCCTATATGGTTAATGACTCATTTCTTTTATGAATGTTGGTTTTAATTACCGACTCGTGTTTGATGTCTATCCCAATTAGCCTTAGCACTTGGTATTGGAACGGTAGAAGTGAACCTGTTTAGTACTAAATGTGGCGGTAATATCCCCATAATTTACGTTTTTGTGATTTCGCTTCAGCTAAATGTTTTCATTAAATAAAATTTTTCAGTTGTAAATTTTGAGGTATTACAATAACCCTCCTTGTTAGACCATTTGTAAGAGGGTATACCAGATTTATCTTAGATCTAACAATTTTTAAAAAGATCACAATGCTCATCAATAGTTTTCTTACAGAACTGTGTCTCACTAGAATATGTCTCATCTTACCATTGTACACACTATTATTATCAATACATATAGCTCCCTGTGAATTACAATGCAAGGAAATTGGTAAATTTGGTTTCCTCCCACTACTATGTAAATGGAAATAATAATGGCACATTAATAACGGTATTTTTAAAACTGTTGCTAAAAGTGTGAAAATTAATGCGCGGGATCGTTGAGGAATTTTTGATAACGGTTATAGATTAAAACCGTTATTAGAACCTCCATCCAAAAATTACACATGATATTTTTAATAACGATGCTTATAAGAACCGTTATTAAAAGTTGTTTTTTAATAATGGCTATTGTGAGCACCGTTATTAAAAGGACCTCCGTAGTAAAATTTAACACGGTAGTTTTAATAACAGTTCTTGTAAGAACCGTTATTAAAACTCCAATATTCCGCCTCTTATTTTGTCCAGGTCTTGTTTTCGTGCCAAAAATTTCATACTCTCTCGTTCATTAAGCACCTTCCCTCTCTTACTCATTCTCTTACGAACCCTTACACCACCACTCATCCTCCTTTCAACTCCGGGCAACCACCACTCATTCTCTTGCACACCTCTCACCTCCGGGAAACCACCACTCATTCTCTTGTATCACCACACCGCTTCCATTCTCATCGTTACATGTCCTGCCATTCTTGAGCACCTCTTGAGCATTTGGTCCTTCTTACTCTATCGTGTTGGTAGGTGGTCGCTGCCGGTCCTCTTGCGGCCGTCACTCCTTCTCCTACATATGGTTTTGTTCTTCCATAGATTATTCTTTTATTATATACATATAAATGCATGCATATTGATGCAAGTTGTAGTGTTTGTTATTAAAAAATTGCAGTTTGTGGTTGAAAAATTTTGTTGTTTATTGTTGAATGTGTTGGTAAAAAATATTGTTATTTATTGTTATATTTGTCGATGTTATTAACATGAATATGTTAGTCGGTGTTAGATATATGTACACCATTGTAGTGCTTAATTACCAAGAGAAATAAAATACTTAAAAATACTAGTAATGTCACTCATAAAAACTATACAAATAAATTTTCATTAATAAGTATAGGACACTTGGATGTTAGGAAATGCTATATAATTAAATAAAAATATATTTTATATAGGTACATCTTTAAATGAAATTTTCAATTAGAGTTGAATGTTAATATTTTTTATTTGATGAGAATTAAATAGACATGGAAAATAAAAAAGAAATAAAAGTGAATAATTAAATTAGCCAAAATAATTTTGTATGATAATAATAATGATGATGATGATGATGATGATGATATAGGATTTATTAAGGTTTATTTATAGTTAGATAGGTTTAGGATTAGGGTTTATTAGGTTTAGAGTTAGTTTTTATTATGATTTATTAGGGTTAGGGTTAGGGTTTAGCATCTATTATACTAAATATGATAATAAGTATATTATATTATAGCAAACTATTATATACATTATTCTTAACTAAAATTTTAATAATATCATATTATTATACTTAACCTATTGATAATAATACTTGATTTTACAATGTTGAGCTTGAACGATTAGATGATAGTTTGACCAAGCTTGTTTGTTAAATAAATAAGTCAAGATTATGTACTTATTTTAAACGTATAGAGTATAATAGGAGGAAGTTTGATTCAACTTAATTCATTCACAAATCTAATGGGAATGAATGAAAGGACGACGTTGTAAAATCTTAAACATCTTAAACATATAATAACAGAAGAATATACAATATTTTAGTAATTTATTTTTTCTTGATATTGAAATACGCATTTATATCAATAGAGAAATAAATAAAAATAAATGTAAGATTATAAGTTTTATAATGGGTATCTTATGTGGGTATATTATTAGCTTTACATAGTTGGTTAAGATATGATAGAATGTATTTATGATTTGTCTAGATAGTTGAAGAGTTTATATATTTTGTAATTTAGATCCTTTTAAGAACAACCTCGATGATAAGATTGAGTGGTTGTTCTTATTTGTAGGTAGTGATATGCCGCACATTGCTATTACATACCCTCCATCATATCTATACATGGCGCCTAATGCAGATCTACAAATTAATATCATATGATTATACAATGAGCTAGGTCGCTTATTTGTGAGTGGCGCATCGTTTGACCCATTCCATTTCATATCGTATCATCTACTGTTGACCCTGTCTCATACGGAGCCATGGTCATTAGCTACATCTAGTTTTTTACATTTGTTTGTCCACCATACTAATGCAACACACCTGAGATTCGTTAAGGGTGAAGTGTTTGCTAGGGATTATGATTAGATAGCTAGAGAGTTGATAATGAGTGGAGGTTGTGTCATAGCTTGCCTCTGAGTATCCACCTCAATTATTCTAGAGTATCTGTGACTAGACTCTCTATTAATGATATGAGGGAACATATGACATATCGAAATGAGTGGAATCTGAGAGTGATAGTTATTAGTCAGGCTCAACAAGGCTATCGATGGATTTAGTATGATGGTTATGAGTTTTTCTTAGTTAGGTGTTTGGGATTTAGAAACCTTTTGATATATATAGTGATACCATTGCTTTAACCCCGTAGTATGTATATCTTTTGTAATTTGAACCATTGTATAAAGTTTTTCTATATATATGTGTGTGTATATATATATATATATATGAACTCTTTCAAAGTATGAGTAGCTTGTGTATTGATATATTTTTGGAAACCTGTTGGAATGATTTGTATATATGTATATACTGAATAACATGATACATTATATATTAATTCTTTCTAAGCATGAGCAGTTTATGAATTATTTTAATAATTGAATTGATTACTAATAATTAATTTTCGTGTGGGATACATCTAGATTGAAAAACTATGGATCGTAAATGGTTGTTAGCAAATCATTTGTTTAGAGAATGTAATGAAGGAATGGAGTTTTTCATCAAGTTTGTAGTTGAAAATGCTCAGGATTCTAGTAAAATAGTATGTCCTTATTTGAACTATGCTTATATTCAATGTGTCAACACTGATGATTTGAAAGATCATTTATTTATGTATGGAAATGATACAAGTTACACCCATTGGATATAACATAGTGAGACAATGTCTAAATATGATAATGAAGAATTTAGAAGGGAAAGTATTGGATCATCATTTGAGAACTATGAGGGAGATTCATTAGAGGAGGTGACTCAAAAGTTTGAAGAAATTATTCGAGATTGTCCAAAAATATTTAAGAAGTTATTGAGTGACTCGGAGAAACCTTTGTACGGTGATTATAAGATGTTTACTCAAGAATCCCCTGCTTTAAAGTTGTACAACTTTAAAGCATGTAACAGATGGAGTGATAAGAGCTTCACAAAATTATTGACACTTGTAAAGGATATGCTTCCTAATGATAACATTCTATCCAATTGTACTTATAAACTGAAGAAGATCCTTTTATCTATGGGAATGAGTTATGAGAAGATACACACATGCTCTAATGATTGTATATTATTTTGCAATGAGAATGCATCTTTGGATAGTTGTCCTAATCCTAAATGCAAAGTACCACAATACAAGAAGAACAAGGTGCTAGCTAAGGTGTTATGGTATTTTTCTATAATACCAAGATTCAGGCTGATGTTTAATGATGTCCAAGATACCGGGAACTTAAGATGGCATGCTAATGAGAAGATAGATGAGGGCTTCTTAGAAATTCATCTGACTCTCCACAATAGATGACGATTGATGGCTTATTCCCTGAATTTGGTAAAGAAACAAGAATCATATGTCCTGCACTTTCTATAGATGTAATAGATCCACACAATCAAGGTACCTACAGTATATGACCAGTGATTTTGGTTATATACAATATAACTATGTGGATCTACATGAACTCAAGTATATGATGTTCTCTTTACTCATTTCATTGCCAAAAAACCCAGGGAATGATGTTGATGTTCATTTCGCACCTTTGATTAATGATTTAAAGTTCTTATGGGACATGGGTGTTGAAGTATTTGATGCATATAGTGAAGAAAATTTTACTTTGACAATAATGTTATTATGTACTATACATGATTTTATGGCGTATGGCAACTTGTTAGGTTATAATGTGAAAGGTTATTATGCATGCTTAATATGTGAGGAGAATACTTTATTTGTTTAGCCAACACATAGAGGGAAGATTATTTTTCCCAAGCATCGTAGATTTTTACCCAAGAATCATCATAATCGTAGGCAAAGGAAAGCTTTTAATGGATTCCCAAAAGAAGGATAGACGCCAATCCTGTTGACGGATCGACAAGTGTATTTGAAGATGAAACATTTGAGTGTCAATTTTGGGAAGAAGAATAATGATAAACCTCTATCAGTTGGGTGGAATAAGATATCTATATTCTTCAACCTTCCTTATTAGGAATCTCTGTACGTGAGACATGCCCTTGATGTGATGCATATCGAGAATAATATATGTGACAGTCTTGTTGTAACATTACTTAATGTTCCACAAAATACTAAAGATGTCATCAATCATCGAATGGATATGGAGTAACTGGGTATTAGATAAGAACTGGCATAGTGGGACAATGAAAGATGAACATATGTACCACCAGCGTGTCATACACACTCCAAAAAAGATAAATTTTCATTTTTCAAATTCTTTAAAAGGGTCAAGGTTTTGGATGGGTATTCTTCAAATGTTAGAAGGCTCATGTCGATGAAAGAGTTGAAACTAATTAATATGAAGTCTCATGAATGTCATATTTTGATGCACCACTTGTTGCCGATAGCGATACATGGAATTTTTTCAAAGCGTGTTTGAATTACTATCACAAGGCTTTGTTAGTTCTTTAACGCAATCTGCTCTAAAGTTTTACATCCTGATAGTTTGGATGCCTTGAAAAGAAGGATTGTAATTACTTTATACCAGCTTGAAATGTACTTTCCACCCTCATTTTTTAATATTATGGTACATCTAACTGTTCATTTAGTTTATCAAATAAAAATGGTAGGACCTGTTCATAGGCACTGGACATACCCCTTTGAAAGGTTTATGAAGTTGATAAAAGGTTATGTGAAGAATCGATATCGGCCAGAAGGATGCATTGTTGAGAGTTACCTTATAGAAGAGGCAATTAAATATTGCACGAAGTACTTATCAAATGTTGAAGCTCTTTGTATTTCTAAGTCTGTAAATGTAGGGAATATTGAAGGACAGGGTATTAGGGGCAAATAGTTTGGGTGTGTAGACCCTGACATGTTCCATAAAGCACATCTATATGTATTACACAACAGTAATGATGTTCAGCCGTATATTAAAGAACATATGTTTTCTTTAAGGATTGAAATTCTATCAAAGACTGAGAAATGAATAATGGATAAACATAATCTTTCCTTTATCGATTGGCTAAGAGATTTCATCATTCCACTCATTGGACATTCCCCAACTTTAATTTCTAAAACCCTGCATTGGTTGTCTCAAAAAACTTGTTATGAAGTTTTCTTATATACTAGTTATGCGATCATGGTTACACTTTTTATACTAAACAACAAGATGAGAAGAGTACAATGCAAAACAGTGGGGTAACTTTAGTGACTGAGGCAATGCATATTGCTAGTGCTAAGGACAAGAATCCAACCTATGCAAATATCAATTATTATGGTGTGATTAAATAGATATGAAAGTTAGATTACATTGTATTTAAGGTCCCTTTATTTGATTGCAGATGGATTGATAAGAACTATGGGGTTAGATATGAAAATGGATTCACATTAGTAGATCTCAATAGGGAAGCGCATAAACAAGACCCATTCATCTTAGCATCACAGGCAACACAAGTATTTGTTGTCACTGATCATGCTGATAATAGATTGTATGTGATACTATCTACCAAGAAAAGAAATACCAATGAATGTGATGATAAAAATTATGCCAATTAGGACAAAGAGTGTGTCTCAACTGTGCAAGAAACTCAATCATTTAATGATGATAAAAATAACATTAATGAGGAGGAAATATATGTAAGGGATAATCATCATGAAATAATATATGTATTAGATCCTGAAACCAATCTAAAAATAAGGGGAAAAAGAAGGAAAAGAAGGCGATAAGGGTAATAATATTATAACATATGACATGTGTGCTTGTTTTTTTTTAAATGCATATTTCGACCTTCATCATTAAATATGTATTGTACCAAAAAATAATTTAGTAGTACATTATGGTAATTAAATAACATTCTAACATAATTTATGAAATACCCCAAAATCCTAATTTCTATTATCTATTATTAAATAAGATTTTTATGTGGGAGTTTAACCAAAATAATTCATTTTTATTAAAATAAGAGGAAGTTAATTAGGTTAAACCAAAAAGAAATTCAAAAGCATTTTAAATAGGAGGAATTGTGGTATTTTAAGCTAATTAAGGATTTTATTTTAGAAATTAATTAAATAAATTACTTTATTTAAATTAAGAAGAATAAAATAGTTCAAATTAATATAAACTTAATAAATAATTTAATGGGAAGAAAATTTGAGTATTTTTCCTAATTAGTACGGAGGATAAGAAAATATATCTAAAATAGCCTAAAACTAAGCAAAAAGGGAATTTATTTAATATTTTATAAATATTAATATTCTAAATAGCCCAAAAATATTCTAAATAATTTATGCAAAATCTAAAACCCTAAATAAAGCCTTCCTTTTCCTTTTTCCCTTTTTCTTTTCCTTCTTTTTCCTTTTTCCTACCCTCCCCGCCGAAGTTGGGCCTCGACCGGCCCAACGCCACCCTCCTTCCTTCTTCTCATCCATGGCCCAGCGACCCAGCCGCCCGTAAGACAAAACGTCGCGTTTCGACGCTAAAATCGCTGAAACGCCACGTAGCGATAAGGGAAAAGATAGCCATTGCCAGACCAACTCGGACGCCGCGTTTTGCCCAAAACTCGCCCAAAACGCCGCGTTTCATTTATGGGGGAAATAACCGCCGCCGCCCGGCCGGTTCCCCCTTCCCTTTTTCCTTTCCCATGGACCGCCGGTCCAGCCTCTTCCTCTTCTTCTTCCTCGCGACATCGTCGTCCCTCTGACGCCTGCAACCCGAAACTTTCGTCGGGAAGCTTAGCTTTGACGGCACGCCATCCTCACCGGTCATTTCACCCCCTTCTCCCTGTTGACTTCCCTATGGACATGACCAATCAACTCAGTCTCTCTCCCCGCACGAAAACCTTCTTCTTCTTCTTTGACAAATCATGGCCTGCAAATCGCAGACCATGTGCCGGCGAATCTCGCCGGACAACCTACCCTAACCCTAACCCATAACCTCCCCCTCGAAGCTTGTCGTTTTCCGATCAATTTGGCCTATAAATAGCCCTCAGCACCGCCTTAATCGGGTTCGACAATTGGGAACCCAGACAGAGCAAGCCGTGCGCCGCCCTGCCTTCAGACGGCCTTTTCTCCGCCGTCAGCCGCCCCTACCACCTACCCTTGCCACCATGATCCTCCCTGAACCTCCCTCTACAAAACCAACCCCCTTAGCTTCCCTGCCTCGCGCCGCACGTGCCACCCTGGCCGTGCGAAAACCCCTCCCCAAATCGACCCCTTCCAGCTTTGCGCCGCCGCCGCCGGCTGTGCCGCCACTTGCAGCACCTTCACCACCCCCCAAAACCACCAGGACTTCCTGCTCTACCACCCTACACTTCCACTTTCCCCTAGTTCCTCCTCCTTTAGCCTCCATAGCCACCTTTCCCAAAATCCTTCTTCCTCCTCCGCTGCCGTCGCCACCGCGCCGCCACCGGTGCCACTCCCAGCCAGGTGGTCCAACTCCCTAAAACCCTAGACCTGGAATAATAGATGTAGTTAATAAATTTATTATTATTAACTATTAATTTTAATGCTATTATAATCATTATTAACCTATTTATTATTAATACTATTACTATAATTATTATTAGTACAACCATTATTAATATTATTATTATTATTACTATTGTTGACAGGCCCTAACATCACCCTAAGAACTTCTAATTAAAGGTATTAAGCAATACAAGACCCTAATAAGTTATTATTATTGTTAATATTGCTAGTATTATTATTATTATTATTATTATTATTATTATTATTATTATTATTATTATTATTATTATTATTATCTTTACTATTATTTTCTTTATTATTATTGTTACTATTATGATTACTATTACTATTACTATTATTATTATTATTATTATCATTATTGTTATTATTATTATTATTAGTACTATTATTATTATTATTGTTACTATTTATATTATTATTATTATTGTTATCCTTATTATTATTATTATTGTTACTATTTATATTATTATTATTATTGTTATCCTTATTATTATTATTATTATTATTATTATTATTATTATTATTATTATTATTATTGTTATTATTATTATTCATATGTTTATTACTCTAACTATGACTGATGTTGTATTATCTTTGTTATTATTATTATGGTAGTATTCTTACTATTATTCGCATGATTAACATTATTATTATTATTATTATCCTTATCATCATTATTATTATTATTATCATTATCGTTACTATTACTATTACTATGGTTATGAGGTTGCTGCTAGTATTATTATTATTATTATTATTATTGTTATTGTTATCTTTATTATTATTATTATTATTATTATTATTATTATTATTATTATTATTATTATTATTATTATTATCCTTGTTATTGTTTTGTTATTGTTGTTGTTGTTGTTGTATTTAACGCATTTATTATTTTATCGATTATTACCATCATTATTATCCTTAACATTATAATTTAATATTATTACCTTAGTATTTTTGTTATGCCTAGTATTGCCACAACTATTGTATTGTTATTATTATTATTGTAATTATTATTATGGTTATTGTTATTTTACTATCATTATCGCTTTCATTACTATTGTTATTACTATGGTTAATACTAGTGTTATTATGTTTATCTTTCTAACTATTATTATTATTGCTATTATCCCTATTAGTATTATTTCTAGTACTCTTACTATCATTTGTATTATTACTATTATTATTATTGTTGTTGTTGTTGTTGTTATTATTATTATTATTATTATTATTATTGTTATTATTATTATTATTATTGCTATTATTATTATTATTATTTTCATTACTACTACTCCTTCTACTATTATTATTATTATTATTATTATCATTATTATTGATATTGTCATCTGAATGATTATGGTTGCGTTATTATTTTATTATTATCGGTAATATTACTATCACTAATGCTACTACGATTTAAATTATTATTACCATCATTATTATCATTATAGCCATTGTTAAAACCTACTTTAAGTAGTATTATTATTATAAGTAGTATTTTTATTATTGTTAGTATTATTAGTAATTATTATTAATAATATCGAAACCCTCACCCTAATACTCTGGTTTTTGCTAAAACCTACTTTAATCGGTAATAACCCGTTTAAACTATCGTGAGAATAGTAATAACCCTACCCTTTGTTTTTAAACCCCTATTATTAATATCGGCCTTAGTATTAGGCCATGATAGGGGTAAGATAGGAGAATTATGGTAATTCGGGTAGAGGGAGATTGACCCCTAGCATTTCCCTCTTATAGGTGAACCGAGTCAAAGCCCCAGGAGGTGTAGGAGCGTGCTCCAAGCCCGGCGCCGATTTAGGTAAGGACGTAACTAAGGCCACCTGTGTGTATTGCATGTTTTACCTGTCTTGTATGCTTTGTGCGGTTGTATGCTATAACATGTATGTTATCTATGTATTTGTGTAGCGCAGCATGGAACCGAGGTACGTTCTCGTGCTCTCGTCTGTGTGTACTAATATGTTGTGGTACAAGTGTGATGTGATGTGACCCCTACGACATGCATGCTAGGTTATGTAAGGAAGTGTTGTGAAGTGGGGACTTGAAAAAGAATAATAAGCAATTAAGATAACCAAAGGGAAGTACGTCGGTTAACATAGGTATGGACGACCTAAGGAATTCATAATTTGTGAGATGATGAGGAAGAGGGGGAATCAAATAAATAGAAGAGTGTGAATAAAATAAGGTTGCATGGGGGAAACTAGGGTTTGGTGGAAATGATAGGGTTGGCATGGTGGAAATGATAGGGTTTGCATGGGAAGGTTAAGGTCCGCATGGGGACGAACCTTACGTATGAAAAGTTACCTTGGGATGTGAGGAAGTTAGTGGAAGGTCCGTTTGGGAGTCTGGAGACTCGAGGTGAAATATAGTACGTAGGGTCATATAAGGGATCCGATTAGGGTTTTGGGAAGAATTAGTAATATGAGAAAGGCGAAAGGAAAATGGTTCAGGGTGAGTGAGGTGCGGGTTGAGAGTGAGAGTTTATGTTATAAGGAATGATTATGGGGGTTTTGAGGGAGGAGAAGTATTGGGTGAAAAGGAGGGGTTACTTGTGGGAAAGGAAAGGTACTAGAGTCGAAGTGGCCAACTAGAGTTTTAGGGTCACAGGTAGAATCGATGGGTAAAGCGATATGATTTGGGGATTAGACCAGAATGAGATGAGGTGTCGAGGATAGATGAATTAATGGTAGTGTAGTAAGAGGAGGTTGGACCACATAGGTCCAATTAGAGTTTCAAGGGAAACCCTAGAGGCTAATGGCAGGTGGATTCCATGTCACGAGGTGTTGTGCCTTAAGTCATACTCTAGGAGTTGATTTTTATTATGTGTAAGTATAGAGGGGAAATGGATATCGAGGTGTGATAAGGGGTGCACGAGTTCCAAGATATGGGACGGGCCCTCCTGGGAGGATAAGTGTGGTTATAGTCAGCCATGCATGTCAAGGGTAAAACACTTTCAAATAAGATACATTAAGATACTAATCACTTAAAGAGGAAGATGCTGAGTCGGGCCCAGACCGGTCCACCGGCGAATAATAGTGGCCAGGAGCCGGGGTGCCCTGGAGACCGTGCCGCCGGCGAACAATAGTGGTCAGGAGCGTTTTGCCCTGTATGATTTCCAGTCCACCGGCTATAATAGTGGGGGTTTCCGTGCTCAGCAAACCAAATGTAAAATCTATAAGGCATGGGAAAATACTAAATACTTACAGTGGAACACCATGTGAGTCGGGGCCAGATCGGTCCGCCGGCGAATAATAGTGGCCAGGAGCGTTCTGCCCTGGAGACCGGTCCACCGGAAAATAATAGTGGTCAGGAGCGTTCTGCCCTGAGTTTATATATTCCGGTCCACCAGCTATAATAGTGGGGTTCCCGCACTCACGTGGATTAATAAAGACTGTGTGTGAAATGGACATATTATTAATGAGGATAAAAGAATAAGTCACCGGAAAGTACTCATGCCTTATCTTGTGTGTTATTGCATGTTACTTATATGATTGTGTTATGTAGGCTACTTGGTGTGACTGTATGCTTGGCCCTAGCACACCTGCGCCCTTACTCAGTACTGGACCCGTACTGATACTACACTGGTTGAATGGGTCCTGTGATGATCCACCGATGGTGGGGAGCAGACCTTTGATGCAGGTTGATCGGTTACTAAATTGGGGTGGAAGGCTTGATCTGAGTGAGTAAGCGATCCGGATATTTACCCTTCGGAAATTGTATTGTTTAATCGTATTTGTCTTTGGAAGTTACAAGTGTTGTATTTAAATTTTCAAGGGTTTTATCGTACCTTATCCTTCCGTTATTTTAATTCCTCTGACATTTGGAATTTTAAATTGTACTTCCGAACATAACTCTTGATTTTCGTACTCTGATTTCCTTATCACTTATGCCTTACTAATGATTTGTTTTGGTTCTATTATTTTAGCCTTAGCACTTAGTATCGGGTCGATAGTTGTGAATCGATCTGGTACTAAGTGTGGCGGTAATACCCCCGAATTTATAGTTTATTTGCTTGCTTCCGCTAAACTTCTTTAAAATTTAATGAAATTTTTTAGTAGTGAATTTGGGGGTGTTACAATTTATCTATTAATATTTTGTAAAGATATGGCCAATAAAAAGGTTGATAGGAACAGTAGTGATGAAGAAGGGAAGAGAGGACCTACTATTATGAGAATCACCACCGACATGGGGAATAGAGGAGAACAAGTCGAGTTGGGATGAAATACTTATAATATTCCTATTGGCCCTTATGCAGACATATTTATGACATACATTTCAATCGTCACGCGTAATCTTGTTCCTATTTCCTATAATAATTGGAAGTTGGTTTCGAAGGGTCACATGAAACATATTTGGCAGAAAGTCACGGTAAATATGTTGTTTTATTTAATCATTTTTGTATGTCAAATGTTATTAATTTCAATACATTAACATCGGTGTACATATATGTCTTATTTTTAAGAGAGTCTTTAATGACCCAGAGACAAGGAAGTAAAGTGGTAATTTGATAAAGAAAAAGGGTAGTTTGGTAATTTTGTAAGTAAAAGGGTTAAAGTTGTAATTTGATAAAGAAAAATGGTAATTTGGTACTTTGATATAAAGGAAGGACAACTTGGTAATTTGGTGAATAAAGGGAGTAAATTGGCAAAATGATAGGTAAGAAGGGCACTTTGGTAATTTGGCTCGATAAAGGTAATTTGGTAATTTTAATAAGTAAGGAGGATAATTTGGTAATTTAACCAAACAAGGGCAATATGATAATTTTAATAAGTAAAAAGAGCAATTTGGTAATTTAACCAACCAAAAAGGCAACTTGATAAATTTAATAAGTATGAAGAATAATTTGATAGTTTAACTAACCAAATGGGCAATCTAGTAAATGTAGCGAGTATGAAGGGTGATTTGGTAATTTAATAAACGTGAGGGGTAATTTGGTAATTTTTAATAAGTATAAAGGGCAGTTCGGTAATCTAACCTACTAGAAGAGTAATTTGGTAACTTAACAAGTATAAGGGGTAAAGTTGGTGATTTAATAAGTATGGAGGATAATTTAGTAGTCTAACAAATACAAGGGGTAATTTGGTAATTATACAAACATGAAGGTAATATGGTACTTTGGCAGATAGAAAGGGATGGCTTGGTAATTTTACAAACAAGGGGTATTTCAGTAATTTTGTAAGGATGATGAGGGTAAATTGGTAACTTACATATAACATGTCAATGGATTAAATAAGTCTCCATAATAAGACATAAGTAATATTAAATAATAAAATAAGGTTATTTGATAAATCTGTGAGTATCATAAGAACATGGCAAAACATAGAGTTGGATGGATAATTAAGGGTGTGATATGGTATTTATCTTATATTCATGCAAGAGGTGCCTTAATCATTAATTACGTAAGGTAATGTGTGTTGGATGTGATAGAAGGACATGTTAGGGTTAAGTGTTCCATGATCCATCGATGTAGACTAACCAGACTTTAAGACCATATTATGATTATGATGTAATGACCCTTTATGGCATATAAATAAATGGAAATGAATTATGAAATGGAAATGGATGATATAAGGATGGCCTTAGTGGTTTCTCTAAGTTAACATGGATAACTATATAAATAAAGATTGCTTAATAATAACAAAAACATATGGAAATAAATAAGTATGTGGTTATTATGTTTCTCATGGTCACCTTAATTAAGACACTAATAATTAAAGTGGAAGACCTCGAGATCGGGAATGGTGGCTCTTAAGGGGTCGCTACCCTAAAGACGTGGTTTAGCCCACGATTATTTTGGTATTTGTTGGTGTGCCTTACTGCTCTAACCGGGCCCTACATCTTACTCTATTTAGCTTTACGGACCTATATAGGGGGTATGCATACTTATGGATTAGGTGTCCTTATCGGTATGGTATTGTGTGTCCTCAGACACTAGTGTAACCAGGGTACCTTTGCGTCCCTAGGTTGATGGTTGAAGGGTATTGTGTAGCTTTGCGTCTCTGGGTTCTTGATCTCCCCCTCGAGTTAAATAAATGGATTTGTTGTGCTAATTAAATGAAAATCATTATTCATGTAAAGTGAAAGATTATTGAGCCGGGGCCAAATGGATTATATCATGTGTATCAGTCCACCGATTATAATAGTGGCGATGAGCACTTTGCCCTAGAAGATGTATATATGTACCGATCCACCGGTTATAATAGTGGCTAGGTGTGTTTTGTCCTAAAGTGTATTATGATCCACCGACTATAATAGTGGGGGATCTCGAGCTCAATAAACCAAACCTTAGATGTGAATAAATCATAGAAAAATATAAACCACTTATAGTGGAACACCATGTGAGTCTGAGCTAGACCGATCCACCAGTAATAATAGTGGCTAGGAGCCTTTTTTCCTAGAGACCGATCCACCGATGAATAATAATGGTCAGGTGCGTTCTATCCTGAAGTGTATTTCCGATCCATAGGCTATAATAGTGGGTTTTCCGCACTCATATGAATATAATTCAAGAGATGATGTTAACTGATTGTTTAATTAATGGCTTATGACTAAAAGTATTGATTTCATGTTTATGATATATTGATATGGTATAAGTTGGCTTCGATGCATGTCTCTGCTTGGGTATGTGATAGAATTTCTAAGTATATGGATTTTGTGTTACGCATTCCCTATTGTGTGTGGTGTTACACTGTGTATTAGTCCTTATGACGATTATGGTTTTCCTAAACCCGTGTATGTTATCATTTTATATAATTTAAGTATAATGTGTTGCATACGGGCCCTGCCTTTCAGTTTGGTATAAAGGATTACTCAGTACCATAGTATTGAAGGGTTTCATTTTTGGGCCCCTGCCTATTCAATGGGGAGTGTTCCTTGTAAGTTTGTTGCAAGTGCTATTCAAGCGAGTATCGGATACGTGCATAAGGATTATTCAAAAAACTTTTAGGGTTTCTCTCTCCACCTTTTTCTTCCTTGCTTAAAATTACTGTTTTCTTGTAACCACTAACAGTGGAGTTTTATCTTTTGTAAGGTCACCGCGCTAATATGATTTAAATAAAAGTGAATTTCTGTGAATTGTATTTTGATTTTTTTTTAGCCTTAGCACTTGATACTGGAACGGTAGGAAGAAGCTCTTTTGGTACTAAGTGTGGCTGTAACATCCCCAAAATTTACAGTTTTTGCTTTCGCTAATTTTTACATAAAACGAAATTTTTTAATAGTGAATTTTGTGGTTGTTACATTACTCCCCTCCCCCCCCCATTTTTTCTTTCTTCTAACATCTTCACATAGAACAATAATTCAATTAATAAACCAAAACTCCTTATTTAACATAGTCTCCCCCTAACTTGTGTAACTTTATCTTCTTCTTCAACAGCAGAACACCAGCACCCCCTGCTACCTTTAGGAAACCATCATTGGTATTCAGTGATACCACTAACAACCTAACACTAGTCATCCTATGCGATTAGCCATAGAAGCAATGACTTTTGAACTCCTCATGCCCCATAACAAAACCTCTTCCTTCTACCATTTTTTCCAACATCTAAAACCACCAACATTCGATCTCCTCCTTTTCCTCTTCTTTTTTTCCCTTTTTCTTTTCTCTTTTCCCCCTTGTTTTCTAGTGCACCTACGAGTTTTCAGCACGATTTTGGACTAATTTTTCCTAGATATACACCATTCTCCCTCCATGTCCATCCATTCGTCAAATACTTCATTGGGTACTCTAATTCTACATATTTGTTGCAACAATTTAATATGGATGAACTCTTCAACTTCATTGAACCACATTTAAATTATTTTGCATTGCGTCCTTGGCTATCACTTATCTAATCTTTGCTTCATTAGACCACTCTCAAAGCATGGCATCTTTGGTAAGGTTGTTTGATTCCTCATTGGTTTTGAAGGATGTTGGCCATTTTTGTGGTTTTGAAGGATGTTAGAATCTTTAGATTTATTCAAATTAGTGCTAAGGCTTTACCGGTGATGGCCATGGTGGTACGTTATGGTGTGATCCAGTGGTCAAGAGCATTGGGTTTCAAAGTAAGGAAAAGAGCATGCAATTTAAATGGCGCTACTATAGAAGAATAGCATAATTTCTATTGCCTTTTTTTTTGCTTCTCTTCTTCCTGATTTTTGTTCGTCTTCTAGAATTAAATAATTTGATTTGTAAATTTCTAGAATTAGGAATGCTGTTTTAAATTAAGTTGGCGTGATGTTTTTATCTTTAAGTTGTCTTATTGTATTGCTATAATTATAACAATAGTTATTAAGGTAGATTCTCAAAGAGGGGATTAATTTGAGAAGTCCATATAAAGTAATAAAATGCAAACAGGGGGTTTACTCTTAAGGGTAGTTTAGGTATTTAACATTACAAATTAGGAGAGAAACACCTCAGAGATATGGAGGGATTTAGTGTATAAAAGAGTCAGGGGTATTATTATCATTTATGCAAGGTGATATTTGATTTTTTTTAATTATAATGAAAATTCAATGATTACTATAGCTATAAGGTTATTTAGTGTATAGCCCCCTAAACTCAAGCTCATCTTGTGCGTTTCTAAAAATTCAGAGTTATATCATATATTTTATTTAAATTTAGGCTATGCAATTTTCTTTTTTATAATAAATTCATTTTATAATTTTTTTAATATTTAATTTAGTTACATTAGATTAAATATTAATTATTTTTTAAGCTCAATTTACCATTAAATTATTAACCTCTAAATTATTACATAAATGATATTAAGGTTAATCTCTTAATAATTTTTATTTATTCGCCTCAATTTACTTCAATCCAAATGAAGTTATATCTTATTCACATGTTCTAATCTAATAAATAATTAAACAACAATATAGAGCATTTACATACTTTCACATAACCTAAATTCACCTACCTAATTTAACCTAGCCTAAATTAACTTCAACATAAGAGTACTCTTAGTAGTATATATATAAAATAAGTGTAAAATACAAAAAGTACACTATTTTTTTCTAAGTTATACCCTCATTAAATGTTCTATACTATAAGCATACTTTATTAAGATAAATTTAATAAGGACATAATTATCAGTTTGCATGTGTAAATATCTAAAGTAATACATATTTACACTATCATGCAAACAAGTGTATGTTATGTTCAATGTCATATGCTAATTACGCTATCTTGGAATAAATGAATGGCATGAAAATGTGAATAGTAAATTACTTCCTTATAATTTACCTTTCTCTAAAACTATTTATCTTTTTCAACAACTTTTTTTAATTTATTAATGCAAAAGATGTTTGGTATCCACCATTAACTTATTTCTCTTTTATTTTTTTAATGATAAGGAGATCCATTATCTCCTTATCTTTTTATCTTTGTGACGGAATATCTTCATAGAGCTCTGCTTGGATTATGGCACAACCCACATTTCAATCCTCATCCTAAATTCAAGAAGATCAAACTCATTGATCTCATGTTTGTGGATGATTTATTGTTGTTCTATAAAAGTGATCCTAATTCTATTTTGGCTCTTCTGGACACCTTCAACCATTTCTATCAATTGTTGAGGCTTCAACTTAATACCCTTAAAAGTCATATCTTCTATGGAGGCAAGATTAGTAGACATATGATAGGCTCTCTTTATTCAACCCTACTCATTTCGGAAGGTCATTTCCCAGTCAGATACCTGGGTCAAATTTCTGGGTGTTCCTCTTCTTGGTACCATTTTGAGTAAACAACATTATTTGCCATTAATCGATAAGATCATAGATAGACTGAAATAATGATAGAATCATTTCCTTAGTTATGTTGGTCGCTTCACCTGTTAAATTCTGTACTCTTTGGGATCCAAGCATACTGGACTCTCTTATTTATGCTACCTCAGCAAGTACTGCAGGAGATAAATGCCAAGTACCACTCCTTCTTATGGTATGGTTCAGAGTATTCATGCAAAAGGCCAGTTGCTTGAGATAAAGTAAACAATCCAAAGCAAGAGGGAGTCCTTGGACTTATGAACCTCCATTGGTGGAACACGGCTACAATAGGTAAACACCTGTGGAATATAATATAGAAAAGGAGGTGATGCGGATTCATTGGATTCATGCTTATTATATTAAAGGGCAATATTTTTAGACTATTCCTTCCCCTACCGCTGCTTCATGGATTTTTAAGAAAATTTTATCCCTCAGACCATACTTATCTGATCTCTTCACCACTGAGCAAGGGAAGGAAAAATGTACATATCATGGAAGATACTGCATCTCTTGAGTATATCACTAACTTAGACCACATCATAGCAAAGTTCCTTGGTATGGTTTGGTTTGGAATAAATTCTCTATTCCGAGACACTAATTTATTCTGTGTTTTGCAATTCAAGATAGATTTTTCACTAAAGCCCGTGTGGATAGGATGGATTCCCAAATATCTATAGCTTGCTCCCTTTGGGACGGTGACATTGAAACATTATAACACTTCTTTTTAATTGTGCTTATTATCATATCTTGTGGTTTAATTTGATTACAACTACTGAATGTTTTCAAAGATATACCAGTTGGCATGGGATTACACATTGGCTTAGCAAGAAAGGTTAAGGACTAAGTGTTTGTATAGCTTTCTTTCAAGCCTTGCTAGCCGTTGTAGTTTACCACATTTGGGGAGAACGAAACAGACAAATTTTACAGCATACTAGTCTCCCCTGGACCCAACTTAGGAATCACATTGTGAATGACATAGCTACTCGTATCATTGGTTTCAGTATATGCAAATCCTATCAGAATCTGTTAGTCATGGTAGATAGTATGAGCCCATGAGTCGATGTATTTGAGATCTTAGTTTTTATGTACTGTTACTGCCATTTTTTGGTGTTATATATATACATACAGTTTTACTTACCAAAAAAAAATTGTGTGCTTATTGATTAATTATTTTGAGACTAAAACTCCCATATTTTCATCTTTTATGACATATATTAGTAATTTTGACAAATATCTTTCAATTTTATTTATTATCGAAATAAAATAAATTATTAAAGAAGTATACTCCCTCCATCCCACCTTGTTTATCACATTCGAGTTTTTGGAGGTATATAAAAATATTTTTATTAAATTGTTGCTAAAGAAAATTTTCATAAAATTATTTATTTTTATTCTTTAGTAATATATCATGATAAAAATTAATAGTTAAAGTTAATTATCTATTTTTAGTGTGGACATGTCGGTACTTGTGTACTGAGTAACATGATTAACTCAAAGAAATAGCATGATGCACTTAATGCACTTACAATATAATGATCACATAAGAATACACATATGATAATACTAATAATAATAATGACAACATGTGATACTGAGTAATCTGATTATTCTAGAGGCATAACATATTGTGCATAGGTCATGACACACTTAAAATAAAGCATACAATAACACATGATACGATCTCATGCATAACATAAGATAGATATTAGAGTACAAGCCATATTATTATTTTTACTTAGTGCTCACACAACATAATTTCTTATCCAAGTTGAGTAAAGGAACCTCATTATTCCCGTGGAAGGATAAGATGCTGAAATACTTTATAAGGTAGTATAAACCTACAAAAAAATAGAGTTGTAATCATTAAGTATGCATACCCCATGCTATCTGGTGGTTCAGACTCACGTAGTGTAGATTTAAGGCCCTTTGGTTCTGATAGAATTAGACCACTAATGCTAATAGGCTTTCTCAATCTTGACTTATGTGATCTTTCACTTTGATATTGATATTTTATTCAAGTATAATAGCTACACTTATCTTAACACAATAACTCAAACTTAATCCCGTTTCTTAAAATTCCACCAATCACTTGCCATTATGACCCACTTTAACACTTCATAATATCAATTTCTTATAACACATGAATCATACCACATGGACATCATAGTAGAACACTTCATAATATTAATTTCTTATAACACATGAATCATACCAACAATTTAAAAATAAATATATAAATAGAATTACATTAAGGTTAATCAACTAAAACATGTCATAAAAAATAAAAAATAAAAAACATTTAAAGGACCTTATCCAATTATTGAATTACATCTATCCAACTCATAAGTACATTTAGAAATCCCTTAGAGTCTATTTGATTTGGATTGAATAAAGTGAATAAAATCATTCATCTCCTGTCACCCTATTTGAAGGCATTATTTGAAAGTTTCACCTGAGTTATTTGGGTATATTAATCCCTTAGATTCTATAATATCCCGAATTTTTATAACCTTAAATTAGAACAGTGAGCATTTTATAGAAAATTTAATATTTAATTATTGATTTAATTATTTTTGTCAGCCTTTGACATACAAACCTAGATAAATTTATTTGGATTGAATAAAGTGAATAAAATTATTTTCTTAATTTGATACCCTAATTATTAGATAAATTAAGATAATATTATCTCAATAACCTAAATTTAATCTAATTTTAGTCCTAACTTTAAATTTATTTTCCTTTTCTTTTTCTTCTTTTCCTTTTTCCTTTCTCTTCATTTTTCTTCCTTTTCCATTCTCTTTTTCTTCTCTCACGTCAACCCATCCCCCTACCTTTTTTTCTCTTCTATGCAAATCCACCTTCCTTTTTTTCTTCTTCCTTCTCTTGTCCCTTTTCTTTCCCGCCCGGCCTGGCCCAACCTTTCTTTCTTTCTTTCTTTCTTTCTTTCTTCTTCTTCTCCCGCGTAGGCCGACCTTCTCCCCTTCTCCCTCTTATTTCTTGCATGGCCAGACCCAACCTTCTCCTCCTCCTCATTCCCTTGTATGTGCCTCCTATCAAACACGCCCTTACCCCCATTCTTCTCCTCCTATATGTTGTGTGTATGCACCCCTGCAAGCCTGTGTCACCATCTTTCCCTTCCCAACCAAACATGCTAGAACCGCCTCCCTCCTCGCACCCCTTTCCTTCCTTTTCTAGCCCTATAACACCCTCTTTCCTCTCTGCCTACACCGGCCAGCCCTATAACCCTGGGTCATCAACCCTACAACCCCCGTCATGCCTACCCCTTTCCCTGCCACTCCCACCGACCTCGTCACACGCCTAAGGTCCCCCCATTTCCTCTTCTCCTCCTCCTCTATCACCCTATCTTCCCTTTCTTCCTCCCCTGCAGCACTTCCTGCTAATCCCTATCCCCTGCCACCATTTAGCATCCCTACAACCCCATCTAAGGCAACACTAGTTTCTACCGTTGCCACCTCCGCCACTCAAAGCCACTAGCTCATCCACCTTACAGCCCCTACACGACACCAAGTTGATGCCCCAGACACCTCCCTACAACCTTTCATCCACCTCATTGGTTTGAGACCTCACCCTATTTCCACCACCTCTATTTGGCTACCCTATCCCCCTCTATTTCCTCCACCGCCATAGCTCCTCGCAGCCTGCCTACCGTCAGCCACAACAACCACCCACTCCTACACCATCATACTACAACCACCTCAACACCACATTTCCTCCTTCCTCTTTTCCTACTTTTCTTCTCCTCCTTTCCCTTCTCTGCACCACCTCTCCCTACAACCTGTATCATCGCCACCACCTTCGACCCACCTACACCACACCATCCAACCACTAGCATCTCCTGCCCCCACCTCCTACACCCAACGGCCAAACCACCACCTCCAACCTCTTGCCCAAACTATTTCTTCCCTCCTCATTTGGGTGCATGGCTCAGTCTACACATGTAGGGTAAGTTATGTTTCCTGTTTTTTAATTTATTTGGTAATATTTAATATATATGGGTAGTTTGGTAGATTTCTATTTAATAAATATGTTTAATAAAAATTATTATTTCATTGATCAAAATACAATTATGGTATTTGTAGCATTATTTTTAGGTACAAAAAATTTATTAATGGAGCCTAATCATTTTTAGACAGTTACCGGTAAAGTTTGGATATCGTATGATAGCACATTAGAGTTTTGGTATGTAAATTGTATTAGACATGACTTTGTTATCTTGGATGATTTGACATTTTATATAGTATGATATATTATATTCCAAGATATTATTATGGTATTTTTGTTTTGACATTTTATACAGTGTGATATATTATTAATATTATCTTGGAAAATCAAAAAATAATGCATGTTCTCCTATATAAAATGTCGTGTGTGCGAAAGTGTGATTAAAAGGGGTCTAATGTTGGAAAGTAACGTTGTATGTTATGTACATGTGAAAATGTTAGGTTAAATATGTTTAAACACATTTGTAGCAAAATTATTACTACCATGTGCCCTATGGGCAATTTGGTTATTTAAGCATATCATGATATTTAACCCTAACTAGGATGCCTAATGTGTTATAAATAAGAATAAAAATAGGGGTTTGTGGTCTTAGAAACACATGTTTCAATATGAATATTAATATTATATGGTCTAGGGGCATTTTGATAATTTTTAATATGTTATGGTTATTATTCTAATAAACATGCATGCTAAGTGGTATTTGATGTTGAGAATAAGAATAGGGGTTTGTGGTTTTAGAAACACATGTTTTAATATAAATATCAATCTTATGTGGTCTAGGGTCATTTTGGTAATTTTAAATGTACTATAGTAACCATTCTAATAAACATGTATAGTAAGTGTTATTTGATGTTGAGAATAAGAATAGGGGTTTATGATCTTAGAAACACATGTTTCAGCATGAACATTAATCTTATATGGTCTAGGGGTATTTTGGTTATTTTAAATGTACTATAGTGATTATTCTAATAAACATACAAGATAAGTGTTATTTGATGTTGAGAACAAGAATAAGGATCTGATGCCTTAGAAATACAGGTTTCATCATGATTATCAACATTACATGGTCTAAGGTAATTTTGAGTATACCATGATGATTATTCAAATAAACATGCATGATAAGTATTATTTGATACTAAGTATTAGAATAGGATTTTGGTTGTTTTAGAACCACATGTTCTAGTATGATTATGAATATTATAGAACCTAGGGGTATTTTTGTAATTCGAAGTGTACCATGATGAATATTCTAATAAATATGCA
Organism: Tamarix austromongolica; assembly: GCA_039764185.1. Taxonomy (NCBI): domain Eukaryota; kingdom Viridiplantae; phylum Streptophyta; class Magnoliopsida; order Caryophyllales; family Tamaricaceae; genus Tamarix; species Tamarix austromongolica. Next base: position 6,763,937 of record CM077810.1, read on the forward strand.
TGATATGTTATGTTCGTTATCAAGCATGAGTATAGGGGTTTTGTTATATTAGATATGTCTATTTTAGCATGATTATTATTATTGTATGGTATAGGAATATTTTGGTAATTTGGGATATACCATGATGATTATTCTCATAAACATGAAAGATGTATATTATTTGTGATTTAGCATGATAATATGTATTCTGATGTTCTAGAAGTGCATGTTAGGGTTTTACATGTAGAATGGTGTCTAAGGGTAATATGGTCATTTGTTGTGTCGGGTAACTTAATTACATGATCAATAATTTCATTCTGGTGTGTTATCATTTTTATGGAAAGATGATAAAATAAAATAGAATTTGTAATGGGAATGGATGGTAAAGTGGTAGCTTTAGCCTTAGGGATATTTTAGTCATTTTGACATAAAGTACTTAAGTGTGAGTAGTTGAGCCTAAGATGGCCTTAGTAGACTTCTATGTTGACATTGATAATGATCTTGATTTTGGTTACCTCATAATGTTGGAAACAAATAAAAATATTTAAGTATGAAGAATTGAATATATGTGATTAATGTGTGTTTTCGTGGCCACTCTTATAAAATACTAATACTTAAAGTGAAAGACCTCGAGATTGGAAATGATAGCTCTTTAGGGGTCGCTAACCTAAAGACGTGGTTTAGCTTATGATTGTTTATGGATTTTGTTAGTGCGCCTTAGTACCCAAACCAAGTCCTATATCTTACTCTATTTAACTCTACGGACCTAAGTGGGGGGTATGCATACTTTTGGATTAAGTGTTCTTGTTGGTAAAATAATGTGTACCTTCATGTACCAGTGAAACTAAGGTCCCTTTACATCCCTAGGTTGATAATTGGTAGAATATTGTGCTGATCTTGTGCACCAATATGAGAGCGGTACCTTAGTGTCTCCAGGTTTATTTGATCTCCCCTCGAGTAAATAAGAATGGAAATGTTTAATAATTCAATGGAAATAATTACTAAGATGATTTGGCACAAAGATGAAAATACCCCTAAGGGCAAAGCATTGTAACATATTTAAGCATTTTCACAGATTTGACACCTTATGCCATTTTAGCCATAACTTTTTTCATATATTGAATTTTTGAGATCCAAAATATGCATGACAAATTGGAAATCCTAATATTTCTTTTGGTGCCTCACATTCACCATAAATCATAGCCAAGACATGTGGTTTTACACCGAGGTACAGAGAAAAATTCCACATTTTGAAACTAGTTGAAACCATGGTATAACTCAAGTATTTTTCATGCTTTCTGTATATGACACATAATACACTATTACAATTCCTTAAACATAAAACAAAGCTTTCACAAGGATTATACACACACACACACACACATATTCATGCTTGAAAAATATTAAGCACAACATGATATATCTAAGGAGAAATTTATGTTACCTATCTAATAAGACTTCTAGAAAAATAATACTTTCTCCAAACTTGATCCACTCCATTAGGTATAGACCTCCTTAAAAAAATAAAGTGAAAATAATCTTAATCAAGGGTTATATACAAAATATTGAGAGAAAACGAGGAAGGAAAAGGATGGAAAAATCACCCTATCTCCAAAAATGGTGGTAGATTTGGGCAAGGTTTTTGCTTAGAATTTTCCATCTTTAATCTAAGTTTAACTCCCAACACTTAGAATAAATGTGTAAGAGAAAAATAAGATAAATTATGAAGCTAAGTGTGGGGGAAGGCACGGCTACCGACAACAATGAAGGGGAAATCGGGGGGAAAGATGGCAAATGACCAAAGATTCCCAATGAGAGTTGGTAGGTTTATGGAGTTTGTATCATAAGGAATAAAACCTAGAAAAAACCAAGGACATAAGGAAGATGAAAGAAAATACAAGAAGGGCTAGGAGGTGGTAAAATAATGAACTCACACGATAATAACAGGGGTCAAAATGAGGGAGAACATAAGGAAAAAAGGCAAGGATTCACTCAATAAGGTCAATGGTTATTGGATGGTGAGTGTGTTGAGTAAATAATTCTAGTGAAACAAGGAGGAAAATTTGGAGAATATTCTTGAGAATAGTGAGCACTGAGAGCCTCAATATGGAAAGGAGAGAAGGGCTTGGAGGTTTGGTAAATGGGTACAAGGGTTGTAAAGTGTTTATGGTAGGTATTAGACACATTAATCTCTCACCCTTAGATTGGCATGAGATATGCATAAGAATGAGGGATGGGATTTCTTGGTCAACACTTGAGAGAAAGATTATGGAAGAGAATATGATGGTGTAAAGTATTATATGAGATATGAGAGTGAATGGATTTTTGACAAATTTTGTGGGTGAATGAAAGCAAACAAAAACAAGATCTAATTGTGCACAAAGTTGAGGGTTAATGCAATCTATGGGGGCAAGGGTGGAACTTCATTATTATTTTTGAATAATTACATAAATATAAATGTTAGGAAACATAGATTTGTTAGGAAAAATAGAAAATAAATTCAAAAAATTATGAAAATTAATGGGAAGAGGTGGAAAATTTTTTAATTTTCAAATATATAAAAATATTAGGCATTAGAGTTTGTTTGAAGATCTATTGAAATGCCCCATAAATTCTAATTTTAATAATTATAGATAAATAAGGTTTTATTATGAAAATTAATTAAATAAATTATTTTTATTAAAATAAAAGAAAATTAAATAGGGAAAATCAAGAAAGAAATTTATAAATATTTTAATTAGGGAGAAATTTAGGTATTTTAGCTAATTAAGGATTTTATTTTAAAAATTAATTAAATAAATTATTTTATTTAAAATAAGAAGGAGAAAATAGGGCCAAATTAATAGGAATTTTATAAATAATTTAATTGGAGAAAATTAGGATGATTTGCTAATTAAAATAGAATTTATGAAAAACCTTTCAAAAAAGCATAAATTAGCCTAAAAAGGGAATTAAATATTATTTTATTTAAATATTATTATTTTTAAGTATCCCAAGTATCCAAATTAATTTAAATACCAAAACCACCTATTTTTCTCTTTTCTTTTTTTCCTTTTTCCTTTATTTCTTCCTTTTTCTTTCCTTTTTTTCTTTCTTTTCTTTCTTTTCTTCCTTTTTCCTTTTCTTTTCCTCTTCTTTTCCCCGACTGGGCCTGCCTTCTCGCAACCCATTTATTTTCCTTCTTTTCTTTTTCTTCTTTAGTGAACTGGGCTTCCCAGCGACCCGTTGCCTTCCTTCCTTTCTCTTATCCTGTATGCGGCCCATTCTTCCCTTTCCTTTCTTTTCTTCTTCCTTCGGCAGCCCAGGGCACTGTGCCTTACTCCTTTTTCCCCCTAAATGTTGCGTTTCATTAAAATTTTCCCCCCTCACCACGCCGACCGGCCCGATTCCTTCCTTTTTCTTTCTTTTCTTTCTTCCCCGGACCGCTAGTCCAGCCCCCTTTCTTCTTCCTCCTTCCCGCCGTCGACCTGCAACACCACCTACCTCCGAAAATGGTGCCACCGGTTACGCCCATTTTGACCAGCCGTTTTCCTCCCTTCCTCTTCCCCCTGATTCGGTGACCACTTTTACCCAACCCACCTTCCTTCCTTTTCGCGCACTACCCCTCTTTTTCCTGTGCATACCCTTGCCACGATTTTGAATTCCACCGACCAATTGTCACAGTCGGTGACCCTAACCCTACCTGCCCTATTCCCACACCGACCCAAAGAACCCTACCATCTCATCTAAAATCTATAAATACCCCATAATGAGCCAGTTATCAAGCTTTCGATTCCTACTCGAAAATTTTCTGACCTTGCCACCGCCTCCATTTCAGACGCCATTGCCGCCGCCTTCGACCAACGGCGCCACCCTCTCTACCCACCGAACTAACCCTTGCACCACCCTCTAACTAACTATACATTTCCCCTCCCTCGATTTTCCTTGCACGAGCCACCTTAGCCGTGCAAAGTCACCTCCTCAATCAACTCATTCTTCCACCTCCGCCGCCACCACTTCCGCTTTTTCCCTTTTCTTCTCTTTTTCCGGCCACCGTTGCCACCGCCGTGCACCATAGCCGGTGCCGCTTATCGCTACTAGCCTAAGGTGGAACCCTAAACCCTCTCAACCCTTTTTTCCTATTTAATTAAGTTTATTTTATTTTATTTCAATTTTAGCCTATTATTAGAATATTATTATTATTATTATTAAATATCATTATTATTATTATTAGGTTCAAAATTATAATTAATATTTCTTATTAGGGCTGAGACCCTATTTGGCTTATTAGATTATTAGTATTAGTATTATTAATATTATTAGTATTATTATGAGTTTTATTTTATTTATTTATTTATTATTATTATTACTACTACTACTATTTCAAAATTATTATTATTAATACAACTATTTTACTATTAGTGTTGCTATTATTATTATTATTGTTATGCGATTATTGTTATTACTATTATTATTATTATTATTAATGGTACTTTACTATTTTGGATTAGGGTCGAAAACCCTACTTTATGTTACTCTCGGTTTAGGTTATTTATTATTATTATTATTATTATTATTATTATTATTATTATTATTATTATTATTATTTTGTAATTTTTATTATTATTTCATTACTATTATTATTACTATGTTTATTAATAATGTCCTAATGATATTATTAGCATTATTTTAGTGAAGGGTTGAAGCCCTTATCTCGCCATCCGTTTTGAATCATATTAATATTATTAGTATTTTTAGTATTATTATTACCGTTATGATTATTATTATTTTTCAATATTATTATGGTTTTATCATTAATTTTATTTCTATTTCTATTATTATTTTTTCGTATTATTATTATTTTGGTAAAGGGGCCGAAGCCCTTATTTCACTTTGGTTTTGAGTAATGCCCTTTTTATTATTATTGGTATTATTATTATGGTTATTATTATTGTTATTATTACCATTATTGTGATTATTTGTATTATCTCCATTTTCATTATTGTTATTATTAGAATTAAGTCTTCAAACCCTCACATTATCAACTTTTGCAATATTAATATTAATTCTTATATCTTTAGCAAAGTTAGTAATTAGTTAATGTCATCATTATTAATATATTATTATTTTATTAAAAACCTAGTCTTAGAATAAGTTAGTAATAATATTATTTTTGGTAGGAGGGAATCTAATTCTAGTTTTTCCCTCATATAGGTGAGACCAGTCAAAGCCCTAAGGAGGCGTAGGAGCATGCTCCAAGACCGGTGTCGTTTTAGGTAAGGGTGTTACTAAGGCCTTATGTGTGTTGATGTGCATTATATGCTTTGTATGCTATGCATCCTATGTTATTATTGTAATTATTTTGTGTGTGGTATGACGTGGAGTTGAAGTATGTTTTTGTGTTATTATATGGCATGGATACCATGTGTATGTGATGAAATATTGGGGTATGTGATGTTATGTGTTGTGATCCTGTAAGACATGCATGTGAGGGGGTTAATGTGGTTTGTGTGGGGGAAAGGATGAAAAAGGAGAATGGGGGAAAGAAGTTGACTAAGGGAAGTAAGTTGACCAAAAGGGAAAGAAGTTGACCAAGGGGAGTAAGTTGACAAAAGGGGAATAAGTTGACCAAGGGATGTAAGTTGGCCTAAGTATTTTAATGATCCATGAGTGAAAGAATAAAATGGAAAATTTTAGGATTTCGTGTGGGAGAATCTAATCTATGGATTTGTATGGGAGAATCTAATCTATGGTTTTGTATGGGAGAATTTAATACATGGTGTAACATGGGAGAATCTAATCTATAGTTTTGTATGGGAGAATTTAATCTATGGTGTTGCATGGGAGAATCGAATCTATGATTTCATATGGAAGAATCTAGGGTTTTGTATGGAGGAATCTTGGGTTTTGCATGGAAGAATCTAGGGTTTTATATGGAGGAATCTTGGGTTTTGCATGGAAGAATCTTGGGTTTGGTATGGATGAATCTTGAATTTTGTATGGAAGAATCTAGGGTTTCGTATGGAGGAATCTAGGGTTTTACATGGATGAATCTAGGGTTTTGCATGGAGGAATCTAGGGTTTTGTATGGTGGAATATAGGCTTTTGCATGGATAGATCTAGGGTTTGCATGGTTGAATCTAGGGTTTCACGTGGGAGTTTTAGGGTTTACATGAAAAGTTTGAAAGGTTGCATGGGATGTGTAAAGTCTGCATGGGAGTGAAATTTACATATGGAACGTTGATTTGGGATGTGAGGAAGGTAATGTAAGTGTTGTTTGGGTGTTTGAACACTTTGAGTGAAAAATAGTACGTAGGACAGTATAAGGGTATAGAGGAGGCTGAGCTAGGGTTTGGGGTAAAAACCCTAATTTAAGAAGGTGGTAAAAATGAGAAATAAATGAGGGTGAGTGGAGTAAGAGATAATGATGAAAATGATCAAGTAAGGATGAGCATGATTGGCAAAAATAATAAGTGGAATATGAGAAATGGAAGGGTGACATATGGACACAAGGAAGCTAGGGTTTGTTGTGGCCAGTTAGGGTCCGGTGTGGTTACCTAGGGATTTGTGACCACATATGTGCTTGAGGAGTAAAGTGTAATAATGAGAGTCGAATCTAAAGGTTATGATGTGTGGAGTGTTAAAATGATTTGGGTTGTATGAGGTGGAGTAGGATGGGCCACTTAGGCCTAAATTAGGGTTTTTGGAGAAAACTTAAAGTAAGAAAATAGTGGACTTGGAGGTGTGTAGTAGTGGGCCTTGACCCACATATTTCGGTGTTGGAGTTCTAATGTGAGTTTGAGTATAGAGGAAAGGTTGTTGGGCAAGTCAGGAGGTGCAGGGTTCTCATGATATAATACGGGTTAGTTGGAGGATAAGTGTAAAGGGAGAGATTCATACATGTCTAGGGTGAAAGCTTCTGAATAAGACACTTAAGACATTAATTATTTAAAGTGAAAGATTATTGAGTCGGGTCCAGCCGATCCACCAGTTAAGAATAGTGGTTAGGGTTCTTACCCTATAAGTGATCAATCCATCGGCGAATAATAGTGGTTAGGACAGGATGCCCTATAAGTGATCGGCCCACTGGCTATAATAGTGGGGGATCCCGAGCTCAATATGCACAAACCATAGTTTTGCTAAGGCACATAAAAGATACTAATTACTTACAGTGGAATACTATGCGAGCAGGAACTAAACCAACCCACCGGTAAGAAATAGTGGTTAGGGTTTTACCTTATAAGTGACTTATCCCCCTGCTATAATAGTGGTTAGGGCATGATGCCCTATAAGTGACCGAGCCACTGGCTAAAATAGTGGGAGGTTCCTGTACTCACATGGATTTGATAAAGAGCATGGTGTGACATGAGTTATAATCAAAGATGAATTAAATAATTAATCTGAACTATAAATGGGCTTCTATGTATCTACCTGAATGATTGTACGATATTATGTTACCATAATGGATTATATGCTCTCTTTATTCTTCTGCATGGTTTATGTGATTTTATGTGTTGGCCTTAGTGCATCGGTTACCTTACTCAGTACATAGCGTACTAATCAACCTTTTAATGGGTGTTGATCATTCCCATGAGTAGTAGGCCCTTCTAATGTGTTGTAGGTAAGAGATGTTTTTTTCGATGCTATTGATGTCCATAGGGCATCAGGTGGGGCTGAGTGTTGAGCTTGTGGTTGGCTCAAAGTTCGAGAGTGTCGTGGCCGTATTTACTCTTTATGCGATTTACTTCCTTCTGTACTTCTTTTGTATCGTATTTATCCTTTTATGATTCATTACTTGTATTGAGTATTTTAAATGAACCTTTTATCGGTTGTAAGCTTAATTCTCTTTTGGACATGAATTACAATTCTTTACGCGTACTCTAATTTTGATGTATGATCTTTCTAGTTCTTTTATGAAATCTTTGTTTGAGTTTAATGTCAACCTTTTCTTAGCCTTAGCACTTGGTACTGAAACGCTCGGAAAGAACCGTAGTGCTATTAAGTGTGGTGGTAACATCTCCAAAATTCATGGGTTTTAATTTAATTATTTCTATTTTTTTTAATTAGTGAATTTTGGGGTGTTACATCTACAAACAAAACAGACAAAAATAGAAAACAAATAAGTTAGTGAAACATATTTTTTCGTAAATGTACGAAACAAAAAATAGAGGGTTCAAATATCCATAGATATATGTAGAAAGATTTTAGAAAATTGAATATGTAAAAATATTTGATCTTGGAATTGATTCGGAGTTCAAATAAATTAGAACAAGTAAAAACAACTAAAATTAATTAATCACATAAATGGAATTTTTGTGATTTAATGATTTAGAAATAATAAATGAATTAAAATGGAACAAAATGAGTAGATAAGCTTAGAAATATTTTAAGAATGAGTTATAAGTTTTTAAAGAGTTAAAAATATACGAAAGTGACTCAATTAGAAGAATATCTAAAAACATAATTTTCTGCAAGTGAATATAATAAAAGTACAGAAGGCTTGAATTTAATACAAATGACATGGAATTTGATAACAAAAATTTTAGAAGCATATTATGAATCTAGTGACATATTAATTAGGGTTAGAAAAAATGAAATATTTCGATACTATTTTAGGTATTGACAATGTCCAAGAGATATCATAGCCCACTTAGATTGTGTCTATTGGCATTGCAAGTATTAACTCTTGTTACTAGATACATGCATTTTTATTTGGTGTTTTGTGGGTTAGTCTAAATTGTAATACAAATAGTTAGTTTGATATTTTATGTGTTTGTTTTCTTGCCCAAAATTACCTCTTACATTTTCCCATGATGTCAAATCTATAAGCTTCTAACTATTATCATCCTCACAATACTCCTTTATGTATCGATGGTGTCAGAGAGACATCATGGTTTAGCCCAAACTATATCTATTACCATTATGGTTGTCTTCTCTTATTACTAAATATAGAAATTGTTCATTGACAATATGTGGTATTATTTCTTTTGTTTTACAAACACACAAAATATTATTCTATTTTCTTGTTAGTAGATTTTGTTAGGTTTTTTTTTTAGGTGCATGTGAGTACATCCTATTAAATACATTATTTCATGGGTAGTTTGTGGTCTAGTACATGTGGTATATTAGGTAAACTATATATTTGTTTTATTATATATCTTGGTTATACTAGATGAGGTTTGATCTAATAATAAACACTAACTATTGGGTACCAAAGGTCTTAAGTTTGAATACGTCTTCTTTCTCTATTGATATTGTAACACTAATGCCTTTATAATGCCATCACCTATATAGTGTTTTGTATTTTCCTTTATAAGAAAGAAATTGATCAAGTTGCAATCTATTAGCGAGTCAATACACCTTATATTATTTCACTAAATTAATTAATATGAATCATTGTTAATATTAAATGATATTGAATTCTATCAGTATAGTCGCACCAATGACTCCTACATTTAACTAGATCTAAAGCATTAACTATAAGTAGAAAGATATCAATCTAAGTAGCCAAACTATATCACCAGTGTGTGGTTATATTTCTCATCTTTGATCCACATATATTTAAATCTTCCACTATTCCAGCTAGAACCATATAACTATTAGGTGGATTGTTATCTAACTTAGTTGCAATTTACACACATAAATTACAGCATGTTTATATAGCTATCTAGTAAATATATAATCCTACATACTATCACTAATAGGAAGTCATCATGAGGCATATACCATATAATTCACACTTTACAGAGTCACACAAGTAAATGATGGAAATTAAGATAGAGTTAAAGGAAAATCTTACGACAATTTATAAAACAAAGAAAATATTATTAATATCTCAAACCATAGTCTGTGGTTTCAATATCATCCCTAACAACGAGAATGTTAGTCATTCATCATGCATAAAATAATTAGACAAAACATATAATAAGGTAGGGAGGAAAATGATATAAAAAAAATCAAACCAAAAGTAAGCAAAATGAGGCAAGCAGATGACCCTTAGACAAGGCCCGATTAACTGCCAGTCTCTAACTTCATCTTATTCCTCACACTAACAATCCTTCTCGCCCACTTAATGGTGGCTTGTATTTTATGCTCCTTTGTGTAAATTGAGGCTATTCGGATGGAGGAAATGTTCCTCAATGAGGAGGAGAAGCAAACACTACATATTGGTAAGCACCTCAAACTAACGAAAAAGGTAGAACTTGTGGTATTTATTAAAACTAACAAAGATGTGTTTGCTTGGCCTATTTCAGATTTTGAGGGGTTGTGATGGGGCCTACAATGCTCCATGTAGTATTTCTATAATTGATCTTACAATCCTTAAAGGGATTATTTTGGACTTTGCCATTAGGTTTGGTTTTATGACAACTGACAACCAGTAATTATGCGAAGTATGAACGAGTTGTAGCAAGGTTAAATTTGGTGTTACGACTAGAAATATAGAAGTCGAGGTTGTGTAGTGATTCATCCTTAATGATGGGACATTACAATTGAGCAAACTTTGAAGACCTATTATGGCCGAGTACTTGTTTGCATTCTAATGTCTAGAGTATAAATTTGTAAAGCTCAAAATTGTGTAAATTTTGAGGGATTGCAATCATATAGAAGACTACTTAGTAAAGTTGTCTTCAACAAATCAAATGGGTATACCTTAAACTATCAAGCTAGAATTGTTAGAGAGGCATTCAAACACGAGGTTGCATGAGTTCCTTGGACGTATTGAATCTGAAGAATTTTTGGAAGAAGATGTTTGGATAAGTGAAATGATGACATATACAAAGATAAACACCAAGCTTTCATTCTCAAAAAAAAAAGAGCAGCTGAGCATTTTTTTCAAATAGGAGACTTTATATAAAACGTCGCAAACCACTTAGATCTTAAGATGTATGAAGAAAGCCTTTAGAATTAACAGATTGAAAAAGATGCACTTTAGTTCATGTGGCTGACATCAGGTGACTCAGGTGACATAGGTAAAAGCCCTCTGATAGCTATACTTCTAGAAATAAAATGTATGCATATGCTTAGAAGATGGTGCAGGCGTGTGAGGAGTGATTGAAGTTTTCTCCTGGATAAAAGAATTGATTACTGAGCTGAATCTGATTGCAATTACCTTATCATTTGCAATATAGGGGGAAAAAAGTTTGGACCCCCTACACTAAAGTATACTAAATGGCATTTTTTTCATTATGTCTGCTATAGTAACTTCAACCATTATACTTTATATGAACTACTTTTGGCATGCACATGTTACTCCTTATTACTAAAAAGAGCATAAGGAATATGTTAGAAGAGATTTTTTTTGGTAGCCGTAGGCTACTTCACTTAATGGGTAAAATAGAACCCCTTGTGAAGATACTTGAAAAGAAGACTGCATATTTTTTTTAGGAGAAATATAATTTGCACATAACTAATGACTCTAAGTGGAGCTCAACCAACCATATAACTCATATGATCTATTAGGCATCTATCTCTAACTTAATACCCAATAGATATGATGTTCCGCACACTATAATCATGTACAATGGAATACACTTCAACAATAAGCAATGCATGCAATTTTGTAAAATATGGGGCATTGATGCCTACTTCGTTGTAGTTGCACGCCCCTAGGTATGTTGTGATACTGTGAATTACTTATATACATCTAGATGACATGCTAGCATATGATTTACAATCTAGACTCTTGCCTTTATGTAATGGGAAAGACAAAAGGGAAAATATAGAGATATTAGACCCCTTAAAACACCAATTGAATGGGGATAAGTAGAGATGAGTAGAGGAATTGACAAGCATCTTAGACAACCTTGAAACAATTAACTAGAGAGATCCCATTCAACCTAGTTTTTGGCACTGAGGTTGTAGTGCCTATAAAAATGGGTACACTATTATGTAGGGTGGCCAGTTATGAACTTGTGAGTAATCATAAGTCCCTTTCAATAAAGAAATATTTGATTAAGGAAAAGCACAACAAAGATTAAGTGAAGATTGTAGCATACTAGCAGAAGATGTTGTTTTACTACAATAAGAGGGTCGAGGTCAAGATCATACTTAAAAGGGGCCTCATTATGATAAAGATTAAATTCAAGGCCCATGAAACAAATAAGAAGCTCGCGCCAAAATGGGAAGTCCCTTATGTTATGATAGATCATATGGACCTTACATCTTTCAAGTTAGCAAATGTGCAAGGCAAGGAGCTCCCTAGAGCATGGAATATGGAACATCTTAATAAATTCTACATCTAAAAGCATATCAACCATTAAGGAATATCCCTAATGTATTTTTAGTGGTTGAATTACTTTTATTTGAATTATGTACACATGTCTCATTCTTCATTTGTTTCTGGCATGTACTCATTCTCACCCTTTTGTTAAGGAGCAGCGTAATATCTTTTAATAGATCTTTTGGAGTTGTTATAATTAACAAATGAATAATCAAAGAAGATGAGCCCCATAACCATTTTATCCAAAAGGTATATGAGAGTAGTTATGAATTACACCAAGACCCAAATAAGCAATGAAAGAGGCCAAACCCTATAGCCCCCTTAGACAAAAGGAGGAAGGGTTATGAATAACACTGAGACCCAAATGAACAATAAAATAGGTTGACCACTATGACCACTTAGCTGAAAGGTCTATGGGGGGTTATGAATAACATTGAGGCCCAAATGAATATTGAAAAAGGCCCAACCCCATAACTCCTTAGTTGAAAGGTTTATGGGGGAGGGATATGAATAACACTAAGAGCTAGATGAACAATGAAATAGGTCGAATCCTAATTCCCCTTATCAAAAAGGTCTATGGGAGATGGTTATGAATAACATTGAAGCCCAAAATAGGAAGAAGTAATGAACATAAAGTCCCTTAAAAACATCATACAGGGCTTTGGTTAGGTCCTTCTTGAGCCGATCACTCAAAAATCGTGCACCTAACTAATGCCTTGCGTTAAAGTCTTGTAGGGAGGAAGAATGTGACAATTCTAAGAGGATGGGAGTATTGGTAGCTTGAAAATTGTATAAAAGAGTTTTTTCTAGTTTTTATACCTTAAAAGGGTAGCTACATGAACTCAAAGGATTGGGATGTTGAAGTTGAAGTTCCTAGGTTGAAGGGTAGCCCATTAGACATAAAGGGCCATGTTAAAGGCTCCTGTATTAAGGGGGCATGTCAAAGTAGGATGTTGCATGGACATAGTCTATTTATGTGTACATTGTTAGATGCTAGATGAGACATACATACATAGTGTATAAGCATATGCCTAAACTTGTAAATATTCTTAGTACAAATGCATGTGCCTGCCCATAGAATTTGTAAAAGGAGAAACGAATGCTTATATGTGTGTGTTAATTGGTATTAGAACAAATAATAAAATGATGGTGAAACATTAATTGAATAAGGTAAACAAGTCTTATCAAATTGTAAATGCAAACAATTTTACATGTGCTAATAGAAAACAAACGACAAAAGAGGAGGAAAAGTGGACAAAAGACTAATTAAGTCAACTCCAAATTCCCTACATCTACACAATGTGAGTCATTACTGTTATCAGCTTTAGTGAGCTCATTCACATTGTCTTCTCCACTAGAACTAGAAGAGGACAAGTTTAAAGGGATGAGCACTATGTTATCTATAACTTAAACGATGAAAGGGATGTTATGCTTCTTGCTATAACCCCGTAAAGATTCATGGCTCTCCTATATTTGTACTCGAATTTGTTTTTCTACTCCTCGACACCTTTATACCTAAAATTATTACTCTATAGATCCTCTTCTATACCCTTCTTCCGATGCTCTAGAGTTTATAATCCTCCTTAGAAAGTAGTTGAGCTAGATGTTCGTCTAACATAGTGATCAACTTCCTCATAATCTGCAAGTCCTCTACCACCCTATCATGTTAGGCTTGAACCTCCTTAATCTAGTCTTCCATCTCTTGGAGTTCTTTTCAGCATTTTTCTTTAAGAGATTATATTTCTCTTGAAGTTGAAATGTGGCCTAGTTTACCTAAAATAATGCCTAGTTGAGGATTTGAATTTCTTTATGCTTCACTTGGAGGCCCTGCTTGTCATTTTTGGGAAAAATATAGAATAAAATCCTTTTATTCTCGAATTCTATCCATGTTAGCTTTGGAATTATGCAAATCTTGATGAAGGGCATCATTTTTCCTCATAAGTAACTTATCTTGGCTTTAGGATGCCTCTAACTCCTTCGTTATCGATTCACCTCTGGATTTTTGTCATTCAGGCAATTCTAACAACTGATGATTGAGGTTTTTAACCTTTTCCACTAGCTTATACTTGAACTCAATAACAATATTAACATCTTGTCTCTTTAGGGAAATTCTATGTTCTAGCTTAGGGGATAAGGAAATTCCCTACCAAATATATTAGGAGTCAGGTAGACGTAGAAGTAACTGTATGACCAATGGTATATTATAACGTAAGTGAACGCATGCCTTTGTGAGATGATCGCCCACCTCAGAGAGGATGTCATTTGTCGTTAGGGTTTAACTCTTTGAGCATTTGATGTTACAATTAAGCCTTATCCTAGCTTTATACGAATAAGTTGTTGTGGTTGACTACCCTATAGAGTGGTAGAAGGGGGAACGTTGAATGTAGGGAAACATGGTGCAGCAGAGGAGGTAGACAATGCAAGAAAGTCTTGCTTAACATGGGTGGTAGGAGAAGGGAAATGAAAAATAGGTGGAGCATTACTTATAGAAGTAGTGAGATAAGTGGCCACGCTCAAATGAGGGACTCAAGAACTTAGGGTGAAAGAGATTAGGGGTTTGATGCTTATAATAGGCTCGGGAAGAGTACTTGTCATGAGGAAAGGTGAAATATTAGGAGAAGAGGAATGATAAGAAAGTGGGAAAGTCGCTAAGAAGGGGGAGGATAAAATAGGGAAAGATGAAGGGAACAAAGGCAATGTGCATATAAGGAATGGTGATAGAACATGTGCTAGAGGTGGAGGCTTAGTGAGGGGTTGAAGTTTGGGATAGTAGAGTTAGAGTTGGGGAAGTGATATTGAGAAGGCTAGAAGCAAGAATCAGTAATAAAGGAGAAATGGAAGAGTAAGGGAGAGTCAAAGGGGTTTTGGTTCTTCTCAAGGCTTTTGCAACATCTTCCTTTTCTTCCCTCATATTCATGGTAACGTTGGCTATTTCCCTTTTTTGTTGCAGAAGGAGTAAGTGCTTGATTTGTTCTAGAAGGGGAATCATGGGAGAATAAAGAGTTTTAAAGGGGTAATGAAGGATTTGCCAGTCAGAGAAACCTTTAGCACGGTATCCTTAATACTTGTTCTAGGGATAAGATAACCTTATAATGTAACAACCCTAAGGCCCTTTAGTAAGGAAGGTCATTCTTTCTATATAGCTTTCTTTGAAATTTTTCTTAGCTAGCCATGTTAGTTGGAGATCCCTTTGGCTCTCTTTGTGAACCCAAGGAAGTCTTCTTCATGGGCTCAATCCCACCTTCTTCATTCCAAGAGCATGTAATTCAACTCTTTATGGCTCTTCCCCCTTTTATGGTTAGAAAACTTGTTGGCATGAACCTTCCTTTTGCCCTTATGTATTTTGAACATGTCGTTTAATTGTCTTCTTCCCGGCTCTTGAAATCTGACATAAGAACAAAAGGAACCTATGGTTGAGGTTATGTGGTAAAAAAAATGCATACATTTCTGCATTATAATATTGGCTTCTAGAAGGAATATCTGGTTCTTCTCTACTATTTCATCTTCTTAGTACCAATTTGCTTTATTGGCCTTAATTTCAAAGATTTTCTTCTCAAACTTTGTGAGGGTATCCTATTTGCTTATGGCTAGGATAGGTAACTCCTTATACTCCTTTGCATCCAGATGATTATATCAGAGAAAGTTGAAGCCCCTTTTAGTCTTTACGAAAAAGAAACTCTATTTCTACCGCTTCAAAGATGTTCTAGGTTCATGTAGGAATCTCATGTTGGCTCATACCTATAGTTGGCAATGTCCAATCTCCTTTTCAAGTTTTTTCAATTTAAAGAGGAGTCTAAATAAGTTAATTGATAGGTGTACTTTCATATACCAACATGCATACATAAAGCAACAAAGAGCCCTCCAATTATTTGGAGGAAGGTGGGCTAGAGAAACCTTATTAAACCTCAAGAACACCTTGAAGAAAGAATGAGGAGGTCGGTATATAATGTGATGCATCCTGGTGGGGCATTGTTGACTCACTTGTGTGCTTCAAGTAACATGATATTGTAATGCGAGGGAACTAAGTACCTATGCCTCTTATATGCCAGTTGGACATCTATCACAATGTTCATCACTGATTATGCATTGGGTGTAGGTACTACCTTGAGAGGTTGGAGAATCGGTGATTTCCTTGGAGGAACTCATCTTGTTTGTGGAGGTGAGGGAGATTTTAGGAGGACGGGAGGTAATCTCAAGTCTGTGGAGACATGAAGGGTAGCTTGAATATGTTTCTTGTTAAGGATGGACTACGAATCTTGGTCACTTACTAACCAATTGAGTAATTGATTGCTGGGATGGTATGAATCCTATAACAACTGGAAGTAGAACTTGTAGAAATAATAAAGGACCAACGGTGGTGAATGGAGAAGCTAGAAGATACACCAAAGGCGCTTAAGGAGGAGGAGTTAGGGGAGGATAAATAGGGGAAAAAATTAATGGAGGGCGAATAAGTTGTAGTGGAAGACTGAGAGAACATATAGGAGTTAGGGCTACAAGGAATTGGTTTGTGAGTTAGGTTGGTGTGCTTACACCCCGATTTTTAAGAAAAAATATGAATGTAAAAAAGGTGAGGGGTGTGCTAAACGAGCAATAAAAGGAGTAGTGAGCAGGGGTGTAATAGCAAATTATTCTACATTTTTATTATTTTCTCTTTTCTCTTTTATATTTTTATTAATTTATCTTAAATTTAATTTAATATTCTACATTCAACAACCTTAAATTTATAATACCCAATTACTTTTATTAATCACATTATCAATCCTTTATAATTTATATTATTTAAATTTTAATTTATATCAATCTATACATAATAATTAATAATTTTGAATTAACCAATTTTAGTTAAATATATGTTTATAAATTATTTCAAAAATTGATTTTGGATTTTTTACTTATACTTTTTAATATTGTTAAAAAATATTTATGATTTGAATTATTTTTAAAATAACCTATTATAGTATATTTTAGTTTTTCTACTACAATATTAATAATTAATAAAAATATATAAAATTAATAAAAACTATTCTATAAATATTACAACAAAAATAAAAATACAATAACATTGCAAAAATATAAATGAATACAATGTACGTATATTTTTTTATTGGAAAAAATCTGATGTATTTATAGGCATTTTATTATTATCATTATTAGTAATGGCTAGATTTTTTTAAAAGAAAACATTATATGTGCTCCAACGGTAAAAATTAAGCTAAAAATGTACCAAAAAATATCAAAAATAAGGTGCATCAAACTGCGCGAGGGACAAAAGCTACCGCTCGTCAGGCGCTTGAGTGCCACATGCATACATCAGCTTGGCGCGTAGCGCTCACGCTCTTGACAGACAGCAGTTTTTGCCCTACATGCAGCCCGATACACCTTGTTTTTGACACTTCGAGAACCGAAAAATTTTGAGGTAATTTTACTACCTCTATAACCCCATCCTCAAATTTAAGGTACTTAAATTTGAGGTTGATAACCTTTTTTTTTACTACCATTACAAATGCTTTGAGGAGTAAATTCGATTGTCTAAAATTGGGATCACTATTTATGATGGGAGACGGGAGGCTTGGAGAGGTTCCATGCGTGATGTGCAGATAGCACGTGTTGCATGGGAATCTCTATCATTGATCTATAAATCTCTTTTTTGAAATCTCTTGGACGATAAATGAGGTGAAAGGCTGAAAGCTTCACTCAAAAAAGTCAAACAAAATCTAAAACAGGAAGCAACTGCTAGAGCCCACAAAGGCAAGGAACACCGAAGCCCACTCAGCTAGTAGTTTGTTTATCTATTTCCCGAGTTTGTGAAAGGGAGTGATGTTGGGGATTCAAGTCTAACCACTTCGATGGGTCATGGACCTCTAAGTTAAGGCACAATCAAGACACGGAGTCCATCTTCACCCTCCCTCTCCCCCCATTGAACATCCTTTATAAATACAAAGTTCTCTCTTGTTTCGCAGGGGAGATCCCATTTTCACAGAAACATTCACATTCTCACTCCAACGCCCCTCCTTGGATTCTCTTTCAAGGTCCAATTTTCTCCCACAACAATTACCACTTTTACTTGTGTGCTTGATATTATATTTCCTTACCATTATGCTTGCGAATGATACTAAGGTTACTAGGGCTAACCTTGGAATCAATAGTATATACTCATCTAAGAATAACATATATCATAAGTGTTCCACCATCATTGAGCTCACGAGCATGGCTCCATCCTAATGACATCAAATAAAAAAGACGGATGCAACTTTAAAATGTTGAAAAGGCTAGTTCATATTCAATACTACTTAAGAAATACTATACATCATATGGCCTTCAATAGTGAGGGGAAAATGGCTCTCGAGAAGTAATTTGACTAATATTTTAAATGAATGTCAAACTTCAAATCCAATAAAATAATGGATTAGCTAGTGAATACACGACTTCATGGCCACACAATGTGGCCAATATGCGCGATATTAATTCGATCGATTTTTACACATGGTAAATCTAATATAAGCCTCAGGCATAGTATAACCCACTCAAAATAAAAAAACCAAAATCCATATCACAACAACTTCCATGAAATATCAAAAGTCCATGTCTGCTGATGGGTATAATAAGACACTCTATGAAATGTGCAATGTAGTAGCCTCCTCTCATACAGTGAACAATTAGCTCCCACTCTAAGAGACCGTACATGTAGTTTCACCGAAAACATGATAAATCCTGTAAAAATAATTAATGACCATAATATCAAATGTAGATTTATGGAAATCCTAGATTAGTTCATACATCAGAAGTAATAATAGTATAAACATCAAAGGCCAACCATTTATTCATGATATTCAAACATCAATAATGAATGCAAATATTGAGCAGGGCATATAAAATTATGATACAAGATGGTCCATAAGATCTTTTTTGCGCCACCAGCATTTGAACTAGAGGACAACTAGGAAGAAAATGCCTATATCAATGGTCAAAAATATGCTAAATAGTGCCACATTAAAATCTAGAACTAGGGCATGAAATATAGCCATGATTTCGTCATCCAATTCTTCTATCTCGAAGAAGCCAAAAAGTCTTTGTAAAGACGGTCTAGAACTGAGCTAAAAACAAGGAGAGATCTTTCCTCAAACCTGCATCTTACAACACAAAAGGGATTCTTTGAAACAAATGAAATTTTGCACAACCAAAAGATGATGGATACAAAAACATCTTGCACAAACATATAAGACGATAAACTAAGGGCAATAAGAAAGCTAATCATTCATGTCCAAGGGTAATCAATCCCTCATAGAACAATGCATCTTAGGTAATCTTTCAAACATTATGTCATTGCATATCAATTAACCATATAAAAAGTAACAACATATACTCATACAATTAAATAGTGGACACGCTATAGCGTAGCAGCCGCTATTTAGCGGGTTTTGGGTTGGCCACAACACAAAATTACCGACACGTTACGATTTTAAATTTTCACATTTATCAGCCAATAAATCGTCAGTAAATCAGCCGATAAATCAGAAAATATCACCAATAAATCGGGACAAATCGGCGATTTATTCATGCATGATAAAAAAAAATTATTCATTTACTATATATATCTTGGACCAAGTTACTATAGAATTATAATAAAGTATTACTATTTATTATCTACACATTTACTATTAAATAACATGTCTTTTTTCATTCTAAGGTAAATTTAAGGTTATTAGGAAATTTTAGCATATAATGACTCACTTTAATACTTCTAATATAACATAAAACACTAGTTTATTAAATATTTATATTCAAATGATTAATAAATAATAATTAGAGTATATGATGAAATAAAAAATAAAAATTCACGCCACAACAACCACAATACATAATTTATCGTTCACGACGTTCCGATACTGCAACCGCCACCGCGATTTAGTTGCCTGCATATGCTCCTAATTGACTCTGATGTCAAGAAGTTATCCTTGAAGATGAGACTATGATTCCCCACACCACATAACAAAAAGGCAAATGCAAAGGCACTGCACCCTAGTAGACACTTTTGGAATGCCACACACTTAAATTTCACTTCTTCATTGTCTTCAAGGGAGTCTTTAAATATCAACCATAATATTTCCATATGAACTTCAAAGACAACTCCATTAATAGATTTTTGAGTTCCGTAATTGAAGCTAATAGGAATTTGGGAAGATTTTTTACACAAATTTTATTGATTATAACAATCAAATTTATACACACCAATATCTATCAATCAATCGGCTCCTTAGTAAACTCCTAGCAAATAGGAACTACTATTCAATAAGATATTTTGATGGCTTACCATGCATTTCCAACATGTCTATTTGAAGTGGCTAGGCTTCTTGCAATGATCACACCATGACTATCCTCTTCATGACTGATTATCATTGGAATTCTAAGATATCTCACAAAAAGCAAGTGCATCAAAATATAAACGACATAAATGGTCCTCGGCTGCTACCAATGCTGAACCATCAGGGGCTAAGGAGGGATCGGATTGTACCATTATGATCCTCGTGCAACTCTCCTCTCAGCGTACTTAAAAATAAAATAAAAAACTCGCAGATTTGGTAGACCTTAAATCCCTATAACACTTCCTCGAACCTCATCTAGAGACTTAACAAGACCACAAACTTCAAGATGCCTATGGTTTCGATGATTTTCATGCAATTGATGCAGTCATTTGTATACTTCCATTCTTGAGACTGTTAAGACCCTACAACTTCAAGTGGATTTACAGTAGAGCAAGATTGATTGTTGAGAAAAAGTAGAGAGTAGGTGTATTAATGGTGAAAACAATAGAGACGAAACAACTAAGTATTCGAGGTCTTGGACCCTCCTCCCCACCATCTAATTCCCGCTTGCCTATTCTCTCTCTATCCTTCGCTTTTTAACATAACATATGTCTGACTCCCTAAAAGAAATTGATGACTCCCATTACAGCATAACAGAAAAGACAATAACTCCAAACAGTACCAACTGACTACTACTAACTTACTAATAGACTCAACCCAGCTCAGTCGTAGCAACACAAACCCATCCAGTACAACATGTTGTGGGCCTTCTCGCACCCTTTTCCCTTCCTCACATAATTGTATCTGGCAATGAACCTATCAGAGACTCAAACACTACAACAAACTGGTGCATTAACGACCAATTTAGCGACCAATTTTTTTTTTGTCGTTATTGATATATTATTAACGACCACTATCAAAAGTCGTCGTTGTTGGTATATCTATTGCGACTAATATAATTTTTGATCGTTGATTATTAATCTATTGGTCGCTTAAAATATTTAAGTTCCATATATACATATATATATGTTTTATTATAATTTTTTTTTCAAATCTCTAAAATCCAAAAAAATAAAATATAATAAAAAAAATACTTAAATCCCCCAACTCCTTAAAAAAAAAAAAACCAAAAAATTATCTCCCGCGCGCCCTACCCCCATCCTTATATCCGTGTAATATTTTCGGCCCCTCCCCACCCTGACCCTCTATGCTCGACGTCCATGTCCCCCGCCCTGGCCATCTCTTGCTCTAAGCCTTCATCCCAGGTTGCACCACCACGCAAGCCACCGCCGGTCGAGCACACACCACACAGTTGATGTACCTCGTCGTCCTCCTCCTCCAATACAGCAGCAGTAGCAGCCACCAGCAACGCACGAGGACAGCCACGACGCGCCACCGCCCGTCCGCCTCCTGCGCTGCTCGTCACCGGCAAGTGGTCCATGACCACTGGCGAAGCTCCAGCTCCCCTCACTCCCTCCAATTTCGCTGCAATACATTTGGTATAAATACTCAAACCCTAACTTATGTTTTGATTAATTTTAAATGAATTAGCTTATGATAAGATAATTTAGTTGTTTAATTATATATATATGTGTTGTATGAATGATTTGGAATGGTTAATTGTATTGGTTATGGTTGATTTGTGAAAATTGGATTTGTGACCCGGCTATATCCGGATTTGTCGGTTTTATCCGATTTAGCTATTTTAGATAAATTGAATTTACAATATCCTTTAAAATGTATCTAATTTCATGTTAGAACTATCAATTTGAAAATTTTGTGCGAAATTAATCAGAATTGGATTCTTAGGTCAAAATTCTTGCGGATTTAAATTGGATTGTGTAATCGAGTTATTTTATTCAATTGATTATATAATTTGCATTAGATTATGTTTAATTTCGTTTTCGACATGTCAATTTAAATATTTTAGCAAGATTTGACCGGATTTGCAGTCTGGGCTAAAAAACCCTAATTATGTTAAATTGGATCTTTCGTTTATTGTTTTAATCAATTGAGTATATGATAGATGTTATCTTGAAAGTAAAATATTAGGAAGGGTTTTGATGGATGGTGGTGCTGAAGGTTTTCTTCATTACTTTATATTGTTGTATAGTCTCTTTTTTATGTCCTTAGATTATTTTCTATGTTAATTCATTTAAGAATTCTATAATCATTCAAGTTGATAAAATTAGATAAAGAATATGATGATGATCAACATTGACATTATTTTTTTTAACAAGAAATAAAATATGATATAATTGGTGTACTTTTGTGCTTTCTATTTCTTTCATTAATACTTTATTAATGATGTTTGGTATTATATTTTGTAATCCTTGTCGTGTATTCGTCAAAATGATAGTGTGCATGTTTTATCTAATTGGCAATTGTTTTCTAATTGCTACGTTTATGCCCTTTTTTTTCCTTTAGAAAATGGCACCCAATAAGGAATGAATTGGCCTTGTTGATGATCGTTTTCATGATCCAGCATATTTTACCGGGGTTGAAGAATTCTTGAACTATGCATTTCAAAAAATTAATACAAATTTAATTAGATGTACGTGTATCAATTGTGTTAACACCGATTCTAGAACTCGTGATACTGTGAAAGCACACTTGATGCCTTTTGGGATTATGAGAGGTTATACTTTATGGTTTCATCATGGTGAAAAAGGACACGAGGAACATTCTGACATCAATATGGATCCTCAAAATAATGAGAATGAAGATGACTATGATGATAGTGATAACGAGATAGCGGAACTTTCAGAAGATAGGTATCCTCATTATCGGAATCTTCAACCTAATTTGGAAAATATGGGATCCCTAAACCATGAAGAAGAACCCAACTTTGAAGCGGCAAAAAAACAAAGGTTGTTAAATGACTTCCAACAACCTCTTTACGAGGGTTCTAAGGGATCTAAATTGTCTACCTTAATTCAATTGCTTCATGTGAAGAGTACTGAAAAATTTAGTAATCATTCTTTCACAATGTTACTTAAATTGTTGAAAGAAGAGTTATTGCCCAAAGATTCAACCTTGCCCGACTCTTATTACAAGGCAAAAAAGACAATTAAAGATCTTGGCTTTTCATATAAGAAGATTGATGCATGTGTGAACGATTGTATGCTATTTTGGAAAGAAGATAGTCATCTACAGAAATGTAAAATTTGCAAAGCTTCAAGATGGCAACATAGCAAGCATAGTGGGGAAGATAAGGTAAAAGCAAATGGAAAAAAAATACCTGTTAAGATATTACGATACTTTCCACTAAAACCTTGACTTTAGATGCTTTTTATGTCCATTAAGACAGCCTCTCTAACGAGATGGCATCATGATAAAGATAATGATGGAGATTTGAGGCATCCAGCTGATTGGTTGGCATGGAAAAAACATGATGAGCTCAATCCAAATTTTGCTTCTGAACCTCGGAATGTTAGACTTGGGCTAGCTAATGATGGTTTTCAACCGTTCAATAATGCGAGACCATCATATGGTATGTGGCTTGTGACCCTTATTCCATACAACTTGCCTCCTTCGTTGTACATGAAGGAACCAAGTATGTTGTTGTCCATGCTCATTCTAGGTTTGTGATTGACTTTCAACTTTCACCGATCATTCCAAATTATGATATCAAAAACTCACGTTTTGTGTTTGCTTCTCTTTGATATCCATGTCATCCAAATTTGTTTCTTTTATGTTGATTTTAGGTCTCGATGGTCCTGGAGATGCTATTGATGTATATTTACAGCCTCTAATCAATGAATTAGAGGACTTGTGGAATAATGGTGTCCAAACATATGATGCATCAAAGCGTCAAAATTTCAATCTCCATGATCTCTTATGTGGACTATCAATGATTTTCCTACATATGGAATATTGTCTGGATGGAGCACAAAGGGAAAAGTTGCTTATCCTGTTTGCAATAAAGATACTCACTCTTTGAGACTAGTTAATGGGGGGGGGGGGGAAGAATGCTTCATGGGTCACCGGCGCTACTTGGAAAATAATCATAGATGGAGAAGAGAGAAAATGTTATTTGATGGTACTATAGAAAAGGGCACACCTCCAAAGCCTGTAACAGGTGAAGAGATTCTTCACCAAGTGCAAGATCTTAAAGACATCATATTAAGCAAAGATCCTGCTTTCAAAAGAAAGGTCTCGCACAAGAACAGGCAAGATAACTGGAACAAGAAGAATATATTTTTTAGGCTCCCATATTGAAAGCACCACTTGATACGGCATACCCTAGATTTAATACACATTGAAAAAAATATACGTGATAGCATACTTGGAACACTACTTAATGTACCAAATAAGACGAAGGATAACTATAAATCTCGTCTTGATTTGCAAGCAATGGGTATTAGGCCGAAGTTACATCCTATCACAAATGGTCATAAAATATTGCTACCCGATGCTCGTTTCACCCTATCTCGAGAAGGAAAACGTAAATTCTGCAAGTTTTTTAAGCATTTGAAGGTTCCAGATGGTTTTGCTTCTAATATTTCACAATGTGTAAACTTGAAAGAGAATAAGATTTCTGGATTAAACAGCCATGACCATCATATTCTCTTGCATCATATTCTTCCTCTTGCATTGCATGGCCTTCTTCCGGAGGATGTGTATGAACCACTTCTTGAGTTGTCTATATTTTTCAAGGATTTAGGTTCGAAACATTTGAATATGGAAGACTTGAGGTGTCTTAAAGCCCAAATTCCAATAACCCTTTGTAAGTTAGAGAAGCTTTTTCCACCATCTTTCTTTGATGTGATGTTACATTTGTCAGTTCATTTGGCATATGAGACTATGTTATGTGGACCTATACATTCTCATTGGATGTATCCAGTGGAAAGAAATTTGTATACTTTGAAGTCTTATGTACGTAACGTGGCTCGTCCAAAGGGCTCTATTGCAGAAGGGTATATAGCAGAAGAATGCATGAATTTTTGTTCAAGATATTTGCATAAAGTAGAGGCTAAGTTTAACCGCCTTAATTGAAATTATGATGATGATGTGAATGTTTCTGCGGAATTGTCTTCCTTTTATTACAAAGGAAGAGGGCTAGGAAGTGGTCGAACCAGAGACTTAGATGCAAATGAATTAGAGCAAGCCCATATGTATGTTCTTAACAATTTTGAAGAAGTTCAACCACTTCTTGAGTAAGCCATACCTAAAAACTTGTTCCTTTCTATCTATTTTTTTTCAAAGGCACGTATTAGACATATGATATATCTTTTTTATTGTAGAATGTATTATCAAAACCAAGAAGAAAATCTACCACAAGTGTCTTCCAATGAATGGAATAGAATGTTTATTGAGTGGTTTAACAAAAAAGTAAGTTTTCCATGCTATTCAATATTCAATATATATAGAAATGCAAGTTCATTTAGATCATTGAGTTTGTAAGAATACATTATAATAAACATTATATTTATTAGGTTGCAGATTTATATGAAACAAATAAAAGTGAGAAGATAGAAGCCTTACTCTCATTGTCACGTGGTCCATCAAAATATGTGACGTGTTTTTATGGCTATGTAGTAAATGGATATCGATTCCACACTACATCTCACGAGGAAAGAACAAGGTCACAATGTAGTGGAGTGGTTGTGGTTGGTGATGATGGCAGTGGATCCATCGATTACTATGGTCAATTGACCGAGATTATTGAATTGCAGTATTTGGGCAATAAACGCTTAGTCTTGTTTCGATGTGATTGGTTTGATATAGCTAATAAAGTCAAGGGAGTGAAGGAAGATAAGTATGGGTTCACAAGTGTTGATTGCAGACGTATTTGGAAAACTATAGAACCTTTTGTTCTAGCATCACAAGCATTTTATGTTGAAGATAACATTAACAAGGGTTGGCATGTTGTGTTAAAAAATCAATCAGCAGTTCCTTGTGAAGACATTACAATCAAATGAAGACTTATGTATATAAACTTTGACCATCCCTGAGATTTATAATAGTGCTTAGTGATGTACTTTTGTATACTTGCTACTAGTAGCTTTGATTTTCTCAAAATAAGATGTATTTTTTGAACTCGTAACACAAGTGTTTAATGCAGTGTCTTATGTACTTTGTTTTGGTAATGTGTTATAATGCTGATGAAAATAGGGGACAATATCTTCTACCAAATGTTGTTTTATAGAATCTAATTGTTTATATTAATAGTGTAGTTGTAGGTTTCAAGGAAATGGTGTCCCCAGTTAAATCAAAAATTGATTGACCTAAGTATATATCACCGGGTCAATTAAATGCTATTGGCAAGGGGCATGGCCACGGATTAGGATTGAAGACGTTTCAACTATCCCCTACAATCAGTGGTAACATTCAAGCCATTGATAAGACAAATGACATTCCCCCAATATCATCAACTTCAAGAGCTGGCGCTAAACGCATATCCAGCACTACTAATGTCTTTGTAGCACAAAGGGACCCCCTCCTCCCTTACTCAATAAGGATACTGCTCCGCAATGCGAAACAACTGCTGCCCGAGGTGGAAACAACCATGCCAATGCTGAAAATGTCTTCCAGTCTTCTCATGTGAAGCTTACAAGTGGAGGTATGACATAATAAGCTTTTGATTATTTTTATTTTACTTAATTCTTGGTCACTTTTTTTAATAGTTTTATGTAATAGATAATTCCACTCAAAAGATTTGGAAGCCTCGAGGTAGAAATAGGTGTCAAAAATTGGCAAGACTTAGCGATGGAAACAAGCTACCTGTGACTTTTTTTAATAGTCGTGTTGCTGGATATAATAGCCATGAGTGGAGTAGGCACATAGGTAAATTAGTCCGTGATCGCAACATAATGCCTATTCGAATCCAATCTTGGGATGCAGTTGAACAAAGACACAAGGATCACCTCTAGGCTGCAATGACGGTAATTAATTTCAAGTATTCATTTTGATATTTCATTTACTTGTGCTACTGCAAACCTTTTCTATTTTTCCGTATAATAGTTTCCTTTGACTTGTTAATTCTTAGTTCCTTTGAATTCATTACTTTTGTGTTGCAGGAGAAGTTCTCCAATGATGATATGGAGAGTTACAAAAATTCTACTTTTTGTCACATGAAAGACTTGTGGAACAATTGGAGGGGAGATAATCACAGAACTATTAAAGGCTTGGATATTCATGAACAATTGAAGCTTAAACCAACTATAATTGAGGAGCAATCCGATTGGGAGTGGCTGGTGAAATGTTACTATCATAATCCAAAGTTTGTGGTAAATCACTAATGAATAATTGATTAGAAATATTTATATATTCGATTACCTTGCTAATTATTCTTCTCTTATTTATTATATAATACAATATATTTGCACAGGAAATGAGCCAAAGAAATACAAACAACTGCTTGATGATGGACAACAAATGTATTCATCGCAGTGGCAGCAAGCCTTATCGAGAGATCGCCTATGATATGGTATATATTATATGTATTTGCCTATGAAGAGCAAGATACAAAGTTTTCCAACACAATATTTTTGCCTTGTTTTTAATCCTTATAGATAAATGTTATATTATCTAGAGAGGAAAAGATGGAAAACATCCAAATAATGGCACCATTTATTTTGAAAGCCGTAAAAAGAGTGAAGAAATAGCTACAACCGAGACTGCAGACATCCATGTACGCCTTTTTTCATATATCATTCATTTTATTAGTTCTATATATATTTTATTGTCTTGAAGGCTCAAATTATTGAGGTCCAAGCTGTTGAACCCTCCCTTACTCATGTTGAGGTGGCCGAACGTGTGCATGGAGTGACTCAAACAAGGGGCTATGTTCCTGGCTATGGTGGTGGAGTGAAGCCTAGAAATATTAGAGGCCCTTACAAAAGCAAGAACAAACTTTTGGAAGATCTCAAGGCAAAGGATGCTGCTCTTAAAAGAAAAGAAGAAGAGCTTG
The DNA here is from genome assembly GCA_039764185.1 of Tamarix austromongolica. Taxonomy (NCBI): domain Eukaryota; kingdom Viridiplantae; phylum Streptophyta; class Magnoliopsida; order Caryophyllales; family Tamaricaceae; genus Tamarix; species Tamarix austromongolica. Next base: position 6,792,333 of record CM077810.1, read on the forward strand.
AGAAAAAGAATCAAGAAAATCAAGTACTAAAAGAATGGACAAATGGGATCTTGTCATGGAGAAGATTTTGAAAAATGCACGATTTCGATGCTTGATGCAAAATGAAGAGAATGTAGATGATGATGCAGATTACATGCTTGCTTCTCCATCTACATCAGAGGATGCTAGGTGCCCTTAAACATGAGGTTAGTTAAAATTGTTAAATGTGTTAATTATTATGAGTATGATTCTAACTAGTTGTCTAATAAGCTTAAGTAGCTAGTTTAGATCTAACTAAATTCAAATAAGCTACATATGGTTCCTAGGGATGAATTTTTAAAATTAACAAGCATAGGGACCATCCTAAGACAACTACATCTGACTTTTGAGAGATTATAAGTAACAAGCTAATACTAGTGGTTAGGAAATTATAAATATGTAGAGTAGTAACAAAGACTTCAGAATGACCTAGAAATAACACATCCAATGTACACACTCAAATCATAATTAGGGGCAACAACTGTCATAAGAATGTTCTCAGACAAACCAAAGACCTCCTACTTCAAAAAGTGCATCTGAGAACAGGCATTGTGCAGAAATATAATGACAAAAATATGGGTAGCTAAAGTAGGAATTAAACGCTGCTAGCTAAGAACAATGCATGTCACTAAATTACCAATCAACATAAAAAAATAAAAAAATAAAAATCAAGAGCTCAACTCTGACACCCATGGTAAATAAGGTTTACAAACAACACAAAATTAAATTGATGTCAAGTAGATTTGGGCCATATATTGGTTGCTCATAAGGGTTACACGTAGATTTCCATTAATGTTTCTCTTCTTCACTTGAATCATTGCTCAAAAGGGTTGCACGTTTAGTTCTTTACATTACTCTCTATAGATTGAGTTGTTCTTTCAATTTATAGTTTTGTTTCATACTTTGTTTTAGCTCTAACGGTTGAATTATTAAAATGTGTATCCAGCAGCATCCAAGTGGATATATTTTTGAACATATCGTTGATTTTGAAAAGCTAACTAGTGGTGATAATATTTTGTGCAGAGGTGAGATTTCTTCTCGTAATAATGTGCATGTAATTATGTATATTTTTATAATGACCTTCGCTTTTTATTTCATACTTTATTTTAGCCCTAATGGTTTAATTATTAAAATGTACATCCAGTAGCATCCATAAGAAGGGACTTGTATGGTCCGGGTTGCATCTTAGTATCGTTAACATCATAGAATATACATTCTCATAAGGTTGACTATTTTCTTTGCAATTTTCGATTATCTTTAACGCACAACGAATGCCACTAAGTTCCAAATGGATATATTTTTGTAAAGGCCGTTGATTTTGAAAAGCTAACTGGTGGCGGTAATATGCATTGTGTAGAGGTGAGTTTTTTTCTCGTCATAATGAAAAGCTAATTTTTTTGTTCTGATGCAAATTTAAACCTTATTCATTGATTTTGTTAGATTGCTATATATTATTGACAATTGATTAGTTGCACCAAATATTGTTTGAGTCATTTATTACCCTGGGTATCTTAGAGGAATTGTTTGGTTGTGATAGGGTTGGAGGGTAAGGTTTATGGTGCTCGTTGTGGATGCTGCCAACTTAGTTTGGAAGTAGTTTTTATCTTGGATTGAAGAGTAATGATGTACTCTTGTTTTTATTATTTGTCGGAAATGTTTTTCTTTTCTTTTGATATCATATGTCATTGTTTATTTGATACTTATATTAATTATTATTTTTATATTTTTAGTGTTGCAGATCCAGTTTATTTTGATAAACTTACTAAGTCTATTGTGTCCAATGAATATAATGATTAATTCTTAAGCAACTGATGATCATGATATTTTTGTAATGCAACGACATTCTGTAGCTCTTTTGTAATATATTTATATTTGATCATAGACGAAAATTGTACCGGACATTTGATACAAATTATTTGTATGAATATTTAGTTGAATGTTTAATTATAAACAGATATTTAGAAAATTATATCCATATGTTAGAATGGATATATATGTATGCAGGTACAGGGTTTGAGAAGATCAAAATGGATATATATGCATGCATACAGGTACAGGTCTTAAGAGGATTGAAATGGATATATGCATGCATACAAGTACAGGTCTTGATAAGATTGAAATGGATATATATATATATATATATATATATCCATATAGGTGCCGGGCTATAGATGAATATTGAATATATAATTATGCCATTTGCGACCAATAAATTATGTCGCAAATAATGAATGAATTTTAGTATTGACAGAAAAACTAGTCGTTATTGGTGTGATACTTTTTTAATTACGATAAAAAAAATTGGTCGTTAATATTATTTACGATAGTATATTTTATTCGTCGTTATTGTTTTTAGCGACCAACGTCATACGTTGTCGCTATTACTTTCAGTGACCAACACTTTGCGTCGTCGTTATTACCTTTAGCGACCAAAATCATACGTCGTCACTATTGCGTTAGCGACCAACATAATATGTAGTCGTTATTACTTTAGCGACCAAAAAATTTCAGTTGGTCGTTAAAGCTTTTAACGAGGGAGCAATAACGGCCACTGACGACCAATAATTTTTTCGGTCGTTATTAGTTTTAGCGACCAAAATTTGGCCATTAGCGACGAAAATTGTTAGTCATTAAAAACCTCATTTCTTGTAGTGAAAGAGGTGTAGTTGTTGCTAGTAGTGGATAGTAGCAGAATTTTCTCCTTGTTGTAGGTCTCAAAGAATCCTCTCTAAATAGAAAAAGTATGGTTGTGTTTTCACTACCGGAAAAAGCATCATGTGCGGTGTCCCAAATTTCTGTAGCTGTGGTGTATAAAAAGAGATTTTCTCCTATAATCCTATATCATTTGTCATCGAACTAATCAGCCAAAACATAACAAGATTGTTTACAGCCCTCCAAATTATGAGTTTAAGATAATTTGAATTAGGTTGAGTGGCTACTCCACTTAAGATAGTCATCTTGTTTTGCCCACAGAGATCATCATTGATTGGGACCATTAGAGATGTTATGGCCGTGAAATTTGTTATGTGTGATGGGGACAAGGATGTTTTCTTTGTAGTTGTCCGAGTAAATTGAATGATAGTAACATTAGGAGATAATGAATTTTGTGAGGTTTGCTCGAAATATGCCACAAGAATAAAGCTTTGAGAAAGATGAGGGTAGGTTAGAGAGGACGGTTGTAAGATTGATAATTAGGTTTTGGAACCAACAACTCTAGTACATTGACGGTAATAGGAATTCAGGAAGATTTTTAACTCAAATTTTAGTGATCACTGCTGATTACATATATACACCAAGATCAGTCAATTAACGCCTTAGTAAACTCCAAGAAAATATTAACTGTACATTAAAAATTATAGCATGATAAAAAATAATATTTCTAGGAAATAACTACAATCTAACTCCTAAAGTGCATACTTTACAATTATAGGAAACTAACTTGCTGACTAGTTTGCTTTCCTACTACTAAATCATTGTGGATTTTCCTCAGCTAATGCAAGGTTTCTTAGATACTAGCATGGTCATGTCACCATTCCACCTATTTTTGTGCACCTTGACTGCACCAAATGGACACTTTTGTTGATGTGCTTATGATGGCTTGGTATATACATAAAGACCCAACCACTGTATAATAACCAAAGAAATGTCAATACCCACTGCCCCCAACCCCAAAACCCAAAGACCCAAAAAAATTGGTCCGAACAACCAAATCACTGCATAGAGCAAAGCACCATACTCAGCATACTAGAAGCACCCAACATCATATCAGAAAATAACTACCACAAATTTCACCACAATCGATTTCCACTCACAGTATACTTGGTAACCTGCCATGATCTTGAGCTAAGAAAACTAGTATTGAACTAGAGAGGAATGAAGACGGGCGGGAAGAGACGGTAATGTGCATTATGTTGTGCTGTCTATACAAGGAAATAGATTTTGTACATCATTCTAATCAGCAGTTCTAACGAGACTCCTAACATATTAATTACCAAGCTAGACCATAATGTACCAATTAATAATTGATCGTTTAGTACACGAGCAAACAGCCTAATTAGGGCTCAAAATTCAAATGAATACCTATGTTGGATCAACTCTCTGAAAAGGCATGGCGAGAATGGCAGCTTAAAGCTGAGGAACACTGGCAACTGCATAAATTGACAAGTGTATTCACTGCATTGGCAGCAACAATAGGACATCTGTTAGTGACATGAAGAGGAAGGCTAACGACCTCCAGGTGAAGGCTGGGAAATAACTTTGTATGGAAAAATAGTCTCATGAAAAACATCTCTGAAGTCTGAGACTGAAATTTGACTGGCCTCCATATTACAAACCTTCTAACCCTTGGTACTAAAAGGGTAACCAATGAAATGTGATTCTGACTCAGATGGAACCTAAGTCTAGGGCATTGTCATACTTGATGACTTTCATGTGGCTTGATATTGGGTTTCAGCCATATGAAGTAAAGCTTTTAAAATAAAAAGGGTATTGCTTTTATGAATTAGAAGGTGGATCTATGAGGCTCTACTAAAGTCATAAGCTATATACGCTTAGCAATTAACACTAATAAGGCTGAGGTTCTCTCAAAGTTATCTCCTATGAACATGATGGATGCAGGACCATGAATACATGACCTTCTAGACGATTTTGCATAATTGTTTGATGAATCTACAGTGATTTGGAGTCTCAAGTTGTGTGTTTCACAGATATGGAGACGTGAAGGGACATCCCCTATGCTTGAAAAGAAAAAACATTTCTTGTTCGTAGATAATGCACCGAGAGGGAAAGGGAGAGATACAAAGATCCATAAAGAGTTTGCAAAGCTTGTATAGCAGAGCACCACAAGTATGATGAAACCATTGAGCTATCACAGCCTTTGCAAATGAAATCACATTGCAATGATACAAACCCTTGCATAAACATTTAAACCTTAAACAAAACAGCCTGAGGTGCTAAAGTTCTATTGCATCTAGTTCTGTTATTTCAGACTCGGCATAGCAACCGCAATGGACCACATCTTCTTCTCCATCCAGTACTAGGATGTAATGGCACATAACAGAAGGCAATGCACCAGAATTCAATCAATGAAGAACACAGCAAATGCGAAATATATTCTCAGAATTATCAACAAGCAAATATCACAAATTTCACTAAATAAGCACGTACCTTGATACCCCAAACATTGGGTCCCAGCTCACTACTCTCTATACCCAAACTGAACATCAATACTGCCTCCACAATGATAATTCTATACTCATCACGCAACAGGATCATATCAAGCTTTCCATCATCAACAATGCAGTTTAAGAGTCCTCATCGCACAACAATTCACTTCCTCTGTAGTTAGTCACTTCATAACATATATTCGAAGAAAGAACTCCCAACTGATTGAGCAGGACAATTTCCAAACCCACGTTTCCCTTGCCCATTCCAAACCCCGACACACAAGAAATCAACTTCCTCGCCTCCTTCTCCTTCAATCTTCTTTCGCTGCAAGCAATCCGGGCATTCCTAAATGAAACCAAGCACTTCTCTTTAGCAAATTTCAAGCACTTTTCCCTCGAACCCTCAAGACAAATTGCCATTTCTCTCTCCTCACATTTCTCCCTTTCCTTAAAGTCGTTTATGTTGGTCCTCCCTCCCGACAGCATTGTCTTCCACCATGGGCGTTTACATTTATCGGAGGCGGCGACAGAGCACCCAATTCGAACTCCTGCCTCGCATTGTTCTAGAAGCTTCGATTCGCAGGATTTGTAGGCGGCGAAAAAGGATTCAGGGTTTCTGAACGCTAGGACGTATTGGCCAACTGACTGGTTATCGGATGAGCCTGCCGGAAATGGGTGTCGGAGAAGTGGGACAGGAGTGTCGAAGGGTAATAGGGTAGCTGAGGGTGAGTAGTCGGCGTCGGCGTCGGCGTCGTCGTTCGGAGGTCGCAATGGCGGCTGCGACATTCTGCTCTACCGATTTTTGTTGAATAGGTATCATACGGCGACCGGATAATTTGAGAGTTTCTCATCGGAGGGCGGGACGTCGAAAATTTTATGGCATGTTTGGATAAAGGTTAAACGATGCTAGGTTAATTAAGGCTAAATGATATAAATTAACTTAAGTTAGATGAATTGAGGCGGAAATTAAAAAAATTATTTAGATAATTATTAGGTTAATCCGGATGAATATGTCTAACCTTATTCAGATTGAGGTTAACCTATGTGAATATGGTCTTACGTGACAAAATGTCTTTTAAAGCATAACCTTAAGTCCTTAACCTTTATTAGCCTTGATTTGGAGATTAACAATTTTAGGGTGAATTAAAGTTAAATAAGGTTAATATTTAACCTAAACTAACTTAGGTTAAATCCAAAAAAAGGTTGTCAAACTAGGTTAACATAAAATTTAATCTTCATTAACCTCCATTAACCTTCGTCTAAATAGTCTGTCAATCTCATTACCCCGATTATTAGTTTGGATTGAAATCCATTGGGACGACAATATATATTAAAAATTAATCTCAGTAAAAAAAATTAGAATAAATATTTAAAAATATTATTTGAATGATATTAACATAACTTAGATGAATTAGGGTGAATATTTTAAAATTTTCGTTTTGATTGAAGTGAGTTTATAAAATATACTTATATTTTTTCATTCAACTCTATTACCTCCAAAATCAAAGGTTAATAAAAATAAGAATAAATGGAGTTAAAACTTTAATGTCAATTTATCTAGTTAAGGCTAATAAAATTTATTTCCAAACAGAGTAAATCAATTGATTCACCTCCATTAATTATCATTCACCCAAACTAAATGCACCATAAATTATAAGCTAATTAAAAAGAAGATAATTGGAATTTGGAATTAACAGACAAAAAAATTAATCAATCTTTATAGTATCCAACTACCTCAAAGTGGAAGTTCTTCCATCATTTTTTTTGTTCTATATTCTATATTTTTATTATTTATCTTAAATTTAATTATATATTATACATCTAATTACCTCAAGTTTACAACATACAACGACTTTTATCAATCACATCACTTGTCATTTACACTTTATACTGTTTAACTTTTAATTTATATTAATTCATAAATATCGACCGCTAACATTATATGTAACACCCCCAAAATTAACTACTGAAAATTTTTATTTTAATTAAAAGTTAAGCGGAAACAAAACAGTAAATTTCGGGAATACTACCGCCACACTTAGTACTAAACCGATTTCGTTCTACCGTCTCAATACCAAGTGCTAAGGTTTAAAAGTAACTAAATACAATTTACACAAATTCAAACTTTCATTTAAATTAGAGCAGCGTATTAAAGACTTTACAAAAGATAAAGCCTGTTATTAGTAGTTACAGAAGTAAAATCATTAAACAAAGAGATGGTAAGGTTAAAAGATAAACCCTAAAAAGTTCCCCGGACAATCCTTATACTTTTACCCAATAACAACTTGAATAACACATGCGGCTAACCTACAAGAGACATTGTCCATTAAATAGACAGAAACCCATAAATGGAACCCTTAAGTACGACGGTACTGAATAACCCTTTATACAAAACTAAAAGGCCGGACCCGCATGCAACACATCTTACGTATATATGAACAATACGCACACAAGGCATAGAAATAAACACAACGAGCATAGGATAGACTCGTTCCACATGAATCATATATCACAAGTCAATTTACTTAGCATTTCGAGCACTTACCATGAGAGACAGGCACCAAGGTCATATGTATACCATAATAATATATCATAAATGTGAAATCAATACTTATGGTCTTAAGCCTTTAATAAATATTATTCAATATCATCTCTCAATTTGTACCCATATGAGTACAGGAACTCCACTATTATAGCCGGTGGATCGAAAATATACTTCAGGACAGAATGCTCCTGGCCACTATTATTTGTCCATGGACCGGTCTCCAGGACAAAATGTACCTGGCCACGATTCTCATTGGTGGATCGATCTGACCCCGACTCATATGGCGTTCCACTATAAGTGATTAATATTTTTCCCATGATGTATTATTATCAAAGGTTTGGTTTATTGAGCTCGAGATCCCCAAATATTATAGCTGATGGAACTATATTCTAAAGCAACACACACATGACCATTATTATTTGCCCGTAGACCAGTCTCTTAGGGAAAAGGCTCCTGACCACTATTATAACCAGTGGATTGGTACAAATGATATAATCCATCTAAGCCTGACTTAATAATCTTTCACTTTAAAATGATTAATATTTTTTCATTTAATTAACACCGCAATTCCATTTATTCAACTCGAGGGGGAGATCACGAATCCAAGACACAAAGGTACACCAATCATACTAGTGCATACAAGCAGCACGGTGCCCTCCAACCATCAACTTAGGGACGCAAAGTTACCCTGGTCGTACTAGTACACAAGGACACACAATACCCTACCGACAATGACACATAATTCATAAGTATATATAACCCTCTAAGTAGATCCGTAGAGCAAAATAGAATAAGACGTAGTGCGTGGTATGAGCACTAAGGCACACCGGTAAAATCCATAATAGTCATGGACTAAGCTACGTCTTTAAGGTAGCGACTCCTAAAGAACCACCATTCCCGATCCGAAGGTCATCCACTTTAATTATTAGTGTCTTAATTAAGGTGACTGTGAGAATCACATCAATCACAAGCTTAATCATTTTTATTTGTTTATGTTATTATTAAGTAATCCTTATCTGTATTATTGTTAATGTTAACTTAAATAGTCCACTAAGGCCGTTGTAGATTCAAATTCTTATACTTAGACACCTTAGGTAAAAAAATAACCAAAATGCCCATAAGGCTAAGGCTTTCGCTCATCCTTTATTTTCATCACATAATTCATTTTTATTTATTCACATGCCATAAATAGGTTATCATATCATAAGTTTACTATTGGTCATGGAATCAAGTGCTCTATACCAAGGGATCACTGAACACATAAACCCTAACATGTACATCCAGCACATTCAACACACATTTCCATGCATAATTATGAAATAAACACCATATTATACCATTAATTATCCATTCAATCCTATACCATGCATTATCTTTATGATATTCACTTATTTACCAAAACATCATTATCCTTATAATATACATGGTTATACTTAAATAGGTGATATTAAGGCCATAAACCCTTATTCTATTATTTAATATTCATTATGCCTTATTATGGAGGCTTATTCAATCAATTGCTATGTTATATGCAAATTATTGATTTACCCATTCTTACTTACAAAACTTGTAAATTACTTCTCTTGCTTGCCTATTTATTAAAATACCCTTTTATTTATCAAATTACCAAATTACTCCTCCTACTTGTATAATTATCCAAAACACCATTTATACCTATGAAATTACCAATTTACCCTTTATACTTATATAATTACAAAATACCCCTCATACTTGTTAAATTACCAAATTACCCTCCATACCTGTATAATTACCAAGTTATCCCCTTTTCATACAAAATTACAAAAATACCCATCTTATTTAATAATTTACCAAATTGCCCTTTTTACTCATAAAATTTCCAAATACCCCATTTTCTATGCAGAATTACCAAACTACCATTCTTATTTATTAATTTACCACATTGCCCCCTTTTTTCCATAAAATTACCAAGTTACCCCTTTTATGATAAAATTACCAAAATACCCTCTTATTTAATAATTTACCAAATTATCCTTTTTACTCTTAAAATTACCAAGTTACCCCTTTTCCATGTAAAATTACCAAGCTACCCATCTTACTTATTAATTTACTCTATTATCCCTTTTATTCATAAAATTATCAAGTTACCCATTTTTCATGCCAAAATTTACTAAAATACCCTTGAAACATTAATACATGTGGTCCATATGCATCATCTAACACCACCAACCACTATTATTTATTATTAATACCCATTATCACCTACCATACCCACTTACTTAGGCCACACCCTTTGTACAAGTAAAATTACTAAAATGCCCCTAGGGCTCATACTCTACTACAAATGACCATATTTACTTAACATGACAAGTACATGTATCTAATATCAATACTAACAACAAGGATCTTTTCTTAACCATCATTTCTACACATGACACAATATAACATGTTTTTCATTCTAACTTCCAACATATGCTACAATTCACGATTCAAAAACCCTAATGTGCTAGCATACGTATATCCACACATTTTAGTATGGTATAATGGTTACCTTATTTTCAGTAATAATTAAACTTTACCAATACCCCGGTTAAAAGTTTAAGCTTTGATTAGTAAAAATTAATACCTACAAATAATAAAATAATTAGTATATTTGTAGAAAAAAATTAAAAGAATATTTTTTTACCAAAAATCTTACTAGATACATGCTAATACTAACTATATTTATACCTTAAAATTTGGGTTAAGTAAGCTTATAATGTGCAGCAAAACTCACGCTGTCATGCAGCGTGAGCTACATGTACGACGGGAAAGGGAAAAGTGGGATGAAGAGAAGAGTTAGGAGAAAGGGAAGGGTTGTTTTGGGTGAGGGTAAAAGGGTTTCGGTTAAGGGCTTATGGAGGGAAGTGAGGGTAGTGGTTGGGTGTAAGAGGGATGGCAGGGCGTAGGTGGTGGTCAAGGGTCAAAGGTTGGTGGCTCAGGGAGGCGAAGACGACGACGGCAGGGTTGGAAAGGTGGTGCGAAGGAAGGGAGAAGAAGAAGAAGGAGGAGAGGAGAAAAGAGGAGGCTGCAGGGGAGATATCGCCCTACCGAGGTAGGGAGATGGTAGAGGAGGTGTCAAGGAGTTGATTCGTGTCTTCAGTGGCAGTAGAAGAGGGGAGACGCCGGCGCAAGGTGGTGGTGTAGTGTGGAGGCCAAAAAGGGGAAGAAAAGAGAAAGTAAGGGAATGGTGGTTGTAAGGGATGAGTGGCAGCTGTTAGGTGGTGTAGGGAGGAAGTAGGGGAGGCCAAGGGGTTGGTGTGGTGGTTGGTTGGGCAGCAGAGACAACGGTTGTGGGCGGCAAAGCAAAAATAGGGGATACGAGATAAGAAGGAAAGAAATGAGAAAATGGGTTCTGCAAGGGGGAAGAACGGTGCTCGAGGAAATGAAATGGGCATGAGAAGAAGGAAAAAAGGAGAAGAAAATAAGGGGTAGGGAGGGTCGGTTAGGTGGAGGTATAGGTTGATGGCACATAGGTGCAGGGTGGCAAGGAGAGGGAGAAGAAATGGGATAGGAGGTAGGCATATATGAGGTTGTGCAAGGGGAGTTTGGCTTGAATGGAAAGGAAAGGGATGTGACAGAGAGGGAGAGGGCAGGGTTGCAAATGGCAGGGCAGAGGCAGGGGAGTAGGTGCAGACATAGGGGACTCGACGTGCAGGGGCGAAGGAAGAACAGGAGGAAGAAGAATAGGGAGGCAGGTTGGTTAGGTGGGGAGAAAAGAAGAGAGAGCTAGTCGGCCCATGCGTACGAGGGAGAAGGGGGAACGAAGGGGGGAGTGGTTGGGTTGGCTTGACCGAGGAAGAAAAAATGAAGAAAAGGAAAGGGGGGAAGGGGCTGGATGGGCGAAAAAAAGGGGAGAGGGCCAGCGGCCCAGCGGGGGGGAGAAGAAGAAGTAGGCTGGGCAGCCCAAGAAAAAGGAGAAAAGAAGAAAAAGAAAAAAGGAGGAAATAAAAACAAAATACTTTTTGGAATTATGATATTTAATTATTTAGATAATAATTTATTTTAATAGATTAATTTATTTAAATTTTAGAATATTAATTTAAAAGGACAATTTTAGTAAAATATGGGTTAAAAAATTTATTTAAATAAAAAGAGTATGATAAAATAAAAAATATTTATTTTTAATCTATTAAATAATCATATCCACTATTATAAATCAAAAGTCAACAAAATAATTAAATTAATAAATTAAAAATTAAATTATCCTAAATGATGATTAATTATTAAATTACAGGTTTTACAATTCTGATGCATTACATTATATGGTAAAATTTAAGTTTACAAAAAAAATATAATATGACTTTAATAATTAATTAAAATATAAAAGGCAAATAAGATATTTTTTTAATATGATATAAATGTTACAATGGCAATAAATACATTATATTATATTAACAATAGACACATATAGTTCAGCACACAAATGTTATAAAAACATGAATAAATACAACATACACATATATTATATCAAATATATTCAATACAAAGCAAATGCTCTAAGTTTCAGATTATCAGATGTATTTCACTAAATCATATCTAAGTTAGTGGATCGAGATACAATTTGTAACTTGGGTATTTCACTAAATCATATCTAAGTTAGTGGATCAAGATACAATTTGTAACTTGGAAAACTCTTTGGAGATATAAACTCGTGTGTGTTATTGTGCCACAATTAATCATAAATGCGGTACATTATTATTATCGTAATAACAAATATCCGAAGAAAAATTACATGAATATGTGTCTTTTTTCATTATCAACAATCATATTATGTAATATGATGCATGTATGTATTATTTGCTTCATTGTTTCCATGCCCCAAAAGCATAACGGATCGTGAACAATTACAAAGCATCATTGTAGTACTCTGAATACTAACTCAACATTTTTTTAGTTGATTTCTAACTCTCCGCAAACAGTTTTCTTTTTGGTCGTTGAAAAGGTATTGTTTTGATAAATGCTGGTCAATCTAGATATATATCATCTACTAGATAATATCCAATGTGGTATTTTGTATCATCCATCACATAATAAACTTCTGGTGCCCATCATTTATAAATGTTATTAAATATCGGTGAACAGGTAAGAATATTAAGATCATTATTTGATCTATCACATCTAAAAGACATGTCATATCCAAATATCTTGAAATGCGACAACCTTTGGCATATTGTTAGGATATCGTGATCACTACGATAAAATTAACATTTTCATGCAACTAGACAATTCTTCCACTTCCAATGCATATAAGCAATACTTTCCATTATACTAATAAACCCACGTCATTTTATCAATTTCAATGAGGTATTGAACATCATTGCTATTGGCCCTTCTTAAGTATTAAGAAATAAATAATTCATTCATAATCCGAATGAAATACCTCAAACAATTGAAAGTTATTTAATTATCTAATGTGCACATATTCGTTGGTCCAATCAGCAAGTGTTCCATATGCTAAGATGCATATCAATAAAGAAAGCCCATTTCTACCAATTACGTCACGTTTCATTTAAAAATATGGACAATGATTAGTAACTGCTTCGACAACTTGAATGAATAATAGTATTCTCGTTTTAAATTTATGACAAAATTGTGTTTCATTGTATGCTGGATTATCGGAGAAATAATCATTGTATAATCGTTGATGGCCTTATTCGTGACCTCGTTTGATGTAGAATCACTATTTTCTTCTACTACAGTTGTACCTCTCACTTTTTTAATAGCATCTTTAGACATAATATTCATTTTTTCAACCATTAATGTCTCTTCAAGAGTTTTAGAGTCATCAAATGATGAATTGGTTGACATTGTTGGTTAAGATGAGATGTGAGAAGTATAATTGTATATTTTCTTATGTTTGCAAATGAAGGTAGGTTGTGGATGTATGTGGATGAAAATTTTTTAGTTATAGGTGTAACACCCCCAAAATTCACTACTAAAAATTTTCGTTTTATTAAAAGATTAGCGGAAGAAAAATAACAAACTGTGAATTTCGGAGATATTACCGCCACACTTAGTACCAGACCGGTTCACTCCTACTGTTCCAGTACCAAGAGCTAAGGCTTAAAGTGTAAAATACAATTTACAAACCATATTTAAATCAGAGTAGCGTAACAAACCATTTACAATAATAAAGTCCACCAGCGGTGGTTACAAAAACAACAATAATATTAAAACCAGAAATTTAAAGAGAAAAGGAAAAAACCCCTAACGGTTTCGGATGATTCCTTACTTTCTTTCCGGTTGCCCGCTTGAATAACACTTGAAAAGGACTTGCAAGGGACACTACCCATTGAATAGGTAGGGGCCCCACGAATGAAACCCTTCAATACTATAGTACTGAGTAACCCTTTTAAAAATACACTTAAAAGTAGGCCCGCAATGTAACACATAATACAACACTATATTCATATATAACAAGATGTGCATACATAACATTCACATGCTTACCATTAAATTAGATAATAATAGGTCGTAATGTACAATCGATACTTTCAGGCCTTAAGCCATATCATAATGCAAAATTAATACTTTCAGGCCTTAAGCCATTATTTCATCATTATTCAATCAACTCTCAGATTTTATATCCATGTAAGTGCAGGAATCCCACTATTATAGTTGGTGAATCGGTCACTTATAAGGTAGAACGCACCTAACCACTATTATATGCCGGTGGATCGGTCTCCAGGGCAAAACGCTCCTAGCCACTATTATGCTGGTGGATCGGTCTGGCCCCAACTCTCATGGTGTTCCACTGTAATTACTTTGTGTCTTCCCCATATCTTATCGTTATTACGTTTGGTTTATTGAGCTCGGTATCCCCCACTATTATAGCTTGTGGATCGGTCACTTATAGGGCATAACACACCTAACCACTATTATATGTCGGTGGATCGGTCTCTAGGACACCCCGGCACCTGGCCACTATTATGTCGTTGGATCGGCCTGGGCTCGGCTCAATAGACTTAAACTGTAAGTGATTAGTGTCTTATTCGTATCTTATTTGAAAGTATTTCACCCTTGATATGCATGTTACCGACATCTACTTCTATCATCCTGAGAGGGCCCGTCCCATATCTTGAGACCTTTGCACCTCTTATCACACCCCAACATCCATCCCCCCTTACATTTACTCATAATGAAAACCCAACTCCTAATGGTGTGGGTCGAGGCCCATCACCTTACGACATTTAAATTCTCTCACTATCGCTCTCTAGGGTTTTTCGTTGAACCCCTAATCGGACCTATGTGGCCCAACCTTTCTTTATCGTCCAATACCTCGTCTCATTTAGTTTCAACCCAAATCCCATCACTCTACTCACCAATCACATATGTGACCGTAAAACCCTAGTTGGCCGCTTAAACCCTAACAAGTGACACCTTTCTTACGTAAGGATTATCCCATGCAAACCCTATAAACCTCCCATGCAAGAGTTGCATCACTCATTCGTTTTGATCATAATCTCCTTCTATTCCCCTCCCCCATGGATCATGAGATATTAAGGTCAATATCGTGTCCCCTTAGTCAACTCACTTTCCATTTATTCCTTTTTATCCTTTCACTCCATATCATATTATTAAACACCCTAGCACGTATTTCCCGGAGGGTCACAGATAACATCGTACACACAACACATATAATCATCATCCACATGCCATAAGGAAGTTACACGAGCATACATCACTCAAAGTTGTGCTACAAATGATTAATCATTAAGCATAAAGTACACAATACAACATAACACATGGCACACGAGGCATATAATACACACATTGTTGTTCTTAGCCACATCCCTAATCGGTTTGGGTTTTCAAGTTATTTCCCACACTTATTAGGTCACCAATCACCCTTCATAATTGTTATACTTATCGTAATTCCCAATTGGTTGGTTAGATTACCGAATTACCCTTCTCATTTGTTATAATTACTAAATTGCCCCTTTAGCTAGATAAATTACCAAATTACCCTTTTACATTATCATAATTACCAATTCACCCTTTAGTTGGTTAAATCACTAAATTACCCTTTTACAATCTCATAATTGCCGGATAGCCCTTATCTATTATTATAATTACCAAATTACCCTTATCCATTATCATAATTACTAAATTACCCTTCTGTTGGTTAATTTACTAAATTGCCCTTCTCCATTGTCATAATTACAATTTTACCCTTCTCAATTATTATAATTACCATTTTACCCTTCTCCATTATTATGAATACCAATTTACCCTTCTCCATAATTATAATTACCAATTTACCATTCTCCATTACTATAAATACCAATTTAACCTTCTCCATATTTATAATTATTAATTTACCCTTCTCCATAATTATAATTACCAATTTATACTTCTCCATAATTATAATTACCAATTTACCCATCTCTATTATTATAATTACTATATTGCCCTTCTCCATCATTAAAATTACTATAATACCCCTTTGTTGGTTAATTTACCAAATTACCCTTCTCTATTATAATTATCCAATTGCCCCTCTATAATCATAATTTAATTACCACATTATCCTTCACCGTTATCATAATTACCAAGTTACCCCTTACTCCTAAATTTACCATAATATCATTTTATTTACAAAATTATCACTCTACCACTTACTTCCTTTTACTTCCAAAGTTACCATAATGTCTTTTTATTTATAAAATTACCATAATATCCTTTTACTTATAAAATTACCATAATACCCCTTTTGCTTGCAATTTACCATTTTGCCCCTTATTTCTAAAATTACCATTTCACCCTTCTAGTTATAAAATTACCATAATACCCCTTTTACTTACAAATCACTATTTTACCCTTTTACATCCAAAATTACCATTTTGATATTTTCTTACAAAATTACCATTTTGCCCTTCTTTTCCAAAATTACCATATTACCCTTTACTCCCAAAATTACCATAATACCCCTTTACTTATAAAATTACTATTTTACCATTTACTTATAAGATTACCATATTATTCTTTTCCTCCAAAATTACCACTTCCCCCCTTTATTACACCACATTTATTAAATTAACATTACCACATGGAATAATAATATTAATACTCCATTAACAATATCCAACTCCACCAACTATTATATTTTAATATAATACTTATTAGCACCCACACATATTAGGCTACATTATTGCACAAGAAATATTACTAAAATGCCCCTAGGACTCACAGTAATATTATTTATGCATAAATGGTCACAATAACATAATATGACATGTACAAGTAATTAGCACTTTCATTAATAATCAAACTCCTCCCTTAAGCAAAATTTCCACACATGGCATATAAACTAGCATACTTTCCTTTTTATCAACCAATACAAACAAATATATATATTATATTAAACCACAAATATCAAGCATAGTAACATATTAAAAATCCTAACGTGCTAACATACGTTTATCCATGCGTTTAAGTGGGGGTTAACGATTACCTTATATCCCATGAAAATCGAACCTTACCAGTATCCTGGTTAAAGATTCAAGCTTTAATTAGCAAAATCAACACCTAAAAATAATACCAATATTTCTCACATTAGAAGTAAGGAAACAAAAAATATAAGACTTTATAAAACTTAATTTATGACATACTTAAATATTATTTTACCTTAAAATTATTAACCAAAATAAACCAAGAATGCAGCAACTCATCTGCTCACGCAACATGAGTTGCATGCAAAAATAAAAAGAGGGAGGCTCAAAGGGGGGGTGAAAGGAAGGGATAATAGCTATTTTCAGGTTGGGGTTTTTAGGCTAGGAAAGAAGGTAGATGGGGAAGGATTTCGGGCAAGGGAAGGGTGCAGGAGTGAAGAGGGGGAGGGGCTAGGCGGTTTGGTGGCCAAGAGCGACAAAGGTGGCGACAGCTAGGCGATGAAGATGGCTGCCGAAGTGGACAGGGCTGAGAAGGAAGGAAAAGAGAGGGGAAAAATGGAGGGGTGAGGGGGCTTGTTTCGGCTAAACAAGGTATGGGGGTGGTAGAGGGGGTTGTAGGGAGTGGATTGGTGGTTTGGGTGGCGGCAGAGGCGGCCAGACGATGACGAACGATGGGGTTGCAGGGGGCTGCCGAAAAGGGAGAAAATGGGGAGAAAAAGAAGAGGGGAGGAAGAAGGGGGCTGCGGGGTGGCTTGGGTGGTCTTGTGGTGGTGCAGAGCTGAGGTATAGGGTGGCAGTGGGTGGTGCAGGGGCTTGGTGCAGCAGTTGATGTAACACCCCAAAATTCACTAATTTTTTTTTTTAAAACGAAAGCCATTAAGATAGAAACACTTAAAACCTGTGAATTTTGGGAATGTTACCGCCACACTTAGTACCAGACCGGTTCTCTCCGACCGTTCCAGTACCAAGTGCTAAGGCTAAAGGAAAGAAATACTCAGTTATAAATTCAATACATTCCAAATTCCAAATACGCATTAACGGTTGTAAAACAAAAGTCAGAGTACGCATAAAGAATTATTATTCAAATTAGAAAAGAGAAATAGATTACAACCGATAAAAAAATTAACAGAGTACGAGAAATTAAGAGTTAATTACAATACCCTTGAAGTTTCAAATAACACTTGTAACTTCCAGATTCAAATACATTTAAACAAGATAAAACTCGATGGGTCAAATTCCGGACTGCCTACTCACTCAAATCAGGCCTGCCACCCCAAAACAGTCTCTGATCTTAAACCTGCACAAGAGGTCTGCTCCCCACCATTAGTGGATCATCACAGGACCCATCAACCAAGGTAGTATCAGTACGGATTCAGTACTGAGTAAGGTGACTTGATCACTAAGGCCAACACATAAATACATAAATCATGCAAGACGTAAAAGTGCATAATTACCAACACAATGACATAAGGTGCTTACGACCATCCAAGTAAGAGTACAAGGCCCGATTGTAGACTGGATTAATTTTTAAATTAATCTCTGATCAGAATTCATTTCACACCATACTTTTTATCAAGTCCATACGAGTACGGGAACCCCACTATTTTAGCCGGTGGATTGGTCGCAAGGATAACATACCCTACCACTATTTTAGCTGGTGGATCGGTCGCGAGGGTAACATAAAATATTGATCGCAATAAATAGGTTAAAAGTAACTCCGAAGAAAATAAAACGATGTTTACAAAAAACAAAACCAAGTAAAGTTGGGTCCAGCAAGGTACGCCTTAAGGTTATCAATCCACTAAACCTGTAGGACTAGGGTAAACCTAGTGGGGTTACTACCCCCTTACGGACGAACTAATTACAAGACCATAATCACAGCAGCAAAACACAAGGTCACTTACGCTACCCCATCGTACAATCCTCACAAGCTAATCCGGATTTTAAAATTTACTTGAAACAAGGTAAATACATTTTCAGTTAAAACATTTAGGATCGTGAGGACCGAATCTCTAACCGAAACCCGATTCTCAACAACTAGGCTCTGATACCACTTTGTAACACCCCAAAATTCACTAATTTTTTTTTAAAACGGAAGCCATTAAGATAGAAACACTTAAAACCTGTGAATTCTGGGAATGTTACCGCCACACTTAGTACCAGACACCCAAACAACACTTACATTACATTCCTTACATCCCAAATTAACTTTCCATACGTAAATTTAATACCCATGCAGACATTAATCTCCCCATGCAAACCTTCGAACCTTTTTCTTGCAAACCCTAAAATTCCACGTGAAACCCTAAATTCAATCATGCAAACCTTAATACCACCATACAACCATCAATGTCACCATATAAATCCTAATACCACCATACAACTATAATTACCACCATACAAACCTTAATATCATCATACAAACCCTAATACCAACATACATCCATTAATACCACCAGGCAAACCCTAGATTCTATCATACAAAACCATAAATTCAATCCAACCAAAACCAAAGATTCACCCATACCAAACCCTAAATTCAAACCATAAAGATTCTTCCATACCAAACCCTAAATTCAAACCATAAAGATTCTTCCACATAAAATCATAAATTAGAATCTCCTAAGGAAAACTATAAATTGAATTCCCCCAAGCAAATCATAAATTGAATTCCCCCATATAATATCATAAATTACATTTTCCCAAATAACATAAAAAAATAGATTCTCCCAAACAACCATAAATTCGATTATTCCATATAACCTCATAAATTACCTTCTCCCAATTAACATCCTAATTTAAATTCTCCCAAACAAACCATAAATTCGAATCTCCCATATAACATCATAAATTACCGTCTCCCAAATAACATCCTAAATTATATTCTCCCAAACAAACCATAAATGTGATTATTCCATATAACCTCATAAATTACCTTCTCCCAATTAACATCCTAATTTAAATTCTCCCAAACAAACCATAAATTCGAATCTCCCATATAACATCATAAATTACCGTCTCCCAAATAACATCCTAAATTAGATTCTCCCAAACAAACCATAAATTCTGTTCTTCCACACATAAAATCATACATTAGATTATTCCTTATAAAACCATAAAATTTGGTTAACTCACTTCCCTTAATCAAATTCTTTCCCCATCCTCCTTTTTCATCCTTCCTCTCACACAAACCACATCGACTTCCTCACATACACAACACATATCATCATACATAATTAATACACATACCATGCACAATATACTTCAACTCCAAGTCATACCACATATAAAAATATTTAATAATAATAAACACTAGATACATAACATGCGAAACACATAATACACATAAGCACATAAAAGGCCTTAGCACTCCTTACCTAAAACGTCACCGGTCTTGGTGCACGCTCCCATGCCTCCTTAGGATTTTGACTGGTTTTACCTATTTTGAGAGAAAAGCTAAAATTAGACTCTCTCCTATCAAAATAATATTAAACACTAATTTAATATAAGAATAGTTTTTTTAATAAAATAATAATAAAAAAATACCAAAATAATATCAATATTAATATTAATAAGAATAATAAAATAGTAGAAATAATAATAAAAAGGCATTACTCAAAAATAAAGTGAAATAAGGGTTTCGAACCCTTTACCAAAATAATACTAAAAAGATTATTTGTAAATTAAATAACCCAATTCAGAAATAATAATAATAATAATAATAATAATAATAATAATAATGATAATAATAATAATAATAATAATAATAATAATAATAATAATGCATATTAAAATATAAATATTAAGAATAATAATAATAGTATTTATATGTAAATAATTGAAATAAAATAATCTAAGGGTTATAAAAATAGGGAAAATAGCTGAGAGGGTCTAGGGTTCAACCAAATGTTGGTGGGGATAGGCGGCACCGGAGGTGGCGCACGGCGGTGGCGGCGGTGACCGGAAAGAGGAAAGAAAGAGGGGAAAGTTGCATGCTGGGAATAAGATAGGAAGAATTAAAATGGGAGTTGGGTTGTTTTGAGTTCCCCAGAAGGAGAGGGACAGAATAGAGGTGGTGGCGCAGCCAAAGGTGGCGGCGCACGGCGGCGGCGGCGGTGGCCGAATGGAGGAGAAGAAGGAAGAGAGAGGAGGAGAGGGAGAAAAATGAAACTAAAGGTAGGGGAAGGTAGGGCAGGGTCTGTAGAACATTTTTGGAGGTGAAAGAAGCGGCCTTAACGGCGGAGGAGGTGGCTAATGGCGGCGCCAAGGTGGCGGAGGCAGAAAACAGGGTTGATCGAGAAGAGAACTTCGCACAGCTGGGGCAATTTGTGCAGGAAGAATCGAAGGGCGAGATAGATTTGGTTAGATAGAGGGCGGTGCAAGGATGACATGGATGGCCAGAAAGGGCGGCGAAGTTGGCCGTAGACGGAGAACGAGGCATTTGAAGTGGCGACAGTGGCAAGGTCGGGATTCTGGGTTGGGGGGATCAAGAGCTCGATACAGAGCTGCTTACGAGGGTATTTATAGTCTTAGAAGGGAGGATAGGGTTCTTTGGGTCGGTTAGTAGATAAGGAAGGTAGGGTCCCGGTCGCCGGTGGCGTGGGTTGGCCGACGGCAACAAAACGGGCATGGGTGTGCGCAGGAGAGAGAGAGAAAGGATGAATCGAGAAGAGGGAGATTTGGTTAGGTCAAGAGGGTTGGCGATTCAGGGGGAAGAGATAGGAATAAAAATCGCCAGTCAAAACGACCGTAACCGGCGGCGAAAAACCAGGGGTGAGCGGCGGTGCAGGTGCTGGTCGACGGGCTGACAGGCACGAAGGAGGAAGAAGAAGAAAGGGCCGGACCGGGCGGTTCGAGGAGGAAAGAAGAGAAAAGAAAAGAGGGAAGACCGGGCCGGTCTGGGCGCGACGGAGGAGGAGGTTTAATGAAACAACGGGTTTCAGTGTTAAAAGAGTCAAAACGTGACGTAGAGGGGGATGGCAGAAGAAATGTGCGCGGCGCGGGCTGGGCTGCGTCGAAGGAAGGAGGGCGGGAAAAACTGGGCTGCGAGAGGGGCGGGCCCAAACGGGAAGGAGAGGAAAAAGAAAAATAAAGAAAAAGAAAGAAAGAAAGGAAAAAGGAAAAGGAAAAAGGGGAAAAATAATTAGTTTTGGTATTTAAGTTAATTAAAATATTTGGGATATTTAAAAATAATAATATTTAAGTAAGATAATATTTAAATCCCTTTTTAGGCTAAATAATGATTTTTAAAAGATTTTTCATAAATTATATTTTAATTAACAAAACATCCTAATTTTCTCTAATTAAATTATTTATAAAATTAATATTAATTTGAAACTATTTTCTCCTTCTTATTTTAAATAAAATAATTTATTTAATTAATTTCCAAATAAAATCCTTAATTAGTTTAAATACCCAAATTCCTCCTAATTAAAATACATATAAATCTCTTCTTGAATTTCCCTAGTTAAATATCCTTTTATTTTATTAAAAATAATTTATTTAAATAAATTTTCTAATAAAACATCATTTAAATATAATTTATAAAATTAGAAATTTTCGGGGCATTTCAGTTGAAGCGGTGGAGGGTGGCGGCGTGGCCAAAGTAGGGAGGAAAAAGGAAGGAGAAGAAAGGGAGAAGACGAAGGTCAGTGAAGGGGAAAGGCTTGAAGAAATGGGGCAATGAGAGGTGAAGAAAAAAAAAAGAGGGAGGATAGGAGGTGGTAGGGTGGCAGGGAGGGGACGACGAAGAGGGGGAATGAAAATAGGGTATGAGGGATGGTTTGCAGGGCTGGCCAGGTCCGAAAATAGGAAGAAAATGATGGGAGAGAGGGAGAGGCAGGTGGTGGCAGCGAGAGATTGCAAGCGGTGGTCGGGTGTGGCGTCGAGGGGTGTGTGCTGTGTCGGGGTTAGAGGTAGAAGAAGAAGGAAGGGAGAGGAGGGGCAGGCCGGGCGTAGGGGGGGAAAAAAAGAAGTTGGGCCGGCCCAGGTAGGAGGAGAAAAGGAAAGAAAGAAAAGAGGGGGGAAGCTAGGTTAGTCGGTGCGGGCGGGGGAGAGGGAGAACGGGCCAGCGGCCCAGGCGAGTAGGGGGAGGGAGAAGGCAGGCTGGCCTGTCGGGCGGCCCAAAGGAGGAAAAAAAGGGAAAAGAAAGAAAGGATGAAAAATGAGAAAAAGGAGAAGGAAAGGAAAAAAAATGAAAAGGAAAAGGAAAATGGAAAAATGGGAGAATTTAAAATAATTTAATTCATAAAATAATAGGATGTAATATTTTTGATAATAAGTTTATTTAATAATATAATATAATATAATTAAATATATGGGCTTAAAAAGGATAATTTTGGTAAAATATTAGTTTGATAAAAATTATTTAAATAAAAATAGTATGATAAAATAACAAAATATTTGTTTTAATTTATTAAATATTCCTATCCAAATTTATATACTCAAAATTCCATTAAATAATTAAATTAAATAATTTTAAAAGCTAATTTATCCTAAATAAAAGCTATTTATTAAATTTCAGGTTTTTAAAATTTCGGGGGATTACAATAGGTCTTATAAGATTGGTGTAAGTAAATCAAGCATACATTATCACATAGGCTTTAGTTGATTCATATCTTTTGAGGTGATAATATAATGTCAGATGGGTGTAAGAAGTCAGACATACATTGTCACATGGACTTTAGTCAGTTCATATTTTCTAAGACAACAGTACAACGACAAATAGGCGTAAAGAAATCAAATGCTACACTATCACACTAGAATTAAGAACATAATTAAACATTAGTTAAACACTACATTCAATAATATTACACTATCAAATATGATAACTAACACAATATAATTAAGAAGAGAAAGTACACACCAATTAAACAATATATTACAATAATATTACAAAATCAAATACGATAAATGGCAACAGAGCTAATGATTCTCCATCATTCTTCTCGTAGTTGATGCATGTATGATCCTATGATCTGATTTCTCTTGGTCGGTCATATTAGGTGTGTCATGACAATTTATAGCTATATTTAATTTCGTTTCCTTCAACCGCCTTTGTTCGACCCTGTACTATTTTTGTTTATCGATATTTAACCCTATCCGTCTCCTTATCTATTACCATTTTCTCTAGTATCACATTTCTACCTCATGTAATTTCTAGAAGCCCATCGATATTTGAACCTTGACCTTCAACTTGACTACTTTTTTTTTTGCCTTTCTCCTTGTGTGTCGCTTTTCTACGTTTTTGTCCATAGATCCTACCAATGAAACATCGGTCTTCAAAACATTAGGGGTAGGTGAGTGTACATACTTAACTTTAAAACCTTTACTTGCTTTAATGCAGAACCTTGCCTGCTACCCTCATTCATTACCATCCATGTTCACTACTAAACAAGTTATTATACTTTGTTATGTATTCTTTATATACATCCTTAATTATATTTATCTCATTGACGCCACTTTATAATTACATTTACAATTATGACTATAACAACTAATAAATTGATTAATATTTTTATCAACATAAGAAAATTGATTCATCATTGTCTTCATAGTTCTTTTAGGTCCTCCACCACGATATTGTTTAAAGTATGCCATCACTTTTTTCTAGAAAATCTTGCATTTCTACCAATTTTATGAATTATCGCATCTAAAAAATATATCCATTACCTAAAGAGGATTTATTCTTTTCTTTTTTCGTCATTTACCATAAAATCGGCTGCTAACCTCACATAGAGATTCCATCTAAGTGTCATCTTTAACTTGATTTTTGGTAGAATATTCTAAAATTCCAAAATCGCTAACAAATATGACTAAGGGAGAATTGAAATCATGTTGTGAAAATTTTTAAATATCTTAAAAATTTTAATCAAATGAAAGTGTGGTATTTAAAGGTTAAAATAATTGAAGATTTTGATTGAACAAGTGACATATTTCATTTGAAAATGATAGATTTTGAAAATCTTGATAATATTGAATACTTTAAAAATTAGAATTTTATTGATATTGAAAATTTTAGATATTTGAATAATTTGAATTTGGAGGATAATGATGATTTGTGATATTTTTCAAAATTAGAATATTGTGCATTTTGGATATTTTTATTTGAAATCTCTATTGAATTTGAATAATTTTGGATTATCAAAAATATTCAAAATAAATAAATAAATTAAGTAGGATCCGTTTTTTTAAAATAGAAACAATGAAGATAAATGAAGAAAATAAATATATTTGAAGACTATAAAACAATTTTATATTAAGAATATAGAAAAAATGATATAAAAAATTATTGGATAAAATATAATATATTTATATATAATTAATTATTTATTTATTATCGTTACCAATAACGATTTTTAAATACGTCAGACACGCAAGTGTCATGCATACACTTGATACATCTTTTTTTTTTTTTTTTTTTTAAATATCAGATATATTAAAATTTTAAGATATTCTTAAATTAAAGGTATGTTTTTTGGTCACATCTATGACTATGACTAAGTTAAATCTGAGATTGGGAAGGGCTCCCCTCCCCCCCGGATTACAGATCCTCTAACGAAGATAATTTTTTTTTTCTCAACTAATCGCCCGATCGGCGTCCAACCCAAACACCCTATCAATATTTGTTTGGGTCGGGCACAACATTGTCAGCCCGGATACAATCATAGGTTAATAAAGACGGACAGGAGAAAGGAAACTGGTTAGTGCAGTCTGCGCAGCCACTCCCTCCTCTTCCTTCGATCTTTCCCTACCTCGCTCGCTTTGCTTTTCTCGGTATTAGTTTCTGCAGCCACAATTGATCTCCGTCCATAACATCGAGCTCGCTGAAATCAAAACTCTATTTATTGAAGGGTAAAGCCTTACTCTTCTGCGTCTCTTCCATGGGTCAGCATATGGCAAATTCTAGGGCTTCTCAAGCTGCTGGAGAGTTTCTCGGAACGAAAATAAAAGTCGAATGTTTTCTTCCAAAATTTACTCAAATATTAGTGGAGAGAATCGAATAGTTAAGCTGTAACATTTTTATTATTTATAATTTTTTTTCATCTTATTTTCTTGAGTGAGCCAAACACAAGAAAACACTTTGACTCTAATTCTTTATCCTTTCCTCTGGAACCAAATATTTTAAGGATTTAGTGATGAGATGGTTTGAAATTCGTGTTTTCGAGCTGAAACTCGAGTGGAATTGGATTACTAGGGTTTAGGGTTTTAAGGCAACTGCATATTTTTATTCCAGGATGTTTAATTTATTTATCTTTTGATGTAACATGTGTTGAGGTTTCGATTTCTAGAGTTGTTTAAGGTGATATGAAAGGTTATGTATCAGTCGCACTGCGAGCCTAAGAAAATATAATTACTAGCTGCAATCGTTGATGCTTTTTATCTTTTTCTTGCTAGGTGTAACATTGGAAGATAGGTTTTTGTTTTGTACAATCAATCAGCTGCCGAGTGGGTTGGTATCTTAGTCTCTGCATTCTGATTAGATATGGTTAGGAAGAAGAACCCTCATGTCTTTCTGGACATATCTATAAATGGGGATCCTGCTGAAAGGATTGTTATTGAGGTAAATATGGCATCCAATATCAACCTGTTGAGCTCTCTCTCTCTGATATGTGTATCCCGTCATTACTCATTTGCTAAATCAAACTTATTTCCATATGCATTTTTATATAGCTATTTGCTGATGTCGTTCCAAGGACAGCAGAAAACTTCCGTGCACTTTGTACAGGTAAATTACTTATACATGTTGCTTCATCTTTATTTGCATGTTGCTTCATCTTTATTTGCAATTTTAGTGGAAATTTATTGTCTTTCCTTTAGTTTCATGAACTTTTTACTGGCAAATCATATATACATATTGCTTCGTCCTTATTTCCTTTTTTCTAGTAAGTATTTGAATTGGAGAAATTGTCACAGGCGAGAAGGGTGTTGGTGTTGTCACTAAGAAACCTCTTCACTTCAAGGGATCAATTTTTCACCGAGTAATTAAAGGATTCATGGCTCAAGTAAGCTCTTTATGATCATTAGTGAGATATGAGAATTGTTCCTATGAACTGATGGCACTATTTAGGCTATTTTTGTTGCTTGCATTTGAAAGATGGTCTTTGGTATCTTCACCCAAGTTTGTGCAGCATCTGTTCTTTGAGCAGAAGATAAAATTTCTTTACTTTTGATTTGAGAACTATAGGAATGAAAGCAGGCTTTCACATCATCTGCTTTTGATGTGGTCTAGCGGTTTTTTTGGATGATAGAGGCTCCCTGTTGTCTAGCAGCATCTGTGGTGGGCACATGTTATGGTTTGCTTTTTGTGTTGTAGCATCTAATTTCAAACATTGGTACTAAGCTGGATTGTTTTTGTTCTTCCTTTTTCTTGGATCAGTGAGACTTTTGAAGCCAAACTGTACAATTTTTTTCTTTTCCAGCATCTATAGTGGGAATATGCTTTTATTGGACTTTGCTTTCAGCTGAAGCTGTTGTCCCTTCTAGTACTGCTACATGTGTGTGCCCCACCCCTTTCTGATTCAGGCTGTCCTTTATTTGCTTGATCTTCTCTTCTCTCTAGGCCGTGGTGAAATTTCCTTTCTTCCTTCTATTGCCTATCACCCACACTTATACTGCCTAGACTATTGCACAGAAGATTTGGTCACAGTTTATTTGGGTCAAAAATTTATATTGTTTGCTCATGATTGTGTTTGGCAACTTGCAGTTATGAAATGAAAAAATGTGCTCTGTTATTTGTGTCAACCCATTTTGGACTCGTGTTTTAAGTCTTTTTTTCCAGTTATTTGTTTGTTGATATTTTTTTGGTAATCAATGGTCATTATATTAATACCAAAATTGAGCCTTATGTGTATCACGTCACCTGCTATATGCCTTCGTATGCTAAGTAGTGATTAAATGTAATTCACTCAAAATTCTCTAATAACTAGCTGCTCTTGGACAGTACAGCAGTTGTCCATATACATTGAGCACGACATTTTTGGTCAAAGCAAAATGGAAAATGCACTTTTGTTGAAAGATGGAGGAATTTCTGTTCTGCCATAAGCCTTATGTCAATGCACAATATGTTCTTTGCTTATTCCCTTTCAAGATCATCTATGCAACCTTCTGTTCCCAAGATCTGGTCTATGTCTGCTTCTCCCAGCCATTTCAAAATCAATCTCCAACACTGCCTAGCATAAACACAGGTCACGGATACATGCTCAAGCTTTATCCTTGTTTCTCAGAAGCTTTACAGTGATCCTCCATCTTTTATCTACTGAGTAGCGTGGAATGACCTGCCAGCCAGCTTATGTCTTGGCATGCCCTCATGCTTCCAAACCAGGTGATTCCATGGTTTTTTCTCCATCCTGTATCTGATGGAGTCATAGGCTCTTCCGATTGAGTACTTCTCCCTGCCCAGTTCAACTGGGCTGATCAGATTCATCAGCAAAGGTCTAAGTTTCACAGTGCTCCTATAAACCCGAGATTAATGCGGTTTAGTCTCTATGTGCTCCATTGGATTACCCTTAATGTAGGCTCTATGTGCCCATTTAATCCATAATCCATTTATTAGCAAACAGTCTCCATAGCCACTTATCCATTACTGCTATGTTCCATGATTTGAGGTCTGTCACCCCTAGTCCACCCTCTTCTTTTGGTAAACAAGCTGTTTTCCAGGCTACCAAGGACTCGTGTGATGCAGTAGAGTGCCCTGTCCGGAGAAACCTCCTACAAATATATTCCGCCTTGTGAATGATAGCAGCAGGAGCCAGGAGCAACATAATTTGTGTCCAAAATGTTTCCTGTTATAACAGAATTTATCAGCTGTATTGTTCCGGCATAGCTTAAATAGCTGCTAGCCCAATTTGGCACCCTTTGCAGTAGCTTGTCAATGATAGTTCTGAACTGCCCCATAGGCAATATCTAGTGGCACACCCAGATATCTGGGAAGTCCCCTTCAATACATCCAAAGTTCTGCAACACCTGAAGCTTGGTTTCTTAATCCAGCAATACAAAGAGCTTCTTGCTGTATTAATTTGTAACCCAGATATCTGGGAAGTCCCCTTCAATACATTCCAAGATCTGCAGTACCTGAAGCTTGGTTTTTTAATCCATCAATACAAAGAGCTTTTTGCTGGATTAATTTGTAACCCAGTACAGTCAGAAAATTCTCGCAAAGCACCTCTTTTTATTGATCTTTATTATTAATTAGAGATCTAACTTATTTGTTCAATAGTTAACAATAAGAAGTAACTAATTATGCAATGTAATATTATTTTATATGGATAATGTTACTTCAAATTATTTGTGTTTCTTGTGCACCTGCTTTATTATTTTTTGGGAGCAGATCCATCAAAGTTTTTGGGTCTTTCCATTCCCTTAGTACAGAATATGCTATCTTACACCAGTTATTCAGCTGCATAATTACTGAAATAATCAATTGTTTCTGCTGCTGCATGCAGGGTGGTGACTTTTCCAACAGAAATGGTATGACTTGTTATTTTATGTTTGTTATTTTCTTGTTCCCCATTTTGGTTGAACTACTGCAGATGTCTATGACACCCACATGCTCATGTCCAGACGTGTAAGGAACAAAATTTTACTGCTTTGCAGGCACTGGTGGAGAAAGTATTTATGGAGGCAAGTTTCAGGGTAAGCAGTTTCTTCCTTTGCATTTCTTGGTATTTTCGGTTGCATGAGGATATCTTCAACTTGCCCGTCTATTGTTGTTGCAGATGAGAATTTCAAGCTGCACCATGATGGGCCTGGTTTTCTCTCTATGGCAAATGCTGGTCCCAACACCAATGGATCCCAATTTTTTATAACCTTCAAACGCCAGCCTCACCTTGATGGGTACTTTATTGAATTATTTTCACCTTGATCAAGTTCTTCTGCAGCCTTTTTATACTGGTTTTTGTTTGATTTGGTAGTAAGCATGTTGTCTTTGGAAAAGTTGTGAAGGGAATGGATATTGTGGAAAAAATTGAACGAGTTGAAACAGACAATGACAAACCTGTCCACCCTATCAAAGTTGAGGAGTGTGGTGAAGTTTCTGACAGCAAAAGTTCAGCTGCTGTTGAAGCAGCAAAGGGTAATATTTAGTAGTGCCATTGTGAATACTAATTTTGTTGCTGCGAATTTTCATTCTGTACTTTACTCCTGTTGATTCTTTTTCTTTGATAGGGAAAAGGAAAAAGTCGGGGAAGCTTCTTGATTCCGATGATGGTTCAAATGGCAAAGCTAAGGCAAGGCGTCAGAAACCTCTTAAAAACAAACAGAAGAAGAGAAGACGATATTCATCTGATTCATATAGCAGCTCGGATTCTGATAGTGATCCATACAGCAGCTCAGATTCTGATAGTGATTCAGATTCCTATACTTCTGATTCTGATTCTGATTCTGACACATTATCAGACTCAAGTTCATCCAGTTATGAGAGGCGAAGGAAGAGGAAGAGGTCCAGTAAAAGTGATAAGAAGAAGCTTGGAACGAAAATTAGAGATAGGCGTAAGGGAAAGAGTTCTCAAAATCAGAAACCTATGCGCAAATCCAAGAGGTATGGTTTTCAGTCAATAAAGCTCGTGCCATGTGTGTTGTCCTTCTGTTAGTTCTCTACTGGCCTCAATGTCTCTCTTGCATTTTTTGTTTTCTAGGAGTTCAAAGGTCTCTAGTGATTCTGAAACTGGTACCACAAGCAGCAGCAGTAGTTCTGATAATGAACGATCCAGAGGCCATAACCGAAGCAAATCCCGCAGTCTTGGTTAGTCATTTGCCTTTGTGCCTATGTTAAATGTCTCTTGATTTCATGGAAAAATTGCAATTGTTGCTTCTTCATGGATATCTGCCTTTTACTGTTTCCTGAACTTTTGGCCATTTGATTTTCCAGATCTGGGAAAGAAGTCATCTACCTCTCATGGAAAGCACCCAAAGGATGGTGCACAAAATAGAATTGATAGCTTATTAGATGAGGGTAATGGTCATGAACAGAAAACTGACGGAATTTCGACAAATGGGCAGCAGATAGAAAATGAATCCAGGGAAGTTTTGAGTCAAGCTCAATCAGATGCCTTAGACAAACTCAGGTTGCTTGTTACCAACCTTTTTATTTCTCAGTGTATCACCTTTTTGTTTATCGATTATCATGGGCCTGACATTTCCCAATATGCACACACATACTGGTGCACCAAAATTGAAATATATGCCTGATAAATTATTTTTCTAAGAATATCCATTTGTTCTTGAATGACAGAAGTCCGACTCCAAGCCAAAAACCAAGCCAGAAGGTTAGCCCTAGAAAAAGTCCTAGTATGGGTCCTGAAAAGAGTCCCAGGGTAAGTCCAAAAGTGGAGCGAGCTGATAGAAGTCCAGTTAAAGAGGTAGTTACTGCTGCCAATCAGTGTCAAGATATATCTGAGAAGCCATCTCAAAATGGTGATCAAAAGCGCATCAGAAAAGGCCGTGGCTTTACTGAGCGCTACTCTTTTGCACGGCGGTATCGGACACCTTCTCCAGATAATTCACCTCGAGGGTCATACCGATATGGTGGAAGAAATTTTTATGACAGGAACACTAATAGGTAACTTCATGGCAGTATATTTTGATCTTCTCTTTGTGAAACCAGTTTGAGCTACATGTTTTATTGCTTCTCATAGGCCTTCAAGCTACAGAGGTTATTCAGAGCGCTCTACATATCGGCGTTACAGAAGCCCGCCAAGAGGCAGAAGGTCCCCCAGGTACTCCTTTGTACTCTGTAGTTCAATTGAATTTAGTTCTTATCTCATCTTTTCAATTTTATCATCGTCCTCTCTCTTTTTAGTTTGTTGTATGTAACTAACACATTCATTCTTATCCTTATGCATTGCAATTTTTATAGTGCTCAGCTACATAAAGTCTACCATCTTTATTGACTTGTGGTAGCAGATTCACTGCTCTCAGTCACTTCCTTCCACCCGCAGATATGCTGTAATGAATTAAGCAATAGAAAACAGAGATATAGAAAAGAAGAATGATGATATTAATGAAAAATAGTCCTGCCAGATATTCGAGGTTCTGGCCCCTCCCGTTTACAATCGACTTCTCTACTTCCTCTCCCCTCGTTCACTTCCTTCTTTTAAATATGAAAGACTCCCCACGACTCAAGACGCACAATAACAGAAAAAGATGACTCAACAAGTAGGTCCTAACAGGCTCCACAGCTATGTGCTCTGCTAAAAGACCGAAAAAACCCCTGCCATAACTAATTCACCCGCCTAACCCCATCACCCAGCCCTTTTATCCCTCCGGACGTAAGTATATTTGATTATGGGTCTATCATTACTCTCCCCTCGGACCTTCACCTTGTCCTCAAGGTGAAACTCAGGGAACTGCTGGTTGATGAGATCAAATTCCTCCCAAGATGCTTCGAACTCCGGCAACCCTTTCCACCTGATCAGAACTTCCAGTATGCCCTTGGAGTTGTAGCACAAATCTAGGACAACTTCAGGTTCAACCTTCCATTCTGTATCAGAGGTTAGAATCGGGGTAAAAGGTTGGGCCTGACTTCCTTCCCCCACTGCCTCCTTGAGTAAGGACACATGAAAAACAGGATGTATGGAGGCATCATCCGGTAACTTAAGGCGATATGCCACCTTTCCCACCCTGGCTTCCACTTGGTATGGGCCAAAATACCTTGGGGCTAGTTTCTCATTGAGGCGTTTAGCCAAAGACCTGTGGCGATATGGTTTTTGTTTCACAAATACCCAACTTCCTACCGAAAACTCCTGCTCCCTTCTCTTCTTGTGCTTCATTCTCAACTGAGCCCGCTGGAGGTGATATTTCAATTCCTCCAGAACTGCATCCCTCTCCTTAAGCTTGTGCTCTACTGCAGCAAATGGAGTATTCCCGGTTTCATAACGCAGCAGTGAGGGGGGGTCCCGGCCATATAAGGCAGCGGAAGGTGTGGACTGGATGGCCGAATGGTAGGATGTATTATACCAAAACTCTGCCCAGGGTATCCACTTTACCCACTGCTTGGGTTTGTCCCCCAAAAAACAACGTAAGTAGGTCTCCAGACTCCGATTGACCACCTCTGTTTGGCCATCCGTTTGGGGATGGTATGCCGAGCTAAAACGCAACTTTGTGCCCTGCAGCTTAAATAGTTCCTTCCAAAAGTTGCTCACAATCACCTTATCCCGATCTGACACTACCGATTTTGGGATCCCATGTAAGCGAACTATCTCTTTCACGAATACAGCAGCAACAACACGTGCAGTAAAGGGATGCTTCAAGGGAATAAAATGGCCATACTTGGTCAAACGGTCCACTACTACCATTACGCAGTCATAACCTTCTAAACTAGGCAATCCTTCCACAAAGTCTAGTGAAATATCTTCCCAGACCTGTTGGGGAATGGGCAAGGGCTGTAGCAACCTTGCTGGGCTCAAAGTCTGGTATTTATTTTGTTGGCATACCCCACACCCAGCAACATAATCCTGAACCTCTTTTCTCATTCCTGGCCAATATACCTTCCTTGCTAACCTATGATATGTTCTTAACACTCCCGAGTGGCCTCCCAATCCTCCACCATGAAATTCTGCCAGTAACTTCCTCTTCCATTCAGACTTTGCCGGAATGACTAAACGCCCATGATACATTAAGTTTCCTTGCTGTAGGTTGTAACCTCCTGTGTTCGGCGTCCCCTGTTGTAACTCCTGCATTATGGCCCTCAATTCCGGGTCAGCTCCCACTTCAGATTGAAGGGAACTCCAATCCTTTATCCACACAGTAGAAAGAGCAGCACAGTCAGCTTCCGATTCCCTCCGGGAGAGTGTGTCCGCAGCCTTATTTTCCCTTCCGGGCTTGTATTCGATAGTAAAGTTGTAACTCCACAACTTTGCAATCCATCTGAGGTGCTCTTCGGGTATTACTCGCTGCTCCAACAAGTACTTTAGGCTCCTTTGATCAGTCCTCACTATAAATCTCTGCCCCATAAGATAGTGTCGCCATCGCTGGATGGCCAACACTACTGCCATTAATTCCCTTTCGTACACGGATTTCAGACGTGCTCGCTGGCCTAAGGCTTGGCTAAAATAGGCGATGGGATGCTGTTTCTGCATCAGCACTGCTCTAATGCCAATCCCCGAGGCATCCGTTTCTATCACAAAGGGTTCCCGAAAATCAGGCAGCCCCAAAACTGGTACTGATGACATGGCCTGCTTGAGTTTATCAAATGCTTCATGAGCCTCGACAGTCCACCCGAAGCTATCTTTTTTTAATTGAGCTGTGAGAGGAGCTGCTATGTGCCCGTAGTGCTTCACAAATTTCCTGTAATATCCTGTCAAACCCAAAAATCCCCGTAGATCCTTCAACGTTTTTGGTACCGGCCAATTCTTCATACACTTGAGTTTAGATGGGTCAGCCGCCGCCCCTTCAGCAGAGATTATATGACCCAAATACTCCAGTTCCAACTGTCCAAATGCACATTTTTTTATGTTCACTGTTAGGGCATTAGTACGCAATACTTCAAGCACTATTGTTAAGTGTTTGGTGTGACTTTCCATATCTTGGCTATACACCAATATATCGTCAAAAAATACCAATACGAACTTACGGAGGAAGGGTTTAAATACATCATTCATCAAAGCTTGGAAGGTAGCCGGGGCATTAGTCAGTCCGAACGGCATTACCAGGAATTCATAGTGCCCCTCATGTGTCCGGAAAGCAGTCTTTGGGACATCCTCTGGGTTGACTCTGATTTGGTGGTATCCCGACTTCAAATCCAGCTTGGAGAACATAGATGCCCCATGCAGCTCATCAAGCAGTTCATCAATCATAGGTATGGGAAATTTATCAGGAATTGTCACCTTGTTCAGTGCTCTGTAGTCAATACAGAACCGCCAACTGTTGTCTTTCTTCCTGACTAGTAGCACTGGGCTTGAGAAAGGATTGTGGCTGGGTCTAATCACCCCGGCTGCCAGCATTTCGCCCACTAAATGTTCAATCTCATCCTTCTGCACTTGAGGATACCGGTAGGGCCTCACACTTATTGGACCAGTACCAGGGATCATTGGAATTTTGTGGTCCAATCTGTGTTGGGGGGGGGGGGAGTCCCCACGGTTTCCTTGTTACCTCAGGAAAACTCTGCACTACCTCCTGTAGTTGGAAGGGTATATCAGCTGGTACTTGTTCTGAGCAGAAATTGGATGCAAGTGCACAACATTCAAGTAAAATTCCTTGTCCCCCTTGGCGTACTGTTCGAATTAAGGATTTAAGGGAGACCTGGGTTCTGCACAAATCAGCATCTCCCCGTAGTGTGACTGCCGTCCTATTCACCGTAAATTTCATCAGTAGGTTTCTCCAATTGATCTGCATCATACCCAATTTTTCCAACCATTGCATTCCTAATATGGCATCTGCACTTCCTAACTGAAGGGGCAGAAAATCCTCGATTACCTCAACCTCAGGTAGTGATAGCCGAATTCCCTTACATATCCCTTTTGTCTGAATAGGATTTCCTGTCCCCATAAGTACTCCATACGAGGCTGTTTCAGTTATAGGGAGTCCCAGCCTCTCCACCAGATCAGCTGCGATGAAATTATGCGTAGCGCCGCAGTCAATCAAAACAATTACTGTCTCCTCCTGAATCGTCCCTCTCAGCTTCATGGTTCTATCGAGCTGTGGGATCTTCTGTGTGTCCCCTTTGATGCCATCCACTTCATGCTGCCATTCTTCCTGTATCACAGTCAGTCTCTCCTCCAGAGTTCCCATTCGTTCTTCCATTGCTTCCATCTTCTTATGCGCCATTTGTCCCGATCACGCACGGCTCTGATACCAAAATGGTAGCAGATTCACTGCTCTCAGTCACTTCCTTCCACCTGCAGATATGCTGTAATGAATTAAGCAATAGAAAACAGAGATATAGAAAAGAAGAATGATGATATTAATGAAAAATAGTCCTGCCAGATATTCGAGGTTCTGGCCCCTCCCGTTTACAATCGACTTCTCTCCTTCCTCTCCCCTCGTTCACTTCCTTCTTTTAAATATGAAAGACTCCCCACGACTCAAGACGCACAATAACAGAAAAAGATGACTCAGCAAGTAGGTCCTAACAGACTCCACAGCTATGTGCTCTGCTAAAAGACCAAAAAAACCCCTGCCATAACTAATTCGCCCGCCTAACCCCATCACCCAGCCCTTTTATCCCTCCGGACGTAAGTATATTTGATTATGGGTCTATCAACTTGCTTCTTCTATGCCTTTGTTCTGTCATGCATGATAGATATCATGGCTTGATTTTGTTTGGGTTTTGCATTATATGTTCGTGCATTTCTTTCTATGGGCCTTCATATGTTCGTGCATTTCTTTCTATGGGCCTTCATGTTTTGTATGTTGCTCAAGTAGCTTCACAACATCTTTAGGATAAAGGCTATATTGGAAGTCTGCTAGTCTCATTTTGACAATTAACAATGATTTGTTTTATAAGAATAGACCACGGTAGCAATTGCAGTCATGGTGTTGCAGAGCCTACAATATTTTATATGCTGTGGTTGTCATGGTATTTTTTTTTTTCCAACAACAAATGCATGTGAAATTCTGAAACAGTCGCGCACAGCTAATTTTGCATGTGGAACTAGTATGGAACTGACATTTGATGGCCAGTAATTGTTCATGTACTCCATTGGTTTATCAGTATTTATGGGCTGATTGGCCACTGCCTTTCATTTGCTCTTTTTTCTCGTTACCATGGTTGAAAGTGCATGTAATATATGCGTCAAATTACTCGTGAATGTGGAACTTGGTGCTGATGCAGGGACCCTTGTTTCTCTGCAAAAAGGGTATTGAAATCTGATTGCTATCAAAACTCACAAGCTATTCATGAGGAGTTTTATTGTTCTAGGAGAAATGGCCTCTCAAAAGACCGGTCTTTTTCTTTCTATCCTTGTAAACTGAAACAAGAAGTAGGGCCTTGTTGACTTGGCCCGGTTAATCAAGATCTGTTGGCGACCTTGGCATAAATGTTCTGAGTCGAAGCATCTGGTTGAGTGATCATCGTAAAGAAGCCATTTGTTTTGTTTTATTTTATTGCTGGTATTTTTCTGGTTAATGTTTTTTGGGACATATTGGGCTGCTGAACTACCTGATTCAAACCTTCTCTTCTGGTAGTCCCATGTTTATATTTTGTTTATGCCTACCTGAATTTGTTCTACGTAGTCACTAGATATATCTGATGAACTACTTGATATTGATTTTTCTAGATACGTTAGGAGAAGCCGAAGTCCATCTCGCAGCCCTGCTGATAGGCGGCGTGGTGGCAGGTACCGCAGCCGAAGTCCACTTCGTTCCCTTAGTCCTGGTGAAAGACGAAATGCAATGAGTGACAGAATGAAGTCTCGCCTTGGAGCTCGAATGGATGATAAACATTCACCTCGCAGGGACAGGCTGAGATCCAGGAGCCGAAGTACAAGCTTGCCTCATTCTAGGTCTCCCGATGCCACTGGTGCACAGAGGCAAAGGGGGAAGGAACGTGCAGTTTCACCTCAGAAATCTGCGTCAAGCTCTCCTGGTGGGAGAGGCCTGGTTTCTTATGGAGACTTGAGTCCTGATGCTGGGTCACCATAGCTTTTCTGATTATATTGATTCTGAAATCATGACTACTACGTATGCGAAAACAAATTATTTTGTATTTTGAGGGTAAAATTTGATTTTTTATTTCTCTTCAAATATAATATATTAGGATATATAATAATAATAATTATATTTATGTTAAAAAGTATTTTTATATTTTTATTTTTTATATTAATGACTAAAGTTTCTCCCTAAAATACTTTTTGCGTCATCTTGGAATTGGATGGTTTGCATTTTTCTAGCTTTGGTTATTGTCGTAGTACCTAGCTGAATGTCGGAAGCTGTAGCTCAGTACAATTAAGATTGTGATTTTGCTAGATACCCTGGCTTTCTTTACTGCTTGCCGTTTTGAGACTTCAGTCGCGCAGCTATTTCAAGTTGTCAGTGCTACCTTTCATGTAGTATATAGCGTTGACATATTGATGGTCATTATACCATCCACCTGTGCTGTATTTACTTTATAACGTAGATCATGATGTCCATGGGAACAAAATATTATTGATATACACAAAATATTATTGATATACGAAACATTATACGTGAACTAACTTTATTAGGGTTATTGAGAACGAACAAGAACATAGAGTTCATAGAACCCATCCGTGAGATTCTATGTATCAAAAGGTCGATAACGTTCTTGCGTTGCAGAAGAACTCATACATAGAAGTAGTGGTGTACTTCCGGTGATTTTTAATTATTTGTAGTTCAATAGTGAGGCAGATTATTTGAGATTAAAAAATGAGGACCCAAAATTAGGGTGTTTAAATAAAGATAGCCTAAGAAAAAAAAAAGAAGAAGGTAAAAGTAATCCCGTCTAACAGATTTTATGAGATTAAATTTGAGAGAAAAAGAGAGAAACTGAGGGCTTATCCCCATTAGCCATGCCAATCTTGGTAAAGACTTTTATATTTATCTAAGTTCTAATTTTATACTTTTATTATAATTTTTTTGTCACTTTTTTAATCACTAAACTTAGCACCTTTTTCTCAATTATTATTATTATCAACATATTTGAATTTTGAGGCCTAACTCTAAAACCTTGTACACGAGATAATAATTCTATCTTAATAGTTACTGTTTTTGGAGTTTATAAATCTTAATTTTACAAATTTATCATAATTTTTTCCTATAGGGTTTAAAAAATCACTAAATTTAATATACATTTCCAAGACATTGAACAATATATTCGGATTTCATGGTCTAAATCTTTCGTTTCACGTATGTGATAATAATCTTCATATTTTAGGGTTACTATTCTCAGATCAACCTATTTTCATACTTTATCAAACTTAAGTCATTCCCAACTATTTTGAACACTTAATATATATTCCTTAGCATACTTGAGGTGATATAACACCTTAAACTATCCTAACTTTTATACTAAATTCATATTGACTAAAATATCCCTACCAATAACAAAACCCTTATTTCATGCAAATCTTATATGTTTAGTAACATTATTTTTAAATCAACCTATCTCCATAGAATTTATTATACTCATTTTATACTCATCATACCTTAATAAACCCATGATATAACCATATTTCACACTGAGGGTTTTCCACATGAAATAACGATATCGAAATAATCTTTACTTACTCCTATTATACAATATCAACCGCATATCATAGTATTAATATTCATACATTAAATCACATGATAACAATAACAGAGAATAATACAAACACATGCATAACACTTAGCAACCAAAAATCACAAAAATCCTATTCCATCTCATCCGAAAACTCGAGAAAATCACCTAATAAATCATAATAAAACATCATTAGGATTAGACGATATACTTAAGGAAATGGAGCAGTGAAAGAAGGGAGAAAAATTGAAACAAACCATAAGGACAACTTGCGCAATCAAAGAGAGGAGGAACGACAAGGTTGTATCGAACTGAGGGGTAGTATTAACGGCACAAGATACCATTGCTATGGGGGTGCAATGGTGGTGGAGGCTGAAACAAGGAGGGATGGTGTTCGGTTTTTAGAGCCGAAGGGTGGTGTTGTGGTGTGGTTAGAGATGCTGAAAGGGGGTGATATTGTTGTGATAATGACAGAAGGTGGTGGGGATTGTTTCAGTGATTGTTATCAAATGAGGGTGGGTGGATTTGGTGCCAATGGGCAATGGCCGAAGGTAGGGGTAGGAAATGGTGAGGTTGGCCGGTGGTAGTGGGGGAGAAATCGAAAAGGTTGCTGGCGAAGATTAATGAGGGTGGAGGTGTGGGTTGCGGTTGACGTGGCTGCAGCCAAAGAAAGGAAAAGGAAGGA
Source organism: Tamarix austromongolica (assembly GCA_039764185.1). NCBI lineage: Eukaryota > Viridiplantae > Streptophyta > Magnoliopsida > Caryophyllales > Tamaricaceae > Tamarix > Tamarix austromongolica. Next base: position 6,832,333 of record CM077810.1, read on the forward strand.
GGGTGGTTGTGGGATGCTTGGCCATAGGGTGGAGTGGTGCACCGACTATTTGAGCCGGTAATTGGAAGTGATTTTTGGCAAAAATGACTGAAGGGGGGATGATATTGTAGTGATAATAGCCAAAGATAGTGGGGAAGAAATGGCAAAAGCTGTCAATGGTGGTGTTGGTGCCTCAGTTGAGCTCACCGATACTGGATTTTTGGGTTGTTTTGGCGATGACAAGGAGGGGAAAGAAGGAGGGAGGAAGGTTGTGTTAGTGGTGCAAGTTTTTGACAGAAAACAAAGGGCGAAGGAGTTAGGTTCAAGCGTTAAATATACCTTATAAACACACATACGCGTGCAGGAAAGGAAGAGGGGTAGATGGTGTGATCGACCAAAATTTTAATCCCAGACCCTTAGGCTAAGGAGGGGGGAGTTGATGGGGGTAGAAGGTATGCTTGGCAAGGGTGAGTCGTGCATGCAAGGGGAAGGGAAGAGAACATGTTTGGCAAAAAATATAAGGGGAAAGAGAAGAAAAAGGTAGAAGGAGAAAAGGAAAATGGTGTGGGTTTAGATTTAGGTTGAGATTAAGAATAATTTAGGTTAGGATATTAGGATAAATTAATTAAATGATTATCCAAGATTGAGTTTAGGTTATAAAAGATATTAATAACCTAAAATATCAATTAGGATTAGGGAGTTAGGATAAGATAGAAAAATAAATTTCTGAGGTTAGAATTATGTTACGATATTAATTTCTCGGGAATAGGGTTAGCTAAAATTCAGGGTGTTACATTTGATCTATATAACTCGTCTGGCGACTCTGAGCTACCCTCTTCCCATCTTGGATTTACTAACCCTAATGATTCATCTCCTCAAACATCTCTCTATACCAAGTACAACAATCTAGTTGATGTTGCTCCAACACAAGGGTGTCCGACAATTACGTTCATACAGTGCCTCAAAGGGTGCCATCCCTATGTTGGCATGATAATTGTTGTTGTACGAGAACCTAACCAAATGTAGATGATATTCCTAACTGCCCCAGAAGTCCAACAAGTAAGCCCGTAACATATCCTTGAGTGTCTAAATCATCATCTCAGTCTGCCCATCTGTAGCTAGGTGGAAGACTGTACTCATCCTTAATCTCGTGCCCATAACCTCCTATAACTTCTCCTAGAAGTGAAAAATGAATATTGAATCCTGATCGGAGACTATGTCAGTAGGTGTACCATACTTACTCACCACAAACTTTATATAAGCATTAACTAGTTGATCCATATTCAAAGTCGACTTCATCAGCTCAAAAACTATCGACTTAGTTAACCTATCAATGAAAACACAGATTATGTCGCACTAGTTGCGTGTCCTTGGTAACCCACTCACAAAATCCATCGATATGGAATCTCACTTCTACCTCGAAATATTTAAAGGCTAAACCAACCCTGTAGGCCTTCCATGCTCGATCTTGACCTTCAAGCAGGTAAGATATCTCAACACAAACTACGCTACCTTTCCCTTCATGTGAGGCCATTAGTAGATACTCTTGAGGTCAATATACAACTTATCCCGTCTTGGGTGGACGGAATATGGAGAATAGTGACCCTCCTTTAAATCTGATGCTTTAAATTAGTGTAACTCTGAGGTATACAATAATGATCCTCGTGAATCTAGAAACCCTCAGCTTAAACGTCCTAAATCTTATGTTGAATCATCTCAAGCTTAACATCCCTATGTTATTCCAATCAAATATCATGAAAAAGCATTGGTGTAATTGTCAATGCACTCATTTAGACTTCTAAGTCACCATGATGAATAATATCTATCCCTATTTCACTAATCTCCTCCAGTAACTGATTAGCCACAACATAAGCAATCAATGAGTGTGTTGTCTTCCTACTTAAGGCATCTGCAATGACGTTGGCCTTACCCATGTGGTAGGTCAAATCAATATCATAATCCTTCACCAACTCTATCCATTTCCTCTTTCTTATATTCAACTCCTTCTGAGTGAATATATACTTGAGGCTCTTATGGTCGATGTAGAATCTACATCGAGTCCCATATAGATAATGCCTCTAAATCTTCAGCGTAGAAATGATAGTTGCCAACTCTAAATCATGCGTCGATTAGTTCTACTCATGCTGCTTCAGCTGTCTAGAAGCATAAGCCACTACCTTACCATGATGCATCAATACACAACCTATTCCCTCCCATGATGCGCCACTATAGACCTCAAAACCGTCTAACTTTGGAAGCGAAGCAAGCTACCTTGAGATTGGATTTGACCTCGCTGCGGGAACCTTAGAGGTCGGCTTCCTCGGAACTGGATCTTACCTCTAGAATCCTATGTCTCCGGCTTTCTCTTGCCCATAATGGAATCCTGGTCCTGTACCATAATAGTGGTGACACACACCCACTCATACAATGCGGCGAGGCCTAGAAATCCATGACACCCATTATCCTACGGATGCTGAAATGGAGCCCCCGCTCGAATTGGTAAACAGCTGTAGACTCACTAGCTGGTATTCTTGGTGCAAACATTAGCAACTCCGTGAATCGTGCGTGCTATTGTCTCACTGTCATGCTATAAACTCCTCCCGCTTATCATTCTTAAGTTTCTTAGGGTAAAAATTGGTGTGGATTGCCATCTTGAAGTCATCCTAGGACATAGGCGGTCCTTCCTGCAACGATGACTTACACACTAAGTGTCAGTTGCTCCTTAGAGGAAGAAGGATGATATTCCTGCTTGCCGGGTAGGAGGGAAATGTAATCCCCTGGATTTTTAAAACCCTATATTTTAATAAATAAATTTTATTTTGGATAAATTAGCTTTTAAATATTTTTTTATTTAATTGTTTTATGTATTTTTGAGTGTTTGAAAGTTGGTATAAATATTTTAATAAATTAAAATAAATATTTTGTTATTTTATCATACTCTCATTATTTAAATAATTTTCCAAATTATTATTTTACGAAAATTATCCCTTTAAATCCTTATATTTCAATTAAATTGTTAAATAAACTTATTATCCAAAAATATTTTACCTTACCATTTCTAAATTAAATTATTTTAATTAAAATAATAGTGGCAGGGTATATTACCCTCGCGACCGTTTCACCGGCTATAATAGTGGTAGGGCATAGCCCTCGCGACCGTTCCACCGGCTATAATAGTGGGGCTCCCGCACTCATATGGACATTTAAAATTTGAGATGATTGATTAATGATGGATTAATGGCCTTAAGGCCCTAAAGTATCGATTATTCATTATGGCCTATTAACATTCGGTTAACTTGAATGGACAAAGGTGAATGTTAGGTATATACCATTAATATTTGATTGACCTGTTGGATACGTGAATGTATGGATCTGATTGTTATATTCACATATGTCGTTATGTACGGTTATCCTAGTATATCATGTGTGACATTGCGTGCATGTCTTTAAGCGCATTTTTAAAGGGTTACTCAGTACCGTAGTACTGAAGGGTTCCCTTCGTGGGGCCCCTTCCTATTCAATGGGCAGTGCCCCTTGCAGGTCTTGTTCGATGTTTTCAAGTGGGTCTCGGGAATGAGCGTAAGGAACTATCCAGACTTGTTAAGTTTTTAATTTGCCTCTTTAAAATTTATAAACTCGATATATTGTCATTTGTAACCACCACTGGTGGATTTTACTCTGATAAATCATTTACCGCGCTACTCTGGTTAATTTATGCTTAAGTTTCTTGGAAATTTTGATTTCACTCCTTTATCCTTAGCACTTGGTACCGGAACGGTATGAGTGAGCCGGTCTGGTACTAAGTGTGGCGGTAATACTCCCAAAGTTCACGGTTTATTAATTTGCTTCCGCTAATTTTCTTTTAATTAAACAAAATTTTTCAGTAGTGAATTTTGGGGGTGTTACAAAGTGGTATCAGAGCGGTTGGTCCTTCGGCCACGCTCGTTTTTGAAAATAAATTTGGTTTTCAGACTTTGTATTTGATTTTAAAGTGTGTTTTGACCGCTTCTCTAGTGGTTTTTAAACTTTTAAGTTGATACCACAAGATGGTATCAGAGTGTTTGTTCCGATAACCACGCTTTTGTTCGAAAAATTTTGGTTTAACAAAGTTTTTCTTGATTTAAAAATATTTACACTCAGGGTAGTTTCAAAAACCTATGTCCATTTCAACTGTTTTAGTTGGTACCACAAGTTGGTATCCAAATAGTTGGTCCTTTCGACCGCACCCATTTTCGAAAATAAATTCGGGTTACGAAAAATTTTACTGGATTTTAAGGTGTGTTTCGACCATGCTCTTCCGATTTTAACCTTTAAACCTGATACTACAAGTTAGTATCAAGTATTTCGCATAAGTTCTCAAGTTTAAATGATTCTTTTAAGGCTTTCCCCGTATTTCTTTCTTGTTTGGAAATCCGGATTAGTCCTGAGAGTTGGGTAGGGGTAGATTAGTGACCTCGGCTTAGGTCACCTAGCTTGAGGAAATAGCACCTTCCTTAACACGTTTCTGTTTTACAGCTAACTCAAGATGGACTGAGACGAACAAATCGACAATCTAGCTAGAGCGTTTGAAGTACTCGTGGAACTAGTTCAACGTTCCCCGATACCGCAACCTCAAATCGCTTTGCCTCCGACGGATATCGAAGAAGATCGGCTCGATAGAGTTTCGCTCCATCAACCCTCGATCTACGATGGAAAAGAAGACCTTGTAGTCTTAGAAAGCTAGATCCGAGTTCTTGATAGGGCGTTCGAGGCGCTCAAATGCCCCGAGGAGTGAAGGATAAACATCGTGACGTACTATCTTTGAGGATCAACCAACACTTGGTGGGAAGACCGTTCGAACTCAAAGAGAACGACCAGTGTCGTGGGAAGACTTCAAGACCGCCATCCGCACGCATTTCTACATCGAAAGTCTCAAGAGGGCCAAACTCGAGGAATTTATGGAGCTAACACAGGGAAGCTTATCAGTCCGAGAGTACTACGCGCGATTCACGGGATTGCTGAGATTCGCCCCTGGGATAGCAGCTAGCCAGGCTACAGTAGTCTTTGAATTCGAGCAAGGACTTCACTTCAACATCCGAAGCATGATGGGCGCCAACATTTTCCCTGATCTGAGTGCGGTGTACGAGCGAGCACGTAACGCTGATGCCTTGATCCAAGAACACACCTCCATCCTAGGCAAGAGGAAGAGCGAAGAGACCGAATCCGAAGAAAGGAGTCATCGTCCCAACAGTAAGATTTTACGAGTACCGCCTCAACCTCAACCTAAAGTTCGATGTATGAAGACTCAGGGAGCTCCTGGTGGCAAGACTAACAAGAGACCGGTCCGACACTAGCACTGACGTCGTTGCATAAGAGACCATCCAGGAAGGGATTGCACGGGAAAACCGGTTCGATGCCACGACTGTGGGCAGCTGGGGCACAGGAGTTACGAATGCTACAACGCACCCCGTGAAGGAATCCATAGGCCACAGCAACCATCAGCTCGATAGAATCAAGCGCGTGGAGCAACCCGTTCGACCTCGTTAATCGAAGAAGATGAGCAAGCGATCGATCATGATGTAACCTCTTCAAGTTGTGCGTCGGGTTCTGCTTAATTGTTTGCCTTATTAATTTTGTGTGTAGTTATTTTTTTCTTCTTCTTTCCTTAGTTAAGTGAGTCCCTCTTTAAGGGGGTAGTTACCCCTAGTGGCTTAGAATCCCTCTTTGTAATCCCTAGTACTAAGGTGTAAACCTCGGGGACGAGGTTTTTCTTTAAGGGGGTAGTGATGTAATCCCCCGGATTTTTAAAACCCTATATTTTAATAAATAAATTTTATTTTGGATAAATTAGCTTTTAAATATTTTTTTTATTATGGATTTTTGAGTGTTTGAAAGTTGATATAAATATTTTAATAAATTAAAATAAATATTTTGTTATTTTATCATACTCTCATTATTTAAATAATTTTCCAAATTATTATTTTACGAAAATTATCCCTTTAAATCCATATATTTCAATTAAATTGTTAAATAAACTTATTATCCAAAAATATTTTACCTTACCATTTATAAATTAAATTATTTTAATTAAAATAATTTTCCTTTCCCTTTTTCCCTTTTTCCTTCTTCTCCCTTTTCTTTCTTTTTCTTTTTTTTCCTTCCTTGGGCCGCCGGCCAGCCGGCCAGCCCTCTCCCTCTTTCCCTCCTGCGCGACTGGGCTGGCCCAGTTCCCGTGCCTCCTTCCTTCGCACGAGCCGGCCGCCCTCCTCCCTTCTCTTCTTTCTTCTTCGACCGGGCCAACTCCTTCTTTCTTCGGCCGGTCCGCCCGTCGCACACAGCCCCCAGCCCCCGACACTCCCTTCTTCTTCCTTCGTCTTCTTCCTCCCTCATCTCCGGCGAGATTTTCGCCGCCGGATCTGCAGCTCCCTCTCCCCCGTTGACTCGCCTGTCTCCCTCCCTCTCTCTCTCTCTCTCCCTCGTGTCGTTTTCTCTGCCCATTCCTGTCTCCCTCTCCCTCTCCCTACCATTGCCATTGCCATAACCCTTCCCCCTCCCTGCAACCTCCATTTCCCTACCACCTATAGCTGCCCCTCGAGCCCCTATCCATTCCCTTCTCTTCCTCTTCTATTTAATCCTCCTTCCCTGCCCTTTCTGCATTTTTTTCGAGCCTCCCCCCATGCTCCCGAGCCTCTCCTTTCTCCCTTTCTTCTCCTCCCTTCTCTCCCCTGTTTCTGTTTCGCCGCCCCTCTCCGCCGCTCCCGCCGCCTCAAACACCACTTGCACCACCTCCTGCCACCCTCTGCCTCACCCTCGAACCATCACAGTTCCCGTTGAGCCACCCCGCAGCCCCATCCTTCCCCTCTCTTCTTTTCTCTCCCGTTCACCCCCTTCTCGGCAACCGCCCTGCAATGCCTCGTCCCGCCGCCTTCCCGCCGCTTCCGCCGCCACTTGAGCCACCCTATTGCTCCCTGCAACCCCCTCTACCACCCCCAATACTCATTTGGCCGAAACCATCACCCGAAAGCCTCCATTTTTCCTCCTCATTTTCCTTCCTCGCCAGCCCCATCTCGACCTCCCTCCTCGGCCGCCACCTTTGCAGCTTCGCTGCCGCCGCCTCCGCCGCCCTTAGCCGCCGTCAACCCTTCCCCAACGACCACCTACACCCCCTCTCCACTTCTGCACCATCACTTTGCCCTAAATCCTCCCCGAAACCCCTCTTTTCTTAGCCCCAAACCACCAACCCGAAAACACTTCTCCCTCCTTCCATCCTTGCCACCTTCGAGCCTCCTTGTGCTTTCTCTGCATGCAGCTCATGCTGCATGGGCAGTATGAGCTGCTGCCCTCTTTGGTTTACTTATTTAGTATTTTTGAGGTATAAAAATATTTTAGTTTAATTATTTGAGTAATTAAGTGTTATAAGCCTTATGATTTGGTTTTTATTTTTCTAATATAATGAGTCTTGAATTATTTTAGGTATTGGTTTTGATAAATCAAATCTTGAACCTTAAACCGGGATACCGGTATGGTTTGTTTTTCGTGGAATCGAGGTAACTGTTAAATTCCGCTTAAATATATGGATTAACGTATGTTAGCACATTAGGCAATTTTAATGTGTATTATGTTTAATATATGTTGTCTAGTATACTATATATGTTTTCTTGAGTTGGTTGATGAAAAGGAAGTATGATAGATTATGTGCAATGTTTGGAGAAATTGTTTAAGGTAGAAGTTGGTTATTAATGAAAATGTTAAGTATTATCCATGTTTTATTATGGTATTGTGATCTTTATTGCATGATTAGTATTTTGTGAGCCTTAGTGAATTTTATTAATGTATCTTGTACACGGTTATGGTCTAGAATATATATATATGGATGCTAATAATATTACATTAATTATAAGAATCAAAGATGAGGGATTAAAGTTAATATTTTATGTAGTAATAATAATAATTTAATACAAGTGGAGTAATAAGGGGTAAGATGGTAAATTTGTAAGTGGAAGGATAAATTGGTAATTTTGTAATTAAAGGGGAAAAATAGTAATTTTGTAAATAAAGGGTAAAATAGTAATTTGTGATTAAATGGTAAAATGGTAATTTTGTAAGAAGAGGGCAAAATGGTAATTTTGTAAGAAGAGGGCAAAATGGTAATTTTATATTAAAAGGTTAAAGTTTTAATTTTGTAATAAATGGGAAAAATGGGAATTTTATCATAAAAGGGCAATTTGGTAAATTTGTAACGAAAGGGTAATTTGGTAAATTGTAATAAAAAGGATAATTTGGTAATTTTGTAATAAAAGGGTAAAATTGTAATTTTATAACTAGAGGGTAAAATAGTAATTTTGTGATAACGGGTAGAATGGAAATTTGAGAATTAAAAGAGGTAAGATAGTAATTTCCTAATTAAGGATAAATGGAAATTTTATAAGTAAAAGGGCGATATGGTAATTTTTGGGAGTTAAGCGGGTAAAATGGTAAGTTGTGAATCAAAGGAGTAAAGGTGGAAATTGGAAAGGATTGAATTGGTAATTATAATAATTGAGAAGGATAAAAATAATAATTTAAATAACTAAAGGGTAATTTGATGATTTAATAAAGAAGAAGGGTATTTTGGTAAATATGATCATATAAAAGGGTAATTTGGTAATTTAACCAACTAGAGGGGTAATTTGGTAATTATGATAATGAACGGGGGTAATTTGACCAACTAATGGGTGATTTGTTAATTATAATAAAGGAAATTGGTAAGTTGATAATCAAACCCACTAAATGGGAATTATATTAAGTGTAACGATTATCAAGAGCGTTTAGTGGCTTAATTTATGTGAAAGATAGCTCGGTAACCCAAACCGAGTAGGGATATAGCTAAGGCTGAATGTGTGACATGTGTCCTACGTGCCATGGATGTTCTATATGATTTATGTGTCGTGGTCTTAAATGCCATTATTCTAACTGTTTCATGTGTGGCGTTGCTTAGAATCGGGTTGTGTACATGTGCCCTCATTTGTATGTGATAGTACGCATATATCTTCAGTTTTGATGTGATGTGTTGAGATCTCTGGCCATGCATGACAAAGGTGAAATTCCCTTGAATAAGACACATTAAAACACTAACGACTTTCAAAGAAAGATGTTGAGTCGAACCCACACCGGTCCACCGGCTATAATAGTGGCAGGGTATCTTACCCTCGCGACCGTTCCACCGGCTATAATAGTGGCAGGACATGTGCCCTCGCGACCGTTCCACCGGCTATAATAGTGGGGGATTTCGTGCTCAAAAAACCAAACGTAAAAGTGATAAGACATGGAAAGATACTAATGTTTACAGTGGAATACCTTGTGAGTCGGGGCCAGACCGGTCCACCGGCAAATAATAGTGGCAGGGTATATTACCCTCGCGACCGTTCCACCGGCTATAATAGTGGGGCTCCCGCACTCATATGGACATTTAAAATTCGAGATGATTGATTAATGATGGATTAATGGCCTTAAGGCCCTAAAGTATCGATTATTCATTATGGCCTATTAACATTCGGTTAACTTGTTAAGTATGCGAATGGACAAAGGTGAATGTTAGGTATATACCATTAATATTTGATTGACCTGTTGGATACGTGAATGTATGGATCTGATTGTTATATTCACATATGTCGTTATGTACGGTTATCCTAGTATATCATGTGTGACATTGCGTGCATGTCTTTAAGCGCATTTTTAAAGGGTTACTCAGTACCGTAGTACTGAAGGGTTCCCTTCGTGGGGCCCCTTCCTATTCAATGGGCAGTGTCCCTTGCAGGTCTTGTTCGATGTTTTCAAGTGGGTCTCGGGAATGAGCGTAAGGAACTATCCGGACTTGTTAAGTTTTTAATTTGCCTCTTTAAAATTTATAAACTCGATATATTGTCATTTGTAACCACCACTGGTGGATTTTACTCTGATAAATCATTTACCGCGCTACTCTGGTTAATTTATGCCTAAGTTTCTTGGAAATTTTGATTTCACTCCTTTAGCCTTAGCACTTGGTACCGGAACGGTATGAGTGAGCCGGTCTGGTACTAAGTGTGGCGGTAATACTCCCAAAGTTCACGGTTTATTAATTTGCTTCCGCTAATTTTCTTTTAATTAAACAAAATTTTTCAGTAGTGAATTTTGGGGGTGTTACAAGAAATCAATTACTTCAAAAGTCCTATCCATGTCCCGAACCCATCCATCTAGGATGATCGGGTCCTCATCACCAACGTAGATTAGTTAGTGATGTCTTGTAACCCTCTAAAGCCAGTTCTCCTCGATACCCAACTATGGATAATGTGGAGGTGATGGTGGTGGTTGAGGCTAAGGTGGCAGTAATGGGAACCTAACAAACTTGATGAATGCCTTAAAAGTCTCCTCTAGACAACTGATGCGACCATTAAAAGCCATGACAACTACCCATAAGACATAAAACATGTTTAGGGAAAATATTCCTAGCTTACTAACACATAGTACACATAATCACATTTAAAGGTCACCTAAGTTACCCGTTATTGGTTCCTCACATATTAATCTGGGTTTTTTAAGATTTTTTTATAAATATGAAGTAAACTGATAAAATCAGATAAGGGATTGTTTGACTACTTAATTTTTGAAAATAAGATGCGGTAATCAAAATCAAAGCTTTGATACCAACTTTTAACACTATAAAATTTACTACTAAAAAAATTTATTTTACAGTAGAATCTTATAACCAAAACACCAGGTGTTACTGCTATAATTAATGTAAGTCTGGTGTACCATACCATCTTCACATCAATCATAATGCTAAAACCATTAAAAGTAAAAAAAAGTAAATAGAAATGAGATAAGGTTTATAAATGTAAATATGATTTTAGAGATTAACTCTGGGGTACAATAACAAAGTACAACCAAAAGGGGTACCATGGATAAAAGAGTCTAAAAGATATTTGGGTAAAAACATCATCTGGATAACATGACTCTTCACCCAAATACCCAATAAAATGTATCAAAGGCAAAAAAATAATCCAATTGGTCCTCAAAGACCTACACAAAAGCATCCGAGTCATCTGCTTGTTGGAATGAACAATATTCATAAAAAAGATGATCAATATGCTAAGTACTAAGTAAGATAACAATACAGTCGAAATAGGAAAACATATAATCACACGCGTTCACAGCGGAATGTAGCATACAATCAAGATACATAAAGTAATACAATATAATCACATGCGTTCATAGTGGAATGTAGCATACACGTGAGATACATAAAGTAATACAAAGTAATTATTGGTCTAGATTTGTATTATTAGAATATAACATGATCCATTCTTTTATTTACGTTGAGTTCAATGACCTCACTATTTTTAAACCGGTGGAAAGATTTGACCCACCTTTCAGTGACAACACACCTGAGCCACTAGTATCGTTCGGTGGAACGGACCTAACACCTCTTTGAGAAAATACTCCCGAGCCACTATTCTTAAACCGGTGGGACGATCTAAAACACTCTCAGAGACAACACACTTGAGCCACTATTATCATTCGATGGAACGGACCTAAAACCTTGGTCCTGACTCACATAATCTTCCACTTTAATTAATTAATGTCTTACCCATCAGTTACTTATCCCAGATCATATTCTTATTCATGTTGATTATAGGGCCCAAATATTCTTAATCTAACAGAACGGACTAAAGCACCTCTTATGAACAACACACCTGAGCCACTATTATCATCCAATGGAACAAATCCAACACCTTTGAGATGCTATTATCATTTAGTGGAGTAGAACTAACACCTCTCAGGACAAAACACCCTTGATCCACTATCCTTAAACCGATGAAATGGTCTGAAGCACATCGCAGGGATAACACACCTGAGCCGCTATTATCGCCCGGTAGAACGGATCCATAAACACCTCAGCCTAACTCACATGATTTTTCACTTTAAATATTATTATATTATTCATGATTGGAGTGATGAGTAAAAAACATAATTAATGCAAGCAAGAAATCATATACAGATAACAAGACCGTTCTCAAATGTTAAGATGTTTATTTTTTCCTTAAAATCCTAAATTCACAATTTAGGCATAACTTCTCTCATATTGATCATTTTCTGCCAAATTTAGTATATATTCCTTAAATATTATTATGTCTAGCATACACAAATTTCAATTTATAACTCCTATGTCTTACACATGCGATAATAATCCTACCTTAAAAGTTACTATTTACAAAACTTCTAAAACCCTTATTTTATAGGTAAATCATAAATTTTTTCATAATGCTCATATAATTACCAAATTCAATATATCTCCATAAAATACCAATATTAATGACATATCCAAAATTTAAAATCAATCTCTAACATTTTACACATGTGATAATAACATTACTGTTTTAAGGTCAGTATTTTCAAATTAGGCAATTTTCTCATTTTGAGGAACTTATGACATCTATAATCACTCCAAACACTCCACATGATATTTTTATAATATTTTAAATTCTCCTAACCCTATAAAATATCAAAACTCCCATATTAACCCATATTGACTAAAATACTTTAAAGATAGCTAACCCTTATTTTACGAAAAACTTATATCTTCAATATCCTTATTTTCAAACCCTCTATTTATCATAATACATATTAAATATACTTATTTCCCACTTATTATACTATATTAGGCTCATTTTACTCTTTTATATGTTATACTCATCCACAAAATACGACTTAGCGTAGCAATCATTATATCATCACATCTTTCATCATTCTTACTTTCTTTCTATCATATCATCCATATTATCATATCATATCATTAACATCATGAATTTAAACATATAATCACAATATCATGATAATAAATATAGCCATAACATAATTTAACACAAAATCCTAAACACAGATGAACAACCTTATAAAAAGCCTTTGGTCTCTAAGCACGCTTATTCTATCCGGCTTATTTTGAAACTTCTAATAAATCACCTAATAAAAAAAATAACAAAACACTATTAGAACTTAATGATATAATTAAGGAAGGGTGAAGGAAAGGGTAAAAACCAAACCAAGGCTCAAAGGGAGTCTAGGCCAAAATGCCGTAACAAGGAGAGGCTTTGTTATCTTGGCTGAAGGAAGGGTGATGGTTTCAGTGGTTGCTGCTGAAAAGGGAGTATTTTTTGGTGGAAATGGCTAAAAGGTAGGGGGTAGGCTTTAGTTAAATTAGCTAAAGGTATAGGGTGTTGTGGTGATAATGGTTGAAGATAGTAGGGGTGATTTCAGTGATTTTTACCAAAAGAAGGTGGGTGGCTTTAGTACAAATGGCCGAAGGTAGGGGTGTTTTGGTGATAACGATTGAAGGTGGTGGGGGGTAGGCTTCGATGAGGTTGATTGGTGGTAGTGTTAGTGCCTCGATTGAGCTCGTTGGTGGTGGGTTTATGGGGTTGTTTTCTCAATGGCAAGGAAGGGAAAAAGGAGGAGGAAGGTTGTATTGGTGGTGCAATCTTTATGATAGAAAAAAGAGGGAGAAGGAGGTGGGTTCAGACATTAAATGTACCTTATATACACATACAAATAGAGGAAAAGAAGAGGGGTAGGTGGTCTTATTGACCAATATTTCAACCCTAGACCCTTAAATTTAGGAGGAGGGAGATGATGAGGTAGAAGGTAGGCTTAACAGCGGGAGTCGTGCACGCAAGAGGAGGGGAAGAGAACTAATTAGGGGAAAACATAAAGGGAAAAAGAAGAAAAAGGAAAAAGGAGAAAAGGAAAATGGTGTGGGTTTAGAATTATATTTAGGTTAAAAATAATTCAGGTTAGGGTATTAGGATAAATTAATTAAATAATTATTCAAAATTAGGTTTAAGTTAGAAAAGATATTAATAATCTAAAATAAAAATTAGGGTTATGCTAAGATTTAGGATTAGGAAGTTAGGGTAAGATAGAAAAATAAAATTTTCAAGGTTAAAATTAGGTTATGATATTAATTACTTATAATTAGGGTTAGCTAAAATTTAGAGTATTACAACAACTCTAGCCTTCATTACTTGAGTGAATTTTTTAATCTACACAAGTCGTCAATTGTTTTGCTGCTTGAACCATGCATAAGTGGAGATAGAGCGCGCAAGGTTGTATTCTCGCAAGGCTTCTCATGCTATTCCTATGGAAGCCACGACCTTTTTTAGATGTATATGGGTGCTTTGGAATGGGGGTTAAATTGGTTTGAATATTATTTTGCTGGGACCAAAAATTGTTAATTTAATAGTTCATACCTAAGCAAATAACCCTTGTCTAATTTTGGTTATCTATGCTAGTATGGATTTGGTTAAGCGAGAGGATTTATGGAATACCATGGAGAAGGTAGTAAGATCACATACACTCCTGTGGCTCATGACTAGATAATTTAATCAAATAGAAATTTCCATGGACAAGCAAGGAGGAGTTGGAATAAATACCTCAAGAGCTTGTAGACTTGCGGCATGCATAGATCGATGAACCTTATGGACTTAGATTTTATTGGACCACGCTTCACCTAGTCGGATTCGTGGTAAACAAGCAAGAGGATCATATAACATTTAGATTGAATGTATGCAAATATGGAGTGGCATTTGAGGTTCCCTGAAGCCAAAGTGTATCACTTAACTCAGTGAGCATCCGATCATTTCCCTATTTTAATCTCTCTTAATGTAGAAGGTTCTTATAGTCATCAACCAAGATAGTTTAGATTTGAAGTTTCTAGGAAAACTCATCCACATTTCCAGAAGTTTATATTCGAGGTATGGTATAGTGAGGTGGTGGGCCTACAACAGAACATTTAACACTTCAGTGCAACATTGAGTTGCTAGGCGAGAGAGACCTTCTACAGCTTCAAATTTAATAAAAGGAGAGTCCAAAATCATTTGAAGCTTATTCAACTTTCCATATAGAAACGTGTAGTTAAATTGCAAAAGGATTATGAGGAGATCTAGACGCAAATAAGAGCTCTATTGGCAATAACGCTACCGAGAATAATTTATCATTCATAGATTGCATAATGCATGTTTTTTTTTTATTATCTCTCCACTGTATTTATAAGAGGAAAAATGAGGCAACGATGTCTAAAAAGAGCTAATGGAAATTGGATAATTGATGATTGGGTATGATTATCATAAGTGAAGAGTTATTTTACCTCACTCTTTCAACAAATAATAACAACTCAAAGTTTAGATTTATGCCTCCAGACTTTCCAATTTTAGATGAATCCTTATATCACTATATAAAACAGGACGTTACCGACGAATAGGTAAGAAGATTGGTGTTCTAGATGGGTCCCTTCAAGGTGGATGACTTACCTCCTTTCTTCTATCAACGTAATTAGAATATTATCAGAGGTAGTGTTTGCTCCTGTACATGTGCAACTTTTTCAAATAGTTTGGTTACAAGTGATGTGAACCAAACTATCATTTGATTTATCCCTAAGGACAACCCCAAAGTTTTAGCAGATTTTTGGCTGATTAACCTTATCAATGTTTCACTAAAGATCATTTACAAAACTTTAGAGTACCGATTGAGGCTTTAATTGTAGTTGCTTAATGGTCCAGCACAACCTAACTTCCTACCTAGACAAAGCATGATTGATAACATTCTCTTTGTGCTCAATTGGAATTTTATAAGAGATACCCTTCAGCATAGTCGCCTTCTGCAGAGACTTATCTCTCTCATCATACACACCATCACATTGATGTTAATGCAAGTCACATGGAATAATGTGTATTTAGATACTTTAAAACCATTCTAAGGTATTTGGTAGGGAGACCACTAAGCCCATATATCTTTGCCCTTTGTATGAAAAGGTTATCATATGCAATTTCTAAAGTTGTAAAATAGGGAGAGTGGAAGACGGTTTCGGCAAGCAGGTATGACGCCAAAATTTCACATGCCTTCTTTTCCAATGACCTAATGTTCCTCTCAAAAGCTTCGGTGGATCAAATATCCACTATTAATAGATTGCGTCATCAATTTGGAGCTAAATCAGAACAACTCATCAGTCAAGAAAAGTTGACAATATACTACTCACCCATTAAAAGTTATTGATTTAAAGATCTATTTAGGGACATAAGTGGTATGCAAGCTATGTTGGAGGTGGAAATATACCTAAGAGATTACATTACTAGCAAAAGCAATCCCAATGAGAAGTATATGCGCCTCATTGAGAAGATTCATTATAAACTTGGCTCATGGTAAAGGAAACTTTTTTCCTTCGCGAGTTGCATTACTTTGGCCAAGTATTTCCTCACGGCTCTGACTTCTTGCACACCTCAATTTTTTTTTACCAGTTGGAATATGTGAAGAAATTGATAGGATTGTTCTCTAGTTTGTGTGGGGTGACGTTAACATGGAATGAAAGATTTGCTAGGTCTCTTGGGATTAAATATGTAAACTACTATCGAAGGGTGGTCTTGGCATTTGAAAGAATTATCTTGGAAACGAAACTTTTCTTGGGAAAATGGGGTGGAAGCTAATGACAGAGGGGAACCTTCCTTGGGATTAGGTAACAAGAGCCAACATTTTAATATTGTTGATCCTCTTACTTGATGTAGGAGCATCTCATAATAATATTTCACTAATTAATTTTTCTAAGTTAGGGGATCACAAAACACTCTTAACTTAGATGAAATTAATTAGTTGAATATGAGAAATAATTGGAAGTACCAGCCCATACATGCATGGTGAAACATTCAGCCCAAACACAACAAATTATGGTAGCTTATCTAACCCAAGCCCAACCAACTATGATGGCACATCAAGCCTAAGGCCAACTAGCTATTTTATTGCTATTTTCAAGTATTTTTCCACCTAAGAAGTCAAATAATCCCACGCTCAAGGCTAATTTCAAAAATTGAAATAAAAAAAAGAGAAAAGAAAAAGGAGGACAAGTGCATGGTGGAGTAAGTGAAGAAAGTCAGCCAAGTCAACAAATCCGTTTATTTTAATTGGCTAAGCATGGGAGATGGTTGATTAGGTATGGGGGATGATTGAATGATTTGTACTTTTATTTATTACCTACCTTTTCAGCATGTAAGGGGCTCCATGTTGTGGTATGGCTGTCAAAATACCACACATAGGCTGACCTCATTTTAGTTCTCATCCAACTAGTTGTTAGCTTGTATTAGATAACTAGATAGTAAAGAATGGTTGGAATTTAAATAGGTAGGTAAAGGGGATGGGTATAATGGACTTTTTGTAACCATGGATGCCGTTATAAATATGGGTAGCCTCAACACAATGCAACACACTAACCCCTTGAATTACAAATTAGATTTTTGAGCTCTCTATGTCCCCCCTCTACAAGGTTGAGTGAAAACTTTGTTTTGAGTGAAAAATCTCATAACTTTTATTTCAAGTGTTGAAACCTTGTTGTGAGTGTTTGGTCTTTGTCTACCATAAACCAAATATTATCATACTCCTCTCTTTTCTTCATTTTAACTTTCGGTAGTCAATTATCCTATAAGCCACCATCTTCCATTAAGCATGTGCTAACTTGTTTAGCATATGCATCATTACTACACAATAGAAGAGAGTGGCATCTCTTGCTTGTAGGGCTATCTATCAAGGGATGGAGTTTCTAAAGCAACACTACTCATAGAGGGCGGACATTGGGGATTTACAGATGTACCTGGTATGGTTAGGCCATGCATCAGGTCAATACATTACAGTATTGGCCTAAAAGTTCCTTCTTCCGAATCCTCATAATGATATTCCCTTTACAAGAAAGGTCATTTGGCACCAAAGTGTCCTAGAATGAGTGAGATATTTCCTTTAGAGATTAGCGCATGATCATTTACCCACAAATTTCCACCATGAGAAGATAAAATTAACTAATGACCTTGCATATCCTTAATGTCAAGTGCAAGAGGAAGATGTTGATCATCTATTACGATGGTGTTGGACCATTACCACCTTGTGGCTCCAATTGGTGCCTTCTAGGTTAATGAATAGATTCTTCGAGGGTGAATTTCACTCCTAGCTCAAGATTTAGTTGAAAAATGTAGGTACTGACACTTATGAAATCCCATGGAATATCCTTTTTGTGGTTACTTGATGGTAACTTTACAAATATCACTGCAATTTGGTGTTACAAGAAGGAGAATTGCCCTAGAGACCTATGGACTTCCTAGTGAAGCATGCAAAGGAAATGGTTGATGCTTGGGATCGCTTGTGTGCTCGTTTGGGTAGTAACATGCTCGACACCTCACACCTTTGTTGGTCACTCCCTCTCTCGAACTTCATTTAGTTAAATGTGGATGGGTGTGTGATGGAAGGTGGAAGTAAGGCATCATTTGGCGGCTTGTTTCGAGATCATCATAGATAGTAGATACATGTTTTTTTTTGCTCATGTTTTCGAGATCATCATCATTTGGCAGCTTGTGTGCTCGTTTGGGTAGTAACATGCTTGACACCTCACACCTTTGTTGGTCACCCCCTCTCTTGAACTTCATTTAGTTAAATTTGGATGGGTGTGTGATGGAAGGTGGAAGTAAGACATCATTTGGCGGCTTGTTTCGAGATCATCATAGATAGTAGATACATGTTTTTTTTTGCTCATGTTGGGCATGCATCAATCATTTCGGTTGAGCTATGATCTAGTTGTGTAGTTTTGCAGTTAGTGACGGTTCTAGGTGTTGGAAAGCTTTGCATTGAATTTGAATCCCACATGATCATGACTTTAATAAAAGGGGAGTTGAGGTCTCATCTAGGAGAAGAGGATTTGATTGTGGAATGTCGATATATTCTTTAGAACCACCCTGATTATGACTTGAGACATATTTTTCAGGAGGCCAATGAATGTGTTAATGCCTTAGCTAATATGGCTAGGTACTATCCATTGGGTTTATGTCGTTTGCTCGCTGCTCCTGAGGAACTTTTTCCTCTTATTTGTAAAGACACTTTGGGTACTTTGTTAGCATGTTTTTAATGCAATTAATAGACTAAAGTCCCCTTTCTCCTAAAAAAAAAGGATGCGTCTTCTCTCTGCTAATATGGCATACAAAATTTATATATATGCATACTAAATTTAGTAGTATATCCCCTTATCGTCCAAGGTAGGGTGACAATAAATATGGGCTTGAATATTTTTGTATATGAACTAAAGGTTTGAGTAATCACTTCCATTTTCGAATTCAGCCACGTTGGTGGCCGTAAGTTTTCCTCCACATGAATGGTATGCACTTCTCATTTTGCATTGTATATAGATTGACACTCATGTATAATGGTTAAATAGTATACAACCTTATCAAATGAGATTTAATCTAATAGCTAAATATTTTGAGTACTAGAAGTTCTAAGTTTTAATCATCATATTCTCATTTAATATTGTATGCCAATTATTACTACCAATATAGCATTTTATATTTATCTTTATGGATTCTCTATAAATTAAAAAAAAAGAGCACATCACCTTCGTTAATAATCATAGGGGACCATATGCGCACCCACAATTAAGTAAATGCAGAGGCACCAATTTCTTTTTAAGCGGCATTTGTTCATTCAAGAAAGAAGTAACCCATTCATCTTTTTACATTAATTAAATGTAAAGGTTGAGACAATGAAGTCAGTCAATGATAGGTTCTATTATGCATCAGAGTGTACCTTATAAGGTACACCCATAGTATATAAAAGTAATATTTTAAAAAATTAAAATATTATGTATCACACTTAGAGTTTTTTTGGTTTAATGTCTTTTATTTTATTTGGATTTATTTTTATTTACACTTCGGTTAATACTTTTCTTTATTTGAGGTAATATTTATTTAAGCTTTGGTTGACATTTTTCATTTTTTAATTTGATATTTTTTTTGATAATTTGAGAATTACAACCACTAATTAGACGAGTAATAGAATACACCCTAATGTAATACCACCTCATAGAAAAACTTGGACATTATGGACCACCTCATCTATTCTATAAGGGAAATTGTCTCTTCTATGCTTGATCCAGAATCCAATTCTTTGCTTTATAAGTAACGCCATCCACCTTCTGCAAATTTGAATATTATCAAAGATTGCCTTATTTCTGAATTCCCAAATCGTCCCTATTATGGCAAAGAAAGCTATTGACCAAATTTCACCCTGTAAACCTTTCTCTTTACCTCCTAACCAAATAGCAGTAGTTTCTTCGGTAGATCTCGACATCACCCAAGACCGCCCAAGACAATCACATATCTCATACCATATCTTCCTTGTCACACTACAATGAAGAAAAATATGGTTCATTGATTCTTGAGCATCTTTGCAAAAAGGGCATCCTGCATCACTGACGTTTCCAACCCGAAGTCTGACCAATCTATCTCTCATATTGAGTCTTTGTTGTATCGCGAACCATGTGATCAACTCGATTCTCGGTGGTTCCAACCCACACCACACCCGGCTACAAATATTGTTGTTCAAATCCCCCCCATGCACATTCTGATATGAAGCTTCACAAAAGGACTTGACCGAAAAAATACCTGTCTGATCATAACCCCAACTAATACCATCCTGTCTCCCCCTACGTAATTTAATTTGATTGACCAAATTCTCCATTTGTTCCCTTTGTCTTTCCTCCCAATCAAACAAATGCCTCCTCCATAGGAACTGCCAATGCCATTGATGCCCATCCCACGAACCCATATCAACTATATTTCCTTCCTTCTGATCAGATATCATAAAAAGTCTCGAGAATATATATTTTAGCGGAACCTGCTCCATCCATTTATCATTCCAAAAGCTAACTCTGCTACCCTCTCCAATGATGATCTTCAAACCAGAACTGAGAATGGGATCCATCCTGCCTGCTTTCACAATGTCCACCCACGGTGTCCATCCCCTCTTCTTCTCTGGAGTCTGTAGGGTGCCAAAACGATCCTTCAAATAAATAGATTGGATAACCCTCTTCCATGATGCTCCCTCCATCATAAATAACCTCCACCACCATTTAAATAAAAGAGCGTTGTTTCTCATGGTTAAATCCCTGATGCCCAAACCCCCTAGACTCTTGGGTCTCTGTATCACCTTCCAGCTAATCAACGGTAACTTCTTTCTATTTCCACAGCTACTCCAGAAGAACTGCCTTAGGATACTAATAATCTCCTTGACTACTCCTTTTGGTATCCTAAAAAGACTCATAACATACACCGGTAGACTGTTCAAAACACTCTTTATTAAAACCAGTCTTCCTACTCTTGAAAGAAGTTTTGATTTCCATCCTGCCAACCGTTGTCTAATCTTCTCCACCACCGGTTTCCACACCTGACCTCTGTTGACATTTTCTCCCAAAGGTAATCCAAGATAAGAAGTTGGTAAAGTACTTGTCCTGCAATTCATAATCTCTGTTGCCTCCTTTAGAAAATGTGGTTCCACCCCAAGCCCTATCATTTTTGATTTTTCGTAGTTTACACTCAATCCAGATACTAAGTGAAAACAATCAAGCAACCTCCTCCAATTTCTGATATTCTCATGCGACGCTGCACAAAAAATTATAATATCATGTGCGAACTGGAGATGAGTGATCTCACAATTATCTTTCCCCACTTCCAAGCCACGAATCAACCCTTTATTCATACCTCTTCTAATAAGTTGATTGAACGCCTCCACCGCCAAGACAAACAAGAAAGGGGAAATGAGATCCCCCTGTCTGAGACCCCTCCTCATCTTGAAAGGCATAGTCAGAGAAACATTAATAAGTATGGAAATACTAGCCGTTGAAATACATTCCTTTATCCACCCTCTCCAAATGCTTCCAAAACCCATGATGCTCATGATTTTATCCCCAAAGTCCCACCTTATACTGTCGTATGCCTTTTGGAAATCCAGCTTTACCATTAACCCTTTCGCTCCTCTTTTCTTCTTAACCCATTGAACAATCTCGTTAGCTACCAGAACCCCATCCATAATGCTTCTTCCTTCTATGAAAGCTGATTGTGAATCGCTCACCAAACTGCCCACAACTTGTTTCAATCTGTGTGCTAAAATCTTTGCAATGACTTTATAAATACATCCTACCAAGTTGATAGGTCTGAACTGATTGGTTTCCTCCGGCATCTCTACTTTAGGGATCAACGTAAGTAGAGTGGTATTTACACCTTTTGGCATTCTACTCGACAGAAAGAACTCCAAAACCGAATCAGTGAATTTTTCCCCGATGACCCCCACATTTTTCGGATGAAACCCATATGGTACCCGTCATACCCTGGAGCTTTAAGAGGTGCGCAATGCCACACTGCTTTCTTGACTTCCTCCCTTCCAGGGATGCTATCCAAATCATGACTTTGCTCCTCTGAAATCTTGCAGAAACCCTCTTCCGAGATACTAATATCTGGCAAATCCGCACTACTATACAGGCCTTCAAAATATTCCATAATCACCTGCTTAATTTTTGTAGGATCTGTAATCGTTGTGCCCTTCTCCACTAATCTGCTTATCATAGCCTTCTTCTTTCTAATAGTTGCCACTGCGTGAAAGAACTTTGTATTCCTATCCCATTCCTTGAACCCTTTGATCTTCGCGATCTGCATCCAGTACACTTCTTTTCTCTTATGCCATTTCCATAGTTGACTTTCCAGGGCTGCTCTTCTAGCGATCTTCTCCTCATCTCCATTTGCGGTCACATTAGGATTGCCTAGCTTTATAAATTCTGAATCCAGCAGTTTTATTTTTGTATCAATATCCCCGAACACATCTCTGTTCCAGACTTTTAACAAACCCTTCATTTTCTTCAGATTATCTTGACATGATCCCCCTTCAAGCTTGACCCAACAATCTGCCACAAATCTTTGGAACTTTGGATAAGAGAACCACATATCCCAGGCTCTAAAAGGCTTCGGCCTGTCGCCCCCATTCCTAATAGACAGACGAATAGGGTTATGGTCCGATAAAGAACGATCTAAAGCAGAACTATACAAATCCGGAAAAGTAGATAACCAAGCTAGGTCAATCAGGAAACGATCTAGTAGACTTGCAGAATCGGCCCTCAACCATGAAAACTTCATGTTGGAGGGTGGTAAATCAATGAGACCCATCCTTTCAATCCAATCATTAAAAAAGCTGGCACTGTTAGCGCCCACCCGACCCCCTTTTCTCTCACTCTGGTGTCGTACTTCATTAAAGTCCCCCATCACCAAAAGCGGCCTATTACATTGATGTCCCACATCCCACAACTCTTGCCATAAATCCTTCCTATTTCTAGGATCCGAGTATCCATACACAAGTAACACCGCACACTCAAACGGATTAGGTCCTAGACCTCCTTCTACGAGAATCCATCTATTACCCCTCTTGATGTTTTGGACCCCAAACCGCTGAGAGTCCCAGCCTAATATTTGATATTTTTTAAAGCTTTGTTTGGTGTTTTTTTTTCTTTCTTTGCTTTGAAGTCTATTTTAGTTTGAATTGATGTTTTATTATTGCACTTTTTATAATAACAATATTAATAATAATAACCATAATTGTAATAATTTCTAAAATTAAAATTTAAAGTATTATAATCAAATAATATAATTATATTTATAGTTATCTATATATATATAAAAACGGAGTTGTCTAGCAGACAATATACGGACAAACTTTTCCGCCTAAACTATATCAATTATTACTAATCATAAATTATTGTTGCCATATATTATTGCTAATTATTGTTATTGCTAATTAACAAGATGTAATAATTAATATAACTATTTATTAATATAATGTGACTATTCATCTCCTATGTGCATTAAATGTATATAACTATTTATTTGCTGCACAACAATTAATTTTAATAAAGTATTAACTATGTATTTTCTAATCAAATATTTTCTTAATTAATTATCCGAACATATGTAGAAAACTATTCATTTCCTGCGTATTAATTGAATTGTCGGATTATTCATCTCTTGCATATTAATATATAAATAATTAATACACCAAAGTACGTATTCATTTGCTTCACATACATATATCCATTAATACAATGCGACTATTTATCTCCCATGTGCAGCAAATGCATATAACTATTCATTTGTTGTACATATGTCGAATAACTAATTTTAATAAATTATTAATCAAATATTTTCTAATCAAATAATTTTTTAATTAATTACCTGAACACATGCAGTCAACTATTAATTTTCTATGTATTAATTGAATTGTCAAACTATTCATATCCTACATATTAATATATAAATAATTACTACACAAAATAAAGTGTATAAACCAGTCGACCAATATATATGCATGTGTTACCATTAATACAATGCAACTAGCAAATACATATAGCTAATTTTAATGAAGTATTTTTTTTTCTTTTTTTTAAGGTTAGATCAGCATCAATCAAATATGATGATGATGATGATGATGATGATAATTTTATTATTTATTATTAATAATATGACTATTATTATTATTAATATAACTATAATAATTATAACTATTAATATAATTAATACTAAAATAATTATTTATATAATTTTGATAATTACTATTATCATAATTTATAATATAATAATGATAATTATTATTATGATAATAATGAAAATTAATATAATTGATTATTACTATTATGAATATTATCATGATTAATAATATAATTATTATTAAAAAACTAATAATAGAACGATAATATTGGTTGTTATATAAAAATAAAGTTGTTTGACAGACAATATACAGACAAATTTTTTCGCCTAAACTATACCTATTATTACTAATCATATATTATCACTACCATATATTATTACTAATTGATAAGGTTAAATAAATGATAAAATACTCTTGCATATTAATTTATTTGTCAAACTATTCATCTCCTACGCTGCTTAACAATAAAATGATATTCATCTCCTACGTATTAATTGAGATATTCATCTATTACACATATGTCGAACAACACATATTAATCAATAATTTTCTTAATTAATTATCTAAAAATATGCAGCCAACTATTCATCTCCTGCGTATTAATTGAATTGTTAAAATAATGAATATATAAATGCAACTATTCATCTCATGCGAACAGCAAATTCATATAACTATTCATCTTCTGTCATTAATACAGCACAACTATTTATATCCTACATGCAACAAATGTATATAACTATTCATCTATGCACATATGTCGAATAATACATATTAATTAAGTATTTTATTAATTAATCACTTAAACATATACAGTAAACTATTCATCTTCTGCATATTAATTAAATTGTTAAATTATTCATCTCTTATATAATAATATATAAATAATTAATCCATTGCCCGTGCAATGCACGGGAAAATGTAACTAGTTATAATTTAAAACTAAAGTAATTAAAATATTTTTACACTTATTATATGTTATTATTAATATTATTATTTTGTACACGGAAAATACCTTATAAGGTGTACCTAGCTGCATAATATCCATATTGACTAATTAATAGTCCGGAGCCAAAGATCAATTAATCGTCTAATTAAGGCCATATTTATTTTTTCTAAATGTATAAATAACCAATTAATGGTAGTACACGATAAATAAGTGCAGGCACACCACCACCAAACATTTGAAAAGATTATCATTACGCTAAAAAAAATGCTTCTTTTAATCCTCCTTCAATGACACCATTGTGCGCGTGGTACGTCTTTATAAAGGTCGTCGATTATAGCAAGAGAAGGGGCGTCGCGAGCTTGGATGGTTGGGTTTTCCATAATGTTCATAAATTTGGGTGGCAAGCAGCCGATTGGTAATTTAGTTTCAAATTACATTGACTTTAGAATGACAACTTACTTTGTTATTAGACGTATTTGATATGCGATATAACTCCTACACGTACGGCTGCTAGAATAGATTTTAATGTACTTACGCAGAATAATATTTATGCCGTAACATTAACAGGGGCAAAACAAATGTGGAAGATCACATCTGCAGCTAGCAACAAGAAAACGGCTAGAACTATTTTCCTTTAAACCCCTCGTTTTAAACTAATCGCTAAAGTCTTGAATAAAAGCTAATATTTATAATAGATTATTAATAAATAAGGGGTAAATTTTGGTTGATAATACCTTTTTTTTTATAAAAAAGTTACAAAAAAAAAGTTTAATAATACACCTCTAGAAAGCAAAACAAAATGTGCAAAATTATTCGCCTTCAAATTTTTGTTACAAATAACAGAAAATCGAAACAATTCAAAGCCTTGTAAGGAACCCTAAATAAATAGTATCATTACATATGTTCAGCGATAGACCGAGTTCATACAGTCGTGCTACATGCATCAAACTACAACTTGTTAAGCGGTATTTAATGCAAAAAATGACAGAAATGCTAGACTTAAGCAACACGTATGCACAAACTTAGATAACATGTACGCCCTTGATGTTGAAAATGGCAAAAATACGAGTTTAAGGAGCGAGACTAAGAGGCGGCATTTTTAGGGATAAAAACTGGAGAAGGAATCCACTTTGATAATATAGCTCAGTGAACGGAAAATAATGACCTTAAATTTGATGAAATCTAGGAGATAACATTGAATCGGAGAAATAACATATCTTAGACATTTTTGTCGCCAAATATGGACGAACCCAAGAATAATTGAACCTACAGGAAACAAAAATAAATAAATGTGTAACTGAGTACTATAATGGGCTGTGGGTGAGTTTGTTTGGGTTGGTGAGAAGAAGACAATGATAATCGAAGATAGAGATAGATGAGAGAGGCTTCCAGAGGCGGATATGAAATTCGAATGGAAAACTCGGTTACATTAGTAAGGTTTCGTCCTCGATCGCTAGATTGGTAGTTTTCATGTTCCCAAATGTATCTGAAGCGGGGAAGAGGGAGCAGCTACTGCTCAAAGCCTCAAACAGTGCACACGAGCTAGGCTAAAGGACACGTTTATTAGGCCATTATGAATAACAATTAGGATGCCATAATCATTTAAGCCCGAACGATTTACCCTTCACCCCCAAAAAAAAAATTCGCTTATGATTTATCCGCATAGTAGTCAAAGTCCTTGGTCTGACACTCCATGGCAAATGACCGGATATGGGATCGAGTACTTTTTATTTGTTATCTAGATCTAATAAAAAAAAATATATTACTATTTCTATACATAAATCTTTACCCACATTCAAATATAATAGATATTTTTTTTAACCTTCATATTCATATCTACATATACATTTATTGGATAAAACTCATTATAATTATCATAAAACTATCATCGGACTTTAAATAAAAAACATCTAATGTTATAATTAAATATTTAGATTATTAGATTTTAATTATATTTCCACTTTTAGTCTTGTAAAATATATTGAAGCATTGAAAGTTATATAAATAAAAGGTAAACAAATAATTTTATATCGAATAATATATATGAGTAAGTAGAAATATAAAAGCAAGTATGAATTTGAGGATGCTTTACCTTTATTCATACTCAAACTTGAAAGATATTTTTTCTTTTCCGAATTTCAAAATCTATCTAATTGTTATCCCTACTACTAACCCAACACAAAATATTCACACAATCATTATAGTAATTCGCACACCAGAGCAATAGAGCATGCTTAAACAAAATACTAATTACATTGCAGTAATCCAGTAGATAAAGAAAATGTCCTGACAATTATTCAGTCTATTATGACAACCTACAGCAGTTCAAACTCAAAAACTCCCCAAAAGCCCTCCTAGACTCCTAGTCCTTGCCGTCTCTATTAAATTGGTCTGCCTTCTGGAAAAATCTGATCCTTGAGCCACATGTAAATAGGGACCAATACATAATATGTTGCAGCCATGGTGCCAAGGAGGAAGCGAAGGAGGAATACAAAAGGATTCACTGGTTTTGATATATCCTCTGCCTTCGGACCAAGCTGAATAATATGGTACAAAAAGTGAAGCATGCAATGAAAATCCTGATGAGTTTCTGGAGGACAGGAATAACTAGGAAAGCAACAAAAAAATGAGCTACAAAAGCATATATACAAGAATGAAAAGCCGTTACACTATGTAGCTCATGCCATCTCAAGAATTTTCTCTTTCACAGCTTCGGTAAAACTGATCCTAATTACCCGAGAAACAAAATGATCATTTGGTGGTTACAAGTTACACATCCACCTAAACAAAGGTCATTGAAAATACATGTAAAAGACAAGTCCATGAAACCAAAAATTCCCTCTGATATTTGGCCTCGTACTCGGATAAGAAACCAAAAGCTTCATCCCCAAATCAGATTCATAGATTCAGACGATAATTAATGTCATGAAGCATCCCAATAGTTATGCCTTCCTTGAATCTTTTATGGAATACATATCTATAAACCAAGTCCAAACTCATTCTGAATCCCCCAAATTCAATCAATAGAAAGAGAACCAACTACAGAGATAACTAAAAAGCAGTCAACCATATACATATAATATATGCAAAGGACTTACGGATGCCCAAAAAGACTGGGCAATTTCTTTGTTTAAGGCATGGCATATTTCATGGTAAAGGCAAAAAAAATGTTAAGTTACCGGGCTTAATCTCAAGGCAATATTAACTGATGAAGAACAAGATTACCTGTAAGGGAGAATCACCAGAGGATGGTTTTACACCTGTAACTGAACATCCCATGATCAACCCATGCCTGCGAACGCCCCTATACCACTTTGGGCCAATCCTTTTCAGCTGAACATCTTTGAACCCAGCCTTTTTAAACCATTCAATATACTCTTCTTCCTTTGGGAAGAGCATCCAAACATCTGCAAAGAAACGGGATAGCCAAAATGTTGGATATACCGGACCAATCAGACATGCTTTTCCACCCAGTTTCAACACCCTGTATGCTTCCTTGATTCCTCGTTGTGGATCAGGCCAGTACTCAATGCTGAGAAGAAAAAAAAAGCACGTTAACAATGGAACATCACTCCTAGAAAAAAAAAATGCCTGGAAATATTATTAGCCTATGTGGGGTCATTTTGACCCTTCACATGTTTACCGCATGCCATCCAAAATTCTAGTTCATGACTTGTGCTTGCAGTAAACTGAGAGAGAACAACTACACAACTCCGTATGAGCTCGCCCCAACACCTAAGCACCTCCTTCCATGACTCTCACTCTACCTTTTTCCGCTTCCCTAAGTTTGCCAAACAAAACATAATGCAATGTTCTGATCCTTCAAATCAAGATCATAATATCCCTCATTGCAGTATTAGAAAGAGCAATGGGTTTAAAGATCAGTTTATTTGTATCGAATACAATTCAACAATTTACTGCATTGGTAACATCCACTATTATCACAATTTAGTTAATCAAAAAATAGTGTAATCAAGAAATTAATTAACTACACTAGGTATGGTCCAATAAATCCCATAATTGTGGCACAATGAAATTAACGGAGGGGCATCCATGTATTGGTTATACAACCCCACACCTTACAAGACATAAGACAGCAACTCTGCAACAAAAATGGCTTCAGATTGCATCCAAATGGTACAGTGTATTGAACTGTTGGATTCATCTCAAACATGAATCCTTCCCCTTTTAGGGTATTTTCCAGGAATTCATTACCAAACTGTGATTTTCCAATAATATTCACCAAATTCATACTAACAAGGATAGCACCACTACTTCGAAGAATTACAATCTAGAATTAGGCTAACACCAGTACTTCGAAGAATTGCACTCTAGAATGTGTCATCTAACAAGAAACAACACAAATTTATCACACTGCAAGCAAGAAAAACTTTCACTGCAAATCAACGCAAAAGACATGCACAACCAACATTGCAATTTGCCTGCACATCAAAAAAAGAAACAAATGCTTGAAATCAGACCAGATTATAAAAGATTATTTAGTGTCAACATACCTTCCAGCAGATACATATCTATCAGCATAATCAGTTTTAAATGGGAGATCTTCAGCATCACCTTCCATGATTTTACACTCCTTCAGTGGTTCTTTTGCCTTAGCTCTAGCAAGCTGGTGAGGTGACTGATCAAGAATTGTAACATTCTTAGCATCAACATGCTTAACTATACCCAAAGTTGTAAACCCAGTTCCACCACCAACATCCACAACAATCAGATTCCTATCATTCAGATCAGCAGGCTCTAATGCATCATCCCTCATATCCTCAGTCCAATGCCCAGGATTGATGATGTGGTCATACACAATTGACAGAAACCTATAGAACCAAAATGCCTCTTTCTTGTGTTGTATAAACCTAGGTTGTGAAGCTGGCCTTGACGCAGATAAACTGCATTTGGGAACTAAGGTTTTGGCTTTCACATTCCTGGAGCTAGACGCCGAACCAATCCTTGGGAGCTGCCCCTTCCCATGAAAACCTGACCTGACAATGACTAAGCCATTTGGATAAATCCCACTCATCAGCGCGAGCTTGTCACTTCCGTGGAGCGTTGAACAAGCCATGGTGAAATAGATTGAGAATAGAAGAACCTAGATACCTAGATACAGAAAATGAAAATCAAGGCAAAATGGAGAATACCGAATAGCAATCAAAGTTGGTCACGGGCGTCACTCCAGCTATTAATCGCTATGGAACTTGAAAATTATGAAACAATCCAGTTAATGAACAGATTGCGTACCGAGAACTGAAAATGGAGAGATTAACAGCTAAGCGAGTGAAGAAAGGGGATAGGAGAGAAAGGTTTAAGGTTTTCAAGGACACCAATGTGGGCACCATAGCTTGGTTTTATGGACGGAAATCATTCAAAGATGCCCGTCAATTGTCATTAATTGGTCGCGACAGGATGCGTGTTAAATTTTAAAGTTATATCCACCTTCTTAAATTTTTTAGTTATATCCACTCCAAACCCTTTCTAAAATTCCCATATATAAATTAGCGCACAAACAGCCTTTTGCATGAGACATGTTCGTTTCATTTGTTAATATATCCACCTTTAATTTTGTTTCTTCTCTTATAGCTTTGTTCTTCTCTCTTTAGAAGACCAAAGATAGAGACTCTTGAGATTAATTTTATTCATCTCTCTTTAGATCAATGTAGAGGTGCCAAAATTAGGGACCAAGAATCTCCTGTAAAGCCCTAAAACATTTCCTTTTCAGTTAAGCATACATCAAAACCCTTCAATTACATTAGGAAGTGGATGAAACCATGAATCATTTAAGCACGACACATACACCTATTTTCATAATCCTTTTCAACATATTTTTTCCCGTGGCTAACACAGTCGTGTTGGATACAATGGGTGAGTCGTATTGACTCTCAACTTGTGAGATAATTTAAATAATGTGGCAAAATTTGGCTATAAATTCTTTGTTTGACCTACGATGGAGCTCAATTTTGATGTGTTGGAAAGATAACAAGATGGTATACAACTTTTATGATTAGTACTATTCTAAATTCAGATTTCATCATGGCTTAATTTTCAAGTTTCTCCACCCTTGCACACTTTGAATACTCATTCTTGCTTCTCATTGGTTTCATATGTTGTGATCTAACTCCTTTTGATCTCATTTCCTCCAAATTCTTGTAAAATATAATCAAGAGTAGTAAACAAGAATAATTAAACTAAAGTACACAAAAATTCATCA
This sequence comes from Tamarix austromongolica, assembly GCA_039764185.1. NCBI lineage: Eukaryota > Viridiplantae > Streptophyta > Magnoliopsida > Caryophyllales > Tamaricaceae > Tamarix > Tamarix austromongolica. The sequence goes on from CM077810.1 coordinate 6,863,793, forward strand.
CATAATTACATTAAATATTCTTATTAAACCTTCAATTAACCAATATAAATCATACATATCATATGCTTACCATTTCCACCATTTCATCCATGCTAAAATCCCCATCCTTATCCTCCCTATATACATGTACCATTCCTCCCTCAATCACACGTTCTATCATCATTACAAATCCACCTTACCTAAGCTAAATTCAATTCATCTACTTGGCTCTTAAACGTGGTTATCCTCCTCCTCCTCTACTATATTTGGTTTGTGGATCATCAGCATCATTGCCCATTAACATCAACACTCTTTTCATCCTCCATTAACAAAGATTCAAGGTTTCTTCCAAATTTCAAGAATTGGTTAAGCATTCCTCTTTCCTTAATCTTCTTTCCTTTTCTATGAATTTCAAGTATTGAATTCATTATATTTTCTTATGAATTAATATATATTTTAAAGTGGTGATTTGAATAAGATTCAATCTTCACCCTCTTCTCTCTTCACTTTAATTGTTTAGCATGATACTCAAGTAAGATTAGTCCTACTCCACCCCATGTAAGACCTTATGAAAAATAATATGGGTAGATATATGTGTTATATGAGTATTATGGCTTTTTATGAGTACATAATTAATGAAATACAATAGGGTTTGATTTTATGATGTAATAGAGGGTGTTTATAATATGCATATTGGCGGTTTCATCATTATTTTAAGTGGTGAAAGCATAAAAATTGTTGGTCTAAGGATCACCGAATTTGTATTATGTTTCGTGATAAAATGTTATTAATTGGATGAGAGTTAGGAATACTAATAGGTATCAAATTAAATCTTAAGATATATACTTTCCAACTCATATTTCGGATCTAAAAAATAATAAGTATAAAATAAGTTATGTTTATTTTCCTGTAAGTACGCACATTTGTCCAAACTAGTGCTCGAGTTATTAGCCTCTAATTTAGGCTTAATCTTTGCGTTCGAGTTTATTTTTGAGTGATATAATGATTCCATGATGCTCATTGGAAATTTTAGTTACAATTTAACATAAAATATGACATCATTTGGATTAGTATAACCCATGATATAAGAGATCAAAACTTAGGCATAAAACTTGAAAGTTTTGGATTAAATTTCACTATTTATTGAAGATGCACTATATGTTCTTCCTTTTTCTTCATTCTCTTCTTGGATAACCTTAACCACATGCTAATATTGAATTAATCACCTCATAGATAACATAAATGGAAAATTAATCATGATTAGACATAAATGATCAAATTAGCCTTAAATGGTAAAATGTTGAATATATGAGTAGTAAGAGTCACACCTTGACCAATGTCTTGGATTTTGATTTTAAATTTGGCTTTGATTATTGATCATTGATAATTGACTTTTAGTTTTGACTGTGATTAGTGGTTTTTTCTAAAAATGGCAAATGAGCTTATTTTATGATTTCAAACTCAAATATATCTGGTCTTTTCATTCAATTAAACCCTAAGTAACCTTTTAATATTAAAATAATGATTCTATGGTTTTAAGCAGTACTTTTCATATTAAAATTTGTTAACTTTACACCCTTTGCACTATGTGCTATGTGTTATTATTTTTGTGCTAGTTTAAGCATGCAATTAAAGTATGATTTTAATTACCATTATTATGTTGATTGTTAAACACAAGATTCTTTTGAATTTTAAATATCATTGTGTGTTGGTCGTTAAACACTAAGGGCTACCAACATAGTTCAATGCGCACACTAAACTAAGTAATGTGGGGATCAAATAAATATTTGTATGTGTGTGTTGTTAAGCATTAAAGGTTACTAGCATATTATGATGCCCATGCTAAACTAAGCAAAGTGTGTGTGATACCCCTTTTGAAAGTCTCCTAGCTTTGGTTTCCATCAAATAAATATCTTTGGACGTTGGTCATTAAACACTGAGGGTTACTGGCTTAGTTTGATGCACATACTAAAAAAAGTAAGTTCAGTTTAGTATTCCCTGTGAAAGTCTCTTAGATATAATGATTATTAGATAAATATTGTTCCATGTTGTTTGTTCAATAAATGTCTTACAATTTGCATTATCATATTTGTCATTAAACATGAGAGTTTTCAAACTTTTAATTACCATTCTTTATTGGTTGTTAAACATGAGCCTTTTTATTTGTATGAGGTTTTCCTTATCTAAGACTTAGGTTGGTATTTTAATACAATTTTTGTTTTTGTTTTGCAACATTGGTATTCAAATGGACTTTCAAGCTATTCATGTGTTTATAGTTGTGATTTATGCTTAATTGCATATGTTTATTATCAGTTGGTAAAACATGTTATTGTGTGAGACCTATATTGTAGTCTATGTTATCCATACTTTTGTATAGTAGTTTAATATTACTAGTACGTGAGTCTTAATGTGCTCATTTCATTGTCACTGTGTGTGCATGGTTTAGAATCCCTAGTGGGGACATGATTAATGAGGTGTGAGCTAGCTTAGGATTAAGCTAATTGATGATTCTTACTGTAATACCTCGTATTAATTAATCTTTAAATTAGACACGTAGGACTTAAAGTTTGATTAGTAGGCGAAGTAAGCCATAAGATTTTTTTTTGTGTTTTATTTATTTATTATTATTTTTTTAGCAATTGCCTTGTTGTCCCGAGTAGGTCCATAAATATTGAGTTATAAAAATAACCCGGATTAAATGTAAGAAAGGGTGGAGGAAGTTAAAAATTGATGTCGTTAATAATACCGATAATAAGAAGAGAGTAATTAAAATAGAAGGGGATTGTAAGAATAATAATAATGTTAGCAATAATTGCAAATAAAATAAAATAAGGGAAGTGATAAAATAATGATAATAATAATATTGATCATAATAATAATAGTATCATGATTTCTTTTTGGAAGAAATTAAACCTTGCTTAGGTGGGAATTCTTTTCCTAATAACCTTACTTGCTAGCTTAATACTTTAGGAGGCTTTTTCTAATCTTTTCCTAATCAAACCCTCACCTTTTTCCCCACTTAAACCCAGCCAAGCCACCCCCAACCTGTCGAAGAGCATGCGGCCATGCATCCTATCACCTTTACCTCTCCTCTCCATGCATATGTCTCTTCTTGTCCAGCACTATCCTCCTCTTTTTGCACCTTTCCCTCTTCCCCAAACTTAGCCCTTCTCCTCCCTGCATTTACACCTTTCCTATGCCACTTCAACCTGCAATAGCAGCTCCAAACCCATCCACACTCCCTCACGTCACTCACCAACCTGCATCCACACCTTCGACACCCAGCCATTTCCCCCCAACTTGCAGCCTCATCTCTCCTTTCCCCAACCTGCACCCCTCCTCTATCTTCTCATCTTTTACCCACCTATTTTCCCTCCTTTCCCATGCCTCTCCACCTGCAAAAATGCAGCCCTTAACCCCCAGTCATCCTCCATCACATCTTCCAGCATCTTGCAGAAACAAGTCACGTAACCCCAGCTTCCCTCAACTTGCAGCCCCTATCTTTCCCTCCTCTAAACCTGCACACCTACCTCATCTTTCTAGCCATCTACCCCTCTATTTTCTTCCCTTCCCCATGCCTCAACCTGCCCTTGCAGACCTCCTTCCCTATGCAAACCTGTCGACACCATCAACCCCCTGAAATAGCCCACTTGCAGCCCCCTTTACTCTAACCCACGCAGCCCCTTTTTCCCCCAACTTCCCCTCCTTTTTATTTAGACCCAATCTTCAGAAATCAACCTCCTTCCCTCTCCCTTTAAGCCCTCTAAATTTGCCCCTTGCAGCCCCTCCTTCCCGTCCCTAAATTCCAGCAATAAAAGAAAAGAAAGTGCAGCCCCAAACTCCCCTCCCCTCCACCGAATTGAGTCTAAAAAATATTCCAGCTTTTTCCTTGTGTTCCACCTCCCCCAAGCAGCCATTTTTCTTCCCCAAGTAAGTACTCTATCTTCGGTGGGTTCGGTGCTTAAATTCATGCACCGGCTGCCTCATTTATTTTCCTAATCGTTTTCAAGTATTAGCTTATGTAGGTTGTATTTTGATTATTTTATTTTGGATAAATATTAATGTTTGTAGTTTGGATGGTGTATTTACTTCTAGGTAATCTCGACCCCGCTTAGAGTATTTGTGGAGGAAGCTTGTGGTGTTAATATTTCTTAGCTCAAGGTAAATCCAACTAATCCGTAGACGGTAGAATTTTTATGTGAAAATGATAGGCTAGTTTTCTAGGATTAAATCATGATAGGATGAAGGTATCAAATTATTATATGTTTGTGGGAAATGGGAGCATGATTTAGTTCTTTTCTACATGAATATCATGATGTATAAATTTACATGTGTTATCATGCAATCTTTTCATATGCCTAAGTAATATTCTAAAATTTGACGAAGTGTACGTTAACGATAACAAACTTGAATCATGCTAATAAAATGAGATGAATATGTCTAAGGTAAAATGTATTTTATATGGGAGCATGTTGTAGTTCATTCTTACATGAATATAATGATGTGTAAATTAATATGTGTTATCATGCAATCTTTTTATATGCCTAAGTGATATTCTTAAATGTGAAGAAGTGTATGCTAATGGTAACGAACTTGGATTTATGCTAGTAAAATGAGACGGGTATGTTTAAGGTAAAATGTAATTTTATATACTATGATTGTGTTTGAGATTTATTTGTGGAAATTGTATGAATCTATGAAATATTAAAAATGCATGCTAATAATGTTTACGTGTACTATGTATGATAAATGGTTAGGGATAATATGGTCATTTGTAGTACCGAAGAAATTATTGGATGTAAAGTATCATTAGTTATCTTATGCTAGCAATTCATGACAAATAGCCTATGTAAGTAAACTTGGTAATAAAAGTGAAGGAAAATGTGTTAGTAATAGGTTGAGGGGTATTTTGGTCATTAAGGCAAAAAGGTGTTCCAAAGTGGATAATTGGATTAGTTAAATTAAGTGTTGGCCTTCAAATAATGTTGGAAATAATTGGAAAATTTGTTTGAACACTGAATCAAATAATTATTCAGGCTATGGCATAATGCCTAACCGTAGGCCGTGTTGGCTTGGAATTGTTGCGACCTCGTGGTCTTTTGGATGTGACGTTGTTTGTTGATTGTTAACTAAGTTGAACTTTATGAATCTCGATATTCTAAAAGAAATTATAACCCAAAATTTCATAAGACAATAATTACTTAAAGAGAAAGACTCGAGTTGGAAAGGAATCTCGTACACCGTATAGGGAGTACGCGCACTTAAGGTCTTGAGTTCTGAGGTTTAGTATGGGCGACTGTTATGTCGTGTGGCTTCCTTGGCGAGCTTTGCCCTGGAATCGAGTGATTTATTTTGGTACCACCCTCCTTGACGATATTTGTCATGGATATGGGATTGTATTCCACTTGAGAATTGCTATGAATTTTATAACCGAATTAGACACCCACCATAATACTTCTGTAATAATCGGAATATGAATGACTTGACCTTGGTGAGATTGTTTGGGATATCACTAGTTCTTCCTATTAGGCCATAATGTATGGTCGTTGGTAAGTTAAATTGATTATGAAATTATAAGCATGCCTTAAATACCTTTGGTAGGGATTTTGACCTAGCTCGTAATGTTAAATGTGATGTGGTTGTGTGTTTCAAAATCGTGGCCTTGCATGTGAGCATATGTTCTCTTTGAATTCCGTACTTGTATGATGTTTGCTATATGGGTATGCTACCTCTCCAGAGGCGTTGTGGTTTACTCAGTATGAGGAAGTCGTACTGATGCTATCACTTTTCAGAGGAGTACGTCCAGGGCATGCATTGGCTAAAAGACTACAAGGAGCGTCACCCCGACGAATAGGTAGATTTAGGGAGCGAGTGGACCCCGCCCCTTTTTCCCCTTTTCCTTGTAATTTGTGGGACCGTAAAAGTGTAAGGCAGATCATTAATGACTTTTGCGTACTCCGTTGATACTTTCTAAATGGTTGGTTATTTAATTTCCTAAACAATCATTTGTCATGGATAATATGTCTTTTGCAAAACTCTTGATTTCGTATTATACTTCTCTTATCTTTGGATGGGTTGATTTGTTTTGAAGCCTTAGCACTTGACGTAAGGATGGTGAGGAGACCAGACTAATGTCAAGTGTGGCGGTAACACCCACTGTTCTTTAATTTTCACTTCCGCAAAGCAAAATTTAAACGAAATTTTCAAGCCGTGATTTTGGGGTGTTACACTTACTATTTAGTTTATTGTTGTTATACACTTTAAAACTTTAACAACACTACAATATTTCTAACTCCCTGTGGGAGAGGTTTGCTTTTGATGATATATTTTTTTATTACATATTTTATTTCCTCGCACTCTTATCTATCATTTAGCAGATCTTATGAGGCTCTAGAATTCGGTATCTGCCACACCCGATCTTTGAAGTATTAGAGTAATTTTAACCTATAGCCGACATGGGTTAGGTATTGACTATACCTTTTCCATATTAGATATGGTGGTAACACCCTACATTTCCTATTTGGCTTCTGCAAAATCCTTTTGCTAAATAAAATAGCTCTGAAAATGGAGTTGTTATATAATAATAATAAAATATGATAAATTTTATTAAAATACCTTGATATTTGACCTAATATTTTTCAAGTGACATGTATTTTTAGTAACTTTACTTAAATACTTTCACACTTCATTTTAGCTTCACATGATGACTAAGGTTCTTTTTTTTGCTAGGGCATGAACATTTAAAAAAATTAGTTTCACATAAGTATATACAAGGGTACCTGAATATAAATATGATATTGGTTTATTTCCACCAATTAAATACTCAATTAAATTGAATCGAAATGTGAAGATACTAAATGGAATTTATGAATACATTGGCCAACCCTAAAATATTTAGTCAAATGTCAAAGTATGTAAGTGAATTTATCCCATAAACTATTTCCTATATTTTAAAAATGTAATATATAACTTTAGAAAAAAAAATTAGAATACACACACACATGCATCAATAAAAAAAGAAAGGAGTGATTATATATGAAGTTAAATTTAATTTGTGATGGTACTTTTATGATCCTTATTTTGAGAACTATGTATTTTTTAATAAAGTTATTTTTGAAATAAGATGAGAAAATAAATTCAATAATAAACTTAAAAATAATGATATTTCTATAAAAAATGTTTTAAGCATATATTATTCACTATTAAAAAATAATTAGGAGAATAGTAATAAGGTAAATAAGAAAGAAAACTATATAAATTTAATATGTAAATATAACTTAAAAAAAATGGTATAACATTGGACAAACAAGATAGGGGTATGATTACATTTTTGTACCAATGTACAATGAAATATTAAAATTCATAGCACATAGCTACCTAAGCCCATTAAATTCTTATCTATTTAATCAATTAGAAAATAATAATTAAGAAAATATCTATTTTACATATAAATTTTGTGTAGGTGTGAAATATAGTATTAATTTTGGATTTTTAAAATCTAAAAGGCTAAATGTATCATTATTTAGAGGATTCAGCTATAATAATGTTTGCCTTAGAAACATAGATTCCATGGCAATGAAAAAAAATAATATGTAGAGATAGCCTTAAAAAATATATGAGCCATCATATTTACATGTTTATGGATATGACTATTTGAACATGCTCTAAAATTAGATAGGATATTCCTAATTGTTATTATTATAAAAGCCTAAAGGTTAAATGTATCATTAATTAGAAGATTCAACAACAATAATTGACACAAGTCTTCAAAGAGGATGAAGATTCGTGTGATTGAAATGAAATAGAATCGATGGTTGTCCAAATTATAAAAAGGAATGAAGATATTCAAGCAAGAATATATAAAGAATTCAACAAGATCTCGATAAGAACTCAAAAAACTTAACTTTGAATGTATCCTATCTAAGATTAATCCTAGTAGTCTTATAAAGGATTATTCATTCACAAAAAGAGAGTTAACCAAGTGAATTACTTGTGTTAAATTTCAATATACTCAACCATCAACATTTTACAAGGGTTGTCGACACCATATATATATAGGCATTGAACATTGCTAACTAGTACACTAATTTAGCCACATGACACATAAATAGCTAACTAGCACATAAACTAATATTAACAATATATTTATATCCTATATAATACATGACTCAAGAAAGGCTATTATAAACAAATTAAGCTAATTAGGAAATTAAAAAAACTAACAATAATTCTAATCAAAACAATGATGTTGACTTAAAATGATAACTAGGTCTTCTTCACTTGTAGATTTTACTTTCACGCACAATAGCTTCCTTTGTAATAAATTATAATAGCTGAAAATCTTATATATATTGACTTCTTAAATGGATTTATCTTCTTTCTACGCAAGAATGACTTAAAGTAATATCATCAAGGTTAGTCATAGTATTCTTATCAAAGACACATAATGTGGTATGTTCTGTAATAAAATATGCTGAATCACTATCATATTAAGGATCATCTATGGATGCTCCTACATTATTCTCCAAGAATTGAGAAGAATTTGTCCTCAAATTGAAATCCTAAAGTAAGAAGATAAATCACTAATTTTAAATGTCCTTGAAACACCGCCATATGATTCAAGAAGTTCAAGTTCTTAAGCATCTTCTCCAAATTTTATAAGGATTTTAAATGGTACATATGCTCTTTACATTAGTTTATATTTCCTTAGATTTTAAAATCTTTCTTTAGGTAGATGTAACCACACTATATTACCAGGAGAAAATACCTGTTGAGTGTGATATTTATTAGCTTGTTTTTGATATTTTGCATTAGCTCGTTATATGTTGCCCTTGATTTATTGATGAAGATTTTGGAAGAACTCTACTCGCTCCTTTGCCTCATAGTTTTTAAGTTTATCTTTCTTTAAGGGTACCATATTAATTGATATGCAAGGATTCACTTCATATACAACTTCAAATGGACTCGAACGTGTATTACTTAAAGGACTTCTATTATAAGCAAACTCTGCAAGAGTTGACTTAATATCCCAATCTCTAGTAATTTTACTTATCAATCCTCTTAACAAAGTGCTGAGAGTATGGTTAGTAACTTCAATTTTTCCATTAGTTTGTGGATGATGTGAAGTATTGAATAATAACTTAGTTCCTAACATGTGCCATAATGTTTTCCAATAGTACCTAAGAAACTTGACATCCCTATCCGAAACAATGATTTTAGGTGTGTCATATAATCTCACAATTTCATTGAAATACAAATCAACAACATGTGTAGCGTTATATGTTTTATTACATGGAATAAAATGAGTTATTTTAGAAAATATATCTGCCATGACCATAATTGAATATTTACCTCTTTGTGTTCTAGGCAACCCTAAGATAAAGTTCACACTAACTCCTTCCCATGGTTGATTAGGCATATCTAATGGTGTATATAGACCTTTATGAAAGAAAATTTTACTCTTTTTACTAGTGACATATCAGTTTACTACAAATTATACATCATTTATCATGTGTGGCTAGAAGAAATTTTCTTGCGATATCTCTAATGTTTTATGAGTACTAAAATAGTCGACAATAGCTCCTCCGTGTACCTCTTTGAGAAGTAAATCCCTTATACTTGACCTCGGTACAAGTAGTATATTAAGTTTAAATAAAAAACCATATTGTAATATATAATTATCATGGTTCCTATTTTCTTTACATGCCCAATATTCTTCATGAAAATATTCATCATTAGGATACATTTCTTTTAGCATTTCATGATGCTAACAATTTAGCATCCAACATGATAAGTAATACAGATCTTTTAAAAAGAGCATCAACCGCTATATTTTCTTTTTCATCCACGTGTTTGACAAAGAACATAAAGTATTATAATAAGTTTACCCACTTTTTATGTCTAAGACTTATTTTCTGTTGACCAAGTAAATATTTTAAACTTTCATGATCAAAATATAATACAAAGGGTTTAGGCCTCAAATAAAGACTCCATATCTCTAAACTTTGTATGATGGAAAAGAATCCCTTGTCTTATGTAGAATACCTTAATCTAGGACCATTTAGTTTTTCACTAAAGTATGCTACAAGTCTTTTTTCCTGAGAAAGAAATCCTTTGATACTTACCCCACTTGAACCACAAGTTACCTCAAACAGCAGGTCAAAATTAGGAGTAGATAATACAATAGTGTTGCACAATTTATCCTTGAGAGTATTAAAGGCTTTAATGTCTTCATTTTCCTAAATGAATTCTCTTTTTAAATAATTTGAGTAATAGGTGCAACTATAGTAGATAAATATTTAATAAATCTCATGTAGAAACTAGCTGACCCATGAAAACTTCTTACGTAATGTATATATTTAGGAATAGGCCACTCTTGAATATATTGGATCTTTATAGGATCAACTTTAATACCCTCAACACTAATAATATAACTAAGAAAAACTATACTTGGAAGCATAAATTCACACTTTTCAAAAATTTTATATAGTTTAGTTTCCCTTAGTTTATCAAATAATTATCTTAAATGTAGAAGATAATTATGTTCATTCTCGCTATACACAAGTCTATTATCCAAATAAATTACAATAAAGTCACTTAGGAAAGGACAAATAATTTTATTCATTAATCTCATAAAAGAACTAGGTGCATTACACAACCTGAAAGGTATAACAACCCTTTCATAGAGTAGAGACTATATGTAGCTTTAAATGTTATTTTCCATTCATTTCCTTCCCTAATCATCATTTAATGGTAACCACTTTGTAAGTCTATTTTAGAGAACACATGTGCATCAAACTAGTATGGTTTGAATTGCTAGATTTTGCTCCCCAAATTGAGATGATTTAGCTACTAAGGCATAACAAACACCCTCATCCTTAATACAACTAATCATTTCCCTGTAAGAATAAACTCTTTTTAACCTCAGGTAATTGTACATAATTATATGGAGATGGTTTAAGCTTACATTTCTTTTTATCTTTAAGCACCACATATTCATTAGTTACACTATCATGAGTCGTGTTTCTATCATATTGTCATGGTATTCCTAGTAAAATACTACAAGCATCCATAGACAAAACATCACACCTCATCACGGTAATCACTAATGCAAAAATTAATTAGGGTTTGTTTAGTCACCTTAGATCCTTTGCCCTTATTAATCCATTGTAATAAATATGATTTAGGATGTATAATAGTCAATAGTCCTAGTTTTTTGACCATTTTTTCACTAGCAACATTAATACCCAAACCACTATCTATCCCTACAAACCTTATCACCAATTCTACATTTAGTTTTAAATTTTTTATCCCTTTGTGTATATTAATCATTAGGTTGTATTTTTAATGCTCTTTGAAGTATGAAACATGGATTTACATCCTCTTTATACATACTTAAGAAATCATCATTAGATTAAATTTCTAGGTCATCATCATCAATACATGGTTCCATGTTCTCAATTTCACTTAAAGTTAAAACTATTAGATTAGGACATTTCCTAGAAAAATGACCATATCCTTTACATTTTAAGAATTGCTTAGTGGAAATTTCACTACCTTTATTTTTACCCTTATCATCTCGATTAGGATTATCTTTTTATCATCTTCCCAATAGATATGTGTCCCAAGTTTTGAGGTAGATGCATTAGAATTAGTTTTGTCAGATGTAGAAGTTGAAACACTTATCTTATGATAGGCATTAGTAGACTTAGTTTGTCTTTCACACTTTAAGGCCAACTTAGTTAAATCATCAAGATAATCATAGGAAAACATTTCAACTTTGCTACTAATCAAGTTGTTAAGGTCACCTAAGTAACTACCACACTTTGTTCCTTTCTTTCTTGTATATCACATAGGAGTGCTAGTCTTTCAATTTTCCTAGTGTATTCTTCTACACTAAGAAGTCCCTACCTAAGAGTAGTTAATTTGATATACATCTCTTGCTCATACTATTTAGGTACAAATTTTTTTCTTAGGTGTTTCTTTAACTTTTTCTAAGACTTGATTTTACTTTTGTCTTACCTTCATATGTTCTCTTAAGATTATCATACCAAACCCTAGAAAACTTTTTAAATTTGAGAGCTAAAAATTTACACTTAAGTTCATCATTATACTCTCTAAACTCAAATATTGCTTCAATTTCATACAACCATTCAGAAAATAACTCAACATCTAATTCACTATAAAAATTAGAAAGGTCAAGCTTTATACCTTTATCTTCGAAATGGTGGTACCATGGTTGATGATTTGCATAGTTTATTTGCTTGGGTATAAGGTCATTTGATCCATTTTATTGTACTCTATCTTCATGCTCCATCCGAGTATTGATGTGGCCACCTTGATCTTGGATCACCCTCCTCACCATTACCCCTACTTGATCATTTGTAGCCTTTATGGTGTTATGCATGTGTTGAAAAGTTTCTTGGTCAACTAGCCTTGATTCTACCTTTGGAGTTAGCTTTGAATGGAAGGTATTTGCTGAAATTGTGAATTTGTTGCAGGCACACTTGCTTCAAGTTGTTGAAGAGTATCATACATAGTCTTCATTGACACTTCTTCACCCATGCTTGAATTATTTTCTAAATTTTGCCTCGACACAACTTCAATTAATGCTAGAAATTACTTCTTGATGTCTTCTTGATGTTGTGACAAGATTCTTGAAGACTTCTTGAACATGTGAATATTATGGAGATAAAAGGTAAAGGCTGGGATGTATTATTAATTATTCTTGATAAACTTCAATGCAATCTTGGTGTCTAACAAGAAGGTTCTTGCTCAAAAAAAAGAACACAAAAAAATTTGTGAAATCATGGTTGATGTTTGAATACAAGTGAAGAAATATTCTTGCCTAATTGTGATCAAAATATAAAGAAACGAATGCAAGTTGAATATCTAAACGATACTCGACCAGGCTAGATGAAAATGTAATTTTTTGCTTTATTTTAATATAACAAGATTAATGTTGAATATGCTAGAGTTATTTGACTCTAATATAGTGAGAGAAAATAAGACCTCAGGAAGGAGAAGTAAAGAACTAACACACTAGAAAACTCACAAAAACACTCAAGCATCTTGAAGATTCAAAGGGCTTTCAAAGACAACTAAGAAAAAATGAAGAAGAAGGATGGAAGATTGAAAGAAGAAGGAAGATAATTGAGCACTTACCTTCAATATTCAAAGGGATGGATGAAGGGAAGACAATCTTCAATCTTTGACATTGAAGATGTGAAGAATCGGATGAAAAATGTATAAGGCTAGGTTGAAGATTTACCACTTGACTTGATTACCTTCAAACTTTGAAATTGAATATTACCTACCTGCATGGATGTGTATGGGAGAATAAAATCTGGCATATCACATACGTGGAAGGAGAAGAAAGGAGTGAAACAAAGTCGAATTTGGAACAAAGCTAGCCGAGGATTTGATACAAAAAATGACACAAGTCTTCAAAGAGGATGAATATTCGTGTGATTGAAATGAAATAGGATTCGTGGCTATCCAAATTATAATAAAGAATGAATATATTCAAGCAAAGATTTATAAAAAATTCTACAAGAACTCAACTTTGAATGTCTCCTATATAAGATTACTCTAAGTAGTCTTAGAAAGGATTATTCAATCACAAAGAGGGAATTGACCAAGTGAATTAATTTTATTAGATTTCAATATACTCAACCATTAGCATATTACAAAGGTTATCGACACCATGTATATATAGGCATAGAACATTGCTAATTAGCCCACTAATTTAGCTACATGACACAAAAATGGCTAACTAGCACATAAACTAGTATTAACAATGTATTTATATCCTATATAATACATGACTCAATAAACACTATTAAAAACAAAATAAGATAATTAGTGCATGAAAAAACTAGCAAAAACCCTAATCAAGATAATGATGTTGACTTAAAAGGTTGACTAGGTCTTTTGACATGTGGAGTTGACTTTCATGCACAATAGATTCCTTTTTAAAAGCTTGGAACACTTGAAAATATTTTGTATATTGAATTTTTAAATGGATTGATCTTCCTCCTGCAAATATGTTACATACCTGCAAGAATGACATAAAGTAATATCATCAAGGTTGGTTATATTATTATTATCAAAGACACATAATGTGATTGTTTCATAATCAAGTATGCCAAATCACTATCATCTTGAGGTTCATATATGGGTGCTCCTCTATCAATAATGTTTTATAATACCCCACTTTAAAGGCCATTTAAGATGTGTTAATTATGTGTTTGATCGTGATTTCAATGTGTCTTGAGGTTTTAGAGTCGAGTGGTTTTGAAAGGATTTTACATTTTTTTAAACTTGATTTATAAAGAAATTAGTTGATTGATTTATTCCCTGAGCTAGTAAATAGATTTATCTTTTTATGGGCTTTAGGGTCTAGAAGAACTAGTCAACTAGTAAAACTAGTTTATTAGTTTTGTCAAACTAGATAACTATTTTTTGTCTAGCTGTGTGATTTTCACCTCAACTTAATTCAAATATTTTTCTAATATTGTATGAAACTTTGTGATTGTACTTTGGTTTTTTTATAATTCTTTTATATGAACTTAATGAGTATTTTCATTTTCATCATATGTTTTTCCATTTTTTTTTATCAAATTTGAATGGGTTTAATCAAATTTGGAAGTTTAATTTTCAAAAAGTGGCTTTGGTGATCTAAGTCAGGTTGCCATTATCCCTCACATCTCTCTTTTGTTGTATAGTTTTAATATGTAGATTTAGGAGTGCAAAGGGCATCTAGAGATGATTTTGTGTGTCTCAACCCTCTTCTTTATCCCTTTCCTCTCTTGTACATGTTTTTATTGATCTTGGCATCCAAGGCTAGCACATATCCTCACTTATGTGGGCAAGGGGCATCTTATCCACTCATTTTCCCACTAGTTGAAAATTTTGATAATGTGAAGGGAGAGGGAGAGAGAAAGCTATATTTCGTGGGTCTGCTTGTTAGACCTCATCTTCCTCCATTTCTAAACAGAAAAACCTTAGTGTTTCTTTTGCTCCTCTCTAGTTCTTCTCTTATTTCTCTTTTTCCCTACTCTCAAACAAGATTAACCTCTCCATTTTATTCCATTCTAAGCTCAATTTCCTTCCTCTAATCCTTTATTTTTTTTATTTTTTTATTTTGAAAAAGATGGGTAGATTTAGGAGAAAGTTGAAGTTGTGACCCATTCTTTTATTGGTTTTCCTTATGTTTTGGGAGGAGGTTGAGTATTTCCCTATTTTCTTGTATTTGTAACCTTTGATTAATTTTGTTTGAGTTTTTTTAAGTTTGAATCTTTTAAGGTTGAGAATCAATGCTTGTATGGGGAACTTTAATTGGATGGGACCATGATTCTAGCATTAGCTTGTAAAAATTTGAGCATTTAAGCCAATTTTTATAAAAATTGAATGGCTTAGGCTCTCTAACTATGAAATCACTCACATTGAGCATTATAGGTGCATGATCTGAGCTAAGGGTTGGAGCTAAACATGCCTCGTATCCTACAAATTTGTCAAGCCATGCAATATTATCCATGACTATCTCTAACTTGCTCCAAATTCTTTCACTAACTTCCCTTTTATTATACAAGGTGAGAAAAGAACACGTATATCTAATATCATTCAAAGCTAATAGGTGAACACAATCATAAAAATCCAACATATCCTCCTCAATGGTTAGTTTGCCCTGTAATTACTTATTGGGATAAAGGATTATATTGAAGCTACCCCGCAACACCACCGGATAGGGAAACTACATGATGTATAGCTAACCAACTCCAAAGAATCTTCCTTCCTTGACCATCATTTAACCTATAGATGAAAGTAGCATAAAACAAAGTTGATTGTTGTAAGTGAAATACTTTACATAATACCTTGAGCAGAAATAGCTACTACTTCTATTTTCCATACCATTTGATGATAATCTTACCTTAATATGGTCATTGTAATGAATATAATAGTTTGAGTCCACTACCATCTACAACACTTATTCATTATGGCATAAGCCTTATTTTCTTTCACTCTAGTTTCCACTAAACCTACTAAACTAATATTATTTCTAGACAATCAATTATACACCTCTTTTTGTTTATGAGGGTCATTTATTTCCTTCACATTCCAACAACCAATCGTCATGTTAAATGGATATGGAAGTCATTATGGTAGAAATCATCCATAACTTTTGATCCCCTTACCACAATACACCAATGTCCATACTCATTCATCTCGGTGGTGGATGTTATAGGATTTAATTTATTGACATCACTTACCAAATCTAGCTTGGATTTACCTCTATTAGGAATAAAGGTGTTATTGGGATTGGTTGGGTAATTTTCAAAGTCCCTAAAGGCACCTCCATGTCATTCCTTAGCCGTGGATTCCTATCTTAGACTTTGGCCCATACTTGCTTCTAGTTGCCTCAAACGATAGGTTTATAGGTCCCTGTTCTATGCTTAAATGAATGAAACAAAACATAGATTTAGAAATTCCATTTGTAATATACCTCTTTCTTGAAGATGCTACTATCTAGTTTCAAAATAGAAACTAAATCCATAAATGGTTGTTGCATATCAACCTCTACAAGGATTCTAGTATAAGAAATTTTGTCTCAGTTAGTAGTTATCGCATCCATCCATTCCCAATAGGTGGTTGATACAACTTGATATTCTACCTATGGGAGTACTTTACTAATAAGATAGAGGGAGGTTTGGTAAGCTGATACATGTGTGAATAAATTATAACTCCTCTTTGTTAAATTTGAAATCTTAAGACCACTACTTAAAAATCATAGGTTGATTTAGACATGTCTTGTAATATCCCATGTATAGATATGTTTTATTATAAATATTTAAAATAAAAATTAATTTAAAATAAATTATGAAAGTGTTTTTTAGAGGGGAACTATTTGACAACTTGTACAACAAACAGGTTAACGGGTAAGTTGTGTGTTTATTTTTGTTGGTTTTGAAGATCCAATTGACTAAAAATGTAATACCCCATAAGTTAAATCTTTTAATCGACTCTTTTGGTGATTATTGTTTAAATTTTCATAAGGATGTAATACCTCATATTTAGAATTGAAATGATATTATATTTATATTATTTTACTCATTTTAATATTAAAGAAAAACTCTCTTTTTGGTTTTAGAGGTTTTCAAAAAAATTGTTATTTTTTAGAATACTTTTGGTAAAGAAAAAGTTACTATTTTTAGAAAATAGTTATTTTCATATGATAATGTGTTAAAACTATTTTAAAGAATATTATATTAATAATTGGAATTTTTCTACAATTTAAAAAGCTATTTTAAACCCTTATTTTGTATAAAATAGTAAAAGGACAAAATGAGAATTTCATAAACATATAATTTTTGGGAAAAAAGAGAGTAAATAATTAAAATAACAAGATTCCTACGATATGAGTGATGTGGGTTGTGATATATTATTTTTATTTAAAATAAATTTTGTTAATTAATTAGTTAGTGGGATGAATTTATTGATTTGGAAATTCATTCATATATTCATATGATTAAATCTTACATTATTTTTATGGTTAGTTAAAATATTTTGGAGAGAGATATATTTTGTGTGTGTAATATATGATAAGGTTTTATCTTCTTATTTATTCCTTATTATTTATAATTATTATATAGTAATTATTTTAAATGATATTAGATGAATTATCTTTCTTTATTTTGTTTCTCCAAATTCGTTGATAAACATTTCAACATTTAGTAGTTTATCCATAACTTTTTGGTCCAATAACAAAATTGTACGATTATGTTTTCTTTGGAAAGATAAATTCGTTATCTACAACCTTTGTCATTTGAATTTTCCCAATATCTAAACATAAAGTAGTGAAAATATTAATTAATGTCGATTATAACTTACTTGTACAAATTTGTCATATTTCTCACTCCTAAAAGCCCATATAAGCTCATACTAAATCGTAATAGCCAAACCTATGTTTTTACTTTTCTTCTTTTGTCGTGGATTATGTTCTGTATCTCCTACTAATGTTGTTCATATCTTCAACCAATTTATCAAGATTTTCAATTAATTCATCAATATCTTCAACTATCTTCAAGATTATACATTCAAGATCTAATCTCTGTTCTTCATCGTCTTCACCATTTCAACTCATAAAATAATTCTTCACTCAAGATCATCAACTCCTAGAGTTATTGTGTTGTCATAGGATCATTATTTATGCTTGAAGACCTTATATTCTATATATAATGATTTTACATTCAATAATATTATTTTTAAACTTATATAGATATATTTTATATCTGTGGAATATGATGTTTATAAAGTATGGATTTTTATTTGTTATAGAATTTAATACCTTCTTATGATTATATGTTACGCATCATGATATGTAATAGGATTAACCTAAGAATATATTATTTTATTTTAAATTTGTGGTAGATTCAATTTGGCTGTAACATTTCACTATTTTAAAAAAATCACACAAAATTCAATAATAAGAGTTTACACATCATATTATGTATGAAATCGAAACCCCAAAAGTATAGTTTTCACAAAAATTGTTTGTTTTTCATTTTCAAGTATGTACTAAAAACATATAAGGTTATAATAAGGATTGGTCAAATCTCAAACATTTGTATAACAACAAGTATTAAAGTTTGACCAAGTTTCATCGAGCATGGTCTTTTAATATGCATGCGGTTTTGAGATTTTGGTTACAGATTTGAGTTGGATTTGAAAAGTTAATAATTATAGTCGAACCTTTCTATTTTTGAAAAGTTACATTTTTTGGAGAGTTTTCTATTTGAGAAAGTTTCAAAGTGGATAATAAAAGACGGAGATTTAATGAAAAATAGTTTTTTGTTTGTATTATGTGATCACTTTAATAAGATATAAACACTTTAAGTGAAATACGCGGGCTTAGTCCTTGAGGGTTGGACTCATGAAATTGAGGATCGACAATTGCCTTTTCTTTTCTATTATGGATATTATTTGTTTTATTTGCCAGTTGTGTCTAGTTAAGGCCTATTGTCTGCTCTATAAGTTTCTTTGTATCCTGTTAGGGGGTGCGTACACTTAAGACCTAGATAAACGAAGTAGTAGGTCTTTAGACTTTTGTTATCCCCTTTCAACTTTGTCTTTTGGGATGGTTCATGTGTGATATCTAATACTCATGCGGTTGGTGGTAGGTCTTCAAACTTTGATTTGTAAAGTGAGACCCTGGTTGGTTTACCTACTTAAATAAAAAGATGTTGTGATCACTCAAAGTAAAAATCAATAATCGGATGTTCATTTCTTCCCATTTGGTTTTATTATATGATTCGATATATATATATATATATATTCCATTGTACTAATGTGTTATTTGGTTGCTTCCATGGCTAATTGATTACGTGCTTTAAATGGGATTATGATGATCAATGATGCATATGGTGAGCAAGTAATCTTGTGTAGATTGAGTAAGAATATATTCAATGTATGGTGGAAAAAAAAGAGAGTAGTGGTGACTTTTATATTCTTATTTATCGTTAATGACTATTTTCATAGATTAAGATTGTATTAATCATTTAATTTTAATTTTACATTCAATTGGTTTTTAGATCTGATAGGTATAAATATATGGGTATCGGTCTGGGTGTAACTGTTTCATACCCAAACGTATTTATTTACACACACACACACAAGAAACATACTAACTCTAATTTCCTAACACTCTCAGGCCTTCCTCAATTCTGACCTCATTATATGCGAGCAAGTCTATTTGGTCTTCGCCTCCATTTTCCTACTCCATCTTATGGCAATCAGTAGTGTCACCGTCAAGTGCCAACTTCTAGACCAATCCACCGTATTTAATCCTAAACTGAACTGGATACGGAGCTTTCTCAAAGCCCAGTAGATCCGCTGAGTATTGGAGATCAATAATGTCGTACACAAATGGGCTGATCCAATCATCATGATAGCCGAGAACGGTGCTTGGGGTCGGACGCTGGAGGCTTTGGGCCCTATGTTACTTCCAACTTTTATTATATATATTTCATTTCAGCCCCTTCTTCTCATAGAATAATAGTACGCTGTTAGCCAAATCAATTATATAGTAATATACATATAATATGACCTCCTCGATGCCATAGACGAGGCAGAACGAAAGAAAGTACAGCAGTAATGGCAAAAACTGACAGACCTCTTCTGGTTAGGGCGGTCGTTAATGTAAATATAATACACACCAACGTACTGCTAAAAATGACAGCTAGCGGTAATTGTATAAGCGATCCAGCTGGGTTTTACCTTTACCGCCCCTCCTGAGAAAGGAAATTAGTACTACTAACTGCTAATAATTTAATTACCGCTCCCATCCCCAACCAACCCACGGTACTTTGAAGGAGAGGTGGACCGTGACCGACCGCGTAATTAAAAGGGAAGGACCGGGGGCCGAGAGGGAGGAGTGCTGTTGTTATCCCATCCCCAAACGAGCACTAAGTAAGTACCCGTGCTTTGATCTTTCGGTCTCGATCACAAGCAGCAGTATTATACGGAGACGGGACCATGACTCGGAATTAGTGACACAAAAAAAAAAACGTATATACATGTTATTTTTTGAAAAAGTAAAAAAATAAAGATGAAAAAAATAATTATATATATATATATTCCAGCTATTTATTTTATTTTAATAAATATGTATATATTATGTCTAGGCTTTAGTTATGTATTTTAGAAAAAAATTGATTTAATCTAATAAAATTAATATAAAAAAATCTAAAAGTATTATCTAAAATATACTAAATTTAAAATACTTCTCCGTGCTCCTGCGATCACAGCAGGAGCCACCCACCATGATTGGCATCTGGTGAAGCGAATAAAGGGGAAGTCATGGCCTCATGAGCATGTGAAATGAAGAGTGGGGGAGGGAGATAATGGCCATCACCTTTTGACAGTTTTCCTGGTCCTTTTTAGCCCCACACTTCCCAAAGTTAAAAAAAAACGAAGTGGTATGGAAGCGATGATGAAGGTCATGGGGTAAGTAAGTTACTCACTCCACTAATTAATTACTCTACCAATTAATTACTTTTCTAATCAACACACACACTCACACGCAAATAAATTATAATAATACTAATACTGTGCTTATTATTATTATTTAAAAAAAACCACCCACCTTCCTTTTTCCTACACCTCCGGTAAACCCACGCACCCCTAAGTAGGTCATTAATCGAGTATATTCGCTTTGCTAACTTTGTCCTTCTCTTCGGCCTCCACCGACTACTAATCGCTATCCAATCAAACTCTTTGTCTTCATTACTGCAATTTGCATCAATTAGCTAGCCCTGACACTATTAGGTTACCGCTAATGGTAAACCGTTCTTCGACTGCATTTTGGTATTTTTGAGCCTGCTCTTAGCGGCCTCCTTATTAAGGCTCGTTCTATTTATCGACCTTGTGAGGATATAATTCGATTCGATTTGAAAAACTTTAATAGTATAATATTTTATCTATTTATTTTATAAAGAAAGTTTTTTAGGCATAAAATTTTATTTTAAATAAATTAATTAAATCTGTTACCCATGTATTTTTCTCCTACGTCTTCTATTATATTATTTTCTAATTTAAGATGTAATTATAATATTAAGCGTTCGTTTGGCATGCAATTCGTACGAATAAAAAGTTTATTCCTATATTTTATATACCTTATATTTTTTATTTAAAAAAATATTTTTATTACTTGATATAAAAAGAATCCAATATAATTCGTTAATAATTATATACTTATATGTGTGTGTTAGTTAATTTTCAAACACGGTCTCGCGTTGAACAAAAAATTTGAAATTTTTTTTGGCAAATAGGGCCATGTAGCTTGATATTTCTTGCACCATGATGCATGAACTCGAAGCCATGATTCCCACCACCACGTAAACAACATCTTCGGGCCGTACGCGTAACTTCGTGTTGGGAGCAAGGGTGCAAGTGTCGGCAGTGGTGCATTATGACAATTTGGTATGCCCCCCCGCCTTTTCTTTTTTTGGGGGGTACGAATTTGGTATTTCATTATGGATCTCTGGCCCGGCCCGGCCCTTTTGGCACGAATGTGGTATCACTTCCTCTCTCTCTCTCAGAATTTGGCATTATCCCTTTGCTTTGGTCTGAGGCAAACGCCATTAGGTGAGACACGACAAAAAGATATGAGGGCGGGTGGGGGGGTGGGGGAGGGTGGCTTTTTAGTTTTTTAGGGGCAGGAAATTAAAGTCCTAAGATTAGATCTGCGGGTTGTTGATTCATTATATATTTTCCTCGTTTCTTTTTCGGCCATTATTATTCTAATTAATGAGAAAACAAATGTCATTCTTGTCTGTGCATATCTCTGCATGCTTGCAAGGGTCTCTCCGAGTGCTGTGGATCTGGATCGATCTTCTTATACCTCACACAATCCACAACAAGTAACTCAGACTTCAAGTTGTTGTTCTAGCTATTATGTTCGACACTGAATAAGCTAATCATTTACAATGTATTTATAATTAATTATTTTTACTAATTATAAAAAAATTTGTTATTTATTTATTCAATATATATAACCAACCTCATCCACGTACTTAAAATTATCACCGTCCGTCCGTTTATTTTAATTTAATTAGATTCTCAAATATTATTTTATTTTTACTTCGGTCTCGCATATTCATATATAATTAATCTATATCTACAAAATCCTCGATCATATTATTAGTTCATGTACTGCTATTTCATATCACATCCGGACCCTGTATTATTTTATTCTAACAATTCTTCAACGACATACTCCTCTAAATAAATAAATAAAAAGTGCTATTTTTATAGAGCTTCGCCTACCATTTTGGGTTCTCGAAAAAGTTTACGTAAAGGAAAGGAAAAAAAATCACGAGAGAACTGTTTTTCTTTTGTTCGGCCTACAAAAACAAATAGTACAGTATAAAAATGGGAAAAATTAGTTTGAGGTTCACTTAAGTGAAATTAATAAGAGAAAAATTAATATGGTATTAAAGTATTTAATTCTATACATAAAATATTATGTACATATAATTATACTAATATATACATCTAATTATGCATAAATATACAGATAATATTCTCTATACGTACGTGTAAATTGGATATAAAAAAAAGTAGACTAAATATCAAATAAATTGTATAACTTTAACTAGTTTCAGTTAACTGGACTTCAAAATCATTTTTCCGTATAAAAAATACCGATGTTTAGCTATTTGATATTTTTGAGAAACATGTGTATGACGTCTTTCTTACCTTCCTTTTGGTGGGACTTTTAAATAAATAAAGTTTCGTTTGAAATTATTTATATAAAATAAATATTTATTTATTTTAGAAAATTTGAAGACTAAATTATTTTTAAAATAAATATTTATTATATAAAAATATTGTTATTAAATAACGCTGAATAGAAATTTTAATAGAAACTTACTTTTGCAATACCTAATTAATTCAATAACGATTAAAAAAGAAAAGAAAAGTTAAATACCACTTCGGCTGTGTGGCAGAAGTCGCAACTTTGACGACCGCACTTAGCGTCCTACGTATGCGTGTCCCAAGGCTATCATGGTGATTTCATTTTTATACGTGTACGTACAACATCGATATACGTACGACGTCCCAAGGCTATCACCTATTATTATTCATCGATATTCAATATCAACTATAGCTACCATACTTTGATACTTACTTAAGTGATACAGTAGGACCATATAAGTGGTTAACCTCGTACCCAAATACTCACTAAAGTATTATAGGAAGACCTTCCTACTTAGTTAATCTAAAGACCCTTTACAGCCCTGGGCTAATTTCTGAGTGCTAGAGGTATTAATCTAGTGTTGTTTATGAGAAGTCTAGCGAGGTGCCCAAGCTAAGCTTGCTAAGATCGATCCTAAGCGGAGCCTTGTTGAAGTAATGATTCAAAAAATTTAGTATAAATGAGTTTGATCAGTCAATAATCGAGCTCATAATCAACACAATATGCAATGACTCAGCTTGTTTTAATTAGAGCTAGCTATTAATTAATGTGTCGAATCACCCTCAAATGTATTGATTTATATACACAAATGTATATTTTCTTATTCAACTCAAGATTCTAATAAGAATTCTCACTTTTTTTTTCATCGTACTCGATTAGTTTATATATAACACACTACTTAATTTTAAACTGATTATTATAAATTAATGCATAACCACTGCTTTGATATCTTATGTTACGACGGTACTTATTAATAAGTCTCCAGCAAATGTCTAGGTGAGCATCAAATAAACTTTTTAAATGTTTATCAATATTAACCTTTGCATCGAGTTTGACTCGTTTAATATATGAATCTAAAAATTATAAGGCATGCTCTCAATCAATAGAACTAATGGAACAAGTTGGACCAAATTTTATATAACATAATTAGGTCGGCTTACAAGCCAACTTGGCTCATTAACAACTCTAGAGCCCCTTCGGCATGCGTTAGCTTGTTTGTTGAAGGCATCGAATTTGGACACTAATATTATGCTTGATTAGTAGTACGTTTGTTTTATTTATTTGATGAATCGAGTTTGACTGAGGAATGACTCAAGTGGATTCGGCTTACTAGCTAACAGACCATGATTAGACCTAAACCAACCAATTATGCATCTTAAAAGGTGCTACTATTTATTTACGCCCGATATCCACGCCTATACATCACGGCTAGCTATAGAATCATAGCACACACGTTATTGCACCGTTAAATATCCTATATGGTTTGATGCAAACATCATGTGCAGGTTTGGCTGTACATGTCATGCTCCATATTATAAGACGGTTGGGACGCTTGTTTTGTTGCCTAATCATACACTTTAAAATCAGATTGATGAACATCAAGGAATTTAATTTGATGGACAGCCTACCTTTTCATTTTTATCTTTCTGCAGAAGTAAGACAAATATGCCAACTTTTAGTTGCGTATATAAACATAAGATCTAAAACCTGGACTATATATTACACATGTTTATGAGGACTTCAGTTTTATTTCCAGCTTCAGGATTACCTTCACTAATCGCTAATTAAAGTTGGTTTTTCTTAAATCATGTATCCAATCTGGCCAGCATTACAACAGACAGGTTGATCAGCTTTTATCTTTGAAATATCTCCCATTGCATGAATTTTCTCACTCAGACAAGGACTCGTAAGCACAAGGGGAGGTTACAGATTCCTCTTATCTTCTCCGTCAGCGAGCAAATAATAAAAACATAAACGGAAAGTACACATTTAATTCCATACATATAATATTTCCAATATGTCAGAACAAAAATATAATCTTTGGCAAATGACAGTGACACAAAACAATAAAGTTTACTATTTTATTATCATATAAGTAGGAAAGAGGGAATGGAGTTGAATGAGTGTAGCGAAAGCAGAGTCTTCAAGGTGGTCCAACTGCCAAAAAATTCAGAATAAGGGCCAATGCAGGGAATCAGAATCCCATCTCTCTTTAGATGATTGATTCACAAATTCCAACATCGAATTTTGACCCGAGAAGAAATGTGCTACATTGAGGAAGTGTTGGATTGACGAGAAAGAGAGCAATATAGAGTTTGGAACATATTTACTTAAGGGTATTTAGTTGCGTGCTAGAAGCTCTTCTAACTTAACTGAGAATTAGTCTTCGAAAATGCAGCTACAGTCTTGAGAAAGCAATTCCCTCACACAGAAGACTTTTTGGGCTGCAGTTCAGACTTAATTCAAAGTGGCTTCAAATAATGAGCCAGGATAAATTTAAAAGAAGAAGAAAGATTAAGGCATATTTGATGGGTGCATTTTTATTTTTATTTTCATAAGTAGATATCTGTATTCATGGGAACAAGTCTTGCCTCTCAAATATGCAATCAAACCACATCCCTCTTTTTATAGGAGTGGTTTGAGATTATATTTGGGCAAAAACAAAGGAAACAACAAGAAGTTCATCGTCACAACTCCATTAACCTATATTAGTTGTGTATAAAAGCAAAAACAAGAGCATACTTGGCTAACTCTCCTTGTTTTACAACAGCCACCGCCCTTCAATGCTATGAGACAAAAACAATTGTATGCATAAATTACCTCCTTTAGTCTAAGATACTCAACCCCAACTATAATATCCACTAATTTGAGATTTATAATGTATAAAAATGATTGTATTTAATGAAGTTTGGATGATGTTTGATATTGATTTGAAATTATATTTGTGGTTTGATTTAAAAAATGAAGTGGAAAAGGCTTGGAAAATTAAGTAAAATGAGTTTTCTTGGCATACTAGGCGACAAGTTCTATAAACTGATTGATTGGTCTGTCATATTCAGCTTGAGCTTGGTTCAATGGAGTCTATCAACTGGTTCAAAAAATAGATCAACTAATTCGTAGAATAGTTGACTAGATTGTTGAGTAAAGTAAATTTTTGAGCCTCAATTTCTGTGGAAAAATCCTTGTATCGTTGTGAAATTCAATAATCTAACTCCGAATATCTTTCTAATTAATATTTAACCATTTTTAGCATTTACCATAACTATTTCTTGCCTTGAGTAGATTTGAGGTATGATTTTGACAAAAAAAACAATCCTTTTTTTTGTCTTCCTCTCTTCTATGTACAGCCCTAGGACAAACGATTTGTTCCATATTACACCTACATGATAGAAGAATTTGTTTCAAACACCAATATGTTTGTTTCCTTTCTTGTATTTGATCTTTCTCTGAAATATCTCAACCTGCATTCTCCAAAAATCACCATACGAGCTATAGGAAGAAAGCCATCCCTGCTCTTGATAAATATTCCCTGTGTGGTCCTATTTTGAACTATAAAACTAGAATATTGATATGTTGCATCTCTCTCCTTCATTCCTTAACCAATTCTCTGGTTATAAATAATCTTAAATTTACTATTTTAAATAATACCATATATGGACGATATATCAAAAACAAGGTTGACTTAGTTGATTGTTGGCCTTTAAATGGTGTGATGTGCTTAATCTTTTTACAGGTGGTATTTGATTCTGTTTGCTAGGATTATAACCCTATTACTCTTTTTTCCTTAGCACTATGGTGTGAAAATTTAATCTCGCAAGTATGGAGGAGTTGCTTATTGTCGTAATTGAGAAAGTGGCAAAGATGCAACCTCAGTTGTCGCTGTTGCCACCTTTGACACCTATTCAGGTTGAGAACTATCTTAGAGAGGTTGTGTTTCATCACCTGTCTGTATTTGAGGGAGTTGAGGATCCAATAGTGAAGGAAAGGTAGATTAGAGAGCTAGAGAAGATCTTTAGGAATTATGATTTCCCAAATGAGAATAAGGTAGACGTTGGTACTTTCTACTTGCGCCGAAAGATATGAATGGTAGAGAGGATACCAGCTTCAAGGGGTTGAGTCAGTGGAGACTTGGGAAGGAATTTTTAATGTCATAAGATCACACTACGATCCTTTGCACGTGTGTCATGCAGAGCATGTCAAGTTGCTGACCCTTAACTAGGGTAACATGTCAGTTGGGGACTACTTCAACAAGTTCTCCAAGCTTCTTACTTTTGCATCGGAGATAGTCGGTAGTGAGGAAATGGTTCCTCATCGCTTTGAGTAGGGCTTAGATCTACACACCCAAGAGCTATTTGGAGGAGATGCCATGACAAAAGTACTCATGGTGTAGGAGAGGGCTTGTGCCCTAGGATTAGGAGGCTAAGAAGTTGCTTAGTGGGACTAATAGGCTTGTAGAGAGTATTTAGGATCAATGAAGTAACAAGAGAGTGTACTCGAGTGTTCACCATAGTCAACCTAGTGGTAGTCAACCTTTACAATTTTCTGAAGCATAGTTCAAGAATAGCCAACTTTTGAGGCACTATTATTGCAAGATTTGTAGAGGGAACCACCCAAGCAAGGACTACCAAGTTAGAATAGTAGAGTGTTGGAAATGTGGTAAGATAGGCCCTAAAGGATTTGAGTGTTATTTCCATGGAGTTTGAGTTCAACACAGTCAAGTACAATTTAGAACGCGGGATTACCTATCATTAACAGGCGTCCCTAGCTACACATACATCAGCTAATGGTGTAGGTGCTAAAGGCAAGGGACATGTTCCTTGTCCCTAGCCCTAGAGTAGACAATGGATCAGATCTCGAATATACCTAATATCTATATCAAAATAATATTTTAACAAGTTTAGTAACTTTTATAAGAAATTTTTGAAAACAATGATTGCATATCAATTAATATATATGACTGTCTTATTTTACTCAAAAATAGTATGAAAATATTAGTATTAATGTTTAAATTATAAAAATAAGTTAATTTTAAAAAACTAAAAAAATATAATATTATAATATATTATTGATATAATAAATAAAGTACCAGATTTTTTTAATTGAATAATTCAGTCAAAATTAGATATCTTAAAAGTTAAATATTATTTAAAAAAAATTAAATATCTTAAATAATGGATCAAATTTTTTTCAATACTCAATTAAAAATTCAAATTTCTAATTTTTTATAGCGGACAATGATCTAAATTTCCATGACCAAACAATGAAAGTTGCATAATAGGAAAATGCTAACAACCTGTCTTAGACACTAGACGTTGCGCGTTGCGACGCTAGACGTCAGCTAACGAATGTGCCATGTGAAGCTACTACACGTTTATTTAGATATTTAGGGGAATGTATCTACCTTATCCTCACTTTTCAAGTTTGAATATTCATTTTAGCCGCATAGGTATAAATCTAAGATCTACGATTCTAAATGCTCCATTAATTAATTATCACTAGAACAGGCACTGTTTACCAGTGACACATGCATTAGAATTAAAAGAGTGTGAATTCTCCTTTTCTTTCTTTTTTAATGTTCATGGAGATCTTTTGAAGGCCAATACAGTTGACAAGTTCAATAATTGAGTATAAACTAAAACATATACCATATGAAGCAGAAATCGAACTTAATTTAAGGTATCCAAAACCTAGGATGTGAAATTTTATTACGTGGATAGGCAATAGACATTAATGTTCCATTGTATTTTTAAAAAATTTTAAGAAAAAAATACAGTGAACAAATTTTTTATATATATATTTGATTTATATAAAATAATGAGATAGAAAAAAAAAGTTGTTAAAAAATTAACTATTTGATATTTTTTTTAGAAAATTCGGAAAGAAAATATTTTAATTTTAATTTTATTTACTTATAACTTTCTTATAACTAAATAGATTTAAATGACCAGGGCATATATGATCATTTTTTGTCTAATTATATCTCTATAGAATATAAGGTAATTTTTATTTGAATACCTGACATTTGGCCTAATATGCCCTAAAATTATTTGACAATATAAATAATAACCCATTAAATTTATGTATTAGATAAGTCCACCTCATACATCTAATATAGAATAATATTATTCACACAATCCCACATGTACATAAAAATCTCCCCATCACGTATGAGCTCATGAACTTCCCTCATAATTGAAATGGGCAGTCCATATTTTAAAACACCAAACCCTTCCTTCATAGCACTCTTACGATGTAATGATATTTTACATGTTGCCGGCTCGATCAAGAACCTCCGGCTTTGATACCACTTGTGTTCAAGAACATTCATCTTTGATGCCATTTGTTGAGGGAAAAGACCAAGGAGTAACAGAGGCCCAAGACATGGAATCAAATAACATTTAATTCCACTACTGATTGAAGGAGTTCGCTAAGTCTGTATATTAGATAATTTCACCTCAAACATTTGATAGAGGATAACATAACCCACACATACACCTAACAAGTAACATGCTATGTATTTTTAATAATCTCATTTAGATAATTTTATAACCGGTACAAATTTAAAATGACTTGAATCACAATTGACCTGTAAAAAAAATAAAAATCTACAAAAGATTTGACCCACAACAATTGACTCGTTCGACCTGATTGTTACCTCAGTACATTATTTCTTATTTAAAATATAAAAATGTCTAATTAAGATTATTTAAAATATAAAATATCTATAAAATATTATATTAAATATTTAGATATTTAAATAGAATTTATCATATATATTTGCCACACACATACTATTGAGTGTTTTTTTTTTGATAATTTGAGGATTACATCCAGAAAAAACTACATCATGAGCGAACCAGATCGAGCGATTACAGTCAAAAAAACTAAGAAGCACGAAATAGTAATAATAAAAACACCCTAAACTCATGGTCACCTCACAGAAAAGCTTGCACATTATGGACCACCTCATCAATTCTATAAGGAAAATTGTCTTTTCTATACTTGATCCAGAAGCCAATTCTTTGTTTAATAAGCAGCGCCATCCAATTTCTGCAGATCTGGATATTTTCAAAAATAGCCTTATTTCTGAATTCCCAAATCGTCCCTATTATGGCAAAACAGGATGTTGACCAAATTTCGCTCTGTAGACCTTTATCTTTATCTCCAAGCCAAATAGCAGCGGTTTCTTCAGTCGATCTCGGCATCACCCAGGTCCTTCCAAGCCAATCGCAAATCTCGTACCATAATTTCCCTGTCACACTACAATGAAGAAAGACATGGTTAATCGATTCTTGAGTATCTTTGCAAAAAGGGCAACCTGTATCACTGACGTTTCCAACCCCAAGACGAATCAATCTATCTCTCGTATTAAGTCTTTGTTGTATCGCAAACCATGTGATCAGTTCAATTCTCGGTGGCTCCAACCCACACCACACCCTACTCCATATATTATTAATCAGATTCCCCCCGGGTGCATGCTGGTAGGAGGCTTCACAATAGGATTTGACTGAAAATATACCCCGCTGATCATATTCCCAACTAATCCCATCCAGTCTTCCCCTCTGTGGGTCAAACTGAGAGACCAGATTCTCCATTTGCTCCCTTTGTCTTTCCTCCCATTCAAACAACCGCCTCCTCCACACGAATTGCCAATGCCATTGGTCCCCATCCCAGAAACCCATATCCGCTATACTGTTTTCTTTCTGGTCAGATATCGCAAAAAGCCTTGGGAACATGGTCCTTAGTGGACCATTCTCCATCCATTTATCCTTCCAAAAACCAACTCTACTGCCCTCTCCAATAATAACCTTTAAACCTGAGCTAAGAATAGGGTCAATCCTGCCTGCATTCACTATGTCCACCCACGGTGTCCAACCTTTCTTCTTAACCGGAGTTCGTAGGGTACCAAAACGATCCTCCGAGTAAATAGACTGGATAACCTTCTTCCATGACGCTCCTTCCGTTGTGAAGAACCTCCACCACCATTTAAATAACAGGGCATTATTCCTCATAGTCAAATCGCCAATGCCCAAGCCCCCTAGACTCTTCGGTTTCTGTAGCACCTTCCAGCTAATCAATGGAAGCTTGCTACTCCAGAAGAACTTCCTTTGAATGCTAATAATCTCCTTAACTACTTCTTTTGGGATCCTGAATATGCTCATATAATACACCGGTAAACTGTTCAATACACTCTTGATTAACAGTAGTCTCCCTGCTCTTGAAAGAAGTTTCGATTTCCACCCTGCCAACCTTTGTCTAATCTTTTCCACCACTGGTTTCCACACCTGACTGTTGTTGATATTTGTTCCTAAGGGTAATCCAAGATAAGAAATTGGTAAGAAACTAGTTCTGCAATTCATAATCTCTGCTGCTTCCTTATGAAAAGGAGGTTCCACCCCCAACCCTATCATTTCTGACTTTTCGTAGTTTACACTCAATCCAGACACCAGGTGGAAACAATCAAGCAACCTTCTCCAATTTATGATGTTCTCTTTCGACGCTGCACAAAAAATCATAGTATCATCTGCGAATTGGAGATGCGTGACTTCATACTTGTCTTCCCCCACTTCCAGTCCACGAATCAACCCTTTCTTCATACCTCTTCTAATAAGTTGATTAAATGCTTCCACTGCCAAGACGAACAAGAACGGGGATATGGGATCCCCCTGTCTAAGTCCCCTCCTCATCTTGAAAGGCCTAGTCGGGGACCCATTAATAAGAACTGAAATACTAGCCGTTGAAATACATTCCTTTATCCATCCTCTCCAAATACTCCCGAACCCCATGATGCTCATAACTTTATCCACGAAGTCCCATCTTATACTGTCGTAAGCTTTTTGGAAATCCAACTTTACCATTACCCCTCTGGCTCCTCTTTTCCTCTTGACCCATTGAACTACCTCATTAGCAACCAAAACCCCATCCGTAATGCTTCTTCCTTCTATGAAAGCTGTCTGGGAATCACTTACCAAACTGCCCACGACACGTTTCAATCTGTGAGCTAAAATCTTTGCTATGACTTTATAAATACAACCTACTAAGCTAATGGGTCTGTACTGATTAGTCTCCTCCGGTTTTTCCACTTTCGGGATCAGCGTAAGTAGAGTGGTATTTATTCCTTTTGGCATTCTACTTGACAGAAAAAACTCTAGAACTGAATCAGTGAATTTTTCCCCGATGACCCCCCACATTTTTCGGATGAAGCCCATGTGATAACCGTCATACCCAGGAGCTTTAAGAGGTGCACAATCCCACACAGCCTTCTTAACTTCCTCCCTATCAGGCATACTTTCCAGGAAATTGTTCTGCTCCTCGGACAACTTACTGAAGCCCTCCTCCGAGATACTAATATCAGGCAGATCTATGAAGAATGATAGACAAACACTCACTAACCCCTCTAGGTAATTTTTGAGAGGAGGTTGTGATTGCAAGTGACATTTCCTGGAAAGTTGTCCCTACTATTGAGTGTTTACTATGGAGTATTTGATTTTGTGACATTACCACAACTCTCAGCCATTTAAATAAACAAACCGCATGTATTTTGAGGAATGTAAGTTTTCGATAAATAAAATGGCTAGCATACATAGCTAACATCAGAGACTAACTTTCCGAGCTACGCCTGTATATAATGATAGCTATAGCCCATGAGCACGTCTTTCAACACTCATGTGGGAACTGGGAACCATGTGAGTCTATAATACTCCCTATATCCATAAAACAATACTTACAATATTCTATATATTTGTTTGTACGTTAGGTTAGGTTGGTGGAAGGGAATGAGTAAACTAATTTATCGAGGATATAGACAGATACATGAGTAGCAGCAGCGACTAGCAATGTAGCTTAGCTACACATAATTGTGCATCAGAATGAGTAGATAAAGGGTGGAGGCGTTTCGGGTTGGAAATTGTGTAGCTTGTTATTTCTGGTGTAACTTGTTATCTTAAACCATGTGGATCCAGCCGAGGATGAGTGATTCGGTCCCACCGATACGTATCTACGGAGTCTACGGTACAGCAATTGACCCTAAAATACTATGTTACAGCAATGGCAAGACACCGTGTTACAGACGATCGTTAAGTTTTTTATGCTAAAGAGAAGAATTGGATTATATTTTTATTGTCGATGTACAAATGGTTTCCTTGCCTGCATCTATAAGACTATATTGACCACAAAAAATAAAATAAAAAACTATGATAAATAATATTTCTAATAATTATCAAAGTTTATCATCCATACATTTTTTATCTAGAATAGATATTTTATCTTTATAAACACTAATTGAAAACTAATAAATTAAATAACTAATATTTCTAATAATTATCATATTTGATAATGAGATTATGTGAACATAAATATAGAGAAAAATATTTAACAATGATTGCGGATAAATTCGAAAGGTAATTAATATTTTATATTAAACTTCTAAAATAACACTTATTTTAGTTAAAATATAACCTTGTTAAAATAATATTACTTAGTACTTACTATTAATCATACGTGATATCAAGAAACTTCTATGGCGTATGGACCTTTTCTCGTATATTTCAATTCATTGTCTTATATTCAATTCTTTTTCCTAGGAGTCTTAGAACTACTCAAAACTATAATTAAAAATGTTGTGCATACTAAAAGAGGGAAAAAAGAGCACTTAATGTGTCGTAAACTTAAAAGACATACAAATTTTATCAATATAACCCTTATAAATAAGGTCCATGTGCATTTATTATAACCAACTTTTTAAATCATTGATTGTGTGATTAATCTCTTACATTAAAATCATTCAATTGCTCATTCAAAATTCCAAACTTTCATATTTCTAAGTTTTTAACTAAAAAGTGTTTTTTTCCTCACTTATCTTAGCTAGAGCTCTTTTTAAATTGTAATATTCTATATTACATCTATCTAGATTATATCTCATTCAAAAGAACAACCCTTTCATATCTTATATTTGGTGAGAGTCACTTGCAATCACAACCTCCTCTCAAAAATTACCTAGAGGGGTTAATGAGTGTTTGTCTATCATTCTTCATAGATTCATGTGGTGAGTCTAGAGAAGATAAATAGGTAAAGTTGTAAATCATCTCTTGAGATGGTCATTAAGATTGTAAGTCTCATAAACCAATAGAAGAGTGGTCATCAATAAAAACATGTCACTATTTTAAAAACCAAAAGGGAGAACCTTTTGATAGTAGACGTAAATAGTAATTTATTTTTGAACCACTCTACATTTAAAATTTTTATTTAGTCATTTTCATTCCACAAAATTCTATCAACCCCCCTCTAGGGCATTTTCATACCCCATTGGGATGAAAGTGCCATACCAAACGCTCCCAAGCCGTGATCGAGCAAAGGAATACTTAGGATTTAATATGCATCAATAGGAAGAATTATGCTCCTCACCTTCTCTTCATCCCATTGGTTATCATTTGACACAAAAAGATCACAAACCCAATCCCCATCACCCACTAGAAGCCTTGGAGTGATTTGTGTAAAATATAAAGGAAAAGGCAACCACTTATCCTCCTATATCGAGATATTTGCACCATTTACAACTTCCCATCAGAGGTCGCCTTGTACAATCCATCAAGCCCCTCAAAGACTATGCCATGTGAATATTGGCCTCTATCCTAGATTAGCATCTAGAATATCACAATGTTGATGGTACTTTGCTTTCTATACCTGACCAAGCAATGAATTACCATTCACTAATAATTGCCAAACCTATTTTTCTAGCATTGCCCCATTAAAAGAAATGAGCTTTCGGAAACCACGCTCACCCACTGCATTGGCCTCACATAACTTGCCCCAAGCTAACTAGTGAATATTCATTTGATCCACATGACCCGCAAAAAATGGTAAATTATTTGTTCAATCTCCTCACAGAAAGTGGATGGCAATTGGAAGGCACTCAAAGTATATGTGGGAATGGCCTGGATCACTACCTTAAGCAAACCATCTTTTCCCACTCTAAATAACATGTCATTCCTCTATTTGCTTATCTTTTTTTACCAATATTATCTTTGAAAATACTAAAAATATTCTTATTTGATTTTTCGAAAAAGAATGGGTAGCCCTAAATACTTCCCATAGCTCTAGACCTTCATGATACCCATGATGCTTTGAATTTCTACCCTTCTCTCTTCCTTTTACATTCAAGCTAAACATAATCTCTAATTTTTGGAGGGTGAATACCTAAACTAAGGGGTTTTTTTTTTGTAAATCTCCAAGGCTTTCCCCCAACCTAATCTTCCTCCTTCGTTACTCTAGAAAAAACGCATTATCATCAACAAAGAATAAGTGTGAGATAATCAAGGAATTGTGACAAACCTTAATCCCACGCAACTTCTCCTCCATCACCTTTGAGTTGAGGCTAGAAAGGGCATCCACACATAGAATAAATAGATATGGGGAGATTAGATCTCTCTAATGTAAACCATGCTTTAGATGAATGGTAGGTCCTAGTGCACCACTAATCAAGACTAATAAAGGCATATAAGACACACAATTCATAATAAGAGCAACCTACTTAGCATCAAAACACAATCTCAACATAACACCTTCGAGGAACTTCCACTCAACCCAATCATACACCTTACTCATATCTATTTTCAACGCCATATCACCCTTTTCCCCTTGGACATGATGCTTAATTTTATGGAATATCTCAAAAGCAATAAGGACATTATATGTGATTAAACACCTTGGGACAAAGGCACTTTGAATTTGAGATACCACCTCTAGAAGGATCTTCTTAAGTCTGTTTGCCAAAGTCGTGGAGATAAGCTTATAAATCACATTGTAAAGACTAACTAGACAAAAGTTATTCATCTTTTAGGGGTTTCTTTCCTTAAGTATAAGAGCCAAGAAGGTGTAGTTTATTCCATCATAGAGGGAGGTTCCTTGCAGTACCTCTAATACACCTTTTATCACATTCATTCCAACAATGTGCCAAATTTTTGGAATAACAAGGCACACATGATGTCTAATTTAGGTGCCTTCATTGGGCGCATATGTCAAAGAGCACAGTAAACCTCTTCTCCAGCGAAAGGTGACAAGAGAATGTTATTCATCTCTCTACTGACCTTATACCTAACTCCTTCCAAAGCATGATCAAAGCATTGTGAACCACGTGAGGAGAAAAACATCTAAAAATATACATACTTCAATTTAAATTATTAGGGTGTCATTGGCATTAATAAATTGATGTGTCCATTCTCTCACCTTTTTCTATTTGTTGTATTACAATTATTATAAACAAAGTTAATACATGTATTAAGTGACAAATAAAGTAGTGTTTGACTATTTGTTGTTGGTCGTGATTCTTGACACAATAATTGAGATAACACACCAAGTAGAATTGAAGGGTGAACAAAGATTGCAACTCGACGAGGTTCTTAGACTTATAAGAGTACATATATACTAATTAATAACATCAAACAATGTAAATATATATCATTTATTTTTAAATTAATACTAATTTAGAAAATATTTAAATTTTTATACATATCCCTAAGGCCTATAATTAGTAAAAATATACATAATTAGTATTATACATAATAATAATACCAATATCTTCTATGTTTATGTAAATAGCAATGGTAGTTATATAATTAATGGAGACAAATTAAATGATAATATCATTATATTAGTTAGCATGTGTGTAACACCTATTCATCACAAGAGAAAGAAAAAAAAACCTAGAG
Organism: Tamarix austromongolica; assembly: GCA_039764185.1. Taxonomy (NCBI): domain Eukaryota; kingdom Viridiplantae; phylum Streptophyta; class Magnoliopsida; order Caryophyllales; family Tamaricaceae; genus Tamarix; species Tamarix austromongolica. Next base: position 6,900,735 of record CM077810.1, read on the forward strand.
TGTACAATGCAACCTTATAATTTGATAGTAAAATAATAAGAGAATGGAAATTTTGCACAATATAATAACGAAATGAGATAAATTTTATAATATATGCTTGCTAAAGCTATGTACTAGTATCCCAATACTATGTACAAGACAAAAATCAAAGAGGGAAAAAAATGCACATAATATTTTTTAAATTAGATTAATTATATTATTTAATCAATTAAATAAATTTTAACTTAATTTTTTTAAACTAGGTTGTAGACTAAGTTATTTATGGTAAAAAAATATAACAGAAAATTTATATTTAAAAATTAACGTAAATAATCTAAAAGAGTGTCACAGGCAACACTCAAGTTACATTCATCGAGGGAAGGAGTATAGGCAATAATATATAGCTTGAAACAAAGCTTGGAAAGGGGTATAATATGAAACACAATTCACTAAGGTGTTTGGTAAAACTTGATATGGAAAAGGCTTATGATACGGTTGTGTGGACATTCCTTGAGTCGGTTTTGAACGCACTAAAATTTTCCCTCCAATTCATAAAACTTGTAATGAGTTGCATGACTTCTGCAGGGTAGTCTATCCTTATTAATGAAGCTTTCAAACTTCCTTTAACAGTAAAAAGAGGCCTTATACAAGGAGATCCCCTATCCCCTTATCTTTTTGTTCTAATTATGGAGTACCTAAACCGATCAATATATGATTTCTAGTCAAATCCAAAGTTCACGCGCTCACTCTAAGTGTAAGAAAGTGAGACTCAAAAGTCTCCATTTTGCTAATGATCTACTACTTTTTAGTCATGGAAATGTTGAATCAACCCAAGCAAGTTGTGAGATATTCCATCACTTCTCTGGATTATCTGGTATATCACTCAATGCTTGGAAGAGAAATTTTTATTATAACAAGTTTGTGGCTTCATGGAGAAAAGATAAAATATATCTGTTGTTTTAATTTCAAAAGGTTCATCTACGAGTAAAATATCTCAGTGTGCCTTTATCATCCAAGAACATCTTGTACCAAGATTGTAAGGCATTAATTAAAAATTTTACGGCCAAAATTCAAGCTTGGCAATCCAAACTACTCAGCCAGGCAGGGAGGTTGCAACTAGTGCAACTTGTTCTTTTTGGACTTCAAGTGTATTTGAGTCTATATTTAGCTTTACCCAAGAGAGCTATCCATGAAATTAATATCATGTGTAGATCTTATCTATGGTATAGAAGTGAGGCCTCTCAGAAAGCACCGGTATCATCGTCCACCATTTGCTTGCCAAAAACAAGATGGAAATTTAGGTCTCATGTAGCTATATAAATGGAACATTACTACATAAGAAAGGCTCCTGTGGTGGCTAGTAGACATGAGATAATTTTTATGGATATAATGGATCCATGCCTACTATATTAAGGGAGCAATTTCTAAGATATTAAGATACCACAAAAAACTTCATGGAATCTCATAAATCTAATGAGCCTTAGGGAAGTGTTCCATATATACTTCATTGATCCAAATGGCATCCATTTTTACACTAGAAGATATACGTACAACATTGCCAAGGTGTATAACCTGTTAGGTGATCATGCACTAATGGTTCCTTGGGCCAAAGTCATTTGGAATAAGCTATCTTTACCATGTCATAAACTTCACCTCTAAATAGCAATACAACAACACCCATTTACTAGAGATAGAATTGACCATATGGACCTTTTGAATAAATCTCTTGCGTGCGGTTTATGTGAGGCAAGTGATGAGACACACCAACATCTATTCTTCAGCTATACATTCTTTGAAAAAATATGGAGATACATAACTAGTAACATGGACAAGAAACACACGATTACGACATGGCAAGATAACTTAGGATGGATGATTTCATATGGTAGATGCCCTACGAGCGTTGTTTATTGCATGTACCTATCATATTTGCTAGGAAAGGAACCAACGAACCTTCAAAGAAGAGAAGAGAAGCCATCAAAGTATCATTCGATCTATAATAATAGAGTTGGCTAATTGAATGAAATATCTATCATCTAGTTTTTCTTAGGCATCTAGAAAATATAGTGAACTATGTCATTTGAGAATTTTATATAGTTTTTGTACAAGGACCTTAAAGATTTTATCCTAACAATAAAATCCATTATAATTACCAGGGAAAAAAAATTATATAAAAGAATATGATAAATCCAAGAACATAAATCTAGCTAAAAAAAATAAAAGTACAAACTTGCCGAAGCCTTTGCACAAATAGGAGTAGAACGCGGGTCAAGGTGGTTGGGGCGCAAAGAAGAAAAAGCCGCGAGGCACACGGTAGCAAGCGTTCGTAAAATAGCATAAATTTTCGCGGGGTTTGTAGCCGTCAGTGGGGTAGATGATCGAGTCGATCTTGGTTTTTGTAACGTCCTTGAATAGTAAGCCGCGATGAATCCCAAGTCGAGCACCGTGAGGTGAAGCCGGGGGTCAAGATACAAAGGTAATCATTTGGTGCCCACCGCAACTATTTCTATTCCTGCAGGTTCAGCTAGCTTTACTCACACGGAATCCAATAGGACACCTAATTGGATCGTTGGAAAAATTTAAGCAATTACAATATTCTTTTCTTTTGGAAAAATATAATGTTTAATTTATTTATTTTTAATATTAATTGTCATATAAAACTTAATTAAGGATATACTTATTACATCTAAAATATATTTTTTTTATCTTTTAAAATAATATACTCCCTCCTTATCAAAAAATATTATTCTATCAATAACTTTTTTGTATAATAAAAAAATTATTTTAAAAAAGTTAAAATATTTTTATTTTTTTCTCACTTTAATTTATATACCGCAAAAATCTATAAATTAATAAAAAAAAATAGAAACAAAAAGAACAATCAATTAATTTAATCAAGGTTACCACCTTCACAATCAATCAAACAAAAAAAAAAATCTAGGGCTTCACAACATAAGTCGTAGACACCGAGATTACACATTAAATCATCCGATCTCACATGTATGGGTTACCTATGATCCGCACCCACTCTCCGCACAAACATCAGACGAAACCACAAGCAACGTACTCCCAGCAACTGAAAAAGAAATCTAAATTATGAGTCACAAGAATACTTTACCAACAACTGCAACCTTACCGTTACTCGGGAAGAGAAACTGTAGATATAAAATGAGGGGGACAAAGTTAAGAAGATTCACAAAATGAATATAATTTGAGGAGATTTTATTATGGACCCAAGGAATATTGCCGTTGTGGGCAACTTTTACTTCCAGCACTGATTCGGCGGACAGCGCGATTTTGTGTATATGGCGTGAAAATTAAGCTGCTGCCAACAGCTTGGATGGGCGGACTCGGGCGATCCGTGTAGTCATACAGCGTATAAAATGGATATTCTATGGGACAGATTATATTATACGCCAGAGATGTACCTGGACTGGATGACTAAAATGTAAAACTTTGCCTGCTGAAAAAAATCATTAATGATATGAAATTTTATTAGACCAAAAAATAGAGTATATAAACTATTTTTTTACCGATTAAAATAATCATTTTAAATATGACATAATTACCAATATTACATAGACAAAATAATTACAAAAATTCCAAACATTCACCTATATTTTTAATAAAAAATTTATTTTATAAAAAAAAAATCGTTTACAATACGATATCTGAAAAACCAAAATACGGCGTATATAATTATTTATTTTTGAGATAATTATTTTTTTTGTGGAGATAATATTTGAAAAACCAATATGTGTACACATATGTTTGGTATTATGACTGTTATGATGGTGATAGTAGCCATATAAATAAAGATTGGACATTTAGGATAGGAATGTGATTTTTATATACGTATCTTATGAAAATAGTACTTTATTTCCAAAAACTGGTTATTTTAACCTTAGTGCATTATATTTAGAAAAATTAAATTTCCGGAAGGAGCAGCAGCAGCAGTAGGTCCATTAATCACAACACAAGTACGCAAATAGTATATTAATGCCTCGTATATAGATGTCGCACGAGAACTGGGCACCTCAAGTAGTGGGATACCGAGGCTTCGGTAGTAACGACGAAGAGCAGAAAGGCAGCGATCGGCGGTGTACTTCAGGTTGGGGATTGGCGTAGGACGTCGGTGCATTTTGCTCGACCCCAATCGATTTGTTAGAAGTAAAACGAGGGAGGGTGCGTGGCCGTGTAGTATATATCAGGCTGTCAGGTTGTCCCAGGAAAATGCCCGGATTCAGTGCAACAATACTTAAATATGACCGTCAGAGTCAGATTCCCAGGACGCAGTTAAGTGGTGCAATGATTCGTCCGTCGTGGGGAATGAATTATCATCTTGAATTTTAGCATCGAACAATCGGACGGGGGCATGCAGCAGCAGTAGCCGAGGATTTGAAAATATTTTATATGTGATCGCTTTTGTTAGCTATGATATGTGCTCCGAAATCCTACCGTCAATCGGAGTCAGGTAGTGCATTGCATGCATAATGCTACGACACTCCTCTCGTAATTAAGTTTTGCTTCTTACGGTTCAAGCAAACAATGGGAGTCGGCTAGAAATTATTATACGAATCAACCTGGTGCACCACACATACAATTAGCACAATTATAATATATTTTATGAATATATATTAAAATATATTATTTTTGTATACTTTTAATATACATTTAATTTATTTTTATAAATATATATTATAATTATATTTAATATACACGTGATCTATCCAAAAATTAAATGAACCCAATTCAGGTTATAACTCCGGGAAGTCGCCGCACCTAACTGGAAGGCAACTTACGTTGTGGTCATCTCATTTCCAAAAGGTCTGCGATAAAAGCAGCCATTCAAATAATAGGTGACTTCTGGTCCCCCCCCCCCCCCCCCGGGTCAGAAAACGAAGCGAATAAGTCCGAAGAGCCATTCCCATGCTTATAGGAATTAAATTAAGGACAACATTGCATAATTCGTAAGAGAAATTTACGAATACACATAAAAAAAAAAAGATTTTATATAAATTAACCTATTTTGTTTATGTTGAATAAACATAAATGAACCTTATAAGTGTTTGCTGGCTAAGACAAATATTTATAAATTTCACATAACTAACATCATTTCAATTGGTATAATTTATTTTTTGAATTAGTAAAACAAAAAAAAATTCACATATTTTATTCCAGATCATTTTAGAGTAAAAAGGATTATAAAAATGTTAAAGTGTGTAATCTAAAATGGTAGCACACTAAAGTTCATTCCAACATACACAACTATGAAAAGAAGCTTTAATAATGGTTATTTCATGGCTTTGATAATAGTTTTGAACTATTGTTGAAGTAGCTGCTATTTAAAGTTTAATAACGGTTACAAAAAAAATCTATCATTTTTTTTACAAAAAAAAAAAAGAAGATAAAAATTGGTGGGGAGAGTATTACTGATGGTTTCTATTGACAATCGTTATTAAAAGTAAGTTTAAATTAATAACAATTATTTACAAAGAATCGTTGTTAAAACCTCTTTTAATAACATTTATATTAGTAACTGTTGTTAAAACATGCATAACATCAATCAAAATATTCTCATCACAACATTTTGAAGATCCCAATGAAAATAATAAGAAGTGTGAGAGAGTTGACCCTCATAGTTCTAAATAGGACTATATACCATATACTCCATAATATAACATATTTCTAAGTTTGACCAAATGGAAAAGAAAATCTAGGAATTTAAACGAAATCCAGATTTTTGAATCTGAAACCATGGATCATTAAATCCATGCACACAAAAATCCATACACACAAAAATCCAACACAGGGTAGACATAAGAAAAGCAAACAACACAAAACCATTTAGTCTTTGACATACCTAAGAATCATAGAGGAAAAATACAAGGTTGCTCCCTTATGACAAGTTTTTTAAGGAGAATAACTAAAAAGGACCCACTTATAGTTCAAGAATAAAAATGGGCCTCCTATGTGCCTTAGTAGGGCTCACCATGTTACCCTGCCTAATCAATAGATTCATCGATGCAGATTCCCATCAGTTATTGTGTGTCTTTAGCTACAAACATCTGCATGTTACCCCCAACATGGTATTGTATCCATCTACTTATCTTCAATCACATATCTTTCTTGACATTGCTATTTCTCTCAATAAATTGTGAAGTCTCGCCAATCTCAAGGCTAATTGTGTTGCATGAAGAGTTCAATTCACCCATCCCAACTATTTCCTTGTTGACCAATCATTGAACTCCATCTAATCTCACTTTGTCCTCCACAAATTGAATTGATTTTTCTGTTGTCCCTTTTGCTAATATGGATACTTTATTAACACCCTTGTCTACATTACTCCAAGAACCATCACTACTAGAAATCCCTCTATTATTAGTCCTCTTTAGAATAACTCTCTCCTCCTCACCCCTCTAATGTTTTGAAATCAAACCAAAGTCACCATAACTCAAAGCCATCTCCATTTTATTATAAATCTTTTCTTTTGGCTCAAGAATTTCCCTCTTCTTCATTAGAGATGCTCTAACCCATACCCCACATAGATCCCTAACCCCATCCTCTACAACCTCATCAACCATCTTATAGTCCTTATTCAAATGTCCTATAGTCCCATATACATACCAAAATTTTGGAAGTCACGTATACCTCAGTGTAATAGTCATGGGGACACTATATTCAAACGTAATTCTCTTCTCATGCATGAGTAGTTTTTAGGCATCAATTTTCACCCTAATCCACATCTCTCTACTCCATCCCTCCACCAAACTCTCATAGAAGTCTAAAAATTGGCCCTTCTAATCATAGAGGAACACAACTTCTTTGATATTCTATTAAAAGGGATATCATTATTTCTTACCCAAAATCGATCATGGTAAACTTAATGTTAGAGGGTCACGCATTTTGTTGCAGTAATTTAAGCATTAGAATATGTTGATAAAAATTCCATGGTCTATTATTCAATACGCATTTCTTCACAAATTCAAAGGTCAACAGGTTTGGTGCTAACTCTTTAATCACAATTCTTGTTGATTTTCTAGGCCAAAACCATGGAAGACTTTAAACCGCTAATTTTGAAAGATTTCCTTGTTAAAAGCTTACAAATCAAAGTTTTTCCAATTTGTGCTTTGTTATCATCATCCTCAATATCGCTTATAACCACAAAAAACATTTAGTCTATTCTACCCAAGGTGAGTTTCTTACACTCTTCAATAACTTCATTAGCCATGGCATATGCTATCCACCCCTTGACAAAAGCTTAAATGCTAGAAGTTAAATGGAGATAAAATTAAAGTGAATTAAAGAGAATAAAGAGATTTCTTTGAGGAGACACTCAAATTAACTAAGAAAAGAGTGTGCTAAAACCCTAATCACCAAAGAAACGTCTCATTGCTTTGAGGGTTCACGAGAGAGAAAATTTACATATTGCCAAGGTTTGTTTCTAAATTTAAGGGAAATTTGTTTCAATTGAAATTATTGATTTACTAACCATATGAGTAGAGGAGGCGTGTCAAACCACAAATAACATTATTAGAGATATGCAAAGAGAAAAAGCAAAACATTAGTTGCATTATAAAAGATTAAGATCTTTTGTTAAATTATTTAAATTGGGCTCCTTCCCACATGAAATTGTTAAACCATGGTTATGGAAGTGCTCATATCCTACAAATAATCTCAAGTTTTTAGCAGAGGGTGTAACAACCATGGCGAAAGAATTTTGGGTTGTTTGGTGTGGTTGATCTTATGGAATCTCACCAACCAAACATTGATCATCTATTTGTGTGTTGTGAGTTGTGACTCAAAAATAGTGGTTAAACTCCTCTATGACAATATCCCACATTATTATTATCATAACTCTCTGATCCATGCATGAGCACTCCCAAGGAATTTTTTCAACTATCAAACTAGTCATGACTTTAGGAAAGCAAAATGTTGGCTAATAAACTTCCCTATATTTGTCACCATAGCTTCCTAGCACAACAATATCAATGTCGGGGCATATTATGGATGACCGAATTTTGATCTTGTTTATAAACTATTTCCTAAAAAAACATCAGCATCTATTGAAGATAACTGGAAATCTACCAGCTCAAGCAAGGGATATGTAAATGAATGATAGTACCAGGGTGTGAGCAGTAGATATATACATGTACATCCTAGACTAGTAATTCCTTTTGTCTAACCCATCCTATTTGATAAAATAAAATAAGAATAATATACTTGATAAAATTGCACTTAGATACTATGAATTTCAAAAAAATTTATATATGTACTACAAGTTTTAAATTGATACTCTTATAAATTTCACATATTTTTCTAAACTATATTGTAAAGTTCCCAAAAAAAAATGATTTTTTAGAGCTTTCTAATTTTTTTTAAAGAAAGAAATGACATTAAAATGTTACAATATTTAAAAAAAAATTCTAGAAAATCCAAAAAAAATTTATTCAAATGATTCACATTATCTCAACTTAACTTAGAAAAATATGTGATATTAAAAAAAAAATTATCATTCAAATTATAACATTAAAGTGAAAATAAATTTAATATATGTGGTACTTAAATGAAATTATTTAAACATGTGATGCCTAAGTGAAATTATGCCAAATATTATGGTCTTAAATGGAATTTATATAACCGAAAACATTTATTCCCATTCTAGAGCAATATTTTATTATCTATTTTATTACAGTTTTTGTTTAGTAAACAATTTTGTTAATCTTAAGGTTAATGATACAAATCTTCCATGATATAAATTCACATCTTCCATAACAATATTACACATCCTGTAATAATACGATGAAATTAGTGGTATTTTTATAAATTTATTAAACTTTTTTCTAAATGATGGTGGAAGATATACATATTATCCAATAAGATATACTTCTTTGATATTAAAAATAACCATCTTCCAAAAGATAAATACTCATCATTTATGACAAAAGCACACATCATCTAGGAAGTTAATACACATCTTCCAAAAAATATATAAATATTTTTCAAACTATAGAAACAATCTTTCAATATACATCTTTTGATATATAAATAGCTTGCTAAACATCTTAAAATATATAATTACACACCATACATGTTATAATACGCATTTTACAACATAATAATGCACATTAGTTATTTTATACAAATGTAGCATAGATATACACACTTGCGAGAAAGCAAATACACATCTTTAGGTATTGCAATACATATTCTCCATTAGTAAAAATAAACATTATCCGATGCAACAATATGCGTCCTCCTCTAGTGTAGCACACATCTTTCAATGCAAGTGAAAGTGAGAATATTCAATCACTATAACTACAATAGAGAATTTTCATATCTAAAGTATACAATCGTCATATTATACAAGCATAAGGAATAGGTATACATTCTTTATAATGAGAAAGACACAATTCCCATTGTTGTGGATAAGGATCATACCAGTTCTTCCTTATGCTTATTGTGGATGTCTATTAGGTGAGTCTCGGTCTCATAGTAAATACTATAATTTTTAGTATGGTATCGGCCGTATGGGGTATCTGAGTTAATTATTGTGGGTGGTGATTTTTTTGTTTGAGAAAGAGGGTGTCTGTCTTGGCTCTTCTGTGCTTCATGCACTACTGATGATTTTGGTACTTGATTGATGACTGGCGCCTTGATTTCTATGGCTATGATCTCCATGACTTGCTAATCTGATAGGTTGCAGGGAACAATCTGAGCTAAATATTGTTGCTGGTGCATTAGCTAATCTGATAGGCTGCAGGAAACAGTCGTACAATCGTGTACACAATGCTCGTTGCTATTATTTCCATGGTGCGGCGACTGTATGAAACAAAGGGAGTAATATATATATATTTTTTTTTATCATGAAATGTTATTACTAGTTAATTGGTCTTGCCAAGGTTTTTGTTAAATGAAGGATAAAAATCACTTAGTGAAATATATATACTAATATTTATTTTATTAGTTTGATTTAAAGCTTCATATATATATATATATATACACCATATTTTCTCTACTTATCAATAGAAATAAAGCTAATACACTTCCAAAGAAGCTCCAAACATGTAAAATATGTTTAGAACCATAGTTTTAATTATTAAATTAAAATATCGTCATCATTTATAATTAATTGTGAATGAATCTTGCTCCCATCGGAGTGAGGGGGGAGGGTTTATAGATAAGAGTGATAAGTTACAAATAACCGACGGACAAATAAGTCTATCTAGATTTGCTAGATATGCGGTCAAAGATTGGGCAGATATTTTTTTGCTCGCAGATCCTCACCTCACCTCTTCTGGCATTTGTTTCCTCATGCTTCAAACGGTGCGGCATCCGGCTCCACATTTTGAGACCGTGCTGGGGGTGGCCTTACATTAGCGAATGAAAGGGAGGGACTCGGCAAAGCAGGTGAGAAAGTGGGGTAAAAGGGCTACCTACAAACAGGCAAACAGGTAGCGCTGTCTGCGTGGGTGCATGGCGTCTTGGTTATCGGATAGTGCAGCACTCGGGGCGACTGAATACTAGTAATTAAATCTAAGTGTTGGAGACTGATGGTATTATTTTTCACATGGATCACGGGCTAGCTGTGCCTTACCTGGCAAATGGCAACAGCAGTCCACTTCCCTTTTTTGTTTTCTTCAACTTTGAGAGTTTCAAGTCCATGTCTACGTCCACGTGAGTGGCGTAATAATTTACGAGTATCGGTCGTATATGTAAAGCACAGAACCAAAGACTCGATTGGCCATTGGGAGGAAGAGTTATTGCTTTTGAGTGAGTGCATGCCTGTATTGCTATGATGGCATATCTTTCAACAACTTACTCCCTTTCCCGAGTCCTAAGCTTATGATCGATGTTAATGCTTTGTTATAGTAAATGATTATCTCGGAAATTAACAGTACCACAGTCCATATGTTCATGTGGATGAGAGGGGACCAAAAAAAAAAAGAGGAAGGAACAAGGGTATGAGCATTGAGTACAGGCGAAATGTTATATAATTTTCAAGGAATTATTTATGACAATTTCAAAATGTTCCATAACGAAAGAAATTATATATACGTGATTAAAGACTTGTGCAAAAGTAGGGTCGTCCGCTCGGTACGTCGAAGTTGACGTATTATTGAAGTAAGTGTATACAAATGAGTAGACCTTTTTTTTTCTTTCTTTCTTTTTTTCTTTTTTTTTATCTTATTTTAGGATTTTTTTTCAACCCAATTAAATTTTATTTTAATATTAATTCATCTACTAATAAAAATAAAATAATTCTCATTTGGCGGTACCCTTTTTTTTTCCCTACAATCACTTATATTTAAAAAAATTATATTTCATTCAATCCCGTAAAAACTAATTTTATTTCAATATGCTACTCTCGACAAACTAAGACATTAATTTGTTTAATCAGCATTCATTAAGGTAATATTAAAGATAAAATTAGTAAATGTAATAACTCCGATTTATCCATATTTGTTTTGTTTGTATAAGGTATTAAAAATGGCCAATCGAAAAAAATATAAAAATATTTTTAAGGCTTGTGGATCAATCCAACTCAATGTAATTAGTCAAGATACTCTATTAAGGCTGACTAACAAATGACTAGACAGGCTATGACTCATATCACCCTAGACCTAGTTAGATCTTGCCCTATGTTCGGGTTTATACATGATATACTATATATTTTTTGAAGTTGCTATAGTTATGACTAGGTGTGTTCAAGAATCTATTTAAACCGAAATTTTGGACTACATCAACCGATTATTATTGATTTCGATTTAAGATTAGACTATTATTCCGGTCTTCGATCCGAGTTTCGACCCCAAATTATATATAAAAAAAATGGGTCCTTAACCGGTTTATATCCTATCCGGTCTGGTCCCAACCAGTTTGATATTTCGGATTGATTCAAAATCTCATTAATAATTTACCTAAAAAATATAAATATTTAATATTAAAAATAATTAATTTACTCAATTAAGGCCAACTAACAAATAACTAGAAAGACTATGACTCGTATCACCCTAGACCTAGTTTGATATCGCCTTATGACTCGGTTTATACATGATATACTATATATTCTTAAAGTCGCAATAGTTAGGACTAGGTGCATTCAAGAATCTGTCCAGATCAAAATTTTATACTAGACCGATCGGTTATTCTAGATTCCAATTTAAGATCGGACTAGTGTTTCGGCCCCGAATTATAAAAAAAAAAAATCAGTTCGTAACTAGTCCAGTCCCAACCAGTTCAGTATTCTGAACCGATTCGAAATCTCATTAATAATTTATCTAAAAATATATAAATTTTTAATATTAAAAATAAACAATTTACTGATTCTGGTCCTAAATAGTCTTAAACTAGTAATTTTGGTCTGATTCTCTGCCCTAACTTCAAAAAATTCTTATCCTTAACTAGTTTAGTTAGATTTTGGAGCCACAAAATTATATAAAATTACCTACATATGATGTCACAAAGCAACAAAATTAATATATATAGCTAGTATATATGGAGCTACTAAAAAATAATAATTGTCACAGTGACTACATAGCCATTTTTAGTAAAATATTCATACCAAAAAGCTATTATTTTCTTTCACTTTTTATATATTAAAAAAATTACATTGGGTTATTACTTAATAAGCCGCTATCTTAGATCAAATGATGGTCTTTCACGTTAGCATATGGCCAACTATGTCAAATCATTTTTCACCTAAATACTATGCCATGTTAGCCGTTGAGGCTAAGTAAGTAAACGGGACCGATTCGAACAGATATAAATAAAAATGTGTGTGTGTGTGTGTGTGTATGTATGTATATATGTATGTATAAATGAAGGGAAAAAATATTCATCAAGTTCATATACTATACAAATAAGGAGTATTTGTAGCCATACCCTTATGCATATGTATATTTATACTCATTCACCAGATATATAATTGTTCTTTTACCATTAAATTTAAAATAAACACTGTATAAAATTAATATTAAAGTTATCATTTGGATTAATCCTTAATCCTTAATTTGTCCATTAGACAATATCCATAGAATAATTTAATAGATAAATGCATTATTTATCAAGTAACAAATATCTAATGATGACAGATATTAATCTATTAGTAGATATCCATTTGGATACGAATATGGATTTGGATATAATTTGTTTATTGTATATGGATACAAGTATAGATTTACTGGCCCTAAAATGTTCCGGTTTACTTCCCTAGCTAAGCTACAACTATCATGATTTATTTTCATTTAATGATGCATCAACAAATCTCTATGAATGTTATTTAAGATTTGTCACATCCTGTTCATTTTGAATTTGATTTGATAAATTTAGATTGGTGTAGTAAAATTTTAATAATAATAAAAATAATATAAAATTAATTATAATAATTATTCTAATACCCCCAAATTTACTACTTAAAAGTTTTGTTTTAGCGAAAGTAGTTATACAAAATATGGAGCGGTATTGTTACATATAACACGAAAATATGTATGACCAATATATAACACATGCCCAATGTAAGAGCAAAACAACTCAAAGATAAATAAAGTGTGGTGAACACTTAATTCAAGATCAAGAAAAAACCAATAGAAGCCAATAAGAGCTAAAGAAAGAGATTTAAATACAGTACGAAAGAAATTTATAAGACTTGATGTCTCAGAAGGCGACAACAAGAAGAAAACAAAGTTACAACCAATAAGAGGCCAGGCAGTGGCGTTCAAAATTTGGGTGAAAGAAGTGGTGTGCTAAGAAGTAGTATTTTCCTAGAAGATTGATGCTAACTAGGTAACATGGTTACATCTCAAGAATAGAAATTATTTGATACATGATATGTGATATTTTCCTTATCATGATAGTATGTTATTTTCATATAATGCATAATCTACATTTTTAAGAGTTTGAATTCATGTTTAATATGTGAAATTATGATTTATGTGATAAAAGTAGGAAAATGTCATGATAGGATATGCTAGGGTTTCATGTAATTTGAGCATGATGATTATGCATTGATTTAGTTCTAATAATCATATTTGTATGTGTATTATCACATGTTTAAGTATTTTGGTGAACATCATAATGTTGGGTTATTTTGGACGATTTTTCCCTTATTAAAGCATTCATGCAATATCTTAAATCTCGAAAACCCTGATTCATGCAAAATTCTTGTGATTTCAAATAAATTCTTTATTTTTTTCTATTTTGTAAATCCTTTAAGATTTTGAAAATCTTTAAAAACATTTAGTTCTTGCTTTCTTAAACTTTCTTGCAATTTTGAGTCTCGCAAGTGTTTTGAACCACTTTTGGTTGCCCATTTTCTTTTAAATCATCCTAGAATATCCAAATTCTTTTTTTTTTGTCATTTTTTTAGTCTTCTAATAGTGTTAAAAATGATAAATAAAAATTACAATGAAAAAGTACTATTTACAGCCCATTTTACACTTTATTGCATTGTTAGCCCCAAATTAGCCTTATACTTCCTAGAAAACAACAAAAATTCAGGAATGAACATATTTTCATGTTTCGAACATAAAAAATAATTAATAAATATATCATTTTTTTTATTCACCATTTTTTGGTATAGTCGATTATCAAAACTTATATTTCTCTATTTTATTTTTATCTAACCTTTGTGAAAATTAATCTAAGCCATCTATTTCTATAAAGATCTAATCCTAAAAATTTATTTAGCCTATACAATACTATAGTTCCTTTTGTCCTCAACACATAATTTTCATAGGGAATATTCCTTGATAAATATTCTAACTTACCTTATACTACTTGTTGTCCTATGCTAATAGTCCCCTTCCTTCTCTTCTCACCTTTACACCACCATCACCTTAGATTCCATGATTATGTAGTTCTGCCCCCCAAACCCATGCCACCTATCAAGAATAAACTTGCAAGCATTTTCAACCTTATCACAAAATCTACCATTAACAAACCACCACCTTCCACTTATCACTCTTATCTCGTCATCCTCCCTCCTTTGGTGTACCACCTACACATCCTTTGGTATCTTACTTAGCTTATTGAATAAGCTCTTAAATGCCCCTAGTTATTTCATTCAATAAGTCATCATAGCAATCATGCCATCTAAGTGCACAAACATCACAAGTTACCTTAGCATAAGTATGGGAGTTGACCATCAACGACCCCTCCTCCCTTTATTTCCTCTCTTTCATATCTTATGATCATCTTAGCATTCATATCCTTCCTTTCTTAAACCCATTTCTCCTGACGTTTCATACCTTTAAACCTTCATAAACTCAAGCACACATCTTAGTTGAACTTTTATGTGTTTTTAAGTAAACAAAGAAGAACTAAGCCTTAGTTTTGGGTGAGATTAATCCTATCCTATGCACCCAACAAATGAGAGAATGATATTTAACCCTAGTGATATATAACATTTACTCTTCCATTTTTCTCGTAGATGGACCAAGGGTATCACTGATACCTACATATCTAGAGTAAAATATGTTTAGGCGTCTAGAAACCTATAATCCTTAAATATGCATACCTTTTATAATCCATTAAATCAGTTGTGTAAAGTAGACTAGGGTTATATTATTTCATTAGGATCGAACAATATAATCACAATATTTCAACACTTGGAATCATTATTTTCATGTATCATGTGATATTCCACTTTAAGTAATAATGTTTTATTGAATCATTAACCAACACTTAACACATAATAATGCATCACTTGATTTACATAATGTCATTAGAATTCCAATTTTATTACAATTAACTTAACATGAGGAAAATTACTTATCAACTTGTTACAAGGATATCTGATTATCAAGAATTAATTCATTCCAATATTTGAAACACTTACAAATGCACTATGATCAACACATTGGGCATGATATGGTCATATGAAGTAAAGGTAAGGTGTAAGAGCATATATTAAGTATTAAAAAGAAAAAATTATATGAAAAAGACCATAGTGCCCTCATAAAAAATCCTAATTCACAATTACAACATAACCCTAGTTATAAGGCTCTCCAATTCATCAAATTCAACACACTATCACAATATATCTTTAACAACACCATATCCAAAAATATGACCTAACTCCAACATTTTATACATAAAATAATGATATTAACCTTTAGTTACTATTCCTAACATTTCATCTATGCTACTTCTATTTGTCCTCAATGTTTCACATATCACACTTCACATTTTTATGACCCAAAAACTGCTTATACAATATCAAAATTCCAGATTTCACCTAAAAAGACCCAAAAAGCTCCTAATTCACCTAAACACCTCTAAGTTTGTTATTTTCATAGCTTAGGTCATACTCATCAAAATCCTAACATATTATATATCAAATTAATGTAAAAGGAATGAAATGGCATGTTGATTTTCCAAGAGAAAATCATAGAAAACCAAATTACCCTTAATGTCAAAAATCACATATAAGGTATAGAATTCTAGCAGATTCCAAAATTACACTAAACCAAACTTCATTATTAGCATATCAAAAATGTAATTAAATTTAATTAACATAACCCACAAAACCTCAAATGGCCGTAAGACTAAAATGTCAATAAACCACAAATGCTAAATATTGCAACCTCAACACACAACAATAATTAAAATATTTAACCATAATTATTCTACCTGTCTAAGGACTTATTTTAATAACATAACACACCATTATGCTTGATATTTTATGGCAAAGCCAAATACGACATAAAATATAGATATTTAACACAAAATCAAGTAATACAAGAACATAAATATAACTAAAGCCTAAACATGATTTCTAGCAAGAAACTTGCTAACATACAAATTCATAAAATTAACACAAAGAAAAAAAAATAAACCCTAAACTTGAGACATGCATCCTTACCAAAAGCTACTCAAGTCTCTAAGCAAGAATTACTCCAAAAAACCTCCTTCCAAACCTTGATCGCCTAAAATATAATTACAAGAATTATATAAAAAGAATTATATTAACGGTTAGAATAGAAGATAAAAATTGAAGGGAGGATAATAAACCTTTTGGGATTCAAAAATGGCTTGAGGACACAAGGTAGGGAATATTTCACAACCCACAATTTAAATCCACTTGTGCTTGTTAACAAGCACTAATGAACTAAAAGTTAGAGATTTAGAAGAAACGAATGAAAATTAAATGAGAAAAAAAGTAGAGGAGGGAGTTGATGTAAGGAAGAAGAAGCCAAATACCATCCTAACTCAAGAGCAAGAAGAACAAGGAGAGAAGAGAGAGCAAAGTAGAATATAGGAATTTTCTAAGTGTGTAATGACCAGATAAAATGGGCATAACCATTTATGGATGTCAAAAATGGTGAGAGAGAGAGAGAGAGGTAGAAGTCAGATTAGGGTTTGCATGCAAGCAAGAAGAGTGATTGACATATGTGAAAGAGCGTAAGATAGTTAGTGGAAGATGATTGAGGAGATTATAAGTAATTTTTTTGTTAAGTGAGAAAGGAAAACACATGATCTAATCATTGGGTGTAATAGGGTCTATATTTTGGAGTACTCATGCCCAAGAAAGTCTACAAGTATTTAAAATAGTTTAGGTAAGATGGAATTTTCAATGAATCGCTAAAAATGGAAAAAAATCAAATAATTCCCAAATATCATGAAAAACTAGGGAAAGGTGATAAATTAATATGGAAACCCAAATATATAAATATATTGGGCATAATAATTAATTTGAGGTAAAAATAAATTAAGAAAATAAAGAATGGTGAAAGTTAACCAACTTTAGTCAATTAGACAAGGCTAATGCTTGACTTTTGGATGCTCTAGATAATGCTCAATCAACCACCATTTGAAATTTAAGGGCTTAAAGGGTAAAAAAAACGAGGGTTTGGGAGGTATGGGTAAGGCTCCCACACAAGGTTTAAGGGTTAGAGAATAGATTAAAAGACTAATAACTTATAAATTCAAGTTAGAAAAGTTCAGGGTATTAATCATGTTTAGTAGGATTAAGTTTGACTTAATTGTGATAAGACATAAAATGGTCAAATTAGCTTTAAAATGGTAAAATATTTAATATGTAAATAGTAAAATTCAAACGCGGACCTTTAGCTTTGTCCTAAAATTTGAAATTTGTCTTGTTCTTGAAGAATAGTATTTTTTTATAATGGCATATGGTTTTAACTTGTGTGTATAGACTCAAATATATTCAAAATTTTGGCTTGTTTGGTACTAAAATGGTAATTTAGGTTATAACTAGTTCTTTTGGAGTATGTTAATTGGTGCTAGCCAAATATATTTATCATCAAACATATCAATCATAAGTAATATAGGATATAATGAGTACTGAATTATCATTCCATCAAGACAAATTAATTACTCAAAAAATATAATAAATTAAATTGGGCCTAGGCTTACAAAATAAGGTAGAGAAAAATAAATATTAATCTAAACTAAAAATTTTAGAAAAAAATATCTAAATTAAAATAAATATAATCTAACATATATCAAATTAATAAATAATAATTACTAAGTAATTCGGATCCACCACTATCCAATTGTAAATTTTAATTAACCAATTACTTAACTTTTTTCAATTACCCACTAAGTATCAATGAAAATATATAACTAACATACTTTCTTGAGTTACGCAGTCCTATAATTAATTATCAGTCCCGCTATCTCTAATAAAAGGATTTTAATACAAGATGATTCTTTAAGTTCAATTAATTAATGATCATTTATTATCGCTATAAAAATTATATAATTGTTCTCACAACCCATTTAATTTTTATTTATACTATTCAACCTAAAGTGGAGAATTAGCTCTCTGATTTCAACACGGCTTATTAGAATATAATTAAAGGTGGTTGGTCTATTAATTAAATATAATTAATAATAATAATAGCATAAAACAAATATGGAAATATATAAACCAAACAATCAATTACTCAAAAAATTATAAAGAATAGAGTTTCCCCATATCCTTGGTAAAATAAAACTATATCAAACTATTAATTAAAATAAACATAATAAAATTAAATAAATCATCTAAATTATACATAAAATATTGAACATGAGAATATTTGAATATAAAATTACAACACTTCATATTTAAATTTTTAATTGAAAAATAATATTATACGAATAATTAACGACACGAAATATTTTTTTTCCAAGTGTTGGGTCTCCTCTTCGCCTACACTTAGTGCCTTTGAATTTTTTCTCTATTCGTTGTGTCGTCCATCATCTATCGTGAATCCCCTGCCTCCTATTTGGTTTTCTCTCCATTTTCTATTTCACTTGTTTTTCTTTTTGTGATCTCGCCTCTTTTGCTTTTGTATTGTTATGGTTTTTTTTGGTCGCAACCTTTTTTCTTTTAAGCACTTAGTGCCTTTTCTCCAAAATTATTTTCCCTATTTGACGGCACAAGGGTGTCATATGTTTCTTCTTCTTCCTCTTCCTCTTCTTCTTCTTCTTCTTGCTTCTTATTCTTCTTCTTTGTTTACCTTCAATCTCTTTCTCTCTTTTTTTTTTCTCAACTCTCTATGAAACTTTTCAATCTTTTGGCAATTAATTTTTTTTTCTGTCTTTTTCTTGACTTGTTACTTCATGTGCGGTTTATCAATTATTACCTATAATATAAAATTAAGCAGACATTAATTAACTTCCTAAAATTATTTCAAACTATTCTTCACTTTAGGATATATTTTAGCTAAAAGTTTAGGCTAAACTTTGGTTCATATATAGTCTGATTTAGGAAGAAAAAAATACTAGAAAATAGAAATCGCTATCTTTACATCAAATTTTGGATCACCTAAATCCTAGTTCATACGTGAAAGTTATAATCAAAATCGTGCGAAAATAAATTTTAAGCTATAGATTAATTAAGTATATGAGATTAATATAAATTAAGCAAATAATTAAAAATAATGCAAATAACCCTACATATTATTCAAATAAATAATAAAAAGCTTAAATTAAATTGGTATAAGATAGCTAAAAATATTTGTTCATCATTAAGTAACGTAATTAGAAGCTAAATTTGGTGTAATCTATAAACACTTATATGAAAATTTAATGTAATATATAAACACCTATTGTGTGATATGTGATGTTAGTTGGGTATTATCTATAAATAATGTGTATGTTTAGTGTTATCATGTGAAACACTTGGTATGTGTGAATATGTTAAACACTTACAAACATCGAGGGTTATAGCAAATATAAAACCCCAAGAATTGTTAGGTGTAAATACATTAAATACTTGAGTTTAAAAACTAAATTAGACATGGATGGTCAACATGCTATAATAACCACATGTATCGCTATGTGCAAATGTGTTAAACACTTGATTTTATATACTATAATAGATGTGGAGGGTTAGCGTGATGTAAAAACTCCAGGTATCGTTATGAGAAAATACGGAAACACTTGAGTCTAGAACTATGTTGTAGATAGTTGTTAAAACGTAAGGGGTTATTAAAAATATTTTGATAGCTTCTCTACTCTATAAAAGTCAACAGTGCCCTATAAAGGATTTATACAATTAAGGGCTATGCTACCTAGGTTAGTTGTTATCAATATGGCAAGGGGACCGAGCACTCCCCCAAGAGCACGGTCATAGTGGAACCTCCCTTAAGAGCTTGTTTGGGGACAAACAACTCCTTAGTTTTGTGTGATATGTTTTGGTTGCCTTGTGTGTGAGCCTTTGTTTGAAGTCTTTTATTAAGATTATCTTTTGGAAGCGTGTAATAATTTCTATGTACTTCCTTGGGAGATTGACAATTATCCGCACGAAGTTGCTCGAAAATGAAAGCATATGTAAACGTGATATGTGTAAGCATGTTATTTCATAAGTTGTGTTTTAAGTGCTCCTAGGAGCTAGGTATTACTAAGTACTTAACTGAAACGATGGCCCACATGGTGCTATATTGATCCCGACACAGGTGTCAACAACGTCTTATTCCATGAGATATGAGAGTATTTTTAGCTCTGTACCTAACATGTGTTAAGTAATGATTTATACTTAATTCATGTTGGATATAATAGTGTCATTCCTATTTTATTTTAATTTCTACACGCTGTTTTCTAAACTATAATTATGTGTCATAATTTGATTTTTTTGTGCTTTTGTTAGGTTTTTGGCTGATTTAATCTGCGTGCGTTAATGATACCGTGATATATCTAATAATGTGTCAAAAAAATTTTGGGGAGGAGACCAACTTTGAAACCCTGCGTGAAGTATTGGAAGAAGTATCGCGACCGCCACCGACGGGCGCGACTAAATAATTTCTCCTCACAGGCTGGGCAAGGGGTAGGAACTAAGAAGGTAGGCAAGCTCGCTAGGGGCAGGAAACCACTAACTACGGGTAGTTGGGGTTCGGAATTGGTTGGCAATGACACTTCTTAATTGGGGGCAACAGCTAAGCTCAAAAGGGAACATATACTTTAGCGACCGTCGAATTGGATTCCTGAGTAAATTGATGCAAAAACACCAAAGTATGGGAGCTTTTCGTCGGTGTGGGAGCAAAGAGAGTACGGCTTCTCTTCCTAACTCGTTCATCTTTCGAAGGGGAAATTTTTTTTTTTTTTTAAAAATAAATAATATATATGAGCATGGCCTCCTTTACTGCTGAGCCACTTCACTTCACTGTTCTGATCTGATCTCTTTTTTTCTTTTATTTTTTAAACCTATCAAATCTCTGAGCTGTGCGCTGTTCCAAACTTTAAGTTAAAACAAAAATGGAAATATACAATGATGTAAGACGAAGATACCTTGGGATACGCAGTCAAATACTATCATGTTATTAGGGAGTACTGGCTAGCATAGCATAGCTAGTAGCACTCATTTAATTGCTCCGCCGTAGGCCCCCGTCTCCTCTTCGATGAATGATGGTGCTGCTGACGATGAGTTTTTAATGGTCAGTAACTAACTGAACATTTATCCAAGATTGTTAGTACAAATCATTGTCATATGACACCACAGTAGTAATCTTCTGTGCAACATCATCAAATATATGTGTGTGGGTACATTATATATATATATATATATATATATATATATATATATATATATATATATTGGAGTTTGAAAATACTTTATGTGTTTGTTTGGTATAAGTATAGCAATAGTAAAGTTCTACCTAATTATTTACTCATTTTTTTATTAATAAAATAGTGTTCATTTGGAATGAAAATAATAATATAAATTATAAAATATATCTTCAAATTTTACTTTTTAAAAATTATTTTATTTCAAATTGGTAGACACATATTTTTTAAAAATTTTCTCAAATAAATACTTCTACAAAAAATATTAATTTAAATGAATTATATAAATCACATCACATAAATTAACACGTATATATATATTTTTCTTTTTATTAGTTTATATCGAATGATGATCGAATTTAATTCATTAATTCAAATAATCCTAGTCCTATTTTTTTGTTCTCGTTCTTCTTTACTTTTTTTTTTAAATAAAGAGTTAATAAATTTGTTAGCTTCTAAGTAGTTTAAATTTTCAAAAACACTTTTTTTTTTATTTTAGAAATGGTACGAGTATGTAAAATATATGTAATTCAAAAAAAAATCATCCTCTATTGTAATCTAAATAGTCATTCTTCTTAATAATTTTTTTTCTTTCGAAACATATATCTTTTATAGTTACATTATTATTTCAACCAAAGTTAAATATTTTGTAGTAGATTTTTGGTACGAGAGTAAAATGAAAAAATATATATATATATTACAAATATCTTCTCTCTTTTATACAATATTCTATATTCATAATGGAAGACAATATTTTCAACATATATATACACACACACACACACTTAAAAAAAATTGCTAAGTCATCGGTAATAGAGGAAAAAGAGGGAATAAACTTTTTTAGTCTCAATTCTATTTTCACAACATGTAGGTTAAAAAGAGAATAAAAACAAAACTAATATAATGTACAGAGGATGAAGGAAAAGGAGTCGAGAAAGAGAAGAGAGGAAGTCATCAAAATAAAAGAACAAAATTATTGATTAAATATTTATAATAATTTTTTATAAAAATATATGTATGATAATAATAATAATAATATAAATGATTAATATTATTGTTATTGATCGAAGTATATGTCAGTAAGAGCGTACTATATCAGCCTATAGTTGTATTTTACTAGCTAGTAAATACTATTGATAAGTAAAATATTTTAATTTTTTAAAAAATATTTTTAAAAGGAAAATATTAATGATAATTTTTTATTAATGAGTATTTTAATAGTAATAGAGTTCGAGTAAATTATTTGTTATCGTCGATGATAAAGAAGAAAAATCATTTATTATCATCGATATTAAAGTTTAATACCGACAATCATCGTCGGTGTTAAGATAAATCGTCGGTAATAAGATTTTCTCAATTTTCTTTTTAAATTTAAATTTTATATCATTGATATTAAAGGTGATAATTTTTTCCTATTATACTTAATTATCGATATTAAATTTAATTATGACAAATAAATTATCGATATTACGCTTTAATATAGATTTACTTGTACCAACAAATAATTATCGTTAATATTTATTACCGATGCACATGGTCTTAATGCCAACGATTGACATATCTCGTTACTCTCGTACGGAAAAAAGAAACATAATCTCATAAATAAATACAACATATATTCTACAACAATCGATGAGATAGAAACTAGAAAGTAGAAACTGCTGTTTTAAACACAAATCATGTTACGGAGAACCATAAATTTTTGGTAGTTTGCGGGGAGCATCTTTGGAGGACAAAAGGAATTGGGATGATTTGATCTAATTAATTCTTTGATAGCGATTACTACAGTAGCGTGAGAAAGGCAAAGTGAAAAATGTGAAAAGATTCTTGAAAACGTTACGTGGCTTGCAGTTTAATTAAAAATATATTAGTTTTAACAAATTTATATATTAAATATAGTAAAACAGTAAAAAAAAAAATAACAAAAACTTTGCAAACACACGCTTTTCAGACATATATCAATTTTAGTAAATTTATGTACTAAAAATAATAAAATAAAGAATCACGAGCATAAAAAAATTACTAACATCAACATCTCTTCCTTTGATTTAATAGCTTATTCTCTTCTTTCCAACCACGAATTTAATCATGCATCATAAATAATACTTGTCTCGTGGCTTCACTTTTACCCATCTCTACCCTAGCCTGCAACTACCACCATTCTATCGTTAATGATTTGTAAATTAGAGAATATAACATTACTATTTTCTTTGCTCTCTTGCTTCTCTCCTTTGAAACAAAGTCGGTCAACCGACACTAAATTGAACCTAGAGAAAATAAAATGAGTGTCTTTTCAATAAACTAAAGCCATGAATTTATAAAATTACAGCCAAATATAGGGCTTGTTGGTACAACAATGACGGAAAATAATTATAATTTCAGAATTATTACAATTATTATTGAAGCCAAGCAATGCTGATAACATAATAAATATATTGATATAATAACCTCAGCAATTGGAGATCGAAGGCGCTCAACCATAATCATTACAATAATACTCTTTGACTCTAATTAATGGGGTGAAATGGTTGTAATGGATTTCATGCATCGGTGTCTTCAATTGAAAATTTAAACTCGGCAATGGTAGTACCAAGAATAGATATAGCAAACCAAGTGACTATAAACTAAAAATTATGTATCTACATTCGAATCCCTTTAAGAGGCATGGCAAATGAAGATATAATAAAACAAGGTGAAGAAACAAGACACGAGGCATGTCACCATTTTTTTTTAGCGAGAATATCACTTGCAATGATGAAGTGGTTATTTTGACTTATTTGATAATTATGGCAATACCTGAGGTGATTATTTTTTAAGTATGTCGTAAATAGTTGAGTATCGTATTTGGTGATTATGCACTCATATAAGGTGATAATGTTAACTTTTTTGTTGATTATGTATGGATCAAGGGTGATGGTGCTTAAAATATGTTGGAAATAGTTAAGCATAATTTCTGGTGGTTATTTACACATACTAAGTGATTACATTGACTTGTTTGATGAGTATGTATGCACTTGAGATAATCATGTGTTAATTTTTAATTTTGCAAGATGTCAATGAAGTATCAATATCATGAAAATATATAGCTTAACAAACTTTATAGTTTTAAGGAAAAGCAATATTTGTCATATTCAAAATATTACTTTTCTAGTGAGATCTTATCATCTCAGAGGAGTGAGGCAACTAACATATCAT
The DNA here is from genome assembly GCA_039764185.1 of Tamarix austromongolica. NCBI lineage: Eukaryota > Viridiplantae > Streptophyta > Magnoliopsida > Caryophyllales > Tamaricaceae > Tamarix > Tamarix austromongolica. The sequence goes on from CM077810.1 coordinate 6,925,923, forward strand.
CATGTGTTGTAGCATAAATGATTGTGTAAGTAGATGGGCGATTATCCTTATTAGCTTATGCTATTTTTTTAATGTGATTATATGTGCATTTAAAGTAACTATGTCTAAAGTTGTTATTGATTATCGTTGTGAGGTTCTGCTTATTATTAAGTGATTATGTACAAAATTTTAGTATTTTATATTTGTAGTTCAAGTGATTTTGCTAGGTAGGAGACTCTGCTTTTTTAGAATTAATTGTGTTTGATGTTTAAGTAATTATGTCTGAAAAATTAGTGATTATTCGTCTAGTTCAAATGATTATGTCGGGTATGAGGCTATTCTTATTGTAAATTAATTATGTTTCCCATATGAAATTCAATGTGATATAAAACAATAACGTGTCCGAAGTAATAATGATGTTTGACAGATACATCTTATTTATGTTTAACATAAAACGGTGTTTGGTAATGCATCTGATATGAATAACTTTATGTATATTAATAATTTTGGATATTCTATATTTTAATGAAATATATATTTGGTAACGAATATAATTTTAATTAGATATATTAATTAATAATATAATTAATATTGATATATCAATAAATAATCTTAATAATAATTATTGATATTAACTACTAATTAATATTAATTCGTATTTATGTTATTATTTGTAAATATTAATAATAATAATAATAATTAATTATCATTACTTTATTAAAATAAAAACTCAATATTAATATTAATAGTTAATAGTTAATAACATGAAATAATGAAGACAATATTAATATAGGTGGCATGCGAGTGTAATTAATAAGGGTAATATTATTGGATATTTGAAATATTTAATAAAAAATAGTGCGACTCACTCGTGAAGTAGTAATATGGTAGATGATATAGATAATGAGCATTTGAAAATAATATACAAAACAAACGGTATGAAATCCATCTAAAGCAATAATATAGATAATGAGGGGATAAACAAACACGAATATAATATAATATAAAAATAGAAGTATTTAATTTTTATACAATTTCGTAATATAACGTATATTTTGAAAACAATATTTAGAAGAGAAAAGTAAGTTAAAATATTGTGAAAGGGGGGAGTTAATAACTCCATCACTAAAGATGTTATTAAAGTTAAAATAGTTTATAATAAACTAATTTCTAATGAACATCCACGAGTACTTGCTATAATTGTTGAGAATTAAAAAAAAAATGTCATTAACCAAGCTATATCTTTGTAATAAATTTGAGTTGTTATATTTTTTGGTAAAAATAATGGATTATTTGGAGTTATTTATTAAAAATAATGATCTAATATCATTATTTATTTTAAAAAATATTCAAGATAATTTTATTTTTTTAAAATAATTCTAAAGAAGGAGTAAATCTTAACAAGTGGATAATGAAATACATCAGACAATTAACCGATGATGAAATTCTAGCCTTCTTTTCGAAAGAGAGAACAAAAAACTATAATCTAACTAATATAGGCTATTAGATAACATTTACAATTTTTTTTTCATGTGAATACTCCGAGAACAATGGAAGATGATCTACATTAATTGTTTGTTTGGAATTATTTATATAAAAATGAAATTTTGAATACAATTAGTTATGTAAAAAAATAAATTAGGTTATAATTTTGTTTTTATAAAGAACTCCAAACGAAAGATAAATCAGAAACTAGTAGAGAGAGAACTGATTTGGGAATCAAGCAGAAGACCGGACCCAAAACACCGAGTATTCAAGGCAATATTAGTATTAGCTGTCGTAGCATATTACGCGTGGAGGGAAAGGAACGCCCTGGTATTCATTCACTCCACAAAAGCAATTCGCAGGAGTTCTTCTGCCCTGGACGATCAAAAGACCGAGCAACCAGAATGACTTTCTTACGTGGTTGCACATCATGCTTTTTTACCTCTCCCACACAAATGACCCATAGATTTCATGCTGTGGGGGCACTCCCGCGAGAAGACAGGAGGAGGAGCTAGCTTGTAAATTGTAATCATGCTATTGAAAGTCACGTAAATTCGAATTTCTTATCCAAAAAAGATAATAACATAAAAAAAAATCCATATTAATTAAAGTAATTACGTGCTTCTTTTTTCTTATTCAAAAGATTATTACTATAAAGTTTACAAATAAATACTGACCATTAATATCTTTTAATTTATATCAACATAAAATAAAATATGATAACACTATTTTCTAATATAAATAGAATAATTATACACTAAAAATATTAATTGCCAACTTTAATTCTTGAAATAAAGGGTAATAGTAATTTGAACATGAAAGGAGTACCAGCAAATAAATAAATTTTTTTATATTGATTTTTAATTTTTTCAATTAAATTATAATATATAACATTATGTTATTTTATATATATACATATATATATCTTTATAATTATAAAGTTCAATTTATTAGAACTGTTATTCAATGATGGTATGCCTATTTAGGACTTGCTTGGTATGGGGTAATAGGAGTGGAAAAAATTTTCCTCTATTTTGTACCTCTTATATTAAGTATTTAATAATAATAAATATATTTTTAATAAAATATTTATTTTAGATTTAATTAAGATATAAAATAAATATTTATTAGAATAAAAATATTTAATTTTAAATAAATTATATAAAATATAAAATAATTTTTTTATTCATATTACCCGTACCAACAAGCACTTAGTTTAGTTGTATCTTTTTTGTAGGGATGTAAACGGGGCGGGTTCGGGTCGGATATACTATACCCGTATCCGTACCCGATAAGAAAATCCGTACCCGAACCCGAACCCGAACGGGTATCCGCTAGCACATCCATATCCGTATCCGTTGGATATCCATTACCCGACGGATTATCCGTTTATCCGTTAATGGGTATTATCCAATTTATACTATATTTATTTTAAATTTAAGGGTAAAAGAGTAATTATATATCGGATAAACAGATATAGATATGTATAAGGGTATAGTAACGGGTACAGGTATGGATATCACATACCCGTATCCGTACCCGAATCCGACGGATATTTTAATCCATCATCCATATCCGTATCCATACCCGTTTATCCGTACCTGTTTAAGTATCCGTCGGATTTCGGATAAAATCCGCCCCGTTTATATCCCTATTTTTTTGCATATTATTTATGCTATTCTTTTTAAACTTTAAATGAAATTCGGTTTACAAAATAGAAGGAGGGGAGGGAAAACTGGGGTCAAAACGTTCAAAGTTTTTGTGGTGGCCTCCCACAAGGGAAGCCCTGAAACAGTGACACGTTACTGTTCGATTTTTTGTTTCTTTTTCTTTTTCCTTTCCGTCCACTTTTGCAGCCCAGTCTCCCACCATGCTCTACCCCCCAAGCCCGTCTTCGCAGTACTAGCCTCAAATAATCCCTCTATTCCCGTATATATCCCTAATCTCACGCTCATATTCTCTCGCTCCTGGTATCGCCGAGACAGCGGAGGGTGTAAATTGTCATTACGAAAATTCAGTCCCCATATTTTAAGTAAGTAACCTCGTCCCACTCCCTTTACGAGAACTGAGAAGCGGGAGCTAACGATAAAGCCGTGAGAACAGCTTACCCATCCTCACTTCTCCCTCCTTCCCTCCCGTCCCGTACTATAGTAAATTAGCAGGCACAGGCAGGTGCTGCTGCTTAAGACTGAGAGAAAAGGGGGAGATTTATCCCATAATAGAAAAGGAAAAAGGTTAATGAGAGAGAGAGAAAGTAAAAGCAAGCCAAAGAGAAAATAACTCGAGATGAGGAAATCTATGGCGGTCTGAAGGTTTCTGAAGTAATCTGGGAAAAAGAGAAATATCAACCCCCCTACCCCCGGCACCCAAAAAAATTCGAGGGAGAGGAGAAAAATGACGACGGGAATGATGCATGAACAAAATCGAGAGAAGCAGACGGATAATAAACATATGGGAGGATGTATGGCTGGTTTCTTCAATCTCTTTGATCGTAACAGTCTTCTTTCCGGCAAACGTGTTTATGCCAAACGTCTTCCGGCTTCGTCCTCCTCCACCATTTCATCGGTAAGTAATTGAATTCAGTCTCATTCAATATTAAATATACAACAACGTAGGCATATTGCTTATGTACCCACTTCTATTAGCTCATATATACCGGCGTTCTCATGCTTTATTTAATGGCGTCCAGGCGTTCGATTCAACTTCAGAACCGGTCTCCGCCATCGGATCCCCTGCTACACTTTCTCGCGAACTCGACAAACCGCTTCCACCACAACAATCGACACCATCCATACAATCTCAACCATCTCCAAAACCACCACGATCCCCCTCACCATCACTTGACTCCACTGCTTCCTTAAGGACGCCGCCGCCGGAACTTTCATCCCGATCGCCAGCGCAGCCTGAGGCCCCCTCCAAGTCACCTCTATCCTTTGAATTCAAAGAAGGTGTCAAGTCACCCTGGAAATTCACACGCGAAGCTCCGCGACTCTCACTCGACAGCCGTGCAATCACTGATGCGAAAGGGAGTCTTCATCCGAGAGAAATCAGGACGAGCACCAAGAACGCCATCGGACGTGGATTAGGAACGACGGGGACGGATGACGATGAGAATGAGAGGCAGAGGAGATCTCCGAGCGTTATTGCTCGGTTGATGGGATTAGAGCCGCCGTTGACGGATGGCGGCGCAGCAGGTGGAGTAGGTGGAAGACTGGCGACGACTGCCGAGGCTGAGATGGAGAAGAAATCTCAGCTCCGACGGTCGGCGTCAGAGTCTAGATCGAGAGACCTGTTGCAGTATCGATTCGCCGATAACACTCACGGTTACCAACAACAAGGACAACAAAATTTAAGAGTCGGAACGAATTCTGTTGCGAATAGAGACAATGCGGTTAGTCATTTTTATGTTCGCAACAGTATTGATAACAGTGCATTGAATATTCCGAGGAAATCTGAACCTCCGGTTGACTATGGCGGCGTTGGTGGTGGCCCTCCGCTCCGAGTCGGTCCAAAATCCGAAGCTATGAAGCACCAGCTTAGCAATAACACTAACACTAGGCCTCCATTACATCAACGGAGAAGCTACTACGACGCAGCAGATTTCTTCCCTGAGCCAAAGCAGTCGGGTGCGATTTATGGCGAGATAGAGCGAAGGTTAAGGATGAGAGGCATTGACGAGCCGTCGAAAGACATAGAAACTCTCAAGCAAATCCTCGAAGCATTACAACTCAAAGGCCTACTACATTCAAAGCAGTCGGAAGAAATCAGTCACATACAACAGCAGCAGCAGAGTCGGAACTTCGTCTTCGACCGTAGGTTCTCCTACGACGAATCGCCAATTGTTGTCATGAGGCCTGCGAAACCATCAGCATCAAAAAGAATGGTGAATGAATCACCACCAAGGGGGAATTTCTCATCGAAGCTTTCTCTCAGCCGTCGAAGCACGAATTTCTCCGGCGACCCCTTGAGTAGTCCGAAGAGGACGATAGATGTAAGTCGAAACGCGAAGAGTCCTGTAAGGAATGGAAGATCGAGTTCGCCGCCATTGAGGAGACCGGTTGAGAATCGGAGTTCAAGCCCGGTGGGTGTGAGGCGAAGGCAACAGCTACCTGGGCCGATTGTTGAAACGCAACGGCGTGCCAACGAAACGACAGAGCATTTCCAGGGAAGGAGAGTGTCTCCTGTTCACTCGCCCAGGATGCGAAGGGGCGTGGATTATCAAAGAACAACGTCGACCACGAGGAGTCGATCGCCGAGGAACAGAAGACCAGCATTTGAGATTTACCAGGGTGAGAAAATCAACGGGGTCCCTGCGGAGGATGAGGAAGCATCTACTACCATATCTGAGAGCAGCTTCAGTACGTCATCACACACTGACACTGAGGTACAAGCATATTGAAGCTGGACTCTTCGTAATTAATTCGTTAATTATGTTTTGTTTTTGGTTGATAGAAGAGTTGTGTTTCTAATTAATGATATGAGTGGGTTGATCTGCTTACTAATACCATGCTTGAATCTGTATTAATGCAGAGGTCAAAGATGGAGGAATACAAAGAAGGGAGGATTCTGTTAGAGAGATGTGATAAACTACTCCACAGTATAGCTGAGATGGCAGCGACGAGTACAACTGAGTTGCAGCAACCGAGTCCAGTTTCAGTTCTTGACTCGTCGTTTTACAAAGAGGATTCATCGCCATCCCCTGTCATGAAACGAACAATTGATTTCAAAGGTAATCACACTCACTTCCTAATGACTACTGGTAACTTCTCCGATATTGAATTATGCAGTTGCTGAATCAAGCAACAATTAATTAAAACTTAGAATTAGTATTATGATTTAATCTGAGAAGGGCCCGAATCACCTTCTATTGGATCCCAGTTTTGAATGGGGATGGTGACTAATTGTAAATTATGTTAATTAGCGGCGTTGATTTATACTTTATGGCACCGAGTCTTGACTGACTACAAAAGTAAAAGGGGCAGTGGTTGGATGTGGTTATACTTTATGGCATCGTTAATCTGATGTAGTGTAAATAATCTGAAACCGACTGCAGATCCAGAACTTAACCAATAAGTGCAGAGTCTCGTGTTGGGGATTCAGTGGGCAGCATGGATTGGAAAAGAATTAAATAATTAAATAAAGGCCTGTTTGATTGTGTAGTATTATTCTTCATCTTCTAGATTGAGTACTACTAGCAGTAGGTAAAGTAGGCAGCAGAGGATGAAGAATAGAGGGTGGCGTTAGCATACAAGTCCAGCTGAGAGTGTCACGTGGTATGTTACAGACTTACAGTGCAAACATTTATTTATACGAATGAATGTCAAATGGCTATTTATCAATCATCCTCGGTACGTTGATGACGACAACTGAGTCTGGAACTTTAATATCAAATGGGGTTAGCCATTCGTTTTAGTAGTAGTAGAAATGTTGCGTTGGGTCTTAATTGCCACGGAAGTCAAGAGTCAATAAATAAAATTCTTTAATGGCATGATTAATTTTCTCAACTGTTTTCCATGCTGGGATTTAATTTTGGGTCGGAGGCGCCCAGTTTTCATGGGAATTAGTATTATCGGCCGAAAAGAAGATTTTATTTAATGGCAGTGTTGACGTCGATTTTATTTCGGAAGTAAATGAACTTCCCAGTTTGCCATTTTTTGATGGTGATGTTTAGTACCGTTTGAAAGGTATAGTCGTATTATTATTATTATTATTATTGTTTGTTTGTTTGGAATCTCAGTTTCCTCTTGGAGATTTTATCATAATGCCTCGTTTCTTCTAGATAGGATCTGAATCGATTGTATTTAGGGTTAAATATAAGGTTCAAACCGCAAGTTATATTATAATTGTAAATATGACTTATACATAAATTATATTTTTCTTATAGACAACCATATCAACATAGGTTAATGGTACATTAGATATTAATATTTTTAAATTAGTATAGATAGTTGATTAGATTTTTTTTGTAAAAAATTTAAACTGATTTTAAGTGCGGTAGTTAATTTTTGATATTAAAGATATAAAAAACATATATCGAACCAAATTAAACTTTAAAATTACTGATATTCTTTATCATTCTTGGTTTTGCCGACTTGACAGTTGCATTACTTGCATCCCATACCGGTCCGGTCTTTCATACAACTCTAGTATTGCAGAAAAAGGATGCACAGTTTGCAGTCCTGGGCTTTCAGTTTCATTCCTATACAGGTAGCTGAATGTTTTCATTTCATTGCTTTTTCCAGATCAAGTGGCAGAATTAGAAGACGAGGCGTGGAGCCCATCACCAAGCTCCGCCAACGACTCCGATGACCGGCCTGATTTCACTTACGTCTCGGAAATCCTCAGAGCAACAACCTACTTTCCTCACGTGGAGAACCCAACAACTGACGACCTCTTTCAACTGCTCGAGAAACAGCAATCCCGTAAGGGCAAAGACACCTCCGAGGTCTCAAAGCTCGAACGTAGGTTGATCTTCGACACCATCACTGAGATCCTCAGTCGAAACCAGCAGCTCCCTCCCTGGAAATCGACCGAGACCTCGTTGCAGAAGATCTGGTGCGAGTTCCAGAGGATCAGGGAACAGCGAGATGAGAATTCTACCGAGGATTTATTGGAGAGTGTATGTGGTGTTCTGAAGAAGGATTTAGCTGCTGGGGATTCTGTCAACGGTTGGGCTAGTTTTCCGGTGGAGGTGTCCGAGGCGGTGTTAGATATCGAAAGGTTGATATTCAAGGACTTGATCGGAGAGACGATCCGTGATCTCGCAGCAGTTGCTGGACAAAGTAGCAGTACTAGCGCACCTCGTAGAAAGTTGATATTCTAATTTTCAGAAAATAAAAATAATGGTACTACTTTCTTAGGGGGGGTGTGGGAATTGAAGAGGGAGATAAACACTTCCCCCTCCCCCGCGCCATTAGTAGCTTTTGAACGTTGCTTTTGGCGCGCTTTTACTTTAGTGTTAAGTGTCTTCTCTTTCTACCGTCTTTCTTCTATTCTCACTTGTTCATCGTCATCATCATTATTAATTACTAATTCTTACTTTAGAAGATAAGACAATTTGTTCTTTTCTCTGTTGATTTATAATACTAGTAGTACTAGTGAGTGGATTAAATCAGAGTAAATTACTATTAGGAGATCTTCATATTTTCATTTTGTGTGTGTGTGGGGGGGGGGGGGGGGGCGTTGCTTTATACCCAGACGAATCTAACTTTCACTCCCCTTTTCCTTTCTTTGTTTTACCTGGAAGCTTGTCATTTGCCAAAAAAAACTTAAATTAAATAAGTTGGTATTTAGATATCTGTTTCTCTTTTTTTTTTCTTCCAGAAATTTGATATAATAGCTTAATCAAATAAATTTAAGATTTTATTTTTCAGTTTTTTAGTTAGTCTTATCCGACATACTTTAATTTAATACAACCAAAAAGAAATGGAAAAAAAAAATAGTTGCGGCACGATTATATGATTCATTTCTTTCTTTTTGTGAAGATATTATCATGTGACGTGCATGTGTATGACCTGAAAAGTGAATGGCACAAGTAATTATGGGGCAATGGACCTAATGGCCATGTGAAAGGGTGCGCACCTGCTGCTGTAAACTGCTATCGAATAATTATAAAATAGCAGATGGGAGAGAGGAGAAACTCAGAAAGTGATTGAAAAGTGAGCTTTTTTTCACTTTCATCGTAGATTTGATAGGACTTCATCATACTAACAAAAATAACATGTCTCAGACTAATTAGCAGTTTACCACTACACATTAAATGTGCGTTTTCTCGTCTTTATCTATGTCATTACAGTATGACGATGATTCCCCCCCCCCCGGTTGCCCCGACTTTCTCGTCTGTTTGTGTTGAAGGAAATAAATTTAAATATTAAAAATTAATTTAAATAAAATAATTAAAGGTAAATTAATATAAATATTTTAAAATAATATTAAAATTATTATTTTCTGAATCAAAATTAAATATTTTAAAATTTTTATTTAAATTAAAATAAATATACAAAATTTATTTATATTTTTATCTTTGTTTCTGTTAATCCAAAATCAGAAATTAATAAAAATATAATTAACCGAAATAAATGAAAATAAATTTTAACTTCAATTTATCTAATCGAAATAGACAAAATATATCCACATTCGCTAATCCCTTTCAACCCCCGACCAAAGGGCCATTAAGATAGTTTGAATAGTGATGCCCACTTGCCACGCTCGTCGGCATCGGCAATGTATTTTATTTATTTATTTATTTGTTATGTGGGTCATCATGGTATGCGATACACGCTATTGTCGGGTGGGGTCATATATTGGGCCTAGTACAGAGTAAAATGGACAGTACTTTCATATCAAATCGCATAGCTGTATTTGATGGAGCGATGCTACGTAACCCACCTACTATTTACAATGTCTTATATTTTCTCCTCTGTTTTTTTTTTTTTTTTTTATGAGAGAAAGTCATCTTCAAGTACTTGTTATTATTATTTTAAAATAGCGTAAAAGCTTTAATTTCTATCAATATTTATTCTCTTTATTATTCATATATTAATTGCACTAATATTTTTTAATACGTAACAGAATGTGAGAGTGTTGATAATTTTATAAATGAAAGAACTATTGTATATAAGGTATAAGAGGGGAGAGTTAAGCTCCTAATTTATAGCTGTGGTTGTTGACTTCCTAAATAAGAGGAGGATAACAGGGAAGTTAACTAAGTCCCTATTGATTAGGAAAGCTAGCAGGCTGAGTGCGTGAATGTTAACTAAATCATATAAAATATGTCTTAACATCCCCCCCGAAAACCTTTTCAGGTTGGGACATGCAGTAGGGTTTGTCCGTAACAATCGAAAGCGAGTGAAGCTGAGAGCTTTGACGAAGACATTTGTAGTTTGGTCATCTAAGGAGATATACTGGACCACAAGGTCACCTTGGTTAACCTTTTCCCGAATAAAATGATAGTCGATTTCAATGTGTTTGGACCGCTGATGAAAGATGAGATTTTGAGTCATATAGCCAGCACTAATATTATCACAAAAAGCACCGGGCGGGTGGACAATCGAAGGCCAACTTCCTTTAGCATATGTTGGATCCAAATTAGCACGGTAGTGGTAAAAGCAAGATCTTGATATTCAGCTTTTGTGCAAGAATGGGCAACAACTGATTTTTTTTCTTCAAGAAAACCAACTTATAAGATTGTACCCATAGAAAATGGCATAACCATGAGTTGAGAGATGATCATTGGGGTTGTCGGCCCAATCTGCATCAGAACAAGCCGTGAGCGATGGTGTTGAAGTACGACGAAGCATAAGACCATGGGAAATGGTGCCCCGAAGGTTTACGGAAAATGCGCTTCACGACTTTCCAATGATGGAGCATGGGTTGATGCATGAATTGACAAACCCGATTAACAACAAAGGAGATGTTCGGACGAGTAATTGTAGCATATTATAGGGCACCAACAACACTTCGAAAGAGAGTGGGGTCTGACATAGCTTCTCCTTGATGCACTATGTGCGATCTATAATCAGCAGGAGAGGGAGTGGGCTTGGCTTCATGCATTTGGAACTTTTCCAGAATGTCATTGATGTATTTTTGTTGATGCAAATGTAGTCTAGTGGAGGTATGACACAACTTGATGCCCAGAAAATAGGATGAAAAATCCATATCCTTGATGGAGAAGTGCCGATCCAAAGTTGAGACAAATGAGGCAATAAATCTTGGATCATTACCGATGATAATGATATCATCGACATAGACAAGGGTATAGACAAAAGAATCACCTAGTAGGCGGATAAACAAAGAGGAGTCAGTATAACATGAAGAGAAGCCGAGATGATGAAAGGTGTCTCAAAGATTGGCAAACCATGCATAAGGAGCCTGTTTTAGACCATATAGAGCCTTGTTTAACTTGAAAAGGTAATCTAGATGAGAGGCATCAATATAACCCGGAGGTTGTTTCATGTACACAGTTTCCTTAAGAGTACCATTGAGGAAGGCATTTTTAACGTCTAGTTGATGTAACGACCAACCATAAGTGATAGCAATGGATAAGAGGATTCTGACGGTATTAGGCTTCACTACCGGACTAAAGGTCTCAAACACATCAATTCCCAATTTTTGACTGAATCCTTGAGCTACCAAACGAACTTTGTAGCAAGCCTAAGATCCATTTGCATTATGCTTAACACGAAATAACCACTTGGTACATACAATGTTAATGTTTGGGGGGTTTGGGAATACGACTCCATGTGGAATTTTTTGAAGGGCCGAGTACTTAGATTCCATAGTTGTATGCCTCATAAGATCTTTGAGGGCCCGAGAAGCGGTGCAGGGAATGAAATAAGAGGTGGTGGTGTGTAAGACACAAGGCTTCAAATGTCCTATATGAGAATAAGTGCTCAAAGGGTGTAGGGATTGGTCAGCTGGGCAAAGATGAGAATAAAGAGTAGGAGGGTTAGTAGTGGACTAATGATGAGGTTCAGCCAGTGATGACTCAAATGACATGGAGGGAGTAGTAGTAGGAAGGGACATGTGAGCCGAAGGAGAGGGAGGCATGCACGAGGATATATTTTGTGTGAGGGCATTGTCATTGGGAGATGTTGAGGTAGGGGGGTAGACATCATGGGAGATGAGGATGGAGCATAGGAGGGAGGCTAAGGGAAAATTTGATGATGTAAATAAGCCTAGTTTAGTAACTAGAGGGACATAGTAGGAGTATTGGGTGGGGGAGTAGAGCATGAGGTGGAGACGGGTATCTGGTATGGGAATTGGGTTTCATCAAAGATGATTTACCTAGAAATATAAATTCAAAAGGTTGAGTGTAAACAGAGATAACCTTTATGTTTCGAGCTATACCTAATAAATATGCATGGTGTGGATTGAAAATTTAATTTTGTAGAGTTGTATGGTCTTGTATATGGGTAAAAAAAAGCAGCCAAAATTTTTTAGGAAGGAATAATTGGGTGTTTGATTGAATAACATTTGATGAGGTGAACGATAGTGAAGGACGAGGGTAAGGGTGCAGTTGATGAGATAAGTGGTAGTCTGAAATGCATGTTCCCACAATGTGTAGGGGAGATGAGCATGATGAAGGAGAGATAGCCCTTTTTCAACAATATCTCTATTTCATCTTTCTGCTGCTCCATTTTTTTCTTGTGTATGTGGAGAGGATACACGATGGCTAACCCTAAGAGTTTGAAGGAGGTGAGATATGGAACAATACTCACCACCCCAATCTGTTTGAACATTTTTAATTTGCTGCTGAAACCAGGTTTGAACCATAGTGTGGAATATGTGGAAAATATCAAAAACTTGAGATTTGTGTTTAATGAAGTAAATCCATATATGTTTTGAATAATCATCAATAAATGATATGTCATAGTTATTTCCATTGAGTGAAGAAACAAGAGCGGGGCCCTAAACATCCGAGTACACAAGTTGAAAGGGACGATAAGAGTATTTATGACAAATAGATAGATGACTACGATGGGCCTTGCCTAATTGACATGACCCACAGGCATTAGGAAAATTAGTGGACGTAATGGGTAAAGAGAAAAAAGATACAAGCTTCTGGGTGATTTGCTTATTAGGGTGACCTAATCGAGCATGCCATCCATGAAGATTAGTTTTGACACAAACATAGGCACACAAAGAAGAGAGTGGCACCTTGTAGAGGCCATTTTCAAGACGACCCTTGAGTAATGGAAGACCCTGAGAATTTTTTATGATGCACAAGTTAGCAAATAACTCAATGGAGAAATTATTATCTTTAACTAGCTGAGATATGCACATAAGATTTTTTAAGATTTGAGGAACACATAACATTTTAGATAGAACAAGTGGTTTGTCGTGACTATGTAATGTGGATGATCCAATATGAGTAATAGGGAGTTTCATACCATTACCAATAGCCACCTTTTCTGGACCATTGTATTCACCGTGTATGGAGAGGTTATTGAGATCAGCCATGACATGGTTTGATGCTCTAGAGTCAAATATCCAAGATGGATCTATGTTTGATTCGGGACATGCTATCATAGAAAATATTTACAAGGTGCTCTCTACAGTATATGAATGATCAAACCGGTTGTAGCATTGCAATGCTGAGTGGCCAAAGCAAGTGCATATTTGGCATTGAAGGCAAGACTTAGATGTGTGTGAATTATGTCCAGATGCGTTATTGTTCATAGAATAGCCTCCACGACCATGACCTCTGTTGCCTCTACCACGACCTCCTCTAGATTTTTGTGATGAATACATATTGGTATTATTTGCTCCCTATTGTGCGTGGTGAGAGTGTGAAGTTATAGATTTTTTTTTACTAAAATTAGCTTGAAGAAGGTTGTTCTTGGATCGCTCTAGATGTTCCTCCTCCTGTAAGAGTATTCCTAATAGATTTTCCACAGAGATTACATCATTACGAGTGATAATAGTTGTGTAGAATGTAGAATATTCTTTAGTGAGTTCCATAAGGATATATCCAACCATATCATCAGAATTTATAGGTTGGAAATTTGTGTCTAATATATTTGAAAGACGTTTTTTTTCAATGTAGTCGATCATTAATCTCAACCCCTTCGTAATTATTTGAAGTTGCAAGCGAATTTTCATAACTCTGGCCCTCGTTTGAGACTTGAAATTTTCTTCAAGGGTAACCCAAGCCTCTCTTGTAGTTTTTGACATTAGTGATGTTGCCTAACAACTTGTCACTTATTATGGAATGAAGCCACAGAAGTATCAGCTTGTCATGCCTAATACAACTTATTCCATGGACTTCTTAATTGTTGATTCATTGGTGGCGGATGTTGATGATGTCGGTGATGTTGCTAGTGGATCTGGCATAATAAATGATTCTAACTCAAAAGCTTCCAGGGTTGATTTGAAAGTGGTGCTCCATATATAGAATTTGTCATGATCCAATTTGATTGTTACATATGGGAAGGATATATTGATACTTTGAGCATTGGATGCTACAGCAAGTGATGAAATATATGTTACAGCCATGTGTTATGATTGATGGGATAGGATCGAGCAATTCGTTTGGATTAAAGGGCTCTAAGAACATAATTGAATGTGAGAGTGTCGATGATTTTATTAATGAGAGAACTATTGTATATAAGGTACAAGAGGGGAGAGTTAATCTCCTGATTTACAACTACGGTTGTTGACTTCCTAAATAATAAGAGGAGAACAGGGAGGTTAACTAAGTCCCTATGGGTTAGGGAGGCTAATAGGTTGAGTGGGTGAATGCTAAACTATATCAAAAACAACAGGTCCTAACAATATGTGTGTGTGTGTGTATAATTTCCACCAAAAAAATTGATGAAAGAATTTTCTATCCGTCCTATGTCTTTAATATTCAATCCTAATTTTTAGATACCTTAAAGAAAGAGAGGGAGATAGGCAGAGATAGAGAGACCAATAACATGTCACGATTACTCTCTTTTTTTAGCTAAAGTTTAGTTATTAATTTAAATAAAGAGTTAATTCCCATAAATAATGGTTTTACGTCTATCCATAAACACCTACTAATTAATGAAATTTTAATTGTTGATTCATAATATCTAAAATCACCAGCTACATAATATAGGAAAATATAATAAACATTATGCAAATAACAGGGCTTTAAGTCAAATTTTGTTTGTAATTAAGAACACTAGTATATATGGATAATTTCTTTAGATTGTAGAGAGAAGCGGGATGGTATGCTATAAAGTAGGAGAAATCGGCCATACTCAATAGAATGATGGGTTGAATTCTAGTACAAGTCCAAATATTATCTTCCACAACGAGTATTGTCGTGAAGTCCTGTATTGCTTTGTCAATTTAAGATGCATATCTACCTCACCTCTTAATTTTTAATCCATTATTATTATTATTATTATTATTATTATTACAATCATAAAGAAAAGGTTATAGATAATACAAAGGTTGAATTATTAGTCGTGAGTGCTTAAATTTCTTCTTAAAAAATGCAAAATTACATTTGAAAAATGGAGTTAACTAGAGATATAAAAAAAAAGACTTGAAGAGCATATGGGAGGTTGAAGATAGAAATGATAACAAACAACAAAATTAAAATTTTCTTGGCTCCCTAGAAAAATAAGTAGAATAAAAATAGTGATAATGGTGTTTGTTTAGTTATTATTATTAGTGTTAGACATTGCTTCTTCTTTTTTCTTCCTAAATATGGATAGAATAAATATGATTAATTTGTTTTATTCATATTTGTGGTGCACATTTGTACTTTAGTGATGGAGTCTATGAGGAAAATGTTCACCGACTTTGAGGGGAAAACTGAAAATAAAACATAATCATGTTTTTTTATTAATATCCCAAAATTTTCTAACTCTAATTTCTGGACATTTGGCCTCTTAATCCTTTCTTAACATCCTATTGTTCAACAACCATCTTACCTTAACCTTTTAACCCCTTATTTAATCTCAAAAGCTTTTGAACCCTAACCCTAGTTTCAGCCGACCAATCATTGTGAATTTGTGCCAAACTTGTTTGTCTTAAATATTTTCTACTCTAAATCAACTCTAATATCCAATTTTTTTGTATATTTGAGTTCCTAAAATTATTCTGTATCTTCCTAAATTTTTTAGGTTTTATTACATATTTCCCCCAATAAATCCATAATTAACTCCTTTCTACATATTTTTATTTCAAAAAAATGTTATTGACCGCCCATACCCCCCCAATGTTTGTACGCCAAGGTTCTACAATGTTAGACCCTCCCTTTGATCCCTTAGACACTCCTAGCTTTTGTATTTTAATTTCATAAAACACCCTAACCGCATAAGCAACCCTCCTTCTTCTCTCCTCTTTATCGATAACTTGCACCCTGTTGTTCCTCACTTCCTCAATTTTTCTTGAGCTTTCAACATGTCTAAAAAACCTCCCTAAATATCCCTTTCTCTTGGTTCATTTGGCTTGGGCTTGTCATTTGTGACTATTTTGTGCCTCTGTTCTCCTCCTTCATTGGTAGCACCCTCATGTAACCCCTTCTTCTCTACGTCACTTCCTCATACATCATCCATCATCTTGTGTGACATATTAACACAAATCATGTCCTCTTGGGTCATCACTTGATGAAGAACCCCATCATTTGTGCCACACCTTATGCTCCCTAACTATGTTAGTTCCTCACGTAGTGCCCTCATCTTCTATGCACTTGTTTAGTTTTGTCCCACAATCTAAGACCACCTTCAACTCTCATTCCCCTTGTATTTTTTCAAACATCAACCACCCATAGCACAACTTCTCTTCCTCCTCCTCTTCCTAGTTTGTTCTTGGCATTAGGGGGTGTTTTGGTGGTAGTGATCAAGTCTAGGGACCTTGAAAAGGTGATTAGGAGAATATATTTTTTTCTAAGAGACCAATGTAGCTTTGATAAGTATATGCAACTTGAGATTAGACCTTTTTAATGACATGTGTTTCTTTTATGGAAATTTCATGTTAGTGTGCTTTTGTACAAGAAATCTTGTTTAGGTTTATTTAACTTGTATTCATACATTGCATTATGAGCTTAAGATTTTATAAGTTTTTAATGATTTCATGTGAAATTTCCATGTTTTAGGCCATGTTCGGCTTTACATTAAATTCTCAATTATGATGATGTAATTTGTTGTTTTTTTTAAATAAACATGTCGTTTGGTGTGTTAAATTGTGATTCAGAATTTTGGATGGGAATTAAGTTGAGGTTGTATGTTTGGGTTTTTTTGGGTTTGACTTGATTCATTTTGATTCCATGTGTAGTGTTTTGGGTTGTTTTGATTAATATTAATTATATATATATGGGTGTGGAATAATATGTAGGATATTACATGTACAAACAGTGAAGTTTGTGTGAGTATTGAAATTTGGGTAAGTTTGGTAATAATCAGCCACTAAGGCCCTTTGGTATGTCTAGTGAGTTTTTTATGAAATAAGGGTAAGTTTTTAGGTAAGTTTGGTGAATTATATTTATTGTTTTGATATATTTTTCTCAATTGATTTTAGTAAAATTTAATTATATGTAAATTAAACAAGTACCATGGCCTAATTAACTTGTATTAGATAATTAGGGTGTTTAGGTGTAAAAAATGGGTAGGGATGGAGGGTAGAATGGAATTTTGTATTTATGAGTCTCCCTCCACCCTCTATGGATATGCATTAACCTTCTCATAATGAGGGAAATCCTATCCTTTGTAGCATATGGTGATTTCAAAACTCTCACCACCACATTCAAAGTTTGAATGCAAAAACTCTATTACAAATTCAAAATCTCACAATTTTTGTTTTAAGAGTTGAAACCTTGAGTGGTAATTGTAAGTGTTTGATCTTTGTAGTTTCTTAGATCAAATACTATCCTCTAATATAATCCTCTTCTTCTTTTTGATTTTTGGTGGCCATAACATTAATCCACTCTTTTTAAGCATGTTTCAATCTTTCAAGCATATGCATCAATATTTAAAGTGAAAGTTCATGTGAGTTAAAACCTCAAGTGTTGTATTGTTTGAAAAAAATGGTTTAGTTATATCAAAACCATATGACCTTATATCAACTCTATATCAATTCATTCCAACTGCCTATAAGCGATATATTTACTTAAAGATTAGTGATTTACTAGTGGGACCAAAGTGTTGTATGAGTTTCAATAAAAATGGTTTGGTTTTGTCAAAATAAGAGGACCTTAGATCTAATAGCCTATAAGGGGTACCTTTAGTTAATGAAGAGAGGATTACTAGTGACTATAAGGTGTGCTTTTTCTTGGTTTCACTCTTATCTCCCATCTAACGAAGAGGATGAAAGTAATTTCAAGTGAATAAGAAAATGAAAATATGTGATCACTTAAGTATACACTCTAATATGGTCTTTTTAAGTTATCTCGTATCATGAACACATATGTATGCATAGTATCTATATTATTGTATGATTCCTATATGTTATGCGTAACTTATTTCTATTGATTTGTATTGTTACTTTACGTAGCACGTAACGTACCGATCAACCTTCTTACTAGGATTTCTCATTCCCATGAGTGAATGCTTCATTATTTTACAGATAATTATTGATTTGATGCTTTTGGTGTTTTACTTGTGGTGAGGGACTAGGGGGTTGTCATATGGGTGGATATATATATCATAAATTTTATGTCATTTGTTTTTCTTATCTCTGTCTCTCATCTTCTATTTTGTAATCATGTGCTTTTTTTTCACACCTAATCTCTAGATATGAATTATTTGTTAACATTGTACTTGGCATGGATTGAGTATAGAGAGTTTTTTTTTGTGTTGGATATAAAATAACATCTCAAGTTTTCATTTTTAGCTTATGTAAAACCATTTTAGAAAGAAAATTTTCAATTTGTGAAAATTAGGGGGTTACATACTATATATTTTAGTTGGTTGGTTTCTATTGGTGGTTTTCATTACTTTTTTTCAAGAAACTTTTATGTTAGATATAACATAACATCTCGAGTTTTCATTTTTAACTTCTGTAAAACCATTTTTAAAAGAAAATTTTTAATTTGTGAAAATGGGGGTGTTACATACTATATATTTTTGTCAGTTGGTCTCTATTGTTGGTTTTCCTTGCTTTTTTCCTTTTATTTTTCAAGTTGGTTATTTCTTTTGGATTTATTAGAAAATGTTTAAATTTATGATAATAAAATCAAATCAATCAAATGCAATATATAATATTTTCGTAACTTATGGAGAGACTGTCATATCTACAATTTTATTTTCAAATTTTAAATATATTCCTTATATACATTCTTTTTAATCTATAATTTTTTTATTATTTAAATTAAAATTAAAATACCATATGGTTGGCTAAGCAGGAATAAAATATATGTATATACGTGTATAAACATACAAGAAATATAAACAATTGGATGATGTACTTTTATTTTCTAGTGACCATTTAAATGTACAAGGAATTTGTTGTCATCATTATCAATAGCTTTATCGTATAATTATTTATAATATAGTATTTTATATGGTTCTTTGTAATGCACGGAAGTGGATCTAGTAATAAATATAAGTGTAATATTACAATTAGTTAAATTTCTTAAAAAGTACATAAATTGCTAAAATGATTTATTTTCTAAAATGAAGAGAGTGATTCTTTCACAATATATTGATCTACATATATAGATTCTACATATGAAGTAACCAAAGTCTACACTTTGTGAAATAATTGTAAACGAATTGTAAATATTATGATTATGGATTTGCATTATTGCATTTGATATGAAACTAAGTAGGTTTCATTCTAGTTGTTACTAAAATTAAATGTGTGGTAGATGTTATCCTTAACCCAACCCTTCTTTAAGTAGTGTATCGTTTAGGTTTTTTAAGAAAATAATATGAGTATGTGACGACTAATCCATAAACTAATAGAAACACAAGATTGCGTATCTTATCATACTCTACGAATGGTAAAACTAATATTAGATTGATGCTTTAGTCACGAGAAAGACGAGTCAAATAATTTGTCATGAATAATGAACCCTCGTTGGTAATGACCATCTTCCTATTGGTAAGAAGTTAGTACTTCAGCTTCTTAATATAAAAAATAAATGTAGAAAAAACAATGAGGAAATTGGGATGTAACAAGGAGTAAAAAAAATCATGGTGTAAAAGAAAAATGAAAAGCTACAATTAAATATCGTTCTATAAAGCTTATTTTTGCAATTTAATTAATAGATTATATTATATTAGATTAGGGCCAATAAAATTATATTAGATTAGCATAATAATAATTAATAATTTTAGTTTAGTAATATAAAAATAACAATCAAAAGAGTATTAGTAGTAGTAATAATATATATATATATATATATATATATATATATATATATATATATAATGATAAATCTTAATAATAATTACTTAAATAATTATAATTATTATTAGAATAAATTATAATTATAATTATTCATAAAATTATTACAAATTTTCATATTAATAACCTTTAAAATATTAATATAATAATAATTAATATAACTAATATAATTACTCATTATTATAATTATAGTTATTATTATTGTTGTTGTTATTATTATAATAATAATTATTATTATTATTATCATTAATTTTATTGTAATAATTATTATACTAATTATTGGTATAATTAGTATTATTAATATTAATATAATTATAGCTAATAACATAATTATTATAATTAATCAATATGAATTTTAAATATATTTGTAATTATTTAAATTAATAATATGATTAATAGTAATAGTAATAAGAATATCTATAATATTATGAATATTGATATGATAATTATTATTCTCATCTATGTTAATCAAATCAGATCGGTACTTATGAGATTAAACCAACAAAAATAAGCATGAGAGAACATGACCTTAGTCGAGTGTTGAGGTGCAGAAATTGTGTAAAGCACTATTGTTTGAATGAATATCACAACAACAAGGTGTTTAGAGTCCTTATTGGTGGATAGGAAGCTAGCTAAACTATGAGTAAGGATGGCAATAGTTTGGGTCTAGGTCGGATCCAACAAGACCTAAAGCCATTGGTTCTGTTGGGTAATTAAGTCCTTCACGGGTCTAGTTATTTTATATCTGAAAAACCTATTAATTCATGTTGTAAATAGTATCTCTACGGTACACCTACTAAAATATCATATTTAAATAAATAAATAAATCCTATATTTAAACATAAGAATCTACTACAACCACAAAATCAAGAGCTAAATTTAAACATTAACCACCTTTTATGCTACTGTGCTATAACATCCACACAAATCCATCTCAAGCTAATTTAAATAACCATCAACAAGTCAGCGACAATAAGTCACTACTTACAAATACAAATAGTACAATGATAAAATTCAATTATACAAACAACAACAAAATAAAAATCAAGTAAAAATTAGTTCCTCAATCAACACAATAGTAGAGCATATCTATAGCCATTGATTCAATAGCACCAATCATCCTCTTCATCATTGTCAATATCCTAAAAATTTATAACATTATAAAAATTATTTTTACTCGGTAAAATTTTATACAATAATAATATTAAAGTAAAATTAAATAATTATGTACCATATCACAAATATTAATTACTTCTACTCTATCCTCCGTGTTCGAATCTTCAATCATTGTAGCACATGCATATGGGCTTTCCAATGTACCTTTACACAATATTAAACAAATAAATAATGCATTATCTCATAAAAAAAATATGATTGTAAAGAGAATAAAATTACCTTTAATGTCTTGAACCATCAAACTTTGTAAACACATCAATGCCTCTACAATTTTCGCATGAAGTCTCAAACAATGGGGACTTACAACTCATCCTCCCATGATTAAAACAACATCTAAAGCCACAATGGAAGTAGGAATAACAAGAATATCCCTAGAAATCATTTTTAGAGTTGGATACTTGAGGCTGTTCTTCCAAAAATTAAGGATATCAAAACAATCACTTTTGGGCAATGTATCACTTTCCAAGTAATGATCAAACTCACACCTCACACTTACTTTTCTTAATTTAGTTTTCTTAAATAATGCAAATTCATTGTCAACCAAAGTTTGAGGTGATGCTCACGCACTTTAGAGAATTTCTTAATGGAGCTTTAGAAGAACCACCAAGCTCACTAGAATTATTAACAAATTTCTTCTGATATTAAACCAAGAGAGTATCAAACATGTTTCTAACCCTATCTAATTCATTATGAGCCTCATCATCATATATTCTTCTAAAATAGTATTCAACAAAATCCATTTTGTTTATAGGATCCAAAATACTATAAATAGCCAAAATCCCATCAATTTCACGCCAATATTTGTCAAACTTTTCAATCATCTTTGATGTCATAGAACTAATGACTTCAACATCAATTTTTACCTAACTTCTCAAAGAAATTCTAATCATTCATACTTTTTGAAAAGATAAATTTGCGTTAGGGTAATTTCTTCCAAATAAAATGATAGTAGTCTTGTAAAAATGTTCCAATTTCTTGTATACAACACAAGCCAACTATCAATAATCATCTCTAAAAACTACAAACTTAAGTCTACCATACGAATGTTTTAACCTTTTAAAGACATTTTGATAAGGGAAAACACTCTGGAGCATCAAATAAGTAGAATTCCATCTAGTTTTACAATCAAAAACTAACATTTTAGAAGTATTAACCTTCAAAAATCGATATGAATCTTCAAACTTTTCAATCCTTTTAGGATTTAACATCCAAAATGAGACACAATCCTGAATATTATCAATCCCCGTCTTGATCATATTTAATCCATCATTAACTATCCTGTTAAGATTGTGAGCACTACACCTCATATGTAAGATTGCTCTACTAAGTATAAGAAACTTTTTCTCAACAATATTCCCATCGTTGCATCATTAGTTCTATAATTGTCAACCACCAAAAAAATTTATTTCTTGCAAGGCCAAATTGAGACACACAATCCAATAAAACCTTGGAGATAATACCTTTTGTATGTGAACATGGGACATACAAAAACCTTAAAATATAATAATGAAACAATCATCTCAAAATTACACTTAATCAAGCTAAAACATAATAAAATATAATGGTAATAATTAACTAATTACATCAAAGTTTTACTTTACAAATTCCAATCTTCATCAATAAAGTGTGATGGCATGACCATATACCCCTTTTTTTGGTTGGATACAGTCTACATGTCAGTGGTGATTACAACTCGACTCTAATTATGACCATACAAATCCTTTAGATTATGTCTCTCACTTTGAAACAACTTCATCACATCATTCTTCAAAGTATTCCTTGAAATCATCTTGAAGGAAGAATTAAGGCTTTGAACAAATCTCCTAAATCCAATATGGTCAACAATTAACAACAGATACTCATGCATCACCACCATGTTCACCAATTCCCTCCTTGAAATATCTTGATCAAATGACATATCATTACTTTGCTTTATATCCAAACTTGCTAAGCCGTCGGATAAAGTATTTTACTCAATTTTTGTTGCTTGACCTCTCTTGACCCAAGCTTCAAATGTTTTCCAGAGCAAGTCTTCTCTACATGTTTTTTAAGATGTGAGGTTCCACCACTAGTTGCATAAGTTAGAGTAGCCTTATGATGGTGGCATTTGGCCTTGGCCACGCCCTTAACTTCATTTCTATCAAAAAAAAGTCCATACCACTGAAGTGTGCTTCCTAGTTTTTTGTTTACAAATAGCATAATCAAGTTCTTGATCTACTTCTTCATCACTTAGGTGCCCCTTATTGTTCTAATTTTGAATCTCCTCTATGTTTACATCCAAATCATCCATACGTGAATAACTGGCTGAAATGATCCAACACAAGTGTCCTTAGACCATGAAAACTTTGAAGAAGCACAATTAGATTCTTTTTCACGTCCCATGACCTACTAGAATAAAAAAAATACAGTTTGAAGCAACCTCAAGAATAAAATATTATCAAATATAACCCATGCAATGATTAGTAATGATAACCTACCTAAAATTTAAAATAAAAGTATACTAAAGTTTGAATTCTAAAACCTACTCATTACTAGTTTACTACAATTTGATTATTATAAACAATTTTTTGTGCTCATGAATCATGATCTCATAAAGAAATTAATATCCTACATGATAGGTTAAAATTCCAAAAGAGTATAAAACAACAAAAGTAAAAAGGTAAATGAGAAATTGGCATCTTTGTTAGTAAAATACACCCATGTGAGGCTCTAAAAAGGCAAAACACACCCATTATTTCTTCATATTGGAAAAACACAACATGCATTCTTTGGATAGAAAAACCACACCCATGCTTTTTCCATACATCACTCCATTCAATCCGAAACATATGCACAACTCCATGGAGCTTCTCCACAAGCTTCATAGACCATAAATCTTGATTTCTTAGGCTCAACCATAAAACAATTGTTCCTTTGCTTGTTTTCCATATGTTAGTTATGTGATGTATTAGCATGATCATGTATGTTTCAACGTCTATAAGTACAATGAAACCTTCACATGGTCAGAGTGGAATTTTTTTACTTAGTAATTGGTTATACATGATCAAATATCAAGATAATCGGCTTAAAACTTAAGAATCATGAGTCTAAGGCAACGACTTGTCACACATTACCAATTACATAGGTAATGAAATCTCAAATGGAAATTACACATAAATTGTACAAAACCCATCCTAACTTATAAAGTAATCAAATCTAAAGAAAAAAAAGAGAGAAATAGTCACCCCCACCAGCAACACCTATCTAGCTATATACAAATAAAAAATATATTAATTTTTTTATGTTGCATCTCAGTTTTCATCAATGTTTCCTATCTTACTATTTTCTCTTCTCCCCCTTGATATCTTCTTTTTTTTTTCTTTACTTCTATTGTCCTCAACCATTTTTAAATCTTTTTAGTATAAGATATTTTCAGTGAGTGTCTCGTAAAATTTTCAACACTGGAATGTTTTTTAGACAAAAAATCGCGGGTGACTAGTGTTTTAATGCTACCATGCAAGCATGCCTACCATGGTAGTAACCAAAGTACATGCTAAAAGGGGAGTGATGGAGGTGGTATGCCCTCATCATTCCATTGGCTAGGTCTTGGACCTCTCGATATGAAATTTATTTCCTCGTTGCTTTCGATTCTATTCTTGGGGATCGAAGAAGAGACAAGATTGTGGGTTGTTCCATATTTGAGTAATAGAC
The DNA here is from genome assembly GCA_039764185.1 of Tamarix austromongolica. NCBI lineage: Eukaryota > Viridiplantae > Streptophyta > Magnoliopsida > Caryophyllales > Tamaricaceae > Tamarix > Tamarix austromongolica. The sequence goes on from CM077810.1 coordinate 6,951,078, forward strand.
TATATTATATGCCACACCTCTTTTTCAAGCCAAAAATTTTAGCATTGAAGGCAATAGTTATAGATACAAAGGAAAATCTAGTGTTTGAAAACCGATATGATACGCGAATTAACAATTGTGTCTCTCGGTCAAATTATTCAAATCGATCAAATAGTTGGCTATAATGTGTATCATATTATATTTAGAGCATATTATGAAGTATTTGGAACCTACAATGAGAGATAGTCATCCCCACCAACAACACCTATCTAGCTAAAAAATATATGAACAAAAAAAAATCCAAAACAAGCAAATGAGAAATACTTGAAACTAACGTATGTAATGTGACTTGTGAGGCTACTTGAGATTGACCCGTCAACTGACTTAACTTATTAGAAGATTCAGAACCTAGTAAAATAAGATTTGAATAAAAAAATTCCAAAACAAGCTAAATTAATCAATCAAAATGATGGAATGGAGGTTAATGAATGAAGCACAAATGTGCAGCCTACAGAGGCAAAGAAGGAGGAGTGAAGAAGGGTACTGACTAGGCGACTACAGATGGAACAGTAAGCCAGTGAGCAGTGACTATGGTTGGCATTAAACGATGGTCAATGGAGCACGCAACCACACACAACTCTAGGCCTCGATGGCGTCTCCGCCTTTGATTTGCCTCACCTCGCGTATTGAGAAGTGAGGGACTAAAGGGTGAGAGATTAAGGGATTAAGGAGTGAGGGTTGAGGTCTTTGGCATAAACTAGAGATGATGGTTACAATCTCGACTCTCGAGGCTTCGCTGCCTAATGGCCAGGGGGTTGGGGCTCACTAATTGTTGCTCGTGTGAGTTGAGAGCATCTACTGAGGAGGGAGTCGACAGCCGAGGCTTGACTGCTCAAGGACGAGGGATGGAGGGTCGAGGGACTGAAGGTGTCTGTGTGAAACTATGAGGCCGAGGCCGTGACAAAAGGTGGCCCATCGGCTGAGTACTAACGGTAGTTTAGGAAATTAGGGTATATATATAATTTTTAATCAAAAGGATCTGGGTTTGAATGACTGGATCCATATCCAGACCCGTTTAGTCTGACCCAACCCAGATCTATCGGGTCCAAAAATCACGGACCAAGATATGGTATAAACGGGTTAGATCTAACAGGTCTGGATTGGGTCCCAAATCTATTGCCATTTCTAACTATGAGCATGTAATTGACAATCGCAGCTTAGCTCATTGTAATCGCACACGACATGACACACAATATAGCTTCATCATTTTCTCATTCCTCCTTATCCCTCCACCGTGTTTCAACTAAAGTTAATCAAAAACTCTGATGACTCAACATGGTATCAAAGTTGTAGAGATCCTTATTTCTTACATGCAATCCAATTTCTCTCTCATATGAGGTTGATTAGCAATGGCGGGCATTGCAATTGATTGAAAAAAAAAATTCAAAAAACTCACAATAGGATGGATGCTTATGGTGATCCATTTTGTCAGTCGACCTTAGATCATTAAAAAATAGAAACAACTGTGTCAACCGAAATGTGCGAATCAAAATGTCTTAGGGAGCAAAAAATAGGTAGGATTCACCGACATCATGCATTGTGCTCAACAAGAAACTAACTTAATCGATTACCCAACGTTCATTTATAGATAACCTTACATCACCCCAAATTAGTTAAATCAACGTCAATATTGAACATTTGGTAAAGGAAAATGAATTGAGTATCAAATGAAGACGCTTTCAAGAAACACCACACGCCTCTCTAGTATAACTAAATGGAAAAATATCCAAACTGTGATGTCATGGCTTGACAAGGTAAGGTAAAATTCTTACACAACAATGATGGTTGTCACATGATAGTAGCTAGCTGAATCAAATCAAAAGCTAGCTTCAATGGGCTGACTAGTGCCAAAGGGCACCATACACACACAAAACCATGTGGGCATAGCAGAACAGAACAGCCTTACTGTTATATATAATTAGGGCCAAGATATATTATTGTTGGGTCCCAAAAGGATAAATAAAAGGACGAGTTAGACGATTGAAACTAGAGCAACCCACCTCGATTATTCTTCACGATAGCTAGCTAGCTATTATATCAAAGTCGTATATGGGCAGTATGGCGTTGGTGGTGAGAAACGGATGGCCGACATGATGCTCGATCAATGACAAGGGGAGGACCCTTGCCAGAGAGGGCCGGGTTTGGTTCCATGAGGGTACTTACTGCAGGTCCCTTTGAAGGGAGGGGCCATAAAAGAATTGGCATGGCGTGGCGTGGCGTGGCATGGCACGACCTTCTTTCTGAGGAATATCCATCAAAACACTTTATGCCAAAGTGCCAATTTTTCTTACGTTAGCTTGGAACCGATCTTCAGCATCTCACATGGTTGTTTTCTCTGTCAGAACTTGAATAATAATTAATAATCATTTTCATTTTGGTAGCTTGGGGCTATTATTTAAGGAGCATGCCCCATGTGTCTCACGCAAGATGTCTGTAAAATTTGACTCTATGTTTAATGGAAAGAAAAGTCTTTGACGATTCTTAGATTTTGATTTTTTTTAGATTTATAGAATTTATGAAGATAAATATAAATTAATATATAGGTGATTGGCACTATAAAAATATTAAAATACCAAAAGAGAAGAGAGGAATTTTAGACCTATAATTTTTTATATCCAAAAATTAATATTTACCATTAGCTTAAATCTAATTTGATATACTTTTTGAATTTTATATAGCTAGCTGCCTAGCTGTCTACGGTATTGTTTTAAATCTAAAATTGGTCGGTTTTCATGTGGAGGAGCGAATTGGACAGTTTTTCATTGGTGCACACGATCAATTATATAGCTAGCCCAGCCCACGGTATGTTTCTTTCATAATTATTAGTCACGTATTAATATGCATGTGCTTAATTTGTTCTATTTATATCCACAATCTTATCTTGTCAGCGGGCTTCGGGCTATCATCGATCTTACAACGACAATCTAACATGAACCTCACCGGTCAGATCATAGTGTAGTCGCTCAAGATGAGATCTCGGATGCTTAAAGCTCGGAGTTCGAATCCTTCCTCCTTTTATATTTTAGACGGTATTTAGATAATCTACCATAAATCTCCATATTAATAGGATGTATTTTAAATATATATATATATATAAAATTAGCTCTAGTAAAATTTAATCTCATCCAAAATAATCGATAGAAATTGATATAATATATCCGAAAATTTATTTCAAACAAGTAATGATAACCGGCGGAAATCAATCTAATCTGTCTGAAAATTTATTCGAAACAACTTGAGAAATTATAAATTTTAAAGCTATTTTACCCATTCAAATATCTAATTAATATCCAATATAATCCAAAAAATAGTAAATTCAAAACCTAATCGACCCGATTCGATATCCAACAAATATCCTATATGATTTGAGAAATTATAGGTTTGAAATAAGCTCAACTTGATCCAATGTTTATTCGAAATTCAACATAACCTTATAATTTTTAATACAATAATAATTTTGAATATTATTTTATAATATTCACTTCTTTTAATTTTTGAATAAAAAAAATATACACACTTCATTAGACATACCCATATAATCTAAAGTAGTAGGTTTACCATAAATTAATATCTTAAGCTTTATAATAAAAAAACAAAGCATATAAAAAGTATGAGGACTTCTTGTCATACTTTTGTTAACGTGATGTGATTTAAAGTTAAGTGAAAGTTTATAAGTTATTATTACTAATTCAATATGAGTAATGGCATACTTAATATTTTTTTTATTAGTATTATCACTATTCGTATAAATTATGGATATAAATTAAAAAGAATAGGCCCTAATAAAACTTATGCATTAAGCGTAACTTTCACCTGCATCAATATTATTTCAAAGAAGACTTGTTGAGAAATGTACTAAACAAAGAAAATCAGCATATAACACATGGTGCCCTATTCTCTGTTAGGAATAAATATACCAAATTAGATTAATACACCTTAATTATAATTTTCTCCATTCAATAGCAAAATAACAATCATCACCCCAAGTTAAAGCAATGTACAGTTTTTGGATTGAAGAATGTCCTTTAGTATCATCATCAGGTATGATATGATATAATCAAGATTATAAAAAAAAGTGTATTTTTGTTGTTATTCTATTAATATTACCATGTACTTAATCATTACTATTGATATTATTATTGGTGTTTTTATTATTATATGTTTTATTATTAATTTTGTGCTACTACTATTGTTGATGCTCCTAGTACTCCTCCTACTACTACTACTACTACTAAATTTATTTTCATATGATGTGATTGATCTATTATCAATGGTCAATATATTGCTACCACTATTAAAATTATGTTCATATAATGTGATTGATCTATTATCAATGATCAATATAAATCTATATTATGTAAGGATCACATGAGATATGAATATAACATAAAATTAAAATAATACTCAAACTTAATATAATTCAGCTTATGATAGAGATGAATTACAAGTTATACCTTAAAAAATATATAAATAATTCAATTGAAATGATTTTTAAATTTGAAATGACGATCATAAATTGACATCACCTTCAAACATAAAATAATATTAAAAAAATTCTAAGGGTATGAGTCCAATACAATCAAACTTAAAAAAAATAAAATAAATAATTAAAAATGAACAAGTTTAAAATAATTAGATCACATACATTTTGAAATAAGAAAAAATAATACCAACGTGACTTAAATCTTAGTAACCTAAATCTGATCAAAACCTGACTAAAAAGTAGAATATATGAATCCATCTCATACTTGAACCGAAAGTAAAATAATCTAAATTTATTTAAATTCGAGTTCATCTATTATCAATCCAACCAGATCTATTATAATATAATGATACAAACTTATCTAACTCTTAAATTATTTGAATCAAATTCAATATGATAAGATAATATAGTTTATCATAATCTGAAATAATCCAATCATCAACTCATCGTATTCCCGATCCAAGTCCAATCTGACCTGCTCCAATTTTTGGCTTTATTAATAATTAATAGCAGTATTACAGCTACTACTACGTTTGTATCACTAATAGTAGTAAAAACGAGTCCATGAAATATAATTAATAGTTAACTTAAGGAAATATATATGTAACATCAGCACTAATAATATATAACATATTATTTAAATAAAAGGTAATCACACATCAAAGACAACAGCAACTAATTGAATCAAAAAAATAATTACATAAACTTGAGGAGCGGATGTATAAACATGATGATGATGATAATACATAAATAAAAAGTAACATTACAAGAACAAGTAAATCGGAGCAGAAAAAAAGTAAGAGTGCCCACCATACCAAATTCGTACCGACTTCAGACGGGAGATTTGTTTTTTTATTAAATTACTAATCAAAAGTTAGATTGATTTCAAAATAGTCTATATTTGGATCTAAAATATTAAAATTAGATCAATTATAGAATAATCATTTTTCTATCCGATTTTAATTATATTTGGATCCAACTTTTTAAGAGAAAAAATTAAAAGACTGAAATCGGACCACACCAAAAAATTTAGAATAAGCCTTAACCAACTCGGATAACTATTTTTGTGAGATAAATAAAATTCATAATTCATATTATTTTTTAAAATGGTATAATCCTGATTTTATTTTATCGATCCGGTACGAACGTTTTGATTGATCCATTTTGTGCACAAAATAACAAAACAATTACTCACATGAACACATACAATAATAATAATAATAATAATACAAAATCATCAAATCAAATGCAATTATATCAATCAGAGGGCGAGGGAAATAGCGAAAGGTATGATGCCCTCCGTCCAAAAAATAATAATTGGCTAATAAGTGCAAGAATATCTTCTCCTTAAGGTCATAAACATCAAACCTCAAGTGCCCCCAACTTCATATCAAGGGTGCATGTTATATTTAGTAAAGTCTAGAGAGACCAAATTATGTCTGATCACTCACTCCCCCAATTAATTATTTGTCTACTTCGTTGTCTCGTCCAATCGCCCGCCTAAAGGCTCTTTTTTGCAACTTTTTTTTTTTTTTTTTAACTGAAGCATTGCCACGTTTTCATTTAAGATGCCTAAACAACCTACGTCCGGTCTCTCGTATCATAAATTCAATATAAAGCCACGCCCTACTTTTATCTCAACGCTTCACTCTCCAGGAGGGTACATTCATTGACGCATCCACATATTTGTCGGCACCAACTCACTAACTTTCTCATAGAAAATTTTATGCTTATAATAATAATAACAATAATAATTATTATCGTAAGAATTTATATGATCTAATCAAATTGATGTAAATATAATATTAAAATAAAATAAAAAGAGTATAGTCTTATTAGTTTTATTTTATTTGTTATTTTTATATAATATTTTATTAATAAGATAGTTCCTAGATATTTATATAGAAATTTATATAGCGTAAAATATTAATTTTGTAAATTAAATTTGATTTCAATTTGGATTAAGTTTGAAACTATATTCACGTATGTGTCGGATTTGAGTCGGGTTATTTTAAATCGGATAAGTTCGAGTCAAGTTATTATTATATTTCTGTTTGGATTATATTCTTTTTTAGTTGAGTTATTGGGTTTGGATTATTTAGATAAATGTATTGGCTAAATTTGGATTGATTTGAGTTATTAGGGTTGATATAAAATTGAAATTTTTTAGACCAAATTAAATTTTGAGTTGGATTATTTGGAACGTTCACTATTTAGGTTCGATCAGTTTTGCAAGGTGTAAATAGATTGATTGTAAAGACTAAAGAGGCATTGACCCGCCGAGATTCATGGAAGAGATGGGGTATGCCAAAGGGATAAGATCGATACTGGTTACTTGCAAGTTTAGATCACCGTATAATAATAATAACACGTACGTACGTACATTGCAATATATGGGCCTTAATGATCCTGCCTTCTGCCATGTACGTATCAATCCATTGTAGGGCTCTCTGTGTCCCATTTCACCATTAGAACACCTTCTCTCCTCCCCCCTTTAATTAACCAGCCTCTTGATCTGCCTTCTTCCTCGCCATCATGCCAGTCTTCTCACTCGCTGTCCGCCTCGCTCCCACAAAATAATATGACAAGTATGGCTATCTAACACTATGCCTTCTTGTCTCCCTGAGTCATTCTATTAACTTTCATGCTCCCTTTTCCCATTGGCTGTTAGAAACCAAAAGGACGCACTAAAAGACGAAAGGCTAATGGGGCCTAAATGTCATACCAAGAGGAACACCTGCTCATCTATTACTATTACTATTGGTTTTCATGTGTATATATGCCTCTACGGTATGGATATCATTCTGTGCTGTGTTGTGTTGTATACTTTTTAATGGAGAACTATACACCATAGATATATTGACTCGCAATCCCTGTCTCGACCTCTTATCCTGCACCACTGACTTCTGTTTGGGGTTGGCTGTCATCTACAGCTTCTTCGGGCATTCGTATATGCTCGTCATTGCTGCCATGATTTGTAAGAATCGTATCTTCGTACGTGGATCAATTAATACGTCTCCTTCTTCTCCCATTGTGATATATATATGATGCAGTTTTGTTTTTTAGCAAAACTCCGGATTGAACTGAGATGAATGCGTACAGTACTTTGTCCCGCTGCTCTCTCCCTCTTTTTGATATGAGATGAATGCGGTCTTATTTATTTATATACTTTTATTTAGTGATGATCGGGATAATTATATACAGTTATAACAGCTGCTCCCTTCCATTATTAAAAAAAAGTTTGTTAAGCTCAAAATTTGTACTTCAAACTAAAAATTATTTTAGAAAAGTTAATAATTATATATCTTTTTTTTATGTATTAATTGTCATATTATTTTTTAATAAATAATATAATTATCATATTAAAATTATTTTTATTATTTTTTAAAATAGTATATGAATTGTCATAACAACTAATGGAGTATATAAACCCGCTACATAAAATTGGTACAATAATTAGTTACTTCTGACAAGTAAATGTAATACAATATTGTAAGAAAAGATATTTGAACTTACACCTAAATCCATCTATTCTATCTCTTTGATTTTCCTTGATCTAATATATATATGATGTTGGTGTAAGGTGAAAATGATGTACCTTAATGTAACAAGAGCCTTGGTTTTGCTTAGTTTTAATTAAGTTAATGTATTCTAATATACTAGTGTTGCATCCGTAGATACATGAATTTTATTTTTCTAAATTTTATAAATTAAATTAAATATAAAGTTGCATATAATAGATAGTAATAATGGTACATATAATGTTAATGATAATGTAAGAAACTTATTTATACAATAGTATTATTATTGAATGCATAACAGTAAATATTATAGATTTAAGTTAAGATGTTAAATTACATGTTTTTTTTTTAAAAAAAGTGTATACTCAATTCGTATTTAAAAATAAAATTCTATAACTTGTATATTTTTTTAAGGATGTAATAAAAGTAGTAATATAATTACACCTACATTCTTCATTAAAAAAATAATAAAATATTGGATACATAGATAACATGAAAAAAGTGAAAGTAAAAATGAAAAATAGATTCTAATTTTTTAATTTCTTTATTATACAAAAATATAATGATAGAATAAATTTTTTATACGGATAGAGTAATATTTAATTGATCATTATTATTTGATTTATAACAAATGTTTATTAAGTAGAGTAACACAGACAAAAGTTGACCCCATCCAACATAACCTGTGCAAAACCTAACCTAACCCCAAATTGACCCGACCTTACACTAACTCAAATACAAGTGGTCTAATCCAACCTTCATCCATAATCCGACCTGACTTTATAAAAATAAATTAAAAATTAACTAATTATGATAATAATAATAAAATATATTATTACTTAAATTTTACTTATTTTTATTACTTTTATTGTTAACGTACTTATTCACGATATTCTAATTTTACTTATTTTTCTATGCAAAAGTACAACATTAAAAAATTATAATAATAAACAAATAGTAATAAACAATATATTGTTAATCGCATGCTTACTTGAAGTCAGACTTAATGTTTGCCTATAAGGTTAATGTATCGGATTAATTTTGCTTGTCAGGTCTGATTTGATCCAAATTTAAAGTAATTCGATCTAAAATAACTCGGCCAGAACCCAATCCAACCCTTTTAAACCTAAAATGATTCAATTCGTCAAGTTAATCCACATTTAACCCATCAAATTAACTTGAATACAAGCTTGTTCGGCCCAAACACAACTCAATAAAGATGTAAAAGGGGTGGGTTTAAGGTGGGTACATCCATACCCGTATATGTACTCTTACTTGATAAGAAAATTTGTACCTGTATTTCGAATGGGTATCCACTAATACTTCCATATCTGTATCTCTTAGATATCTGTTACTCGACAGATAGTCCATTTACCCTTTAAAGGATATTAAATCCATTACTCAATGGATATACACATTTAGAGTTAAGCTAAATAACAATTTTAACCTTAATTTATACTATATTTATTTAAAAATTAAGGGTAAAAAGGTAATTGTGTATCTATTAAACGGGTACGAATATGGATACAGGTATAGGTACGGATATGGATATCCCATGCTCATATCTGTATCCAACCCTAAAGGGTATTTTTTTTTCTATATTTCATATCCATTTATTTGTATCTGCTTAAGTATTCAACGGATAAAACTTATCGCATTTCGAGTAAAATTCACCCCATTTGCATCCCTTGACCCAACCCGATAAACTAATCCAAAATAATCCAAATCCAACCCAACCTCACTCAAATTCAGACTATCTCAACCCAAACTCAACCTCATCCGATAAATTAACCAAATATAACCCCAGATCTGCAACGATCTGAACTAGAATCCGACCCAACCCGAACAATAAAACTACTTGAAATAACCTTAACCTAAAATGACCCAACTTGACCCACAATTGATCTACAAAGAAAGATGATTTGCAAGTAAGCTAACCCGCCCAACACAATTGCTACATATAGTAACATCACAAAAAAAATTTATATTTAAATAATAATTAAAAATAAATTAAAGATAATTAATTAATAATTATGCTCATATCTAATTATTCAGAATACTTGTCAAAGAATTTAAAAGGTCAGTTAATATTTATGGTAATATGAGGTACACATACAAAATATAAACAAACGCATTGATTTGAGATTCAGACTTTGGCTTCTATTGTTACATGAAATAAGTGCAATTGGTAAAAAAAAATAGATAGTGTTTGAAAAATAAAGAGTTTAAAATTTTATTCATTTTACACATGGAATGGATTTTTTTTATATCAATAATGAAAATTGAGTTTATAGTCATAATTTTTTTTCTTATTCTTTGTTACTCTATTTAAAAGAAATGAAAGTACAATGTAACAAAAATATCCAATTATTTAACGAGTTATAATATTATTATTTGAATAGCTTATATGAGAATTGAATTGTGATCATTACTTGTAATTGATATGTAAATAATATAGCTTATGGGATACAAATAATTTTACTATATTAAAATGGGTAAAAACATAAATGTAGACTTATAAATTTACGAATGATAGCTTAGGTAGAAATCTATCGAATGTTATGACTGTGTTATTATATATTATATAGAATATATATTCCATACATGATAATAAATGTTCTCACTTTTGAATCTACGTACCAAAAAATAATTATTTTTTATAAAAAAAAATTAAAATGAAGTAACAAGACATTTTACTACATATCCATAATTTCTAGCTATTGTCGATCTCAGGAACGAAGCCAGTATATAAAATTTATGGAGTCCCAACAAATAACAAGCATACATCTAGATATAAAATAACAACAGAAATCATCAACATAATAATAATAATAATATATTTAATATTATCCATCATCATACGTAGATATTCATTTATAATTGTACTCATCAGGGTTTCATATTTTAAAAGCGAGTTATGATAATCTCATTATTAATGGTATTATATACATCTTTTTCTATATATGACATTGACAATTATATACATATTCATCACACATACAATTTCGCAACTTGATTTTACTAAAACTTATTGATGAAAAAGTTTTTTTACTAGTTGTGGTAGCTACTGGCAAAATAAAAGCTATTTCACAAGTAGATAAACCAAAGGATACAAAGTGTACTTCTTTATTTCCATTAGCTTCCTTGAGAGATCACCAAATCCTTTTAATTCATAAAATCTATCATTAGATCAAACATCCAAAATATAATTCTCAAGTTGATTGTACAATATCACAAGATCAACATAAAAAAACTCCTCAGGATAAAACTTTGTTAACCTAATCAATAAATCTTTGTCAAATCACAGAAAATAACTCTAATAGATTCAAGCATGCTACACAATACAACAACATAGTGCCTATCACATCAAAACATGATTCAAGATCCCTTAATTACAAGTCTAATATGTTGTAGAAACAATCAAACTTGTACTGATGCATATTTGTAAGAAATAGAGCCAACTATTGTGACTTATTTTTCTTAACATACCGATCATTCATATTTGTCACCATAATATTCTTAGTGTGGCAAAATAAAGAAACTTCAATAATAAAATATTCTCATCCTTTATCCCTCATGGTTTGAAGGCATTGTTTATCAAGTTGAACAAGTCCTATGGCATTCACAACTTATTGATCACGCTTTTACAACATATGAGACAAATCATTCATTATAACTAGAACCATTTTCATCAAATGTAGCGTGAAAACACACTCAAAGGACATTAATAGATATTTGAATGCTTTAGGCTTACCTTTTTGTTTACATTTTGAATTTTTTTTTCAAAAAAAAAATTGAGTACTTCAACAACCAGAGAAAATAAATTAATCAAACTTAAAAGATACTTAAGATGAGGCCCCCAACAAGGATCTTAGACCCTTAAAAGGGTTGATTCTTGATTCAATCCACACCCACGATCTATCTTACCTAAATCAAATGCTTCTCTTAATTTAAGAGCACGTTTATCTTAAAGCATATCTCGACATTTGTTAAATGATCTAATTACATTAACAACACCAATGGCAATAAAAAATAACCAATAAACATCTTCATGAGACCTTGCAATTGCAATGAGTGCCAACTGAAGATGATGAACAAAACAATGACCATTATAAGCTTAATTATTTTCATTGTAAATCAAAGTTTTCAAACCACCATATTCTCCTCTCACATTGCTTGCTCCATCATAGCTATGTCCTCGTATTCTTGTTAAGCATAATTTATATTTCTCTAACATTGTCTCAAAGTGTTGCCTTGAGTGACACGACATATTGTATCAGGTACATGTGCAATACCAGTGAACCCTTCCACCACAAAACCCCTTTGATCCACATAACGTACGACAACAACCACTTGTTCTTTCCTTGATATATCACGAGATTCATCAATTAATATGTCAAAAACATCATCCCCTAGCTCCTTCATAATCATTACTTATTTAAGTTGCACAAGTATAAGCAATATATTTTTGAACATCAGGAGAAGTCATATGGCTATTTCTCATAGCATTTTTCAACATGAAATGAGCCATAGATGGATTAACTTCTTGCAAAAAATTTATAATCTCATAAAAATTACCTCAATTTTTTAAGCCATCTGATTCATCATTTCCTCGAACTGCCAGTCCTTATTGAAGAAGATATCTAATAGAAAGAATTGATGCTTCTAAATGAATATGATACTCAAATTTTACTATTTCAGATAATTTTGATAAAGAAGCTTGAATTCTATACTTTTGATTCATCAAATTATCACATTTTTTTACAGTCTTATAATGAGGACTATCATAATTAACAACATGAACTTCAAGTCTGTCCTTTTTATTCCAACTCCCAAAACCTTTACCCCACAAAATGATCACCATCGGCTTCAAATTCATGTTTGAACAAGTAACATGGTAAGCAAAAAGCAACATATTTTGCTATACTATATTCTAACCGGTTATATTGATCAAACCAAGATAAAACAAAACTTCAATTTTTTTTCGGTAATAGGCTTAATTGAAAAATTATGTGCACAAGGGTGGAAAGAACCAAGACAAATATAAGCTCTTCTTACCTCATCTTGTTGATTTGGATGGAAATCTATTTCTTTTTCTCAAACCTAGATCAAGCTTTAGAGAATTTAAATCCACCCATTTGTGTTTTATGGATTGATCTTGATGAAGATATGAAGAAACTTGCTCATGAATTATAGGCGTAGAAGCTTGATTAGAATGGTTCCCATTACGCTCCCTTTTTTTAGGTTGGTTTTGAAGATATTTCCACATGCTAGTTTGATACAATAAAATATGCAATTATCAATATAATACTACACAATATAGCGAATAAATACTCAATTAATTCAAAATTACACAATAATAAACTAATTTATATAACCAAACTAACTCATACTATACTAATTCAAAATTAACATAACCTAATTTAAAAATATACAATAATCATCTAATTCTAGTAACCCTAATTCAAGATTATTTTTAAAAATTGATATGAAAATAATAAGAAATTTCCAACATCACAAATTCACAATAAAATTAAAAATACAAACACAAACTAATTCAACAAAAAAAAATTAGGTTAGATTTAAATTAATAAAAAAAACACTCTGTTGGTGTTGGCTACTGTTGTGAACTTGTGAGTATGTGACATTTGTCGCTGTCTGTTGGGTTGGCTGCCAGCTGGGGTGTTGGGCGTCAAATGACATTGGCAACGGTGGTGAGGTGAGCAACTACAGGGCGGACGGTGTAGGCATGTTGTGCAACAACAGACACCGGACAGAGTAGAAAGGCCGCAGCAACCGACAGACGTTGAATTGTGGTCTAGAGTGATGGCAGAGAGCAGGGCGCATGGACCGACAGGTGACAGGCTGGTAGCAAATTGTGGTTGTGGCTTGTGGGAGTGGACGAAAGCGACGAAGGCTGAAGAAAGGTTGCGGCTTGTGGGAGTGGACAAAGGCGACAAAGGTTGTGTGTTGATGAATGAAGATGAAGTTGAAGGAGATTGTCGAGCGAGAGAAGAAGGGGTCATGAAGGCTTAAGCAGTCGAGGACGGGGTCACAAGCGTGAAGGAAAAAATAGAGGCAAAAAAATTTGGAAAAAAAAGGGGGGAAATGTTATCATCAGAGTTTGAACTCGTGATCCCCTTATTCACTTAGGTTTGCTTCTATCTTTCCAATCAGTATTCCAGAAGCCTTTTTTGATATTTTAATTTATATATATATATATATATTATATAATTTTAAAAAATTCATAGGGTTAGACATCTACATGGACTCTTAATTAGCTCTATCCCTAGTCTGTCTTTTGAATAAACTTGCATTCCATGCACAAAAGAAATGTATAAAAACTTATGTAGGACTGGGATAGCTTTCTTTCAAAGCTCTGTCAAGAAGATTATTGTTATATCTTAAATTATAGGGCAGGTGATGGAGGCTCATTCCTTCCTCTTAGAAAGCTTATTCACCAATAATTCTACAACGAAGTATAATTGACTTAAAGCAGTCCCAAAAAAAGGTAAAATTTTAAAATAATTTTGTTAAATGTGTGTGAATCGATAGATTAAAAAAACATTTAAAATAATTAGAATTGATTCATAGGATTGGTTATAATTATAAAATCGATGTGAATTATTGCCTCCGGTGGATATGAAGACCAGAATGTTACAATTATACAAAAAATAATAATAATAACTTGAAACCTCTAAGTACCGAATGTTAATCACCAAACAAACATCTAAAAAGAAAAAAAAAATTGCTCCAGGGCGGAATCTGATAGACCATAGATAAATCTTCATATCTAACTCGAGCACAAAAGATGAATGAATAAAACCTACCTCTAGCTCCGTTGGAGATAATTTATTAATTTGGGTACCAGACTAGTCATATAATGAGTAGTCATATAGCAAAGGCACGACCTTCAGCTGCAATGTTCCTGCTTTCTGGCCTCTAAATTTCAGAATTCACGTCAACCTAATAAAAAAAAAAAATTTGTGGAGTTTATCAGTTTATGACACATGAGTCATGGGGAAGATTGTACCACACTGCCGATGGTGAAAGTAAATTGAGATGGTCCCCGACGGTACCAAATTATGACGTGACTAGCTGTACAATTTTATGTTTTTCTTTCAACCGCAATGTAACTTCACAACGACTGTCCTTTGCTCACCGAGGACAGCCGCTGCGAGTACTAAAAAGCCTACACCTTGGGTTCCTGCACCTACAAGGCTACAAGGTAGTAAAGGGTAGATTTGATTCTAACCAACGGAGAGGGGTTTTACTTTTACCTAAAGACAAGATAGCTCCTTGCGTTGCGTTGCATGATTTGCATCGCAGCCCTCATGAATCTGCTCTTCTCTTTCTTCCTTCCGTTCCCTGGCCGCCTGGCTCACCCACCCTCTGTCACTCTCTGTCTCCTGTTATTTTACCGTTTGTTATATTCCGCGTCTTTTGATTATATAAATTGATGGCATAAAACCATTTTCTTATATTTTAACAAACAAAAAAAAAAAGTGCAACGATTTTCATATTTTATATAAAAAGTGTAAAATATTGAGGTATTCCTTTAAGGTATTCTACTTGTCAAACGTCTATGTTTAATGCACCTATTTATTTTAAATAATTATTTTTTAATAAATAATTCCAAATATAGACATAATAATAATAATAATAATAATAATAATAATGATAAAGATACATGAAAAAATGCACCATACTTTATATAGAACTATTGAATGTTGTATTTGAAGCAAAGGCCCACCCACAAGTATATATATATATATCTATTCGGGAAAATTTATTTCGAACCAAATAAAGCTATATAAATAAATACTCTACGCCTTGGTTGAAATTACTACAACCGCCAAGCGCCGTTTAAGTAGATTACTTAAAAATATAACGGTTGAAATTAACTATTTTTATAATTACTTCAAATATCTTCTTTTTTTAATTTACACACATACACACACATAATATTATGATAAAAATTAATTTTTTGAGTAATCTCTAGCTGAGGCTTAATTAGTGGGAGCTAAGAAATGCCTTTGATTATTTTCAAATATAAACGCCTGAAATTGAGACGACGGGCATTGGATGAGTGTAAGATGGATGAAAATCAACAGGCCGAGGTTCAAGCTTAGGAGTTGTTGAAGCTTGGGATTGCATGCCCGTTCGAATTTGCCCGACCCAAGATAGAGTACGCCAGTCCGTATTTGTATGGGCTTTACTATAACCGGTAGCTCTACAATGTAGCCCGACTTCGATCCTCAATTCTAGGCGCCTCATTCTATTACGTTCGGCTCGTCTCTCCAATTTTTTAATTTTTTAATTTTTTATCTTTCTGTGGGATACGATGCTTGGCCCATGTCTCAGCCCATGGAAATGATCAGCCGTAACTCAATGGCCAGCGTAGGCAGCCCCCTAGCCTCACTTTCAAAGTTTTTGAATGAATTACCTTTCATCTAACGGAATCTTAATTAACTTTAATCTTTTTCAGGAAAGAAGAAAACAAAATAAGCAATTTTATGTTCTAATGGAATTAAACGCAACTGATTGATCTAAGTTATTTTTGTGATACATCATTTTTTTTTATTACTTCAAAATTTTATTTTACCAAAACATAAATCACTAAATATTAAGTATTACCGTCACACTTAGCATAAGCTCAATCTCCTCACCTTATTTATGTCAATTGCTAAGGCTAAAATAAATCAATAAAAAAAAGAAACAATAATATAGATAAAGGTTATAGATAAACATCTTCCGTATAACATGCTAATAAAAATACAATGAGGGATACAAAAATCCAAAGAAAAACTAACTACAACATAAGTTAGCATCCGAAGTTACGGCATTAGTTTGCCCTAGCTCCTACACCCAAAAGCTCATTATGATATCAAAATCTACCCCCACTAACCATCGCCATGCTTATATGTCTCGTGTCACTCCATGACTCATATATAACAATTTACAAATGTAGTACTAGTACGAATTCCTTGTACTAAATAAATTACAATATCTCACAACCATACTCATATTTCTCATATACATTCTTATAGTACAAAAATGCATATAATAACAAGATATGATAAACATGTTATAACATATATATCATTGATGCATCATGCTCATCATATCAGCACACTTAACCATTTCACATCCATATCAAAATGCTTAACAACCACATCATAATCCATGACTAGTAGAGTAGTGCACTAAGGCTCTCCTAACCAACCATCCCAAATCAATTCTAAATACCAAAGGTAGGACACACAAGTTACTACTGAGCCAACAATCTAAATTATACTAGGAACATAAAATAAATTACTTCCTTATTATTTAGTATACCTTAGGGGAGACAATACTAACCCAAGGATACTGAGATACACCTGGTCATAATACTGGTGCATACAATACCCTTATACCATCCAACCTAGTGACACTGACATACACCTAGTCATATTAGCATACAAAGGTGACACGGTATCCTCATGCCTCTTAGTTCACTAAATCTTTAAGTATGCATATCCCCTAAGGAGTCCCCATGACTAATTAAAGTAAAATAACGCCTTAATGAGGCACACCAATAAAATAAAGCAAACCAAACCTCGGGGTAAACCTTGTTCTTAGAGTAGCTACCCGTATAGAGTCGTCATTCCCAAACTTTAGGTCTTCCATTTTGAATATCAGTATTTTATTTGTTGATCATAAATGTCACATAATTCACAAGTAATTTTTTTTAATTATTCAAGTCAAACTCAAGGTCAACTGTTAAAGTCAAAGTCAAGAGTCAACACCGAGATCAATCTAACCATCTAATGAAGCCAACCTAGTCTAATTATTCCTACTTAGGCACATTTTTTTCATTACAACCAAAATGTCCTCAAAACCCTAATTACCGTATTATTATCCATTTTAAATGCTAAACTTTATTTTAATTAATAATTTCTCATAAAAAAATTAAAATATGATAAATTAAAGCACTTTATCATGAAGGTACATTCTAAGACCCGACAATTGACTATATTTCCCCTATGCATGTACTTAGCATTTCACACATACAAACCCTAATCATATATTTCGAACATGTTATGGCACATACAAATTTAAAGCATACAAGAAACCATTTCTATCCCTAGATCATGCAAATAGTGATTAACACAAAACTAACCATAATCATACTCAAATACGATCATGTTATATATCAAACCTTAGATACAACTAGCAAGGATTATCATGTAACACTTAGCATGGAAGGACAATATTTGACAAGGGCACATGTCCTAACCAAAATCTATCCATGCATATATCAACCTTGCACATCTCTCTACATGCATATATATCATATTTAAAAACAACTAAAACATACATGCTAACTTTTAGGTAATTAATGTAAGATTGTATTGCTACCAAATGAAAGTGAAAGGATGAACTAGCATTTGGAAATCTAGATAGAGGGCAAACTATTGCTCTCCAAGGAACATGAGAGGATCGTTGTATCAAATGGTGGTAGCATGTAGATATGCTAAATTTATCATGAGTGGTAAATGTAGAATTAAGAGTGTGACTAGAGAAGAAGAGGCGAAACTGCAAGATTTCCCTCGTAGCCCAAGAGAAAGAAGCATTAGGTTGAATATACCAGAGTGAGGTATCTTTAAAATATTATGCATGGCTCTATTTGATCTAGAGGGTGTTCTTCTCCATCAAAAGCTTACCATAACCATTTTCTAATAGCTACTTTGTTCCAAAATTGGATATTGAAGAGTCCAACACCATCATTTAGAGAGAAGTAGGCCTTAAACCATACAACTAGAGCTTTTCTTGTTACAGAAACTGAACCTCATCATAAGAAGGATCTATAGAGTGTTTCGATGGTTGTAATGACCTTATTAGTAAATATGAAAAGTTGGGACCAGTATGCTTGTATTCTAAACAATATATCTCTAATAAGTTGAAACTTACCAGTATACGATAGCAATTTAACAAGATCATTGCAATGATGTTTAGGTATCCTGGTGCTAGAGAGGGGAACTCCCAAGTAAGTAATAAGAAGTGAACTTTCATTGATATGGATTTTATTCACAAGTGTAGTTCTGTACGTTTGAGCCATACCACTGCACAAAAGTTGTCTCTTCACCTTATTCAATTGCAATCCAAACATTGAATAGAAAATTTGGAAAGTAGAAATAAGTTTTTCAACTAAGGATTTGCCACCATGAGAAAATAATAGAAGGTTGTCTGTAAATGAGAGACTAATGATCTTTGATTTCTTACATTTAGGGTGTGTTTTATACCTTTCATCATGCCACAAACCAAGGAGGGAGAGGGAAACTTTAGCATACATCTAGGAGATATGTGTTTCTAGCTGTAGCATCTAACAAGTTCATGAGCAATTAGAATGTTATCTCCTATACACCTACCCTTGATGAAAGTAGCTTGCGGGAGGGAGACCAAGGAAGGAAGAATGGATCAAATTCGTCTATTGAGGACCTTAGAGATGACTTTATACTATACATTACAACATGCAATAAGCATGTATTGTTCAACTTTTATAGTTGTTTCAACTTTAGGGATCAAATAAAACACAATCACATTCAAGCTTTTAGGAAGGATACCTAAGCAGAAGAAGTCTTGAACAATTCTCCATAGATGGTCTCCTAAAATATGACAGCATTTCATGCAGAAAAAAGCATTTAACCATCAATACCAAGGGCTCTATCATCTCCCATCTCAAAGAGAGCTTGATTGACTTCCCCTTTGGAGATGGGAAGAAATAGAGATCTGTGCTGAGAAATTAAGAGAATATGACCTCTAGCAAAAACCTTAGGGGTCCAAAGTGCAAGAAGAAGCTGAGGATGTTCCCATCAAGTTTGTTTGTAGAAAGTCAAGAATAAGTTATTGATGTCTTAGGGGGAACTTACCAACTAACACTACTAATTTTCAATGTGATGAACGATACTTCTTTGGGTTCGACCATTAGCATAACCATGGAAGAACATGAATTGTTATCACCCAAGTTTATCCTACTAATTATGGATTTATGTTTATAGAAAGACTCCTCAAAGTATGAGTAATAGTATAAGAGGCTAAGAGCCTCCTTCTCCATTTGAATAAAATCATAATTCACAAGGTCCATTTGTAAAGCATGTTGAGTTGATTGAAATTGAGCCCAAGCAGCAACCATCATATCACCAATGCCACCAAATTTTAAGCATTAAAAGTTTTCAACTTAAGTTTCAATATCTACAATTTATGTTGAAAATAAAAAATAGTATATTTTATCACAAGTTGGAGCTAAAAAGACAAAACTAGGTTTTCAAAACCATCATTGAGTGACCATATATTATATAATTTGAAAGGGATCCTAGTTATTGAACGTATGGAAGAAAATTTTAGTATCATGGAGGAGTGGTCAGAGATAAGAGGAGTATCAAACTAAACATGGTAATTAGGGTAAAGGTTCAACCAATAAATATTACTTAAAACGCTATCCAAATATAGGAGATTTGAGATTTCAATGATTGCTTATCCAACCAAGTATGAAAAGTAACAAAATAACTAATATTAGTTATGATAAGCTCCTC
Source organism: Tamarix austromongolica (assembly GCA_039764185.1). NCBI lineage: Eukaryota > Viridiplantae > Streptophyta > Magnoliopsida > Caryophyllales > Tamaricaceae > Tamarix > Tamarix austromongolica. The sequence continues at coordinate 6,971,696 of CM077810.1, forward strand.
GAGACAGTCACTAAAGTCAAATATATCTTGAAGAGTAAGTAATCTCATTGGAGTTTTTCAGATGTTTTGAGGAGATTGTTGAAATATACAAGTAGAATCATGGAGTATGAGAAGGTTTAATGTTAAGAATCCAATGCCAAAGTTTCTTCCTACCCAGACCAAAGATGAGGACATAGATTTGGGTCATATGAAAGGTACAAGAGTCATGCAAGCTAGGGAATTTGTAAGTAATCCCCTAAGAACAAGCAAAAATCTCTTGTAAATACCAAAACTAGGAATCCCATCTAATCCAAATCCTGACATTGTAGTGGTGGGAGTAGTCCTAGATTTGGGACCACTTAGTACTAATCTTAGTACTCATATTAAGAGCTTTATCTATCTTTAATATAGTTTCAAGTAAGTCACCTAAGACAAGTAATTTCTTTTCAATTATAGTTTCACCTCCTTTTGCTTATTTGGTATATTCAAGCCTTTGGTCCAAATATCTATCTTCATGCAAGAGTATATCTAAATTAGGTAAAAAGTTCCATTCTAATGAACTAGGTTTTTGCACTAAGTATGGTTCATGGCAGTCAAGTGCTAAAGTATCATCCATAACAACTTCTTCAAAATCAACAATAGACATGAACTAATCAATTGATATCCCAAAAACAAGTGACTAGTGAGGAGGCTTTGATTGAGGTAAAGAGACTCTAAGGTTCTACACAAGGTTAATTTGTTGTTGAAGTTTATTAGGTTCATCAATTGAGGTACTAGGAATATGGCTAACAAGTATATCTAACTTCCTTCCTTCTATCCTTCACTACCTTCCATTCAATATTGGCATCATTTTTCTAAGGAATTTTTGTCTAGCAAATTGGCTAACAATATGGCCAAACCTTTTACATTGTAATCTTCGCTAGGGTGTCTATTCATATTCAATGGGTTGAGTGTAAACTTTCCCGTGTATAGATTGGAATGGCTGTTAACATCGAAAAGGCAAATTCAAGCAATATTCTTGAAACCAAATAAAATTCAAACAAATGTCTCAAAAAGTAAGATACACAGAATTAGGCCCATTTAAACGAAATGGTAACCCTCCACACAAACTACAACCGAGGCTAATAAAATAAAATAAAATGAACTACCACCTTCGACCCATCGGCAATTCCTAAGGATTAAAGTCAACTATACCCGTTCTAGAATACTAAAGAGATGGTAAGTAGAACTATCTAAGCACACACTTCACCTTCCATGTACTGCCTAACAATGAAGTGTTAAATAAATAAATCCACTAGTTCAGAGGGCCATCAAATAACGACCCACAGACAAACGCAAGCTCAATCCTTGACAGATTTGTTGATGAGTGACTTATGGATATGTGGGATTACACCACCGCCAGCGATGGTACCTTTGATGAGAGTATCGAGTTCTTCATCTCCTCTAATGGCGAGTTGGAGATGCCTAGGAGTTATCCTCTTTACTTTTAGATCCTTGCTTGCATTCCCAGCTAGCTCGAGCACTTCAGCTGTAAGGTATTCGAGAATGGCAGCTGCATAGACAGCCGCTGTTGCTCCTACCCGTCCGTGAGCAGATACCCTTGTTTTGAGTTGCCTGTGGATTCTGCCAACAGGGAACTAGAATATCCCCAGGGAGAAAGTAAGAATTAGCTCAGTTAAGTGGAAAGTCGAGTGAACAATGTATATAAGGATGGATTAGATTGCGTAAAATGAAGGAGCAACATCATGAATATGAAGTATTATTATTATGCATACGAAGAATCTACGGTCCACTCAAATTTATCCCCAAAAAAAAAACAAAAAGACAATACATCCAAAGCAAACAGACACATTGGGCATCTTTTAAAAGGGTATCACAGTAATTAAAAATGAAGTTGACTCCTCATCTGGCTTCAGCCAATTTTTGGATACTTCGTTGAAACAAACACTGTTCATACAGTGCTAAATAAACCAGCATCCCACTCCACTTGGGCATACTGGTTAAGGGCTACCAGCTCCATTCCGGAGCTATACAGATCAAGTGGGCATGGAGGCATTCTTACTCATGACCATTAAAAACAATCTTTCAGTTCTGTTGCAGATTTCACTCTATCTAAATATGGAAACAAAATAGGAATGGAACACCCAACTATGGCAGGATTTATCAACAGTTAAGGTTCAGACTATAGAGTGCTCTCGTGTGTTTAGGGTGCGTAACATACATTAGTACACAAGCCAGCATCATAATGTCGCACATTGTTCATGCCTTCAAAATAAACCAGCCTGAAGCTCAAAAGGATGCATGGGAAGGAGGAAATCGCAGTCAAGGTATTGTCTTGGTGAGCTAATAGTAGCAGTCCATAGCTCGATCTCAAGAACAGTGGACATTGACATCAAACAAGTATCAAAATGCAGTATCGGTAAAGTAAAACCTCTGCTGTACATAATTTAAGAAGATACACGGTCAAAAGATTAACACCCTGCTGCAGTTAAGCACCATAGTTTGTTATACTGATGCCAATGTTAGAAGAGCAATGGTAGACGAATTGGCAAAATAGTAAAAACAAAAAAATATATAGTTTCTCTTTCTATTTTCAGCTTTCAGGTTCAGTGCATTATCTGTGAACAAAATTATAGAATAACATTGGGGGGGGGGGGGGGGGGCCAAAAAAATTGGTTATGCTTACCTGAAGACCAGCACGAGAGGAGCGAGTAACAGGCCTCTTCTTATCCTTATCTTTGCTGGCAGCCGCAGCGGCGGTTGTTTTACCAGCCAGTAGCCCCTTCCCTCCTTTCCCTGCCATTCTTCCACTGGATTCCCGACTAGATCTGCAGAAATTTTGGGTTACAATTTGCTCGGTTGTTCTTCAATATAGAAAATTAAGTCTAAGGGAAAGTGAATTCCCGGTCTTAAACCTTCAGATCTGGGAGTTTCTTTCGGACCCCGATGAATAAATAAGCAAAACCTAAAGAAAATAACTGAATTTTTATAACAAGTTTCTACATAAAAATGAAGCTGGGGGGGGGGGGGGGGGGGGGAGGGGGGTTACTACAGATTTGATTCTGACGCGAATATCATGAAGAGGAGGGGGAATGATTTTTCAAAGAAGAAACGTAAGCAGATAATATGCCGTTACCTCAAGTTTATGCAAGGACTATTGAAGAAGGAGGGTTGAGGTAGCTGAAAACTGTAGAGGACAGGTGCAACGAAGTATAGCAGAGTGGATGGAGTGAGATACAAGGATTTGAAATTAATGGCGATAGCGTCGAAAGGTGCGCGACATGGCGGTTACTTTTAGATTTTCAGAAATTTTTGAGTTGGGTACTTCCAAAAAATTTCGCACTTGTGTAATCCGGTCCTCGCCAAACTTCCGTCCCGCTTTTTTTTTTTTTTTTTTTTCCTCACTACAAATGGCGAGTCGCGTGACAATAACATTAGGGCTATGATTATGATTTTTCCATCTGATTTTTGTTGATGTAGTATAATATGATTTGGAAAGACTACTTGCCAATATGTATCCAAGACCCACAAATCCATTTAGAAGGTTTTAGATCTGTCATAGATATGGAGATGAAGAGTATGAAAGGAAGGTAGATTAGGAAGAGGAGGAAGAGGCATCAAACGATTAACTTCAAGTCAAGTATTACAAATTCCTTTTCTCATTCAGAAGTTTATCAACAATATGAACATGGACATATGACTCTTAGAATGGAATATTAGCACATCAATGCTTTGTAAAGTCGAATTAGTTTAGAGTATTTCAAATGGCGATACATCTATTGTTTTGGAACAATATATAAGGCACCAATACACCTATTTTCATAAATGTTTTAGCCCAAAAAATATCTTTTTGACGTGCTTTACATATCGTACAAAAAAATAGGTCTATCACCATTCTAAGTACTATAAACTAAATCTACTTCACAAAACATTGTTGCACCAATATTTTATTCTAAGAGTCATGAGTTTGTATTGTCGACTAATTTTTTATTGAGAAAAGGAATTTCCTGTGATACTTAACTTGAAGTTGATCCTTTAATGCATCTCCCCCTTCATCGTCTTCCTCCCCTACCATTGCCTACTCTTCCTACTTTACCTCCCCTTCATATTCTTTATCCCCATATCTATGATATGTGTATAATTTTCTAAATGGATTTGTGGGTCTTGGACACATATTGGCAAGCAGTATTTCCACAATCACATATCTCTCGAATTACCCTAGCTCTACTACTTTGGGAGGGTTTGTGTAAATATAAAGAAATTTAATTGCCACTTAATAAGTCATAGTATATTTATCGATCAATCCTTAAGATGTGGTTTGACATATACCAAATGAGATATTTTCTATTCCACATTTTAAAATATCATACGGGCGTGAAAAGTACAAAACAATAGAAGTGAGAATTAGACTTATTATCTTAAACATTTTTCTAGAAAACAATATAAAATATTTACCATCAATATTAGTGAAATGTTGATACTGGCAATAGAAGTAGGTGCATCATTATCTTGATTCATTGATGCAATATTGGTTGTTATGCAAAAATTCACTAATTAGCTTTATTTAAGTTACTCATATTTTCACTGATAACATTGTTGAGAGGAATTATTGATAGTTTAAAGGTATACAATATACACACACTATATTGTATGGTACAAAGAGGATGTTCACAAAACACCAATATAACCATTTTTCTATAATATGTTCCATTGCATACATTAATTGCCTTCTTTCAACTCTATCTCTCTATTTAATGTTAATCATGTTGGTATTTTAATTGAAAGTATTTAACAACTAGAACATCTCTAATTTCACCAACTTAATGAATTATTGGTGTGTGAATGGATGAAACTCATGTCATGATTGTGTAAAAAGTATTTATCTATGCACACGTCTTTATATTTTATACACATAGGTTGTGTAGAATAAATTAATACGCTATCTAAATCTTATCTAAAGTGACTATATTAATATTTGTAGACATTTATTTTAGCATTAATTTATTTTTTAAAATTACTTTATATGAAGTTGTAATAAATATATATATATATAAAAGTAGAGGAGGTTTTAAAATTATATACATGACACATTATAGATTATATATGTAAATGATATGCTTACCAAATGTGTTCCTAATATGACTAATTTAATTAATTGATAGTATATGAACAGATGTAACCTATGTATTAAGTTCATAATACTTCTTCAATTTTATTCAAGGAATCCATCCTGTGGAAATTTAATAGATTCTCACATTGAATAATTAATATACGATACGGTTACCAAAATTTAATATACATTTTACTTCTATAGTACTAAGCAGTACAATTTACCCATACGATCCATCCATTTATTACGTCTACAAAGTAGGGTGTCTAGGTAGGAATAGTTATTGGTAATTGGTCATAATACATACATATATAAACAAAATCTACAAAATTCTTCAAAAACCATCATTAAGAAAACAAATAAATTATATTGTTATATAATCATATCTATTGGAACATCTCTCTGTACACAACATTTGTGGTAGCATTACATTGAGAGTTATCGCTGACATATCAATTTTTTTTAATATATAGGACGTGTAACATGGGATACAACAACGTATAATTAACCGTGGCTCAAGATAGACTTCTTCAACAAAAAACCAACATTGGATTATGTTTGATATTACCTTTTGTTCATTATCATAGCACATGAGACAATAATAGAAAACTATCTCTAGTTAAATTTGAATGGAAAATGATTATTAGTCAAAGTTAATAACATTCAAAGAAGTAGTAATTGATGTATTGCATTCCTTTTGATAAGAATATTTGCTCCCAACAATTAAGTATCAAGTCTTAGTACCACAACCCTCATCCTATTACATAAATTGATTAAATGAGCTATAATCCATATTATCATTACTAAGGTACCAACCTTCAAAATTAACATATGACTTGAATTGCTAAAGCTTCCGATGCTATGAAGGAATTCAAATGTGTGTGTATTAGTCGAAAAAATAACAATTGACTCCGAATATCCTGTGTCGGAGCTAAAATATGTCATCTCTTTAGATGTAGAAGATTGCATCATAAATTCATTAATTGATTCATCCACATCTAGTGTTGGTGCAACAATTGATCACTCGTGCCAATAAGATACACCATTTCCCATGTTACAGAATCTTAGATAAGCTCTTTTGACAATATTTGTAGTAGGATCACTGATGTAATTTAGAAGAAAATCATACAAAAGCTTAATAACTTGATGAGTACTGTACGGGCCTCAAACTGTTCCATCTCAAACCTTTTTTATCAGATATGAGATTTTTTATAATAATATGATCTCTTCTTATACAATGACTTTTTTCAATCTCACATTCTTCATCAATATTAAGACTTTTTTTTTATCTTCTCATATATGAGATGAAATAATAGTTGCATCAACAATGTATTGTATGCTACCTTTTGGAATGATAAGTAAAAATCCGGTGAAAGTCTCCACTAAAGACATGTTTGGTACGGGAGTAATAGGGGTGGAAAATTTTCCCCTCTATTTTATACCTCTTATATTAAGTATTTAATAATAATAAATATATTTTTAATGAAATACCCATTTTAGATTAAATTAAGATCTCAAATGGGTATTTATTAGAATAAAAATATTTAATTTTAAATAAATTATATAAGATATATAAAATATGGGGGTAATTTTTCTACCCCTATTACCCCATACCAAACGAGCACTAAGAACAATAGTTTTCCCGGTGAATGGTTTACATGGAAAGCATTTATCATTGCAACACAGCATATCTTCATTAATACCGAGAATTTTGTCAACGTCTTTAAAGCAATATTTATGTAACTTTTGTGTTTTGTCTTAAATAATTAGTTTACACCATGAAATCAATACGACTAATGAACTACCTTATTTCACATGGCACGTTGAATCCTCCATTAAATCAATTGAAACTTTAAACCAAGGGACGTGCAGTTCTTCCACCGAGTAACGAGAAAGATGTAATATCAATCAAAGCTACATTTAACACTATTTCCCCTTTCAACCTAAGAGTTGTGGACATCACTTTATTGTGTACTTGGAATTGTTCATCCGTCATGGCAGAGAAAGAATTCTTCATTCTCAAGTAAGACTTGTCTCATCATATCGTTTTTTGTCAAGTATTAATAAGTTACGGGATGATATAACTCTATAGGGGTGAATAAGGTTGAATACATTAAAAAAAATTATACACAATCTATAGTGGTTTAAGATAGCAAAAAATATGGTTTCTCTGTATACACTATAAAAAGAATCTCCATTTTAGATTTTGAAGTTGCTATGATGAGTTTATTGATGATCTTATCCTAGGTTTAGGGATATACAAATCCAATAAACTCTATGAGATACATTCAAAACTTCAACTATTTATTTTTTCTAGGTTCTACACTTATGGTCTCTACAAGAATCATATACACTCTTACAACCCCACTGTAATGAATTTTGATGAAAGAGTTTGAGATTACAGTAATCCTCACAGTATTACATACATGAAAGTGTAATTAATAACAATTTTATTGTATGTTATCTAGATAGAAATACCAACTATAAAAGATAATGATTGGTTCTAGCTCAGTTTTTAAATATCCCAACAAAAATGATTTCAAAGTAAGAAGTTGAGAATTGATTACAAGAGAGAAAGGGGAGAGAAAGTGAGAGTAGATAATTGAATTGTAATAAATAAAGTCTCAAAAGATGTTTTTTAATTCTACCCACTTAGTGATATATATACCTCAATCAAATAATGTGGTTGTTGAGCCAATATCAATATTACCATTATACAAATAATAGTTAAAATTCTCAATATTTAATGTTGATCAATTGATTTGTCGGCGATACTAATTGATCTGTTACCTTAACCACTCAATTAACTAGCATAACTAGCCAAATAGTTATGTTTAGAGCTAATTGGAAATGTGTTTGTTGTTGTAATTAGTCAATCAATTTATTTAAACTAGTTGATTGATTTAAGCTATACATTTTTGGTCCATGAGTATATTGAAAACCCATCAAATGGGTATACAAACCAAGGCTCTAGTCAAGGAAGTCAATTGATCTATTTGGTAACATCAATCAATGTGTTTAAATCGAGGTAAAAATAAAATTACAACAAATTTAACCCATAATCTAGTTAGATAAACAAATCGATCAGTTTCAATAATCAATCGGTTTTGTGAAACTAGTTGATGTGTTAAAGTTGAGACAACCTTGATTTTGTAAATATTCAATCTATAGCCCGGTTAAGCAAATTCGTCAATCAATATATAAAACCAGATAATCAGTTTACTATAAACCATTTATGTATTAAATTATAGACTAACAATGCTTTCTATGATGAAAGTCCTTAATAAATTGGTTGATAAATTTTTCAAGCTAGTCGATCAGCTGTTATGGTCTTGAAAGGTTAGAGTCCTATAATGAAAACACAAACCAGTCAATGGCTTTATAAGCTGATTAGTTCTAGCCGGGACCAAGAGTTTGCAAAAACACTTAACGATTAGCAGTTAAAATAAACGTTGAACTCCTATCAAATGAATTCAAATGAAGAGTTTTAATATCAAATGTGAATTTCTCAGGCTCAACTTTACATGATTAGTCTAAATATAAAGGCTACACATCTAAAGCTTAATTATTTAGACATATCATATTATATAATTATTCTCTTATGCTTGGAAACTTGATTATTCTCTTAAAATTTACATCTGAGATAAAGTTTGCGATGGTGGTTATTTGCCATCCTTATGAACAATGCAATACATGAAAACTTAAACAAATATTACTAGATCATTAAAAATGGTTGTTATCGTCAAAACCACTATAATGACCTGGAGTAACATATTAGGTCAACAATCTCCCCCCTTTTTTATGATGACAAACAAAAAGTTCAAAAATGAGTAGGTTAATGATATAAAAGATGAAATTTGAGATATAAAAGATGAAATGTGAGAAAGTAATACCATATCATCTAACATTTGCAACTCTTGGATTATCTCCCTCTTTTTTCATCAACAAAAGGCAAGAATAAGCAACAATCAGCATATAAAGGATATAACAGTTCCAAAAATACAAGAGAAACCTCCCCCTTGACATGTGCATTAAAAAGAGATTAGGATATTCCCCCTAATAATGTTCACATGAGCACAAGGGATGTCTTCAACTTATTACTATGATGTAATATGTGAGTTAAAAATCACAGTAGAAGTAGTATGAGGCATAAGAAATGTAAATGAGGCCATAACCATCATCTCATGTATATGGAAAAATGCACTAAGTGTAAAATATATAAGATACATAATATTAACATCCACGCTACCAATATCACACACATCAAAGTCTTTTCATATCAAACATCACGGAATATAATCAACTGAGTATAACTCTACTAGAGGAAGAATACATATGGTCCACACACTAGTGTAATCAAAGACTATGTAGAACCTTGATTGATACTAGTGGTGCTTGGAAAGATAGTGGATCCATAGGTAAGGTTGTGATGAATGATGAGTCAAATATCAAATCAACATCACTCTTAGTGTCCTTAGGGTTTGTAGTCTTGAAAACATCTTGAGCAATCTCAATAGCCAACACCAACTTCGAGCTTAATGTTAGCTATCTTAATATCATGATATATACCCATCTTATCTCGTGGTTGGTAATGATGTTGCTGTTGAAAGTCAACCTGAAGCATATAGCATATCACACACATAGCTGACTCTATTGGTGTCCAAATCCTCTCAATGGATACCATTCTCATGTGTAGCATCTTGAATCCCTTTATGAGTATGTATTAGATATTAGCCACAATAAGAACCCGATGGTGGAGATGTTATAAATGATAAAGGGGGAAATCTATCTTGAAGTAGTAGTAAAAGGAGAAATATGGGTGGAGGAGAGTGAGTCGTTAGCGGATGGGGAAATATCATCATCTTCATCCTTAGGTTGAGGTTAAAGAGCTACGTAGCCAATATCCTACCAATGAAAGTTAATAAACCATGAGCCTTGGTCATGAGAACCATGTTCTAGTCATCCTTGCTCATCTCGTATCCCATATGCCTAAGTGTCACATTTGTCAAATATATGTAGTACATTATGCATATGGATAAGAGTAGCTTAAAAATCATCAAAGGGGAACTCACAGTCTCATAGCATCCTTGTAATGAGGGTCCCATATCCTATAGCAGTTTAACAGTGGTTCACTATGTGTGCCATGTTTAAAAATTGCGCACAAGTCTTGTAAAGGATGTGGTCCACCCCATGGTCATCTTTAGCTATCATGTTTGCCCCTAATGTAGCCCAAGGGAAGAGTATCGAGCTAATGAATTAATGCAGCATCCTTTTTTAGGGTGGCAAGAAGTAGAGTTAGCAATACCTCTGAGCATGTAACGATGCTTCAACATCTCTAAAATGACCATGTCATGTGTGTGAATCTGCATCCACTCTCTATAAGTCATCTCAATGCTAATATCAATTTTGAATGGGTAGCACTAGTATGGTGGCAGGTAGCATCGGGAAGCAGAAAACAACATAGGTTCTATATAAGAGAAAGACAAACCAACAACAAGAGGGAGAAGAGGAGTTGGGGTTGGTTGCATAAGAATTTTAGAGAATAGAAAAAACAATTGAAGGATGGAGGAAAATCAATCTAGAAAAGTCAAGCATAAAGATATAAAGAGATGAGTTGTTGTGTTGTGGTCTATGGGGGTGAGTGAAAATGAAAAAATGTGAGGGGTGTCAAGGGTAAGGAATTATCTACAACTGCTAAGGATTTGGGGTAAGGGGTATCGGCCCAACAAGGTGTGTGATTGATAGAATTGGCATCTAACAAATGAGTTATGGGTGTAAGGTAAAGTGTTTATCACTTGAATGAGAGAATGATGATGTGAGAGGGTGGGGTTGAATGGGTAATTATGCATAAGTAGACTTGATCCAAACTAGGAAAAATAGAAACAAGTTATCATAGGATGGATGGTCTCATGAAAAAGAGAGTGGCAATAGTTTAGAATGGTGAAAGGGGAAAAGGCAAGGTTTAGAGGTCTAGATAAGTTGAGTAAACTAGGGTTAAGAGCTAAACAAATATTTTGAATTGCTACATCACCACCCCATTAGAAGGGACTATGTCTCAAAAGTATAAGGGTACAAATAATAAGGGGAAGAGATGAAGGAAAGTTGATCGATATAAGTTAACTCTAAACTAATTATTCCTAAGATAAGGATTTAGGTGTAGGCCTCACATGACCTTCTTTGACTCCCAGGTCACCTCTTTTGCTCTATAGTGACTCCATAATATCTTCATAAGTGGAATCAAACTTGTATAAGCTTTTCATGGTCTAGTGTCAAGAATATACAAAGTCACCTCCTTGTAAGACAATAAATCTTCAAGGTTGTTATCATTGGTTCATCATATGGGATGAATCTTCAACATAATTCCTCAAAGGACAATGATTCATAGAGGTAGGTTTTAATAGCCTCCAAATTAGTGGTGGATGGTATATGCTTAAAAATATTGACAATAATACTTATATCAATAAGGTATACCTTCTTTCTGGAAAACTTATCATTAAAGAACTTCACGATCAAGCGTATTTGAATTAGAGAAATTTCAGTATGGGTGATCTATTGGGATATGTGTGAGTTGATAAAAATTATGCTAAAAAGGACTCGTGTTGATTTTTAGCCCAATCATCAATCTTGAAATCACTTCTAGTAATTATCCACAACCCGTGTAAGGTCAGAGTGTTACATATGGATAAATAAAAAATGAGATGGATGGAAAAGGGGTTCCAATGAATAGAAGGATAAGGAATATAATGAAAGAGAGGATTGAATCAAGTGGATTACACATAATAAGGGATTTAGAAAGGAAAATTTATGAAAACAAGGGCTACAAATGCAAAGCAAGCAAAAATAAAGGTTAGAGAGAACAATTAAAATAATTTCTAATGTTAAAATGGAAATAACATAGTAAGGTTGATGTCAATAAATTGGTAACTGTCCCCTCAAAATATATCATAAATAGGTTAAAACCTAAGGGGAGTACTATAAAGAAGGTGTGTGATAGAGACAAAAGTTAAAGGGAAGAAAGTCAAAGGAGTAGGGGTTGAAGGTGGAGAAATAGATAAGCATTTGGGGAAAAAGTCAAGAACAAGGAAAAGAAGGGAGTGCAACAAGAGTATTGGATGAGAAGCCCTTGTTTGAATGCGTGTATAAACTAAGGCTAAAAAAGAGAGGGTAAGAAAAACATCGATAAGCAATGTCAAAGCTAAGAGAGAGGGAAAGATTAAAGTATACTTAGCTCGATGCATCACAATATGATGATTACCTTGGGGGCGACCTTCAACTCCTTGGAAATCTTATCCTCAGTAAGACGGCAATGTGCATGGTTGCAATCTGTAGCTCCTATATTAACCCTAGGGTCTTCTTGTCAATTGGAAAATATTGTATGTGCGCATGAAAACTGATGTCCCCACATCAAGAGCATCGAATCAACACATACATGCAAAATAGGGCAACATTTACTCTTGAAAATGAGCAATATTTATAAAAATGATGGACAATAATTACTTATTAAGTAGGGTAATAATTCTTATCAATAAAAAGGGCATGCATAGTACATAATGTCACATATGTCAAGATAGATACTATGCTTGTAAGTATGTTCATAATATGAGATAACTCAAAAGAAAATTAGATTGGGGTTCAACATTATGTTATCATAATATTTCATTTACTTAGTTACATTGAGATTAGGAATTCCTCATTAATGGAATGGTATCAAAATATGAAACTCGTAACGTTTAATGTAGAATTCTCTTGGGCACTATTATTGTCTAGTAGAAATAATTATGTCATGAAATAATTCCCAGGACATAACACTCGTGACCATTATTATCGTGTGGAATGGGTTGGTACAATAATTATGGCTCGTGTAATTTTACACTTTCATTATAAATGTCTTATTAACCAACAAGACCCGCATAATTTATGTTCCACACTTAACAAATAACACTTGATTCACCCACAATAAACCACACATCCATTTATTACTTATCATATGAAATATCGATTGTTGGTTACAACTAAATTAACACCAACAATTGTGTATTATTGAAACACTTAGAATTGTATTGTGGTTAATCAAATAAAGCATACTATGATCACATAAAGTAAATAACAAGAAAAGACAACAAATCACAATAGGAGGTAATACACGAGTGAAAATACTAAAAGGCCCTCATAAAATCATAATTCACAAATATTCCAAAACTCCACCCGTATGACTCACTAATCCACCAAATTATGTCAACAACCTCCAAAATTAGGATTCAACTCTCATGTTTCACTCATAACTCAAACTATTTCAAACCCCAACACTTTGTGTAAGGACTTCAAAATCCTTAATGGTATACTTAGATTTCCATTAAAGCTTACAAAAATGAACAAAAGGCCTCTATACCAATTACAAAATGATCCACCTAAATCACAACACTCACCTAAGCTTCACCATTTTCACTCACAATCTTCCAAATATTATTAATCACCAAAATATACAATCAATTATGAATTAAAACCCCTCACCAGCCTTATACAATCAAAGGGCTAAAACCCACTAAGGCCCAAAAAGGCTAAATTAAAGACTCAACAAGATAGTTATCCAAAGCATTTAAACTTGTAAAATTTAATAATTATTGAAAAACATAATCATTAAGAATAATTGTAACACCCCTAAATTTACGAACCAACAAATTTTGTTTAAAAAGTTGATTTTGGAAGCTAAAATAGTAAATCACGGGGTGTTACTATCAAACTTAGTACAAGTCCACTTTCCTCTACTATTTTGTTACCAAGTGCTTAGGTTAACAGTGTTGTTACACTTAAAATAATAATACAATTGTAAATCAGAGTAGTGAGAGAGTTAAAGTAATCTAACATCATGTCAAATAAAATCAACTATCAGTGGTTACAAAATGTCAATGAAAGGAAATACATAAGGACATTAAGTTCACGGAATCTTGGATCAAAAGTTATCGGGCACAACATCGAATATCCCTAAACTCTCAACCCAAATAATAGCTTTCAATTGATATCATAAGTTAACTTGTAAATACCACTATCCATTAAAAAAGCATGGCCTAAGAAAAGGAACCCTTCAATACAACGATACTGAGTAACCTATTGTACAAAACTAATATAAAAGATATCACAGATTTAAATATACATACATTAATTGAAATATGATAATCGTTCATATATCCACATACCACCAAGGCCATATGCTACTTGCGCTCGTTCATCTGGAATAAACTGAAACTTATCCATGGAACATCTAAGAAATTCTCTTTACATTATAATTAGAAGCAACATAATTCTCAAATCATAACCATGGTCATAAATCTCATTATCAACATCAATGACTCTCATAACATAGGTAGGTTCACCAACACAAACCAATAATAGCTCGTATCATCATAGGTAGGCACAAATGCTACTACTGACCAATCCTTTTTACGAGGGGAGATCATATCAAATAATAATCATTTTTATTTTTTTATTCGAGGGGGGATCATATTAACCCAGAGAAACTAAGGTACTCCGGGCATACCGGCTCACAAAGATAGCACAATATCCTATCCTTTATCAACCCAGGGACACAAAAGTACCATAGTCGCACTAGTATACGAAGGTAACATAATACCTTACCAACAATGACACCTAATTCGTAAGTATGCATACCTTCTACGAGGTCCGTAAAGATAAATAGAGTAAGATACAGGGCTTGGCTGGAGTACTAAGATACCACAAAAAAAAAAACCATAAATAATAGTGGGCTAAACCATGTATTTAAAGTAGTAACCCCTAAAGAGCCACCATTCCCAATATAGAGATCTTTCACTTTAAGTATTACTATTTTATAATAGTGACTATGAGACCACATATCAATCATATAGATCTAATTTTTCATACTTAACTATTTTTACCCATTTCCAAACATCTAAGACAACCATAATCAAGGAAAAAACCAAGGTCGACATTAGATATCTATTAAGGCCATCTTAGGCTTAATTATTCACACATAGGTACTTTAAGTAAAAAATGACCAAAATATATCTGAGGATAAAGTTACCACGTTATCATCCATTTCCATTACAGATTCCATTTTATTTATCAACTTTTCATAAAGAGGACAACGTACCATAATTAAATTACTTATCATGTAATTAAATTATTAGATATGCCAAATGACTATTTTATCCTTATACACAATTTTGAATGTAAAACCCTAACATGCATTTCTAAAATATCAAATCACATATTCTCATGTTTACCAATAAATACTACATATCGGGCATGTTTATTAGAATAGTCATCATGGTACACTCAAAATTACCAAAACATCCCTATACCATATAATAGTAATAACCTTACTACAACATATGTTTCTAAAACATCAGAACACATATTATCATATTTAACAATAAACAATGCATATTGGGCATCTTTATTAGAATGGTCATTATGGTACACTTGAAATTACCAAAATACCCTAAGCCATATAATAACAATAATATTTTTCTGCACGTGTTTCTAAAACATCAAATCACGTACCATCGTGTTTAACAATAATTAGAATATATAAGGCATTCTGTTTAAGATTAAATATCATGATGTGCTTGAATGACTATATTGCTCTTAGGGTACATGAATAATATAAATATACTACAAGTATACCTAAACATGCTCAACCTATCATTTTCACCTATACATATCATACAAAATCTCTTCCCAACATTAGAATCATTTTAAATCACACTTTCATACACATATATTTTACATAGGATAACATGCTTCATTTTTTAATTTTTACAATAACAATAATAAACACATAATTATATGTAATGAATCATGCATAATACAATTTACATGTCAAAATCCTAATGTACTAGCATACGATATCCAACCATTTTAGTAAAGCATAAAAGGTTACTTAACTTTCAGCAAAAGCATAATTTATCAGTAACTTCCTAAAAATTATTAGATTATGCTAATAAAATGCTTATACCTAAAAATAATATCACAAAAGGCATATTAATATTTAATTAATAAAATAATATTTTTATTTAAAATATTTATTAAATAGGAAAATTACCAAAATTTCTATACATATTAACAATTACCAAAATATTTTTTATTTAAAACAAAACTCACCCTACATGCATAGCGTGAGCCATGCATATGTAGGAGGGCTTCGGGCTGGCTGGTTGATGGTTGAAGATGGTGGTTGGGCAGTGTTGGCTCGAATGTATGGTGTAGGGGGTTACAGTGGGAGGTGAAGATGGTAAGGCTTCATAGGCTGGTGCAAGAGGGACAAGGGGTTGCGATGGGAGGCAGTAAAGGGGATGTGGGAAAAGGTAGTGACATAGAGAAGGTGAAATGGAGAAGAAGAAAAGGAGAAGATTAAGAAGGAAGAGTCAGTTGTAGGGTGATGGTGTAGGAGCTGGTGGTGGTTATGGCTAGAGATCGGTTATGTAGGGAGGCTATAGAGGTGGTGTTTGGAGCTGGGACAAGGGTTACAAAGAGGATGGGCAACACTGGGGGTGATTGCTGGTGTGATGGTTGTGAGGTGGTGGAGGCAGTGGTGGTGTTGAAGTGGAGGAGATGGCCATGACAAAATCCATCATTACCTAGGGTGTTGCTACTTAGAGAGGCAGCCACCGCTAAGGACAAGGATCGACGAAAATCTCCACAGAGATGGTGAGGAAGAAAAATAAGGCAACATGAGAGAAGGAAGAAGGAGGGAATAAGAGAAGAAGAAAATGGTCGATGATGGAAGAGGATGGTTTGCAGGTAGAGAAGGGGAGGAGGATAGGAATAAGGAGAGGGGGAAGAGAAGAAGAAGAAGAAGAAGAGGTGGGGGTGGGGCTTAGGTGTGCAATCGCGCAGATGAGAGTTGTAGAGAGGATGGGTAATTGCAAGGGTGACAAGGCTGGCAGCGAGTGAAATGCCCCAAAAATTCTAATTTTACTATTTATTATTAAATAAATTTTATTTTGAAAAATAATTAAATAATTTATTTTTATTAAAATAAAAGGAAATTAATTAGGGCAAATCTAGAAGAAAACTATAAGTGTTTTAAATAGGAGGAATTTTGGTATTTTAAGCTAATTAAGAATTTTATTTTGGAAATTAATTAAATAAATTATTTTATTTAAAATAAGAAGGATAAAATAGTTTCAAATTAGTATAAAATTTATAAATAATTTAATTGGAGAAAATTAGAGTGTTTTGCTAATTAAAATGGAATTTAAGAAAATTCTTTCAAAAATTCCTAAATTAATCTAAAAAGAGAATTTAATTATTATTTTAATATTTATATTTTATTAAACATCCCAAATTACCCAAATTATATTAATTGATCCAACCACCTTTTTCCTTTTTCTTTTCCTTTTCCCCCCTCTTTTTCCTTTTCTTTCCTTTCCTTCTCTTCCTTTTTCTCCTTCTCCCCCGACCTGGGCTGGCCCGCCGGCCCAACTTCTCCCCTCCCCTGCGCGGCCCAGCCCCTCCCCGTGTCACTCCTTCCCTCTCTTGGTCGGTTCAGCCCTTCCTTTTTTTTTCTTTCTTCTTTTCCCCTGGACCGCCGATCCAACCCTCTCCCACATCATCTTCAACCTCCCAGCGCCTGCAACTCCCGCAATCGGTGCCGGGAATCATTCTACCAACTGCACCACCCACTCCAGCCATTCCTCCCCTCTCTTCCCCGTTGACTTCCCTGCCATTTCAACAGGACCATCCCTCCCCTCTCCTGCACGCCATCCCTCTCTCCCCGACAAATTATGGTCTGCACACCATCGGCCTATAAATAGCCCCGAAGGCTGCCATAATCGGGTATGGATTTTGGCAGCCCAGAAAATTGACCTAGCCACCACCGCCTGTTCAGCCGCTATTCCTCTGCCGTCGGCCGTCTTCGCCGCCCACTCCGACCACCAAAACTCTCCCTGCACCGCCCTCTTGATGAGTTCATATTTTGACACATTTTATACCCTTATAATCTTAGTTTTTGGTAGTTTATTTAAATAATATAGGGGAATAATTATTGTTTTATGCTTAAGTGGTAAAAATTGCATAAATTTTATTATTTGAGCTAAATGATATAAATTAAGTAAATTTAGAATAAAATATTATTTATTAATATTTATTGAATTTTATTTTGCAGGTTTTGTATTTAAATAAAAGAAAATTAAAAAAAAAAGAAAAAGAAATAAGACCTTTGGACCAACGGCCAAAGGCCGAAGGCCCAAAGGCCGAAGGCCCAAAGGCCTGGAACACAAAACGACGCCGAAGAGGCACGATCAACAAACAAAAGAAAAAAGAGCGGCTCGCAGGAGAAAGAAAAAGTCAGTCGTAGGGCTGATGTGGCAAAGAAGAAAAAAAAATTATAAAAAAAGCAGGGGGCACGTCGAAGTCTCAGGCTCGATAGGAGAGCCGCAGGGCCAGAAGGTCGAAGAAGGGAGATAGGCGGTCTCTGCCGTTAGGCAGAGAACAGGCCGCACGTCAGGTGAAGGAGGGAGGCACGGAAACCAAGGCCACAGAGAGTAGTAACAGCAGCGTGCGGCAGAGCCGCAGAAAAAGGCAAAAGCCTTCCTTCTTCACAGGCTCGGGTGAGAAGAGGAGCCGTGAGAGGAGTAGGCCTTCTCAGGCTCAGCCGAACAGCGAGGAGGCTCGGCCAGGCAGACCCTGACGCAGCAGCACGAAAATTGAGTCAGGCGCACGACGAACGACAACACCAGCGTCAGCGGGAATAAAAGAAAAAGAAAAAGAAATTTTTGCACGGAAATTCAAGGCAAACAAGGAAGAAAATTAGAGTAAAAGAATACCGGTAGAATTTATTTAAGATAAAATTAATTTTTATCTGAATAAATTCTTGCTCTTTTATCCAAAATTAATTCCGGTTATTTATTTCTCTTATTTTTAAATTATATTTTAGATATATATTTCTGTGTAATTAATTCTTTAATTATGGCTGGCTGATTATTTATTGTTAGGGAATAATTTGAAACCCTAGATTATGATTTGAATTATAATTTTATTTTCTTTGTTTCGTGAGATTGTTTCTTGACTCTATATTAATTGCTATCGTTTACATGTATAATTCTGTCAAGTATAGTTTATTTGGTGCATGCCTTGTTCTGGTTCCTCATAAGTGACAGTATGTAGGATTATTTGCCTGCTAGGTGGCCATCTAAATATACTAGAATTTATATGTATAAATTGCAGCTAGGTTAGATAACAATTCACCTAATTGTTTTGTGATTCTAACCGAAGTGGTAAAACGTTTCGATACGTGTGGGTCAAGGATAGGAAATACAGCTAGACATGCGTTTTGTACTAATCTGGGTACTTAGATTGACAGCCTTCCACTTAGACTTAATGCATTAAATCTAGTTAAATATAGGAGCCGCTTGTTGCTGCTATGCTGCTAGTATTTAATAGGGTTAATATTGGCGCTTTGTCGTATTAATTAATTAAGGGAAGTAATATAAGGTGTATAGACCTGCTTTTGGTGTGCAACTTGGTCGATCTCTTTCTCACGATTAAAAGATGACTTAGAAATAAATATTATATTACAACCTAGTCTAGTTGTGGATTTTTATTTCCCTAACATATTTCTCATATCTGCGGGTTTCCCATTATTTTCCATTATTTTCATTATTAGTTTATTTTATTTATTCCTTTTATTATTTTTATAAACCTCAATTAGTATTTTATTTATTTATTTATTTTGTGTTATTTAGGATTTTTAGTTTTAGTTTTAGTTTTAATTTTAAGCTAGTTAAATAGAAGTGAGCCCTCTCAATCCCCGGCTAGAACGATACCCTATTTACCAGTGCTACAATTGACAACAAGAGGGTTTAAATTGCGTGCCGGTACGGTCGCACCAATTTTTGGCACCGTTGCCGGGGATTGGTAATTTCACTTTTATTTTGCTAGTATTTTTAGTGTGTTTTTATTTTTAGTGTTTTTGTATTTTTTCTTTTAGTTTGTTTTAGATTTTCTTAGGAGTTTTGGTGTGTTTTGTTATTAACCTTTTCCTTTGAAGTGTTAATATTTTCAGGTAGCTATGAGAGGATCCTTTGGTTATGGACAACTTTGCATGAATCCTTATGCAAGAGTAAATGAGGTAAGTATGAGTAGTCTTGAAGATAAACTTAACAAACTCACTGCTCTTATTTTGCAGGTAGCTGAAGCTAGAGTTATTAATACAAGTGGAGTGTGTCATACGCAAGGAAATCCATATGCTTACCATGAACAAGCTATTAGAGGAGGACGATGGACACAACCTAATGCTCAATCTTTCAATGGTTTTCAAGCACATGATCCCTATACAAGCACATACTATTCGGAAATGAGGCATCAACCCAACTTTGGATGGGAGATGAATGATCAGTATCAAGTGCCATATCAAGACCCTTACACGCACGAATATGAAGCGTCAAGATATAATCAATATCCTCAACAAGATTCTTCTCCAGTTTCAGAACCCTCAAGTTCAGAAAAAATGGATAAGATTCTTGAAGAGCTGATGAATGGTCAAAACCAGTTGGCAGAAAGCCAAAATCAACTGATACAAATGAATGATCATTATTCAGTGCCATATCAAGACCCTTACACGCGTAAATATGAAGCTTCAAAATATTATCAATATCCTCAACAAGAATCTTCTCCAGTTTCAGAACCCTCAAGTTCAGAAAAAATGGATAAGCTTCTTGAAGAACTGATAAATGATCAAAAACAGTTGGCAGAAAGCCTAAATCAACTGATGCAAAATCAAATTAGACAAAATGAAAGCGTATCAGTGCTAGAGGAGAAAATGGGGTATATGGTCAACTTGATGAATCAATTACAAGCACAAGAAGAGCTCTGTAGTACTTCAATTTCAAATTCAAGTGAGAGTTATGAGGGTGATGATGCCATATCTGAATGTAAGGATGAGCTAGTTGAGGAGATTCCCATGGAGAACATTGAAAAGCAAGATCATGTGGAAGAAGAGTTTGCAAAAGTAGAAGAAGAATCTCATCAAAATGAGGATCAAGTGAACAAAGAGAAGTATATGGATGACAAGACTATCACTTTCACCTACCATATACCATCTTTGAACATTTCCCACTTTTGCTTGGAGATGAGCATAAAACACAAGGTAAGCCTTTGTACCACTTTGATTTTATTTATGCTAACCACACTCCTTGTTTTCCCTCTTGTAGCAGGTGGTATGGATCCAAGAGTGAAGAGAGTAATCAAATCATCTTGGATACATTTAATAAGAAGTGTGATGCTCCAAAGGAGAGGTTATGTTGGAAGGACGTGTTTAAAGATTTTAAGATGGGAAAATATGTTCCTTCAATAGAGAGATCATGATACATGGACATTGGGCAAAACATTCTCTCTTTACACACCTGTTTAAACTCCATGTTAGGTAAGTTATGTTCTTGCTGGATCAAATCTTTCATTAAATCTAACATTTTATCTTTTCTTCCTTGCAGGATAAAGATGATCATCACAAGGAAGGATTTGGTGAAGCAGCTCTCAAGTGGACGTATCCACCTTGAACGAGTAAACCGAGATCATGTCAGGCTGAAGACATAAAAACAAGCGCTACTTGGGAGGCAACCCAGTGTCATAAGGGAGTTTTCGATCCTTTAGTTATTTAGTTATTTAATTATTTTGTTTTCTCCATACATTAAATTTCATGTTTCCTTAGATGTTTACACATTAAGGACAATGTGTGATTTAAGTATGGGGGTGCGTGTGTTTTATATATGTGAAAACAAAATTTTGAAATTTTTTTTTTTTTAGAGTGTTTAGTATTTTTAGAATCGTAGGAACCCTTAACTAGTTAATGAGGAATATATCTTTGAAATCTAACGAAAAGATGATCATGAAATTGAGATAAAGTAAGTGAAGATTTTTTGTGTTAATGATTAAATGTGTTAACGATTTTTAATATTATTAACTATTATTATTAGTGTTATTATTATTATTACTACTACTACTACTACTACTAGTATTACTATTATGTCCTAACGTTATTCCGGAGAATTTCTAATTAATGGTATTAATTAAGATTAAAAACTTGTTGTGTTATTATTATTATTAATACTATTATATTTATTACTATTACTATTATTATTATTATCACTATTATTATCCTTATTGTTATTATTATTACATTATTATTATTGCCACTACTATCATCATCATCATCATCATCATCATCATTATTATTATTATTATTATTATTATTATTGTTATCATTATTATTACTATTATTATTATTATTACTACTACTACTATTATCGCTATTGTTATTATTATTATTATTATCACCATTATTATTATTATTATTATTAATATCATTATCATTATTATTACTATTGTTATTTCTATTATTATTATTAGTATTATTATTATTTTGTTTACTCTAACTATTATTATCATTGTTATTATCTCTATTATGATTATTATTTGTAGTATTCTTATTATTATTAGTATTATTACTATTATTATTATTATCATTATCATTGTTATTCTTATTTTCATTATTATGGTTATGGTTATTATTATTATTATTATTATTATTATCATTATTGTTGTTGTTGTTGTTGTTGTTATTAGTACTACTACTACTACTATGATTTCAATTATTATTATCATCATTGTTATCGTTATTACCATTATTATTATTAGTAGTATTCTTATTATTATTATTAGTATTATTAATAATGTTGTTATTAGAATATTGAAATCCTTACTTTAATACTATGAATATTACTAAGACTTACTTTGATTAGTAGTGATTCGATTAACCATCTTGAGAATAATAAT
The DNA here is from genome assembly GCA_039764185.1 of Tamarix austromongolica. Taxonomy (NCBI): domain Eukaryota; kingdom Viridiplantae; phylum Streptophyta; class Magnoliopsida; order Caryophyllales; family Tamaricaceae; genus Tamarix; species Tamarix austromongolica. The sequence continues at coordinate 6,994,596 of CM077810.1, forward strand.
AATAACCCTAGCTTTTAATTATAAACTACTATTATTAATATTAGCTATAATATTAGGCCATGATAGGGGTAAGATAGGAAAATATGGTAATTCTGGTAGAGGGAGATTGACCCATAGTATTTCCCTCTTATAGGTGAATCAAGTCAAAACCCTCAGGAGGCGTAGGAGCGTGCTCCAAGCCCGGCGACGCTTTAGGTAAGGGTGTAGCTAAGGCCACTTGTGTGTTACGTGTCTTCTTGCATTGGATGTCCTGTATGATTATATGTTGTGATTTACATGTTATTATCTTACCTGTTTTATATGTAGTGCGGCTTGGAACCGAGGTACGTCCATGTGATCTCTTCTATTATGTATTAATATGGATATGCTACAAGTTGTGATATGATGTGGCCTTAGGACATGCATGCTGGGGTATTTGATGTGGTGATGTGGGTTGGGGTTGGGGTTGGGGGCATGAAAAAGAAAATTAGGAAATAAAGATAACCAAGGGAAATTAAGTTAGCTAATGGAGGTATAGGAGGAACTAAGGTTTGCATAGGGTGGTTAGAGTTCGCATGGGGACAAACTTTACGTATGGAAAGTTGCCTTGGGGCATGAGGAAGGTAATAGAAGTATCGTTTGGGTGTTTGGGGGCTTCAGGAAAAAAATAGTACGTGGGTCAAAATAAGGGTGCATATGAGACTAGGCTAGAGTTTAAAGGGAAAACCTAATTTGAGTAGGGGAAAGAAGAAAAAGAGAATAAAAAAAATAAGTGAGAATGAGTGGGACATGAAGTGAGGGTGGAACCTAAGGGTCGTGATGTGTAGGGGTGCTAAAATAGTATGGGTTGTGCGAGGTAGAAAAGGATGGGCCACAGAGGCCCAGGGTTTCTGGAGAAAACCCTAGGGGAAGGCGGTGAGTGGACTTTGAGGTATAAGGTGATGAGATTTGACCCACACACTTAGGAGTCGGGTTCCCAGTATAAGTAAGAGTAAGGAGGCGTAGAGGTCTCAAGATATGGGACATGCCTTCTCAGGAGGATAAGTATAGCCGGAGTTAGCCATGCATGTCCAGGGCGGAATCTGTTGAATAAGATATGATAAAATACTAAGCATGTAAAGTGGAAGATTATTGAGTCGGGTCCAGCCGATCCACCGGTTAGTAATAGTGGTTAGGTGTGTTCTGCCCTATAAGTGATGGATCCACCGGCAAATAATAGTGGTGTGGACTTTATCCCGTAAGTGACCGGCCCACCGACAATAATAGTGGGGTGAATTGAGCTCAATAAACACAAACCAGAGTTTGCTAAAGACACTTAAAAGATACTAATTACTTACAGTGGAACACCATATGAGCAGGAACCAGCCGGTCCACCGGTAAGGAATAGTGGTATGGACTATTGTCCCGTAAGTGACCGATCTACCGGCGAATAATAGTGGTGTGGACTTTGTCCCGCAAGTGACCGGCCCACCGGCTAAAATAGTGGGGTGTTCCTGTACTTACATGGATTCAATAAAAGGCCTGGTGTGCATCGACTTCCGATAAAAAGATTAATTAAACAATTAATATGGAATAAGTATATACTTTATGTGTGGCCTTGATCATTTATACGTGGTAGAATTTCTTCATGACCTTATGTACTATATGTATGGGTTTGAAAGTGTAAGTTGAGTATTGTTTTGTATGATTATATGTGCTTATGTGTTGGCCTTAGTTATACGATTACCTTGCTTAGTACGTAGCGTACTAACCACCTGTTTCATTGGTACTTCTCATTCCCACGAGTAGAAAGCCCTTCTGACTTAGTGCAGGGATTTTATCTTCGATGCCTACGATGCTTACGAGGCATCGGGCGGGGCTGAGAGTTGAGCCTGGACCTAGCTTGGGGGTCGAGAGTGATGTGGACGGAGTCCATCCTCCATTTTGTTTTCCCTGTATTACTATATTTTGTTTTATCTCGCTGTATGATGTCCTCTGACATTTGGTACTTTAAAACTATACTTTTGGGATGTACCTTTTGATTTCCACACTCTGATTCTATATGACTCGTGTTTTACTAATAATTGGTGTTTTATTAGTGACTCGTATTTGATGTTATTCTTGTTTAGCCTTAGCACTTAGTACCGGTAGGAGTGAACCGATCTGGTACTAAGTGTGGCGGTAATACCCTCGAGTTTACGACTTTATCTTTTCAATTCTGTTAAAACCTTTTAACTACACGAAATTTTTTAGTAGTAAATTTGGGGGTATTACAGCGAGTGTGTAGGGTAGTTGGTGCAAGTTAGAGTGATTGTAGGAGCCATAAATGGAAGGGGAAATGGGGCATGCGGGGGAGAAGGGCAGGGCTATTTGGCTTGAAGATGAAAGGGAGATAACCAGGGTGTAAGTTGCAAGTAGAGGTGTAGGGTGTAGAGGAGATGGAGGGGGGTAGAGGTGGTTGGGTGCAGGTGGCGAAGGAAGGGTAGAGGAGAAGAAGGAAGAATAAGGGAATTAGGCACGATAGAGCGGGTTAGGAAAAAGGGAGGTGGGCTAGATTGAGGAAGGAAAGAAAAAGAAAATGTGGTGAGTGGACCAAGTTGGATGGGAAAGAAGAAGAAAATGAGAGGGAGATTGGGACGGGCATAAGGAAGGAAGAAAAGAAAGGAGGAGAAAAGTGGGATGGCCTAAGAATGGAAAAAGAAAGGAGAAAATAAATAAAAAAGGAAAAAAGAAAAAGAAAATAGATTTAGGTTAGAATTCAAAGTTAGGTTAAATTCAGGGTTTTAAAATAATATTAATTTATCCGAATTTAGGATATCCATTTAAAAATAATAGATAGGGTATAATTTTTAGTTTAGGGTTGGTTTAAATAATTATAATAATTTATCTAGATTTACAGGTCACAATTTAACAAAACTAATTCAATTAATATTTAAAGGTTAAATTTTTTGGTTCAAAGGCTAAATATTGTAAATTAATGTTATAAAAAGTTGGGGTATTATAATAATAGCATATATTATCATGCATGGAAATTTAGATAAAAGCCTAGTATGTCATAAAATGATATTTTACATATAATCATAAAAGTACATATCACGTATGAAATCATGCATAACACATGAATACAAGCCATAAAGATCAAATATCATTGTTTACAATAATATAACATGTTGTCACCATATTTAACAAAAGAAAGCAAAATCATCAAATCTATAATCTAGAGTTGTGTATCCTTACCTATATACATTGGTCTCTTAGAAAATAATACTCTTAAACTCCATATACCAACACCTTAGGATTACCTAAACAAGATAAGCAAAAATGTTAGGAAAATAATTAAAGACCATCAAGGGATAAGAAAAGGAGAAAAAAAAGGATAAAAGAACAACCAAGGTGTTGTTAGTGTTATGCAAAGTTGGAGTTTCATGGAAGCTAGGCAAAGGTTATGAGATAGTTGTATTGGTGGCTCACGTAGGTAGAGGGATTCTACGTGAGAGGTGGATAAAACTAAGAGGTATTTTAAATGTGGTTTTAAAGTTGGTGGTGTTAGTTGTGTGAAGGGGTGGTGATGATGGGTGTTAGCTACGTAAGGTTCCAAAGCAAGATGTTAGCAGGTTACATTAAGAGGTTAAGAACAATACAAGTTTAGTGCAAGAGAAATATGAACCGACAATAGGAGGAATAACAGGAGTTGGGGTTGGTTGCATGATAACTTTAGAGAATAAAAAAACAATTGAAGAAGGAGGCACAATCAAGCTGGAGATATTGGATGGAGAAGGATAAAATAGGATTATTGTGTTGTGATTTACAATATTACGTACAAATGTAAAAACATGAGGGGTCTTAGGAATAATGTATGATCTACAATTGTCAGGGAGTTGGTGTGATGGCTAATTGCACAACAAAGGTGATTAGTTGAAGTGGTGTGTCGCATAGAGGGTATGGGTGTGAGGTAGAGTGTTTGTCACTTGCATGAAAGAGTGATTAAGTAAGAGATTGGGGTTGTGTGGGAAGTTAAGTATAGTTGGAATTGAACTAAACTAGGTAAAATAGAAATATGTGTGCACGAGAAGGGTGGATATGTGTAAAAGAGAGGGGTAATTGTTAGATGGGCGAAAAGAAAAAAAACAGGTTTTATAGGTTAAGACAATATAATTAAGCCATGATCAAGAGTTAATTAAATATTTTAGGGTGTTCTATACACATTTAGGCAAAAAAATTTAATAACAATTATTGCAATACCCTATTTAGAGACTATAAACCATCGTTATATTTTTGAAACATTTCATTTAGGACTAATTAAGTTTTCCTATAATGTCAACTCGTGTGAACCTCTTTATGCCATATTTCACCTTAAAACTCTTTTAAGTCCCTCTTTTTGTGTGGATATTTTAATTTCTTGTATTTTTCCTGAGTATTATGGACATTTTTTTAAAATACCAAACCAAGTTATTGGTAATTTTTTTTTATCATACTAGTATATCCAAATTGCACTTTCCTTCTTCCATTATCACATGAAATTTATGCAAACCAATCCTAACCTTTCATTTTTTGTTTACTTTGGGTGTGAGCCAATCCTTCTTGGCCCTAATGGTTGGCGTCATTTCCCTTCCTTTAGTGTGATATTTTGGCTTCTAATCTTATGCCTTAACTTTCCTTCATTCTTATCTTATCTTCCAACTTAGGTTTTTCTTTCCTTTCTTTATCCCTTTGGCCATGGGTCTTCTTGTAATTCCTCCCCTTCATTTTGTGGCTCATTTCTTCCTTTATAATTCTTATTTTAAAGTCCTATAGTCTTCTAAGTGCTTAGGTTTAGCCCATTAGTGCTTTCTTAAGCAAATGTGGGTTAACTCTTTATAAATGATGAAGTGCTATTGAGTTTTCCTCTCTTTTGTAATCTAGCTTGGTATCATTTATGTTTTATTTATTATTATTTTGGAGCTTAGGAATATAGTTAGACCTTATAAAATTTTAATAAATAAACTTTACGTGTTTTCCATGATTTTTTCCATGCTTTATTTATTTAGGAGCATAATAGGTTTTGGTTCAAGCATGTGTGTTAAATGTTTTATGAGCTTATTCTTACTTATGAGCATGGATGTATGAATATCATGTGTTCAAGTATTTTCAAGCAAGTGTTTTAATGTTTTGTGTAATTTTGTAGTTCCTTCCAAGGGCATATTCAGGTTGGACAGTGTTATAGGTATCCCTCGAATAGAGTTACAAGGCCTCTAAAAGCTAACCCTAGGGGCAAAATCAACCCAAAAGAAGCCTCTTGCTAGTCCCCAAGGTCTCAAAGCTATTTAGCCTCACTAGTCCTAGGGCTAATTCTAAGTTACCATCTAAACAACGCCACACCTTGGCTACCTATTCGACACCACCCTTCAAATGGCTTTACCCTATACCCCCCATTTTATTCCCCCTATTATCTTAACCTATGTACCCACCTCTATAACTAGGAGGTCCTATAACTATTTATAGCATTTTGCAATCAATATATGCACACTCATTTCACTCTCTCTTCTCTATACATTTTATCCCCAGTCCTTTACCCCTAAAACACATTATTTAACAATATTTAATAACAATAGGCATCATTTGTGGGGAAACTTACAAAAGGTCATGTCTCCATTACAACCCCATCACATACTTGACTTCAGTAGAAATGATACTCTGAGAGAGGACGTAACACCTTGAGTTAATATGACCATATAGGGGCCATCTAGTAGCCACCTGATAGCATATTCATCCCAAAAGGGTTGTGAGGCTACCCTAAAGTGCTTTTGGATTGATTGGTTAGACCCACATATTAATACGAATCCTTTCAACACACCTTTTGCTCGCTCACACGCTTCCTATGAAAATTTCAAAAAAATTTCAAAACATCCCAAGAGGGTCACCCATCCTATAATCACGCTTAATTTTGGATTTCTTAGGTCAAAATCACTTAAAATATGGTACATCACGTTGATATAAGTATTTATATCAATCCTTATAACATTTTGCTTAATTTAAGGGCAATACATTCACCCACACTAATGCAACACTCTCTTTGTGACTCAACCACCGATTGTCTCGGTACAATATATCCCAAGAATCATCCCACTAGATAGTTAAATTGATCATCTAAGTTTAGCTCGTAGTTGTAGTTTTGCTTTGATACCATGTGTAACACCTTAATTCAATATAATATTACAAGAACCACTTGACAGCCACTTGATAGCATTTCGGTCCCAAAAGAGTTGTGAGGATACCCTCGAGCTATTCTAGATTGATTAGTTGGCCCCACATATCAACACGAGTCTTTTCAACATGCTCTATCCTCACTCACCTGCTTTACGTGAAATTTTAAGAAAATTTCCAAAACTTTCCAGGATGATCACCCATACTAAAAATTTCTCTACGGCAAGCATGCTTAACTATGGAGTTATTATAACAGAATCACCAAAATAATGGTATATCATGTTGATGTAAGTAGCCATATCAATTCTTATAATAATCTGCTTAATTTGGAGATATTACAGAGGATCAACTAGTTATTTTTTCCTAACTCCAAGCCATGAACACCAAGCTCCAAGCATCTATCCAATAGATGGTATTAGGCATGCCTACCTTTCTCTAGCAGACCCTTATCTAACTACCCTAATCTTTAGAGTAGTTCTAACCCCTAGGTCCAAGCCTCAAGAACAACCCACCCTTCAAAAGACTTTGGATAAGGCACTCAATCCTTTAGATAAAGAAATAAGAATTAGACTTTACAACATTATAACGCTGGGATAAGGTATTAACTCGATAAAATATTCCCATGCTAAGAGGGGTGAGAAGTGATAAGGAGTAAGAATCTCTAAGCCCCCTTCGAGGCATGACAGGCATAAAAGACATAGTGGTCCCAACTTTTGGTTTAACCGATGCAAGTATGAGATGGAAAGACATAAAGATCATAGGCATGAGGATGGGAGAGGTATGAAAGAGGAGTATGACTCTATTAGTAGAATGATAGATACAAGAGAATCTAGTGCCCTCTATGCCATAAAATACCAAAAAATAAGACATGTTCAACTGATATACCCCTTCACTAGACTTGTATTTGATACCATAACACAAAAGATATAGATTTGACGATTGAGGTATTTGATAACTCGATATAAGATGTCACTTAAATTTCATTATGAACTTGATGTTAGTGGTCGGGGAATTGTGAGGGCACCTCAAGCAAATAATTCCCTAACATTCTAAAGGAACCGACATTGAGATAGTTAAGAAAATTAAAGGTTGAATCAATAAACTCATCTTCCCAAGTCACAATGTCATTGAGCAATTTATGCTTGGAATCACCCCCAAAAGACTCCTTGTTAATTGTGATCATGCAAGGGCCATCAGAATCACTGCAGCCATTCTTAGATTAGTTCAACAAATAAGACCATCAGATTCATAAGTTAGATAATGACATTGCCAAATTGTCCTTATCATGGTGGTTAACCAATAGTGAGTTGGTTGAGTATCTATACTTGGTGAAACACAAGTCCTATGATGCTCTCACGATGAATGTTCATGAGAGAAATGATGCCAATGAAATGGGAAAATCTATTTAGCACCATGATTTTCACTAAATATGATTTTCATTGAAAAATGGTTTAAGTGGAAGCCAAATAAGAAATTTAGGGTGTTACCATCACATCTAAAATAAAGAAGGTATACCCGTTACCCAATTTATGTTGGATGCAAGGTTAAAAAGTAAACTTATACATTGAATAAGTCTAACATACCTCCGAAATGACGCATGATCTCAATCTTTTCAAGTGGGGTTGTCATATTATCCCATATACTACAAGGTTACAAAAAGTGGAAAAAAAAAACATTAAGGAGAAATGGCACAATAGCCTAAGAAAATTTTGTCACATACCTTAACTATTATTGGATAAATCTAACATCAATCCACCATGTACAAAAAGTAGTAGAACCATTATGCTTGCACCAAACCTTTGAAAAGTTTAGTATCAGTACAATATATATATATTGAGGCTATCGTAGTTGTCCCTTTCTAGTATGTTTTGCCTTTGGTGGAGAAAGACATGATCGTAGTTGCATTGGATAAAGATGACATGAATATGGACGTACAGAACTGGGTAAATACTTTGGTACGGTATGTTTTTGGGGATACCCCCTCTTCTAATCAAATTTAAGGGTTTATCCATGCTAATTGGAAGAGTTTTGCTTTTTGCGAGTCATGATGCATTCTTTAGGGTTTTTTATTCAAAATTGAAACCCTAGAGGATACTAGTATTATCCTTGAGAAATAATAAATGTTCTTTAATAGACCATTGGTTTTTAAAATGTGGTATAGGACTTTAAGGATGGAGAAGTTAGCATTACAGTTGGTGCATATTTGGTTGAAATTTTCGAAGTTCCCTCTTGAATATTAGATAAATAGTTCCCTCAATCAAATAGCTAATGTTGTGGGGAACCTTCTATGTACTAGCACCATTACTTTTTTCTAGGGAAAGCGCTTTCTTTCTAAGGGTACTATATACTAGTTAAAGTAGACGTGAAGAATCCTCTCATCGAGTCAATTATAAGCACAAGCCCTGTAAAGAGTGAGGTTATTCAATGCATAGAGTGCGAGTGGAAGCCCCTACATTTTCACTTTTGTGACATAGTCAAACACAATATGCAATCTTGTAAGATATATATGCCAAATGATAGGGGAAACAAGGATACAAGAGGGGAATGGGTTATAGTTATAGACCCCCCCCAAAAGCAAGGCAATTGTTGACTTATTCCGAGGGACAAATTATGACCCATGTGGCTCCACCTTGTAAAGTCTCCATGACCACCAAGAAAGTGACACATGAATCAGGGAATAGTCCCCATGATGGTAGTAGAGGTAATTTTTCCCATGGGATGGAAGTATGCCAAGCCGCTAAGGATATAATGGTAATTAGAAGGAGAGCAACACAAATTTTGAATTACAAGGGGATGAGGTAATGAGTTGGTGTAACTTTGGAACCTGTGGATGATGAGATGGCGAGGTTTGGTTTTACTTCCTTGGATGTAGAGGGAATGTTTAATTATTGGAACATATGTGAATTAAACAAGTCCTAAAAGCACAAGGAGGTCAAGCACTTTTTGTAAAGTTAATAAGTTGTCATTAGTTGTTGTTTTTTTCTTGTAGAAAATAGGGTAAAAGAGAATAAATTTTATATCCACTTTGAATAAACTCATATAGGGTTGGGATATTGTTGTAAACTATGGCCATCATACAAATGGTAGAATCTGGGTTTCTTAGGACTCTAGCGTTTGGCAAATAACCAGCTTTAGTATGTGTGATGAAATACATCTACAAGGTGGGATCAACTTTAAAGTGGCCTTTATTTATTCCCTAAATAGTGGTAGTGGGAAGAGAAGTTTATAGAACTAGATTTAGGGAAATTGTGTTTTGGGGGAGCCATGCATCATACGGGGTGACTTTAATGTGGTCCTCTCCACTAGTGAGAAGTTCCAAGGCAATTTATTGGAATCTAATAATATGCAGGAGTTTAGTGAGTGTTTTTTTGACCTTGTCTTGAGTGACTTTCAAGTTTAGGGATGCTTCTACACTTGGTATAGTAGAAGGATGGGTGAGATGAAGGTTTTGTGTATGAACAAGGCTATGGTAAAATTAAAGCGTATTGAGTGCTTTACCCCGTTAATAGATGAATTTCAGAGTCCTGTGATCTCTAATCATAATCTAATTATTTTTAATCAGAATGCCTCTTTGCCCTAACGTAAAAAGAATTTTTAGTTTTTTTAGGTTTGGGAAATATATGAGGGCTTTCTCCCCATGGTTCAGTGCCACCGGTAGACTTAGGGTTCAAGGAATTATTTACTTTGAATCAATAGGAGGTTGCTGACTCTCAAGGAGGATCTAAGGTAGTTAAACTGAGAGGAATATGGCTCTATTTCAACAAGGGTTATGGTTGCTAGAAAGGATTTTTTGACACTATAAAAATTCTTGTTTGTTGATCTAAGACAAAAGGCATGCATTCGGTGGCTTAGTGTGGTAACTCGAACCATAATTTCTCTTATGCTAAGGTGAATGGGAGGTAGTAGAGGAAAGCTATTACTTTTGTAGTAGACGATGCTAGTAAAGAGGTCAAAATAATCTGGGCGGTCTAGGAGGCATTCATTACCTATTACAAGTCACTCTTGGGTATGGAAGTTGACTCAGTCAACAATTACTTATCTTATTACACATGATCACCGATAGAGTTTAAATACACAAGTTACTAAAGAAAGAGTGAGAGTTGTGAAGTTCTCCATTTGTGATACCAAAACCTTGGGTGTTGATGGTTTTAGTGTAGGCTTTTTCAAGACATCTTAAGATATCATTGAAGATAAAGTTTGGATGGCGGTGAGGGAGTTATGCTTTTGGGTTTATGCCATTTAAGGTTAATGTCACATCTCTTGCATTAGTGCCTGAAAAACCAAATGCTTAGAGGGTCACTAATTTACATTGGTACCTATTATACTATGTTAGACAAGATCATCACAAACATAATAACATTTATATTGGAACCTATCATGCCTACCTTGATTGATCCTTTCCAAAATGATATAATCAAAGGTAGAAGCATTGGTGAAAATGTGATTTTGTCCCATGAATTGGCAAGGAAGTATAAGTCTAAGGAGGTCTCTCCAAGGTGTATGCTTGAGATTAACATTTAAAAGGCTTATGATATGGCTAATTGGCAATTCTTGCATAATATGCTATTACAATATGGTTACCCCAACATTTTTCTCGTTTGATTATGTCTTGTGTGACCATATTTTTTTTTCACGTGCAATGTCATTTTTACAACTCCTTTTAAGGATAAATTAGGTTTACGGCAGGGTGACCCTCTCTTCCATTATCTTTTTATTTTGGCTATGGGTTACTTGAGTAGATGCTTGAATTTGTTACGGTTAAACCTTAATTTTAAGGGGAATCTGATATGTAAGGCATTAGGCACTATAAATTTAAGTTTTTCAAATGACCGATTTTTATTTTGTAAGGGAGACTTTAAGAGCGTGTGGTGCCTTATGGAGGTGGTTAGTCACTTCTCTAAGCTTTTAAGTTTAAGCTTTAACCTAGAGAAGTGCGATGTTTACTTTATAGGGATGTTTGATGTTGAGAAAGGGTGGATTGTCAAGTTGTTGGGTTTCCAAGAGGGTATACTCCCTTTTACCTACCTAGAATACTCTTGACATCAATAAGGGTTACTACTTCTCATTTTCAACCTTTGTTGGAGAAGGCCATGTCTAGGCTGAGGTACTGAATCAATATTTACCTCTCTTATCCTAGGAGGCTACAATTGATCAAATCTACGTTGCTTAGTCTACATCTTTACTTTAGTTAAGTTATCTTACTCCCGAAGAAGATTATCTCTATATTCTTGAGCTTATGCAAGTGCTTTCTCTAGTCTGGTAAGTTGGCAGATACTAAAAGGGTCTTGATCTCATAGAAACAACAAGTGTGTTATCACAAGGATGAGGGTAGGCTATGCATGTTGAAAATGAGGGCATGGAACTCTTATACCTAGGGGAAATTACTTTGGAACCCATGTAGTAAGAAGGATAATATCTAAGTCAAGTGGGTTCATGCTTACTATCTCAAAAAGGTGGGGTTGTGGGATTATAGGCCCACTTCCTATACTTTATGGTTATTTCAAATAATTCTCTCAGCTACAACACTTTATTATGTAGTGTTAGAGGTAAGGTGATGTTTAAGTGATCAAACAAACCTACGAGGATGTTAGCCTAAGTAACAAAAGAGGAGGTGGTCTAAATTGGTATGGCATCCTCTGGTCTTGCCTAAGCATCAATGAGGTTGCGAACGAGATCTCTACTTTTGAATATGGGTATGGTGCTTGATGGAAGTTTTATTTTCTATCATAAATAGTTAGAAACTATTAACCAATTATTTTTGAGGTGTTTTTTTACCGTTGGAGTTTGGAAGAAAAAAATTGATGATGAGATGGGCAAAGGGATGTGATCAAGGGATGGGAGGATGAGGTTCATATGCTGATAAGCAAATTAATACAATGTCCTCAGAAAAAGAAGGTTATTTGGACCCTTTTTACATCTTATTTAGCAACTAAGTGGCATGAGAGGAATGCGAGAGTGTTTTAGAATATTGATAGGGATGGAATGACTATTTTACATGTAATTGTTCATATCGTGGCTAGGAGAATGCCTGGCCCGCATTTCAAAGTGAAATATGGTAGGTGGTCTAGTTTGTTAGATATCAATGTTGGCTAGAAGTTGGATTGTACCGCACTTTTCTCCTAGTAATGATAATTATTACTTATAAAAAATACATAAATAATTATCATCCCATTTGCGTGATCACACAAAATTTAGTTATTAAGAGTTTTAATTCGGCCGTGTCTAACTCTTCATCACCAACACATAAATATCATAACATCATTGCAATTTGGTGTTGACAAAGAACACATCAAACACAAACTAATGTGATATCACACCCACCACACATAGTTAAAAATTACCAACATCACACACTAAATTATACCTATCATAAGGGCTTCAATAATATATAAAATACTACACCCGCCTAACATGGTCATAACAATACCAATGGGGCCTTATACATAAGTTATCTCACTCATCCATCTTAGTCATTGATGTCATGTCAGCTTGCACAATAACCCCGCCCTTAAAGTATGCATATACCCTATATATCACAAGTCTAATATTGAAGAAAATTATCGAGTGAAAAGTAAAATACCACAAGGGTGAGTCACTTATTAACTCTCGTCCAACTAACTCGAGATCTAGAGAACATATGCTTGAATGAACTCTTAAATCCAATTATAAATTATTAGCTTTTAGGATAATACTGAATAAAATCCAATCAATTCATTATTAGCATTTATAATAACACTTAATACAATTCAATTAATTCATTATTCCATAATGATGTTTGGAATGATAACACTTAACACAAATGATCTATGATTATTAATCATTAGGGATGTTTATAGCGATAATGTTAAACACAATCTAACCATATCCATTAATTCAATCTAGTTATGCCAAGCCAAAACCATAAACAAAGGTCAAGACTAAGGCTCATGCATATGGTCAACCCTGTGGATAAATCTCAAAATCATCAAAACCATCCCATGAAACGAACTAACCAATCCCACAAACCAGTAGAGCGGTTTGAGAACAATCCCAACAAGCAAACAAAAAACTTTAGACAAAATCGTTCATTAGTTAAACTAACTTACTGGTTAAGCCCTTAATTAGTTAATTGGTGCAAGTCAATAGCAAATATATAAATTTCAACTTAAGTAGCTAACTAGTTGGTCAAAATTAAGGATAACAATTCTCTCTGTGAGTTTGGGCCCTTATAAGAGATTTCCTTATTACACTCAAGGAAATATATTGGGGATTTGTTTAGGGATGATAAGGGGAAGGGTTTGGAGTCCCCATCCCTATACTCATCTGGTATTATATATATATATATATATATATATAATAATTATAGGTTTAATTGTAATGAATAATCCCCCCCCCCACAGACTCACCCCTTTCACTTTCAAACTTTATTCCAAATGAAACAAATAACCATCCCTAACCTATTATCTCTAACCCTCTACCCCCTTCGATATCACTAAAACCTAGCTTTAACTACAAGACAGCAAACTTGCCCATCCACCCAAAGTGCATCCAGGGGCTAGAGCACTTGACACTTCACAGTTCACTCTGTTGTTCTTCGTCATTTAACCATCATCTTTAGATTAAACTTGACCCTTCCTTGCATGGTCTCGTTGATCATTCACTTTCTTCAATTTATTCACTCTCCATTGCTAGTTTCCAACTTTAGGATTCACACAAGTATTGTTACACACGTCTTTAATCAATTTGGCTATTGTATACATTTTATTTTGGATATTACTTATTTTGAATTGCTATTTTAGATTTAGCACAACTTGATTCTCCTCCTCCACTATTTACAATTTATACTATTTTGAATATTTAATTACTAGTTTTAGATTATAAGTATTAGTGTTATGAATAATTATGCTCATGGATTGTTAGGGTTTGTCTTAAAACAAAATTTTTAGCTTCTCAAAAGTCAAAAATGGAATTAAAATGTTAACAAGAATATAATTTATTGTGATATTGTTGCATAATGAACCAGGATCAGTGTGTTGACTAAAGAATAGATATGATGAACCATGATCATACTTTACTGGGGAAAAAATTAGGTTAGTTGAATTTTTCCAATTCATACATAATACACATATAATCTCTTTGTTGTGGTTGATATGCACAAAAAGTGTTGCAAATATAATAGGTTATTTGGTTTGTGATGAATTGGGCATTAGTAATTTGACTCACCTCTATTTACCTCATTTGGAGAGAGAAATAAAAATTTTACCTAGGTAAATGAGGATTCAAATATCCCCTTCTTATTTACCACAATTCCCTTCATTTTTATTAACCTCTTATTTGGAGTGGAGGAAAAAAATAAATAAAAATTTTACCTAATTGTACAAAAATATTCACACCCGAATATTTGTTGCGGATGGAACTTCTCTATCTAATAAAAGGATATAAGTGTTTTTTTAACTTTATTCACCTTAATCTAAACTAAATTAAAACAACATTCACTCCAATTAATCCAAGTTATATTAGTATCATTTAAATAATATTTTAAAACATTCATCTTGATTAACCTTCGTTTCTTTCACGAGGTTAATTTTTAATGTTTACTTTTGCTAAATTCATTTATATACAAATGAGGATTCACCTAAAAATATGGATAGAATCCTCGAAAATTCATGACCAAGCATTTTTTATAGCAATTATTTTTACCTTTTTCCTCTGCAATGATTGGGGTTCATGTTCAAATATTTTGATAAACTCTCAAGCGTTAAAAGATCCTGTAGTAATATACCCTTGAAAGTGCCGACACATTTTTGTCTTTTCGATGTTTCTGGTATATGATATCTTAGAAAGTTGAAATAGAACCTAATCGACTATAAGCATGCGGTTCATAGGTCGATGTGGATTTTTTCATAGTACTGCCATTTTATTAAATTGATTATTGGTCTTCATTGGACATGGGATGGTATGTAACTTGACAATCTTAATAGGACTATTTTAGCACGTCCTTTTTACATGATTTTCGTATGGTGGTCATTCAGATCTCTAAGAAAGTGATTATTTGTCATACTCATTGGGCTCTACTTTTTTTTGTATAAATAGGTATTTTTGGTTACAAACCATACTAATGGATACACCTATTGGTAAGAGAGTTAAATTTGGAACAAAGCTTTGGCACATCTATCGATTGTTCACCAACAAACTAGAAATTACGTTATAGTCTTTATTATTTCCAGTGTCTTATAGTTTTTGTGCGAGGGCATGTGGAGTTATTAGCACTTTGATTTATTTTCTTAATTTTTATTAATACTTTAAATGATAAATTTTGGGGGGTCTTAGCCCATATAGCATATTCTATGCTTTGTTTATATATGTTGCTAGATAAATGGTGTCAATAAAAAAATGTTATATAATTGTAAATGCATCAACAAACACATTTTGTGTTTGAAGGCATTCTTATTTTTATTTTTTAGGTCTTGTGATCAAAGTATTCCTTGATGGAGTTTATATTACCTAATAGATATGGTTTTTATTTATGTGCTTGAAAATATGGTTCTTATAGGATATGCTGCATAATAGTTGTTTTGTTGATCCATATTATTTATTTACAATAAATAAGGCCAGCAAATGGCATGAAAAGATGTCCTCTTAGGGGAATAAGTTTTAGGTTTTGTGTTTCAAGGATAATGTTTGGGGATACAATTTTAGATCTAGAGATAGGAATTTTGGTGGAGATTAGGACAGGTATGTGGTTTAACGTCACACAACAAATCCCTAATAAGAAATTTTTAAAGAACAAAATAGGTTTTAGAATTAATACTAATTTCATATTTGAAGATGGGGATAGGGTCTTCATCCCATTACCATTCCTAGTTAAAATCAACAGACGTCTATACTAGTTGGACTATTTTATCCACTACCAGTTGGTTAGTTTCCTTAAAGATCACATATATCATGCGAATCAAACTCATAAAATTCTATACTAACCTAAACACCTGCGGCATGATTTTATGCTAATAATATTCATAAAACCAACATGATAACACCATGGAGAATTCTTGAGTAACAACCAAAATCACCGTTCATGCTATTATCACCAAGATCATGTTAAGGTCAAAGGGACTAAAACATGTAAATTGTCTTTCTTTCATGATTACATGAATCCAACATAAATACTTAAATATAATGGGAATCATACTTTAAATGATCATGCTTGAGATTTATTCAACCACACACAAAAATAAAAATTAAGGAAACACATAATGAGCATCCAAGCACAAGTCACTTATCTAAGGTAGTTTCAATTTTCCTTAAGCAATAATCTTCTGTCATAAATAAGAAAAATCCCCTAGCTTGATGGTCTGCTACAAGTACTTATTGATTATATTAAACAATCAAAGTTATACTATTAATAAATATCCTTTAAAACCACACAAGCCTAAAGAAAACAAAGAAAAAAGAAGAAACATGTCTCAAACTCTAGTAGCGATTTTAATCAAGTTATAAAACCCTATACTTGCAAGAGTACAAGACCAAGTAGAAAGGGATAAATAGGGTATTGAATCCCTAGGGAACGGTAGATTAAATTAATCCTAATGTCTAGTAAATCAATCTTATAAAAAGAATAATTTGAATTGATTGGTAAAGATAAACTAATGACATAAAATAATAAAAATATTAAATTGAACTGCAGGCTTGAATTGGATTGATGCAGGTAGGAGAACTTTAGGAAAGTTGAATCCACCTCTATTAATATGACTAACAACTTAATTAGAAAGATAATTAATTGGTTTTCTTGAGCACTCTAACTACAAGCCGAGATAAACTCACAAAGAAAGATAATTGTGATTAATTAATTGACATAAACCATCTTACTAAAGCACAGAGTATTCAATTATTAAATTACACAACGTTAAACACCATTGTATAACATTATACCTTGAACCAAAAGAACAAAGTATGTAAATAAAATAACCAATTAAGCCAATAAATAATTCTATAATAAGTACTATCAACTCAAATTGATAAATATTGATAGACCGAATAATCTTCAAGTTTTGCAATCATCAAACCAAAATTATTTCTCAAGCAATGAAATTATTAAATCATGCTAGTAGGGTCTCATGTATACCCTAGATTTAAGCAATTAGATATTCGTAATTAAGGAAATCATCACCCAAAATAAATGACAACGTGATTGAAATTCTAGCTGGTACTCGAGCTTCACTGCCTTCCACTGTTCGTCTGTTCTTCATTGAATTTCCCTAACCTTACCATCCTTTGTGATCTTCCACTGCTCCTTTTCTTATACTCGTTTCTATCTTGCGGCCCAACAGAGATCAGATTCCCTCCATGAAATTTGCAAAATAAAGTTATATTTTTGGAATTTTAGATCAACTTATTATCAATTCATAAGCTGCATGTGGGTTTTGTTCTTCAACAAGCAAATCCATTCCTCCTCTATCGAGTAATTGACATAAAACTTTGACGTATAAGGTTGTATTTGTAATGTGTGGACTTAATGTGTCCTTCTAAATACTGGTACTGTTTGCTTAGAATTAGTGTGAACATTAGTAAACAAGTTTTAATCTCCTTTTCTTCTTTTACTACACATTATTACTACCTTCCAAGTCATTGAGAAAGTATTAATGGAGTATTATAAATGAAGAACCTAACTATATAACACATAATACCCATTAATCTAATTACTATACAATAAAAACACAATAACTAATACCGACTAATAATATTTAGGGACTTAACAATTAGATGTAAAGGGATTAAAATATATAATATTATGCATTTGTTAAAATCCTCCTAAAATTTCAAAGCCAAATAGGAGGAAAGAAAGATGTTATTTAAACCTTTTCAAACTTTAACACTCCCTTGATTAAGGAAAGGGAAAAGAGGAGAGAGTTAGAATAAGGAGTAAAAATAAGAGAAATAAAGCTTTGACAGTGAAGGATGAAGAGAAAGAGAGCCCCTGCTGCGAGAAGAAGAGAAAGTGATAGAAGGAGAAGGAAGAAGAGGAGCAAAATGCAAATAAGGAGGATGAATGAGGAGGAGGAAGACCACCAACACAAAGCATGGCAGAGAGGGAAGGAGAGTTGACTATGGTAAAGGGATGGTAGAGGGAAATGATAAGAGAGGTAAGTCAGTCTCGTGATGGGGTAAAGGAGTATGGAAACGAAATTGGCCTAAATCAAATCAAGGATATCAATAACACTTGTAGGCTGACATAAGAGAAAGGTGAGGAGACAGGTAGGTGAGACAAGTACACTTAATATGCCTCTAGGAGATTTTTAACTACATAAAATGAAATAAAGTATTGACTATTATGAAAATAATCTCACGACACTCAAATATGCTTATTAGCATGTAAAAACAATAATTATAAGATTTCACAAACATGTGAAAAAGATTTAAATCAAAACAAGGGATATACATTAATGCTTAAAAAAACTAGTTGTTTGGTTTGACAAAACCAAATGTCTAGCTAGACCAATTGACTAACTTATCTATACTAGTTAGCTAGCTTTTCTCAAATGAAAAATATGAGTTTCGAGATGAACCAATTGACTAGTCTTGGGTATGATCTGTAATACCCCGTATTTTCGAAACCTAATTTTATTAAGCCTAATGATTTTATTAGCGTAATTTGATGTAAATATTTAATTATTTTAATTTTGATTCGTTTTATGGATTTATCGACGTTTTCGAATTCATATTTGAATTTAATTAATCGTTGTCGTTGCGAACCATTTTAGATGAATTCGTTCACGACCATGATTTTATTATATTCTTATAATTTCGATTTTCGGTTAAAAATATATATTTCCATTCTTTCTCGTGTTTTGATTTTTAATATTTTAGATTCGTTTCCGATTACAACTTCGTCGTGTGATTACGACTTTATTTTGGAGTTATACTTCGTTAACGAGATATATTATTTAAATTATAAAATTTCGGTTTAAATAGTTAAAGTTATTTTAATAATTTTATCCGTAGAAAATATTTCCGACTTTAAATTTATTCGTTTTTAAAAATCGTTAATATGTTCGGGAAGTTTTAAATTAAAAAGATTTTCGGAGTTTATTTGTGAATTTCTTTCCGGAATTAATTTTCTTCCGTTTTACGATTTTTGGTTTACGGAAAATCGATTTCGGGAATTATTTAAATTAGTCTCGATTTATTAGAATTTAATTTAAATATTTACTTTTATGCTTTTAAATATTATTTCGAGGTCTTACAATATATTTCTGTAAATAATACAAATTTTTATGTTCGTTGGTAAGTTTTTTCGAAAATGTTTCCGAAATTCTTTATATAGCCTTTTTATTAATTTTTAGCTTTCGGAACCTTACGAAATAATTTTTCGTTTAATGAATTTTAGATAAAATCTCCCAATAATAATTTTTAAGCTTATAGTATTTTATTTTATATGAGTATTGGCAAAAAAAAAAAAAAAAAAAAAAGAACCTACCCGACCGGTGCTCGACCCCCCC
Organism: Tamarix austromongolica; assembly: GCA_039764185.1. Classification (NCBI taxonomy): domain Eukaryota; kingdom Viridiplantae; phylum Streptophyta; class Magnoliopsida; order Caryophyllales; family Tamaricaceae; genus Tamarix; species Tamarix austromongolica. Next base: position 7,014,212 of record CM077810.1, read on the forward strand.
TCTTCTTTCCCTTTCTCTTCTCTTCTCCCATTCTCTCCTTCCCGACCTGCTCTCTGTTCTCTGCGCCAGAAACCCCAGCCCCGACCTCCTTCTCCCCAGCTCCTCGCCAACCACCGCCGGCCACAACGAGCGACGCGACCGACCACCGCAGCTGGCGACGCCGCGCAGCAGCAGCGCCGCAACCCACCGAAGTAGGAGCAGCAGCAACGGCCGAACGCTGCAGCAGCGACGAGCAGCAATGCAGGCTGCGCCGCCATCGCCCGGTCACCGGCGAGCGTCACTGACCACCGGCGAGCCACCTCCGGTCCCCGACGAAGCTTCTCCAGCCTTCCTTTGCTCCGATTTCGTTGATTTTCGTTTGGTATAAATATCCGAAAACCCTAATATTAATTTGATTAATTGAGTGTGATTTAGCTTGTGATAAGCTAAATTAATTGTTGTATTATGTATATATGTGCTGTAAGATTGATTTGGATATGTTAATTGTATGGTTTGTGTTGAAAATTTGGGAAATTGAATTTTAGGCCGGGTTATGCCCAAATTTTTCGGATCCGTCCAATTTGGCGATTTTGGATAAATTGATTATACAATATGATTTTAAATGTATTTAATTTCATGTCGGAACCGTCAATTTGAGAAATTTATACGGAATCAATCGGAATTTGATTTCTAGGTCAAAATTCGTGTGTATTGAAATTGGGTTGCGTAATTGAGTCGTTCCTCTCAATTGATTTTACAATATCGTTTGAAATGTATTTAATTTCATATCGGAAGTGTTGATTTGGGAAAATGGTACGTAATTAATCGGAATTGGATTTTTAGGTCAAAACTCTTACGGGACTAAATCGGATTATGTAATCGTGTTGTTTTATTCAATTGACTATATAATTTACATTAGAATATATTTAATTACATTTCCGAACCGTCAATTTATATATTTTAGCAAGAATTGATCGAATTTGCGTTACGGGCTCAAAAACCCTAATTGTACTAAATTGGGCATTTCTTTTAGCGGTTTTGATCAATTGATTATTTGATATGTTATAAAATATGTCTAATTGCATTTCTAAATATTCAATTTAATTAAATTAATAGAATTCAACCGAATTGCATTTTCGGGCCTAAAACCCTAGATTTCAAGTGAGATTATGAAATTTGTTATGTGTATAATTGTTTTTTCTAAAATTAAATTTGTAGAAATAGTTGAAATGATCCTAATTGCTTTCTAATACCTTTAATTGGAATAAATTGATTTGAATTATCTGAGTTTGTGTCGTGGGCTTTAAAACCCTAATTTTGAAAACGGATCGTCTTGAATTGGTTAATCGGAAGACTATTTTGTTAAAATTAATTATCCAGATTTATCTAAAATTAGTTTAATTGTGTTTTAAAACTATCAATTTGAGGTAATTGAAGTGATTTGGTCGATTCGTAGTTTAGGGATTTAAAAACCCTAATCTTCGGGGATTGTTTTATAAATTGATTTTGCTGTGTGTCTTTTATCTAATCGATTTTTGTCTTTGGGTTTTAAATCATTTGATTTATATTTTAGTCTTAAATCTTAATAGAGCTATGCTCTTGAGTCCTAAGTTTTGGACACGTTTTCCAAGAAAGATCATTCGTATTCGTTTGTATTTATTTAATTATAATATGTGAATTATTAATTGATAAGATAGTTTCTAACCTAGTTCCGATTTCTATCGGCGATCTAGGAAAACTTTCTCGTGGATTGTTGAGCCTTCGATAGCTCTCTCTCATTCTCAATTTGCTTAGCTAGCTTCGGATTGAGGTAAGTCATTACTTACCTTTACTTATGATAGAATCTGGATGTATTTCTGTTCCGAGTGGAAGGTGATGACTATGCTTATTGATCATTTAATCCTGTCCAGTGTATGCTGTTTTCTGTGTGGTAATTTTATGTATGTATGAATTCATAGCCTCAATGCCAATGTGTATTAATATAACACTTGAATATGGTATGTATTTGAGTATGTGAATGGTTGAATCTTGATTGAAATTATATGATACCCTATGCTGTATCTTTATGCCATGGAATTATTTATGTGGGCCTGATTTTACGGTCGGCTAAAATTATTGAATAAGATACTAATTATTTAAAGTGAAAGATCACGTGAGTTGGGCCGAGGTGTAGGTTCCGTTCCACCGGACGATAATAGTGGCTCGGGTGTGTTGTCCCCGAGAGGTGAGTCAAGCCGTTCCACCGGTTCAGAATAGTGGCTCAGGAGCGTTTTGCCCTGAGAGGTGTAGAGTCCGTTCCACCGGACGATAATAGTGGCTCAGGTGACTTGTCCCTGAGAGGTGCTTCAGTCTGTTCCACCGGATTAAGAATAGTGGGGCCCTATACTCATCGTGAAAAAGAATATGGTATGAATTAAGTAATGAATAAGACACTAATTATTTAAAGTGGAAGATTACGTGAGTTAGGACCAGGTGTAGGATCCGTTCCACCGGATGATAATAGTGGCTCGGGTGTGTTGTCCCCGAGAGGTGCTTCAAGCCGTTCCACCGGTTCAGAATAGTGGCTCAGGAGCGTTTTGCCCTGAGAGGTGTAGGATCCGTTCCACCGGATGATAATAGTGGCTCGGGTGTGTTGTCCCCGAGAGGTGCTTCAGACCGTTCCACCGGTTTAAGAATAGTGGGGTCCCTGAACTCATCGTAAATAAATAAAATTAGATGTAATAATGATTATCATTGGATTGTTAGATTGGTGTTACTTAGCATGCTATCGTGATTTCTTGTACGCTTGTATCTTATGTGTTTTATGCTTCTTTCCATGAGTTTGGTAGTATTGATTTACTCAGTACCGGACCCGTACTGATGCTACCTTGATTGAATGGGTCCTGTGATGATCCACTGATGGTGGGGAGCAGATCTCTTGTGCAGGTTTCAGTTCGAATATTATTTTTGGGTGGAAGACTTGACTTGAGAGAGTAGGCAAATCCGAAATTTAATCTATCGGGTTTTGTCTCATATTAATTGTATTTGTATTTAGAATTCTCAAGTATTGTATTTAAAATTCAAGGGTATTGTAATTTAACTTTCAATTTCTCGTACTCTGATAAGCTTTTAAAATTCGGATTTATTTCACAGGTTCCGTTGATTGATTCAGCGATGATTTATTTAGTGAATTGATTCACTTGCCATCTGCCTGTGGATATCTCATTGTGGGAGTTTATCCTTATGGCATAGATGTTTGAAATTTTGTTTGACAGGTTTTAGCCTTGCATCTAGCATGAGATAGATGGTGGACATTTATCTTGTGTTAGATGTGGCGGTAACATTCCCCAAATTCTCTTCTGGCTTCCGCTTTATCCTTTCAGAAATTTTTTTTTTCAGGAGTGAAATTTGGGGGTGTTACATGATCACTTGATTAATCTTTTGGAAGCTGACAATTTCAATCTATTTCCATGTTCTTCCCAAAACCAAAATCATGTTATTTGTATTGAATATAATTTCAAGCACATCTGAAAGATTTTAGAAAGGATTATTACAATTATATTATATGATTAATGAGGTAGTATTTAGTTTACTACAAATTTTGATATATGTATAATTTTATATCTATATATCAACATAATAATATATGATCTAAAGTATTTGATAACAATAAAAAAAAATTTAAGCAATTTTTTCTTAAAATTATTTATTTCAATTCTCATATTTTTTATCTAGTAAATAAATAATGTATATGTTAATATATTCCAAAATCCTAATTGAAGTTATCTTCATTAAATATTATCCTGATTAGTTACATTATATATCTAATGTTAATTTTCACATATGATCTTACTTAATTGATATATTTTACTCTAACTTAAAACTCAAATCTTAACTATCTAATCATAAATTTATGATAATAGATCAAATTAGATTTTTTATTATTTGGGAATTTAAATTTTTCCTCAAAAATTTTTATCATGATTTTATAGATTTTAATTTCCTCATAAAAATTAATTAAGATCCACATTTAATGAGATATTTATTCTAATTTCTATTTTTTTATTTTTTCCTTTTTCCTATAATAAAATATGTCAATATTGATTACAATAATAACATTAAATTTTCCTACTCTATCAATTCTCACCCTTCCAAATCCCTATTGTACTAATAATTTCTTTAAAAATCCTAATTTCTAGATTTTTTAAATAATTTTCTCCCTTTTAAATCCCAATGATAATAATAATTTCAAATTTTTCTTAAAATTTTTAGATTGATCAATTAACAAGCTATTTATTATAATTTTTTATTATAAAAACATAATAGAATATTTCTTTGTGGTACACCTAAAATATTATTTTTATTTGTAATAATTTAATTATTTTTAAATAATAACTTTATTAAAATTTTATACACTATCAATTTCCTTCCTTCCAAATTTCAATAGCAATTATGATACTGATAATTTTATTTTATTTTTGCTCATTTTTCAAACTATGACCAAATTAAATTTTATATCCTATAAATTTTCTCCCTTTTAAATCCCAACATGAATAATAGTTACATTTTTTTTCTCACCATTTCTTAAATAGTGATCACATTAAATTTTTCTACTCTGTCAATGTTCTGCCTTCTAAATTTCAACAATACTAATAATTTAAAATTTTTATCATTTTGTTTTTTTAAATAGTGATTAAATTTAATTTTCATCCCTATCAATATCAACCCTTCCAAATACCAATAGTATTAATAATTCTAAAATTTTATTGTAATTTTTAGAATTTTCCAAGTTTTTCTCCTCCAAATCCCAATGATAGTAATAATTTTAAAGTTTTCTCATGATTTCTTTAGTTTTCTTTTCTTTATAAAAACCCACATCCAAACCTTTGGATTAGATAAACTAAAGAACACTTGGAATTAAGTACAAATCTACAATTTGTTTTGTTTTTACGATCAAGATTTCATTCTCCATTTATTAAAAATACAATGACATATCCTTCATAATCTATTTTGCTATAGTTTAACAATTCCTTAAAATTTATTTTACTTTGCTAGTCTTTTAATTAATGCTTATTCTACTTAATAATTTTCTAATTTATTAATTTAAAAATATTCCTATCATTTATTTATAATAACTCTATGGTATAATTTTTTTTGTTGATTATTGGCATTATTGATATTTATTTATTATTTGGTATGCATATAAGTTATATTAATTTCACCAAGTAGCTACTGTAAAGAATATGTGTTAATTACAACTTTTTGAAAATAATTCTGTAGTACATTTATTTTTAGACATATCATATTAATCACAAATATAAATTATGTAAAAATCACATTGGCATACAAAAAGGAGACACAAAAGAATTAAAAAAACTTATGTGTATGCTAAAACATGGAAAATGTCTAAATATATATATAATGCTTCAAGAATTGTATAAATTTTACAAAAATAATAATATTTCTAAATTCATGTAATGTAAGACTTTTACACAATACATAATTTTGAATATATAAAATCACACACATGCACACACATGTATATACGTATGTATGTAACTATTAAATTCATAAAATAACATTAAAATCCTAATAAGTTTCTATAATGACATATGTCTTTAAATATTTCATTTAAATTTATAGTAGTATATATATGCACCAAGAGATTTTTTTTTTGAAAATTCTAAAAATTTGTAAGTTAATTAACTAGAATAAATCTGGAGTTTCATAATTCAATATATATATATTGAGAAATAAAAAGTTATGAGATAATATTTTACATCATCGTTCATTGCACAAGATTAGCAAACTAGTAACTTAAGAAAATAATTTTTTAGATCATTTACCTTTTCCATGAAAATATTGATCGTAATCTCTTAATTTTTTAAAATCTCTTAATTTATCAATTCTTGACTGGCATATAAATAATATTTGTATCAACACCTTTCGTATTCATAATTAATGTTATCCTAATTATTTATAGCATGTATATAATGTTAGTTTCCATATATGTTCTTTATTAGTTAGTATATAATACTCAAAACTAAATTGTAAAACATTAATTTGTTTAATGAATACCATATAGAAGAAAAATGAGTTTATCGTTAATAATGACATTTTTTTTGTAATTTTAAATTCTTTGTTTTAAGTAATTTTTTTACTTCCATGTATCACCATTCTATATCATTGTATACGGAAGTTCAACATGACTTGTTAAATAATTCTACGTGTACACCGTATCTCTATCAACCATTAACCTATATTCAATTAATATAAATATTATAAATATAAATTTTCAAGCTAATATTATTATACATGTAATTGTTAAAATTATAATCATAATATATAACTATATTAATTGTTTAAATAGTAGGCATTAGTGATATAGTATCTTGGATTTTTTGAACCAATAAATATGTAGTAAAATAATAATCCATGTCATTGTGTAGTAGAAGAAAATCAAATAGTATAATTGTGGTTATTGTGACCAATTTACAAATTATCCATTTATAAAGCAATGATTATTATATAATAGTTTAATATTTACCTTGATATAGAGCGGTAATTATTGTTATTATTATTATTATTATAGTTATGATTATAAATATTATTATATTAGGAGATAGTAATTATGATTGTAGTTAACATAATAGACATGATTGCTTAAATATTGATTGTCTAGTTTAATAAGCTGATCACATACTACCCATAGTGTTGGTGATTTTCTTATATGTGTTGGTGATTATCCTACAAAAATTAGTGATTATCTACTTCGTATTTTTTATTTACCTAAACTTTAGTTCACATTCCCTTTTATTCTTAAACTTTAAAATTTACAAAGATACCTTTTTCCTTTTTAAAAAAAAAAACATATAGCTATTCAATGCACTTTAGTACATTTTGGAATATACTCCTAAGCACATCTTATAATTTACCATAAAATAGGCATGATAAATAATTTATTAAATAATATAACTTTTGATTATTTTTAATATAGATTGTCACATACTACATGAAATACTTTCCTTATTAGTTACATTATATATCTAAAGTTATTTTTTGTATATGATCTTCGTAAATTACTAAATCTTACTTAAGTTTCAAATTTATATTTAAAGTATTAATCCCTTTAATAAATCGTATATCTAATAACACCTCAAATTTTAACTATAATTTTTTTGCTTGTTTTAAAATGCAAAATGAAAGCTAAAATAAGAAAACAACAAATAAAACTATGACATTTATTTTGAGAAGAGGTATGCTCGTTCACTTGTTCAATGATAGATGTAAGGCTTGGAATTAAAATTAGACTCTTTATAGATTACAAAATTTCAACAAATGTTCATTAAATCATAACATTTTGACGTGAACATATATAAGAAGGCCCGGTAAGGGATATAACATTAGAGTCCTTACTATCCGAGTAAAGCCCAAAACTACATAAAACAACCCAAATCTCCACACCAAAACCACTAAAAATTAATATATTTAGTACAATAGTATGGATTAAACACACCTAACAAAGTGTAAATAGTATGCGAACATAACCATAAAGCACACAAAGGTGCAAGACACATGCATAGTTAACATTTATATACGATAACATCAAATCATGCATAATTCATTGATTAATATACAATAATACCAATCTATCTCAACCATTAATAAAAAGGTAATAATCCCCAAATCATAAGATAATTCCCAACACAAACTAATCTCAATAATCCAAGGTTAATATTATTAAGGAAACCACAACCCAATACAAGTCTCAAATTATACTCTGTAATAATTGCCGAGGATGAACCAACATGATGTTTATTGTTTACACCAAATAATTCAACATAAGTGTAATTAACCAAACATGAGATGACCAACCGAGGTAAATAAGAATTCAACATACACCAATCTCAAGTTCAATTATAAAGACTTTATTAGGGAAACCAAATTGATGAATTCAACTCAACCTTGAGAGGAGTACAATATTATAATCCAAGGTAATGATGGTAAGTGATGAATCAACAATCAAATCATTAACTTACAAGTTAGAAAATCAAGGAAGACACATGATATAAAGTCATACATACAGAAGACCTCAACACCCAATTCATTAAGTATGTGCACCCATTATAGGATTATAAATATTTAAAGTGGGCCCTTTCACCCAAAGATCCAGCTATACACTCATGGGCCTAAGTATGAGGTATGAGATTTCATTTTCAACTTAAGTTATCTTTTACTTTAAATGATTAGTGTTGATTCAAACCAAAGAGATAATAAAATCCACACATAACAATTACTCAAGTTCTCAACCACTTTAACCACCCAGGGTCACAAACAACTAGCCATGAAAGGCATTGACCACTCAAGATTAAACAAATAACTAGACATGAAAGGCATTAACTACTTAGGATTAAACAAACAACTAGCCATGAAAGGCCCTGACCATTTAGAGTCAAACAAATAACTAGTAACGACTGACATCATAGTGAAAAAAATAACCAATCATGATTGAAATCATAGTCAAACAAACAACTAGCCATTAACAATAGGGCAACAACCCATAACCTCACAAAAAAATGTATAGCCATAATAGGCTGATGTTAGGTAATAAGCCATAACCCCACAATAGAGAATATCTAGCCATAAAAGTCCGAGGTCAAGTAACTAGGCATAACCCCACAACAAATACCCATGAAAGGTTGAGGTTAGGTAAAAAGCCATGACCCCATAACGTATAATCAATTTATTCCAATTTTAATCCTTTAAACCCAATTATTCAAAAGTCACTATAAAGTCAGCTACAATTATTATGGTAAATTGTTAAACCTAAATTCAACTACATGTTAAACATGATTGATTCATTATTGTTTAATCAATGCTTAAATTAACCACCAAATATCATACAACAACTTAATGACATACTAGGCATACAAACCAAAGCCAAGGTATAAGACTAAAATAAGTTCAACCATAATTCATCAAGAGAAAGTACTTTAAACCATCTTAAAATGATTTAAATGTTATAAGATTCAGTCATGAGGCCACTAGAAAAAAAAATCATTAGTGAAAAACTAATTAGAATGTCAGAATAAAGCAAATAGAAGTTTTTTTAGAAACAAAATATTCATTAAAAAAAATCAAAGTAAAATTTTGGCAAATATTTCTCATGATAACTACATATAATCCCAAAATTGTAACACCCCCAAATTTACTACTGAAATTTTTTTGTTTTGAGCGGAAGTGTATAATTAAATATTTGGGTGTTACCACCATAATTGACATAAGTTTAGCTTACCCCCACCATCCTTACGTCAATCATAAGGCAAAATGATTAGAAAATTTAAAACATGATTAGAAAGAGATGATACTAATTTTTATAACATCAAATAAGTGTTTGGAGATCAACTCCGATTACAATATCAAAATATAACAAAAAGGGATCCCATGGAACTAAGAGTCCAAAAAGGTATCCAGATAAAACTATCATTCGGATAACATAAATCTACGCCCAAACCCTGATATAAAAGAATCACTCATCTACATATATCGCATCAAAAGCTACAAAACCAGCCCTCATCAACCTGTACATAAACATCTGGGTCGTCTACTCGTTGGATTGAACAACACCCATGAAACGAATGATCAGTACACTACATACTGAGTAAGGTAACGGTATAGTCAGGTAGGATTACACATAATACAAGAATTCTTATAAGAAATTCATACATGCGCAAATAGAAGAAAGACAGATAACTACTAATTCCAAGTCTTTCATTAGATATGCCATATTCCAATCGTTTATTTATGTTAAGTTCAGGACCCCACTATTCTTAAACTAGTGGACTAGTCTAAAATACCTCTTGGGGACAACACACCCGAGCCACTATTATTATTTGGTGGAATGGAGCTGATACCTCTTAGAGTAAAATACTTCTATGCCACTATTTATTAAATCAGTGGAACAGTCTGAAGCATCTCTCAGGTATAACACATCTGAGCCACTATTATTATCTAATGGAAAGGACTCATATAGTCTTTCACTTTAAATGATTAGTATATTTTCATTTATACTTTAACTCTTAACTGTATTTTCATTCATATTGAGTATGAGGCCCTACTATTCTTATTCTTGTGGAACAGATTGAAGCACTTATTGGGGACGACACACCCGAGCAACTATTATTATCCAATGGAATGAAGCCATATAAAGACCTCGGCCCGACCCAAGTGATATTTCATTTTATATGATTAATATCTTATTCGTAGTTGATTGTATATTATTATGCCAAACTCAATACATACAATTAAACACAAAAGTATGACCACGTAATTCTCCTCAAATAACCATAATACCCTAGGGGTAATCAAGACAATTGTATTCTCCCAAAACCTTTATAAAACCCAAAACATATACATTTTTAATCATTATTCTAAGTGCATATCCTTAGTTTTCCAAGTTTTCCATAGATATCTCGCATCTAATATTATATTCAGAACATGTACTTACATAATTACATTATTATCAAGAGTATCATTCCCTAGAAATTCCATAATTAAATTATTTAATATAACATACTCAATACAAAAACATATACAAAGATACAAGTATCACATAAATCCCTACCTATGACATGTATCCTTACCGACAAGAACATCGGGCTCTATGCAAGTAAATCATATACGTCCTCTGAGATCACTAGAAAATCACCTATAAAAATAAGATAAATATGATTAGGATCAGAGGTTAAAAATTAAAAGGAATATTATAGCAGAGAAGGGAAAAAATAGAATTTACTAGAGTCAAATGAAAATTTGAATTGTATGAGAGTGTATAATAGTGTGTTGCGGAGCTATGGTTAAATTTTTGTGGTGTTTGAACAAGATTTGGGGTGAAAATAAGGTTACACGGCTAAAATGAAAAGTTGCACGACCAGACGGTGCAGGAGTTGCACGGCCGTGTAGTACCAATGCACAATGAGTTAAAGGAAGAAAAGACACACGACCAGGCAATACAAGAATTGTACAGTTATGCAGCACTGGGCCAAGAGAAAATAAAACGCATGACCAGATGGTGTAGGAGTTGCATGGTTGTGTATCAGGGTATTTGAACATTTGCATGGCTGTGTAGCAGGCCGTATACTCTAAAACTCTATAACGAACGAAGGGAAAGAGAAGGGAAAAGAGGTAGCGGTAGGCGGTGATGGCCAACTACGGTTAGGGGGAAGGTTGGGGCGACCTTGGTAGTTTTTCCACCGACCAAAGAGTGGCTAATGGTGGCTTAGGTGGTATTCTGTGGTGGATTGGGTGTTTCAAACACCAAAACAGGGAAGAAAGAGAAGGAAGAAGGAGAAAGGAGAAGGAAGAAGAGGAGAAGGTCGGGTAGCTGATGGATGATAATAAAATGGAGGGTTGGAGGGGTATTTATACTAGTAAGGTGGCATGCTTTGGAGGAGAAAAGGGCATGGTGACAACAACGACGATGATGATTCTGCCAAGAAGAAGAAGAAGAAGAAAGAAGAAATAAAAGGATAGGGAGGGAAGGTGATGGTTGAGAGGGATAGGAGTCAGGCAGAGGGACGAGGGAGATGATGATGGAGAAGAAAACATGCACAAGAGGAGAAGGTAGGGAGAAGAAGGTTGGTAGGGCTGCAAAAAATAGGGCCACAGCAGGGAGAGAAGGAGGAGAAGAAGCAGCAGCATGAGGGAGTGACAAGGCTGGCAGGGTGACGGTGAGAGGAGCATGAGGGAGGCAAGTGGAGGGTACATGTGCAGGGGAAGCAAAACTTTTCACGCCATAAAATTAGGCGCAGAGAAGAAGAGAAAATAAAAGAAAGAGGAAGAAAGGGAAAGAAAGGAAGAAAATAAAAGGAGAAAGAAAAGGAAAAATAGATAAAGGTTAGGAAATTAGGATTAGATTAGGAATTTTGGGATTAGCCTAATAATTTAGATTAGCGGAAATTTTAGCGGGTTTCGGTTTTAGTTTATGTATTTTGGTTTATTCGAATCAAGGTTTCAGTTTTCGGTTAAAGTTTGGAGATTAAGAAATTTAGTTAAGGCTAACAATAAGATTTCTTAAGATTAGAGTCAAATTAGGGCTAAAGATATGAGATTAGGTTAAGCTAATTTTTCGGGTATTACAACCATACATAGGTCAAAAGGGCCAAAATATTGGGTACATCCAAGTCAAAAATATCAAAATAAGATCATATGTCATTTTTTAATCACTATTTATGGTTAATGGTCAAATTCAATGATCAAAGTCAAGTAAATGGTTTGTGGTAAAGCTAAATGGTCAGCCCTTGACTCATAATGACAATAGGTGACGACCCAAACCATTAACGGTTGATGGGTCTATTTAGGTCTTAAACTATGATTAATTCTTACTAAACATCTTTATATTATGAAGGTGTAATTAAGGAATTATTAGTGATGAAAAAGTTGAAGATATCAATAATACACAAGAACAACCATGAACATATTGTGAATATGTTGAATATGTTCATTAACACATGAAAATATTCAACCAAGCTTTATAAAATTTAATCCTTCAAATCTCATGACATACTAACCCAAAGTATATCATATTTTATATCAAAATATGTCTAAAAATGTCAATGAAAATCATTGAATCATAAAAATTATAAAAACACAACAATTTTTAACATAAACTCCCAAAACTTGAGCTAACTCAAAAAATACTAGAAGTTAACATATTTGCGCATTTGCAGCATTTTGGCTATAACTTTTACATTATTATAGAAATAATAAACCATAAAATGAATAGTAAAGCATAAATATTTAGATTTCATATGGAATATTAATAATACACACATTAAAACCACACACTTCCATGTATGCTACTAAAAAGGGATAAAAATCAAAATTTCACACTAGCATGAAAAACTTATTTTCAATGAGCTTAGAAGGTTTGCCGATGATAAGAAAAGTTTATGAACCAATAATAACGTCACTAACGACAATACTGAACCTAAGAAATCAAGAGAAAATATTAGGAAAAATAAACCAATAAAATCATTGCAAAAAGAAAGAAAAATAAAAAATGATAATGATTAACTAAGCTCGAGTTGAATTTAATGTGTCAAGCTTTCAAGGAGGTGTTTAATAGTGAGGAGACTAAGAAATGGAGGGGGAAGAATGAAGAGATTGGTGGCATGCCAAGGTGAGAAGGAGAAAAGGTGAAATGAGTATGCTACATATACATAAAGACTTAGCAACCGAGGAAATAATTAAGTGGGTGAACTTGATTATGTAATGATTGTTTGTCATTAACAAAGTGGACATGTAAGGGGGTAAGGTAGAGTGGATAAGTAACACCCAAAAGTTTACTACTAATTTTTTATTTATTTTAGTACAACCATAATATCATTACAGTTAGGTGTTATTGCCGTACATGATATAAGATTGACTTATCATACCATTCTTACATCAAATAAAAGAAATTTTAGTTAAAATTTAAAGCACGGAAATTAAAGAATGAGAGACCTTTTATAAACTCTTATGATAGTTTGAATATTAATTCTAAGTACACCATAAACAAAATACAATAAAAATGGATTTCGTGGAACTAAGGGTAAAAAAAGGTATCCGAACAAATACTAATAACTAGATAAAATAACTTTATATCCAACCCCAAGACTAATACGACCATTCCTCCCTAGGCAAAGTATCATAAGTAGTGAAGTCATCCAAATGGTCCTTATTGACTTACACAAAATCATCTAGGTCATCTACTCATGGGAATGAATAATACCTGTAAGAAGGATAGTCAATATATTACGTACTGCATAAGGGCAATACAATTTAACAAGGGCACACAAGTACATAAGGTCACCTAGAAGACAAGCATGCATAGTGATTGAACATGACATGTTAGAAGATGAGAACTAACTTAGAATTCCATGATTAGGTATAGCCACAATCCATTTACTTATTTATTGAGTTCAAAATCCCACTATTTTCAATTTGGTTGAATGGAATGAAGCACCTCGTAAGATAACATATGTCTGACTACTATTATCATCCAAAGGAATAGAATCAATTGCTCCCAAGGCAACACAATCCTGACCACTATTCTTAAACTAGTAGAACATTCTTATGCACCTCCTAGGGCAGAATCCTCCTAGCTACTATTGTTGTCTGGTGGAATAGACTCAATACCTTTATCCCAACTCACATGATCTTTCACTTTATATGGTTAATACTTTATTATATTATCGTTTATCTAAATATCAAAATGCAGACATACGTATAAATATGTAAGGAATATAACCCGGCCTTACCATAATTATATAAGGCACATAAGACACAAGCATACCCAAAGAAAAAGGGTTATTATTCTCCTAAGAAACTCTAATTTCACAAAATCAGTACACCATCCTAAAATAATATTTTTAACAACTTATCTAAAAATCAAGGTATAACTCCAACGTCTTACACACGTGATAACGAGTCCGCCTCTAGGGAACTATTCACAAGTTAAGTTATCTTCTCATTTTACTATGCTTGCATTATCTATATTTACCCCAGATATTACACTTATCATACTTATCATATTTTAAGTCCATTCCCATTTTACAATCACCAAAATTCCAAATTTAACAAATATTGACCAATATGCTATTATCTTACCGAAAGCTTCAAAATCTCATTTTAGATACCTTGTTTCTATTTAACTATCATTTTATCATATTGCTTATGAATTAATTTATTAAACTCTCAAACGTTATCATGCCATGACTATTTTTCAAATTATCATAAAATGACAAAATATCCTTATGATATCTATAATACCCAAATTTTCACAAAAAATCATTTAAGTCCGTTTTCATTATTTTCCAGCCCTCAATTTATTACATCACTATACAAATTAAACATATTCATTTCTCATTTACCATACCTTATCAAATCCACATTATATTACCATGGATTATACTACCTTGCCTAGGGTTTTAAAATAAGGCTTATCACATGTTATACCACATAAGCACATGCTTTCTCATATTACTCAATTTGCATCATATGATACCACTTTATCATATAATTACATTAAAAACATGAAATTATCGATACAATCATAATGACGTGATGATACACACAAAATACATATGGCATCCAAAAAGTCCTAACCATTACATATATCCTTACCAAACCAACACGAATCTCCAAGCATAAAAGAAAACCTGGAGACACCTCCTCCAAAACAACTAAAAAATTAACTAAAAATCAAGAGTAGCATATGGTTAGAATGTAAGAAAATAACTAAGGAGCAATCAAGACAAAGGAGGAAGGAAAAGGAGCAAAGCCAAAGTAAACCAAGCCATGGGAAAAATGCTGCACAAATGGAGCTAACTGCAAGAGGAAGTGATGCAACAAAGGGTGGTTATGTAGGGGAATCATGTAGCTAGGGGATTCAAAATGAGGCTATTGCATTGGTGGGGGCGTGTGGACTAAATGGGTCATTGGTTAGAGGTTGGTGGCATGGGGTTGTGGTGTGGTTGGGGATGATTTGCGTGAGCTTGTGACAATGAAGGGGCAATGAGTTACATGATCTATAGATTCAACTGAGGCTAAGTAATGTGATATTCTCACACAAGTAAGTTAATGTAGTGTGAGGCCGACAAACTACACAGAAATTTGCTACACGACAATGACATAATTCAACTGAATGATGCATAAAGAACTTGGGAAAGGAGAGAGGGAGTTTGGGGAAGGTTACGTGAGGAAATAAATGAGGTAAGGAGAGGGGATGTAGAGTATATATATGGGAGGGTGGTGTGAAATGTGAGTGAGGTTGAGATGGTATAAGTGAAGCAGAAATGCAATAGGCATATAGGGATGATCGAGGGATTTTAGGGAAAAAAATTTAATGACATATCCCAAATGTTTAGGGAGAGTATGGTGGTGATGATGAGTTTATCTAGGTAGGCTATAGAGGGTTTAAAAGATGGGATTTTGGTTAAGCGAAGAGGGAATCACGCATGGAGAAGGAGGAAAAGAAGACCCTAGGGAAGGAGAAAAAAGAAAAGGGAAAAAGGAAAGTAGAATAAAAAGAAAAAGGGAGTTTAGGGTTGCTATTAAAATTAGGTTTAAATTTAGAATTAAAGAATGAGGATAAGATTAAAATATTAATGGTTCAAGATTAAGGTTAGATTATAATATTATTTACCCAAAATTAAGGCCAGGTTAAATTTTAGGTATTATATACCCAATAAGTAAAGGGAAGCACACACATGCAATGAGGATGAATGGTGAAGTGGGGAATGTTATGTGAGAAGTCAAGGAAGGAGGGATGAATAAAAGGGAGCAAGCCATATGCTTAGGTGATGATTATGAAATATCATCATTACTTAGCACATGTGTAGCCATGTAGGCCACGTTGAGTGTGGATCTAAAGAGGTGGGGTCCTTAGCTTGATTTAAAGGGAAAATATTAAATTTCAAGGGATATGTAGGGTTGACAATGAATCACAAAGAATGAGGACAAAGTTCAAGTACATAAGTTACATTTTAGTGACTTATTTTTGTCTAGAAATAATAATTTATCTACATATAAAATATACAGGTAAACTATTTTTAATTCAATTTTAAATTAAGAAAATAAAAATACTTTGATCCTCCAAGTTTCATAAACTGAGTTAAAAATATCATTTCAAAACACACAATTCAATAAAAACTAAATGAGGCAAAAAAATGTTTTATTAAAATCTCCACATACCATTCTTTTAAAATGGTCAGGAGACTAAGAAAAATTTAAGTGACTTGAATATGATCAATTGAGAATGATTAAAAAAAAACTAGATAGGTAAAAGTGGCTTAAAAAGTCTCATGGAATAAAGAAGAAGTGAGCAAGAGTATGAATAAGTATATAAATAGGAATGTGAACGAGGTTGGTTCACACATATATTATTTGATGGATAAATTCATTACTCAATAGATAAACCCATTACCCTTTTAAAGTTTTACTTAATACTACACAAATATCAACATTTCGAACAACCTATTAAATAACAAAATCTATATTTTCAATCAAACCTATCATTATAACCAAACAACTTGTCATTTCAAAATGATGCTTTAATAATATCAAAATTTCAACCTACCATAGTGAGATCAAATTTTCAACAGTCAAGTTCATTATTAATGCCACCATTCACCAATAGACCAAAAAAGAAACAATAATACACGTCTAACTAAAAATTACCATAGCAAATAATATCTGCTTGTACCCATATAATACTTCTACAATTAAAATTGAAATCAATAACAACTAAAGCATGATAATATAATTCTATCTATCTCAAAATAATATCAAGAAGAAGTTGTTCGTCACGAGTTCCAAAAAGTTTCCCATAACTAGTTTTCTTCCTACGAACTATTGGAAAATGCACCATAAAAATAATATATAATAAATAGTAATTCAAAAAAATTAATTTAGTAAAATTTAATAGTATGGTAGTAAAAACAACTAATTACAACATAATATTTATAAATGAAAAATTAAAAAAATCTTACCGTGCATTGATAATTAGCTTTGCCATCTCCAACCTCTCTATCTTATGTATCCTTTTAACACATGAATAAAGATAAATAAATATTTAAAATAATTAAGTATGGTCAAATATTTTAATCACTAATATTATTTATATCTAGTTTTACTTCACACTCACTAACATTGGAGTTAGATTCCTTATTTTACAAGGTAGTCTTACGATTGGTTAAGTGTGCGGTACACTCATTATCTAACAAATAAAAAAATAAAAAATTAGAACATCAAAATTAAACAAATATAACAATAGATAAGTTATAATTATTTAAACATCAAAGGTATAAAAGTAAATATTACTTTTATCCCTTATAGTAGCCCAAATTCAATCTCTACAACAAATTAAGGCTTTTAAAGTCTTTAGACATAATTGATAGCAATGAGGAGTTACAAATCTCACACTTGTACTAAAAGCTGACTCAAAATTAAATTTAGAACATAAGAATGGAAAGTATGTCCTTAACCACTCCTTGTAGAATCATATACTTGGCATCAAAGTTGTCCATCTATGGCATCAAAGGCTCCTCCAAATAATAATCTAACTTAGTCTCATGTGGGTTAGACATGCCTTAATTCACCAATCACCGATTATAATGAATCTTAAGGGAAACTCTAGAACCCAAGCTTACATTGCTAACACTTGAAAAACAACTTTAACTACTAACATTGGAATCAAGTGAAGTTGATAAAAGTTTCTCTATATGCTTGTAATTTTCCTCGTACTCACAAAACAAATCATAATATATTTTTCAACCATCATCTACCTCTTCACCACATATGATCATATAAATAACACAATAATAATACTCTACGAACATCATTTTATACTTTGGGTCCAAAAGTAGTTGCCACAACCACTATTCCATAAATCATACTCCAATATTTGCCAAACTTTTCTAACACTTTAGTTGCCATGCCACTAATAATTTCATCTTGATCAAGAGAACATTCAGTCAAGGACAATATAACCTTATAAACATTGGGGAAGTATAAATTGGCAATATGATAGCTATTTCTAGAAAACAAACAAATACATATTTGTACATTAAAGCACCATCAAGCCTTAAAAATGTAGAATTCTATATTGTCCAATAATAATGTATCAATGTTTTACTATACGGAATTTTTTCTAACGACTTTTCAAGACTTTTTGGTGTGGATTTCCAATACATCACACTTTCATATATGCTCTTAATGACTTTTTTTAATGATCTCCATGCCATGACCAACAATGATATTAAGTAAATGAGCAGCACAACACATATGAAAACATCTCACATGCACCAAAAAAAAATAATACTTCAACTCTAATATATTTTTCAAAACTCCAATCAACGCCTCACTTGTCGTATAATTATTGACAGTCAATGTAGTAAGTTTTGTATCAGTATTCACTCCGTCAAACTGTAACTCCCCAAGTCGATATAACCACAAAAAAGGGCTACCTTGGAGCACTTTTGGATTTATCAGCTGACCCTATAAATCAACACGCTTTCTTTCAGCATGCTTTATGTGCTTTCCAATAAAAATTCTCAAGAGGGTCACTTGTCCTAAAAATTTATCCACGGCCAACACGCTTAACTGTAAATTTCTTAAGATAAAACCACCAAAAGAATAGTGTACCATGTTGATATGAGTAGCCAAATCAATCCTTATAACACTCCACTTAATTTGGGGTATTATATAAATAATTGACCAAAACATCACCACAAACCTTAGATGTATGCGAACTTGGAACATAGATAATCCTTCAACAAAAAAACAATGATATGATAAATAAAGTAAAGAACAATATATAATTAAATAATATTAATATATTAAAACTATTTATGCCTACAAATAAATTATACTTGATTATTTAACTTTGAAAAGTCCAATGACTTTCAATCTTGTAAGTGGTGATAGCCATAAACCCTTCTTCTGATTCTAAGATGTTCATATATCTGTTGTGATTGAAATTCAACTCTTGTTACTTCTCAACAACACCGTTATTTTGTAATGTTCATTCAAACAACTTAAAAATATCACTTTGTACAATGTTGCTTGAAATTATTTTAAAGGATGGTTAAAGATTTGCCACATATCTTCTAAATACTTCAGTTTTCACTATAAAGAGTAGGTACTCATACGTAACTACATATTAAATAGTCCATGCCTTGAAACTTCTTATTAAATTTCACAATCACGAGCTTTCCCTTTCCTTCCCCTTTATGATCAACACTCATATTAGTTTGGTTGGCCTCCGTACAGGCCTTAAACATATAAATTTCTTTATTTGATAATGCAGACGAGAAGTATCATTTTTTTAATCATTGTTCAAACTCTTATTACAAACTTTACAAATTGTTTTATTCACATTAATAATTTCTTCCACCTTAAAGTGATCCCAAACAACTAAAGTCTTTTTTTTCACTAGAGCAAATAAATTTACTTCTTCTACTCCCTCATTGGTTGATGGTTCACTAGGTATAAGATTACTACCTTTGTTGGAATAATGCGGTAGTATGCGGTAGTAGACTTTGTGAATTAGTACTAGGTTGGCTACTTGGTGGCATCAAACTAATTAATAATCCCAAATGCTGCGCAATAAGAAAATAAAATGACATGGTCAATGAAATTAGTACTTTAATATACAATCAAGAAAACTAACCAAGAGATACAAAATAAAAAATAAGAAAAGATGATGTCATTGGGAAATCTAGAGACTATATATACAAATATGCATGATTTATTAGATATATACCCTATTTCATATTCTAAACTTGAGATTAGAAGCATCATTAAGAGCCACATAAAAAACAATTATCTGAAGAAAGTAACCAATCTCAACAAAGTTTACATGATTCTAACTGGTTATGCCACAAAAAAACATAAAGGAAAATATGGTCACTTATTGTTAAACCTCGATAGAGCGATGTGCAAACTTTATTTGGTCTCATACACTCACATAAGAAAAAAAACCGCATATATCATATCATTCTTCATGGAAACAAGTGCAATATTTTCATACGACTATCCTCATTCATAGGTATACCTCCCAAAAATACCTATTCCAATACAGACACTGAACATTCTGTTATTAGCTATTACAACTGTTGGCTCTGGATAGTACTTATGTGCATGAATTACATATATGCCTTTAGGTATATTGATTATGGATTTAATTTTGTTCAATTGATCTTGCCAGTTGAGATCTATACACAAAAACCAATCAATATACCCAGTAATAACTAATTTGATAAAGGCATACTTTCTCTAGTAGTTTTGTCAAATACATAATGAGCTTCATTTTCCTAACTTAAGAGTTCCTAAAATAAATAAAAAAACTAAAAAATAGCGTACCGTTGTAGAGGTTGGATAACAAATGACATATCTCGAGGGTTTAAACACTAAAAATTGAATAATCTATAAATCAAACCATAAGTAAGATGTACACTATAATATACGTTTATCAAAAACTAAAATAAAAAATGAAGATGAAATGTTGATGACCAGTCAAATGGTGGATCTACAAGTCAAATGACCAATTGAAAACATACGTTATCCATAAATCAAGCTTACTTACTATAATAATAATAAAAAATAAAAGTACAAACTATAATTTACTATCGATGACCAACTAAAGAGGAAGAGGGATTTTTTATGACCAACCTAATATGACTAATGACTTGGATTTGAGGAAGGTGAGGCAGTGGAGTATATACTAGGCGGAATACCAGGTGATGATGAGCAACAACGTGATTGTAGTGGAAAAATGGCAGTGATTCATGTAGAGATGAGAGTGGCGTGAAGAGTGTGAGAGTCATCAGATATGAGGTAATGAGCGAATGAAAGTCATAAGG
This sequence comes from Tamarix austromongolica, assembly GCA_039764185.1. NCBI lineage: Eukaryota > Viridiplantae > Streptophyta > Magnoliopsida > Caryophyllales > Tamaricaceae > Tamarix > Tamarix austromongolica. The sequence goes on from CM077810.1 coordinate 7,035,574, forward strand.
AAAACTTACTATGTGTGTGTGTAATAGTAATTTCATTATTTGACTCTTCTTTTGAATGAATTTTTATTTATAAAAATTTTAAGCTTCATTAGATTTAGTAGATACGATAGACTTCCGAGGTTTTGATGTAATTAATCTTATAACCTTAGGAAATATATTAACATGATATACAAATAAAGGATAAAAAATAATAATTTTGTATCTAAAATATAGATATTGGTATGAATATGGACAGAGGCCAATACAGATACGGAGACTATTTATTCATATATGCACTCAAACTTGATTGGTATTTTTTTGCTCCCTCAATATTTGTTTTTACAGCTATTTATCCATATTTTTTTATCTATTCACTAGATAATATTTATCGACTTTTGAGTAAAACATATCCAGCATACAACATTTCTAAAATGCTACTAAGGTTTTGACTTCCTTTAAAAGATGCAACAAATCTTTTATTAAATATCATTAATAGAATAGGCATAATAAATAATTTGTTAAATATCATTAAATCTTATAAATATTTTTATATGGAATGTTACAAACACCTTATTATATTAATTTTAACAAAAAAAGAGATTTTCTAAATTCAATTAAAAGTTGACTTATTTCTATTCCCAAACTTTAATATTTCAATTGTCTCTTAGTATGGTTATTAAAAATAAAATAAAATAAAATAATACTATAATATTCTTATGAATTTTCTCTACAAATAGCGATCTATATTAATATACTTTTGATATCATTTTTTTTATGATAAAACATAAGCACATTAATGAAAATAATAATGGTGAAATAGGAATGCAAACAATCCAAGTTAGTTTTTTTTTTGAAAAAACCATTACTAAAATAGCTAAAATATAACATTGAACACGATAAAATACAATTGCAACTATGGTGAAACGTAAAAAAAAAGTATTGGTGAAATTCAATCATGACAATGATAAACTGTAGGACAATAAGGTCCAATATAAAGATAATTATAGTAAAATACAAATAATATTGATAAAATATAGAGATAATAATAGTTACAAAGGTAATAGTGATAAAATATAAAAAACAATGCTTGTAAAATATATAGGTAGTAGTGATAACATATAAAGATAATAATTGTAAAATGCAAGCATAATAGTAATCAAATATAAGTATAAAAATAATGAAATTAATTTTACTATAAATCATAACTAGAATAATGTTGAAACATATAATTAATCCATCTGTATATAAAATAAAATTATTTTAATAATTTACACACTTTTTAATAAATTAATAAAATAAGTATTAACATTACACTTATACATTCATTAAAAAATAACAAAATTTTTAATACATATATAATTAAAAAAAATGAGGGTAAAAATAAAAATTAAACTTTAACTTATTTAAAATAATTTTATTTTAATATAAAAATTAATAATAAAATAACTTTGTTTGTTTTTTGTAAATAAGTAATGTGATTACCAAAAAGAGCAAAAGTACATCTAATCCACGACACCACAACAATGTGATGCTAAGATGACGGGGAAAACACTAATCCATCAATCCCTAGCCCCAAAAATACATCAGTTTCCCTATCTATCAATCAGTCTTAAATACCTTTTAGCATTGGTGTTCTTGACAGAGCTAAAACATACAAATAATTCAACAATTATATGATGGATAATTCTTGCTGGTAAGGCTTGCTTGGACTGAAAAATAACTACATTTTGGCTGCACCATAGGTGGTAGATAATAGCTGCAAAAGAAGCCCTCCAGATCTGACCTCGACCTCTTCCTAAACTGATAATTCTAATCATCCAAGATAAGCAACTCGTCCATGAAGAAAACCAATGAGGAGGCATAAGCTAGTTGAGCATAGATCTCCATATAATACGGGTAAAGTGACATTGAGTGAGGAGATGGTTCATATCCTCATCATCCTGTAAGAAACTAGCACAAATAACATCATCGATAATATGCCATTTTTGTAGTTTAGCTTTAACAGCCAAACCTTCATGACATGCCATCCCAGTTATGATTTTGTGTTTGGGCATTCCCGGATGTTGCCACACTAGATCATACCAAGGAACAGGAGGGGAGTGATCTCTCAAGGCATCATAAAGTTTGCTTACTGTCAGTTTATCCTTTGAGCAGCAGCAGGTGAAAAAATCACACCTATACCTCTACATATTGAAAATCTATCTAAGAGTCTAAGAAGAGTCAGGTCGTAACTTGATTTGCCATATAGGAGTGTTTCTAATGTATCTTTCATGAACCCATTTAACCCACAAACTTTCTTTATGTTCAACGAGCTTCCAAAAAACCTTAGCAATGCATGCTAAATTCTAGGTCCCTAAATGCTTTATATTCAATCCCCCTTCTTGTTTAGGGAGGCATATTTTGGACCAAGCAATAGGAGTTTTCCTCTTTAATGGCTCCATATTTGACCAAAATAATTTCCTGCAAAGAGCATCTAATTAACGAATAACTAATTTAGGAAGGAGGAAAACCTATAGCCAGTAATTTGTGATACCAAAGATTACTGACCGTAAAAGGTGCACTCGGCCAACAAAGCTTAGATATTTGTTTGTCCAATATTGAAGTTTAGTTGTGAGCCAATCAATAAGAGGTTTATAGAAGGATATTTAGAGGGAAGAGTAATTCAAAGGGATGTCAAGATATTTAAAGGAAAATGCACCTTCCTTGAAGCTAAGATGGGATAAGATAGTATCCTTGATGGAGGTAGGAAGACCTCCAAAATAAACTTCACTTTTCTGAGGATTGGCCACCAAGCTTGACATTTTCCCAAATACTTCCAGTTTTGAGAGGAGACATTGGGTTGAGGTGATAGTGCCTTTATAGAACAAAAGAAGGTCATCAGTAAAACACAAGCTAATGATTTTTGAACCTTTACACTCTGGGTGAGCTGTGAACTCTTTGCAGCTCCATAAGGTATACAATAAATGATTGAGGCATTCCATAGCTATAAAAAAAATATAAGATGATAACGGATCACCCTACTTCATGCCCCTTTTTCCTTGGAAGGGTTTGCACAATGAACCTTGGATAGAGATTGAAAAATGGACAGTGGTAATACATTGCATAATAAGATTCACAAAATGAGGGGAAAAATCTTACCCAAGCAAAACAGCTTGGATAAAAGGCCACTCAAGTGAATCATATGCCTTTTGAAGATCAAATTTGAGCATCATTATTAGACTTATATTCTTTTGACCATAATTCCTAAGAAGTTCTTGAGCCAACATGATATTATCACCAATCCACCTCCCGGGTACAAAAGTAGATTGATTACAGGCCACGATATCCCCAAGTACATTAGTGAGTCTATTCGTGAGGACTTTAGAGAAGATTTTATAGACAACATTGCAGCATGCAGTAGGTCTATACTCACTGATATGTCTAGCATCTTTCTTCTTTGGTGTAAGATGAATTGCAGTGTTATTCATATCCTTTAAGAGGTGACTTGAATTCTAAAACTGTTGAACATCCATAGTAAAATCTCCACCCACCACTGGCCTAGATTGTTTGAAAAAATAAGCATTAAAGCCATCAAGATTTGGATCTTTTAAATCACCCATATTGAATAGGGCTTGCATGATTTTCTAGATAGTGATTGGCTGCATCAATTGAGATCTGCTAGTCTGAGAAAGAACAGGCCCTTGTTTCAATACTTGCATATCAATGGCTAATAATCTAGGGCTGGTAGTACCTAATAAGAGTTTATAGAATTTCTGGATCTCAGCTTCAATTTCCCCCCACCTCTACAGTTGAACACCTTTGTCATCTTGAAGCAAAGTGAGAGAATTAATACTTTGTATTTCCTTAATACAAGCATGAAAATAAGAGTTATTTCCATCACCTATCTTGATATAGTTGATTTTAGCTCTTTGCTGGAGACACTATTCTTCAATTTTACTTTTATCCCACCACTGCTTTCAAGCATCTTTTTCTTTTTTAACAAGTGTTGCATTCATAGGGCCAGTAAGAAGGAGTTGATGGATACCATTCCAATTTATTTTTGCTTTTTCCATAGCTTTGGTTACATTTCCAAAATGATTCCTATTGAAATTTTTGAATGTAGCTTTTAGCTTTTTCAATTTCTGGACAACTTGGCATTGCTTGGACCCAACCATTGGGACATCCTATACTTCATTTACCATGTTTAGGAAATGAGGGTGGGAGGCCAGAAAATTACAAAACTGGAAAGGTTTTTTCCCCTTACTGTCCACCCCAACAGTGCAGACTTCCAGGCATCCATGATCATACAAGCAATGAAGTACAATCCTGATGTAACCTCCGGCATAAGCATAAAACCAATGCTTATTTCCAAGACCTCTATCAAGCAGACATTGAACTCTATGTGGGGATCTTGGTTATTACACCAAGTAAACGAGGAACCAACAAGGGAAAGAGAACCCATACCACTAGTAAGCACACACTCTTTAAAATCCTCCATCTCCCCCTGGTGAAGGATTCCTCCTATCTTCTCATCAGCATGCAAAATTATGTTAAAATCCCCAATAACAAGCCAGGGCAGTTGAATGGTCCTACTGATTCCGATCAGGTCCTTCCATAGAGGATATCGAGCTTTCCTTGAATTATAAGCATATATAAAAGTGACTGTCATTCTCTTATTATACAGTGGATCAACTGATCAGTCATTTCCATAATTTGGAGGTGAAGAGAGTCTGGGAGCCTAAGCAGCATAATTCTACCATTGTAGTGATGATCATGGTTGGATGCTAAAAAATAATGAGAAGTAATTATTTTATGATAATATTCTAGCTTGTATTTCTTTATTATAGTTTCGAGGAGGCAAAGTAAAGGAAATTTCTTCAAAAGCATGTATTTACACAAAGTCTTCTGCTTCAGAGGTGCATTCACACCTCTGATATTCCACACAGCAAGGAAGGTCATGAGGAGGTCGAGGGAGTTCCTTCTGGTGGGGGATTTCCTACCCCTCCAACTTTTGTAATTTCATTCTTCGGAAAGCTAAATAATTCCAAGGTATCTAATATACTAATAGTATTGCTGTCAAGGTTATAGCTTGCCATTACATCTTTACCTTTATTAAATTTGGAAGCTGTCATTTGGGTTGAAACATTGTTCTCAAAGTTCTTATTCTTCTGAGGTATTGGTTGTGAGGATACACCTTCAGGTTTGGTCCTTAATTTTGGTTTCCAAACCTTCTGGTGTTGCAGATGTGCAATACACTTATGACAGAATTTGGTATCATGGCCTAAGGAGTCACTCTTAGAACAAAAATAAGGTCTCAAATCATACGCTACTGGTTGCTTTCTAATGCTAGAACCTATTTCAATAAGAATATAATCAACAAGGGGTAAACTGACATTAATTTCAACAAGTAATCGTGGGTAAGAGATACAACTTTTGGTGGCAGTGACCATATCCGCACAAATAGGAACACCCAAGTAGCTTCCAATACGACTAAGGGAGTTAGCAAACTATTGAACTAAAGGAAGTCCAATTAAGGTGATCCAAAAGGCCATACGTCTCCATTATGTTTTATTGAAAGGAACATTTGGGTTCCATTGCCGAACCATCATTGGTCGAACACCGAAGGACTAGAAAGGTTTCTCTAGAATAATGAAACAGTCTTACTTGGTTTCAAATCGAAGGAGGAAGAATCCTTGTTCATGGGGAAGGACTTGGGGCAAAGAATATATTCCTGTCCAATGATCAGCAATGTATTTCTTAATTTGAGAAAGAGAAGGTTGAAAGCCGACAACCATTCCTATAAGGGTATGCGCCCGTCGTTGCTCCTCCTTCTCAATCTTCTCTCTTCGAAACTTAGTCGTAGCCTCACCATTCACAATCTAAGGAGGCATGAATGAGAGGTTCATGATAGTTTGTTCCTGGCGATTTTGGAGAATAATATCCTTCCAACTTAATGTCATAGGAGGTGATGGATCAACACAGTAAGCAGTTGAAGCAGTGCTATCAGGTTTAGGATCATCACGAATCTCAGCCAAATTAAGGGATTCATTGTCAGGCGCTGTCGTGTTTGATGAGTTCGAAGGGGCATCGATCAAGGGTTGACGAACAATTCTATTAGGCGAAACTTCTGAATTCATCCTTGGTTCGCTTTCCTACTTTTAAGGAGTAGCATTGGTGGACTTCGGTTGTGGTATACATGCGGGAGTCGGCGTTGATTTCTTCCGACAATTACCTTTAGCCATGGCCATAACCAAGCAAGAGGCACAAGAAACAGTCTTCAACTTAGCGCGGCGTGAGGCGTGTTCATTGTTCCAAACACGGATCTATCTTTCATCATAACTTTATTTTTGATATAGTATATTTTATATTATAATTTTATTAAGTCTCAAGAATACTAAAATTGATATTTAATTGTAAAAAAATTATCAAAAATTTAATGATGGTAATTAAAAATAAAGTAAATACTAATTAAATATCTATAAATGCTACCCATATTGTTCGGTGGTTGTCCAACTGCCGCAAGATTTTATGTTTCCCTCGGTATCTACGCCGAAATAAAAATATCGTTACCCTCCCGACTTATTTTATTTCCATTGGTGTCTACGCCGGTTCACTCTTTCCAAGTGTCCAATCGAGTTCTTCTCTCCCTGATTTCCTCAGCCAGCCTGTCAGATCCGCAGATCCGTATCTTCAAAACGCAGTCAGTTTCCTTCCTTCCCTTCGTTTGCTGTTTTGTGCCCTGCGTTGACCGCACCTGTTACCTATACCACCGGGGAGGGACGCCGTCTTTCCCGTCGAGTAACATGTCTCAATCTTTCACCTTCCGCCAATTCACCATCGCCACTAACCCATCTAAAACCCTCTTTTCAAAACCCCCTCTCCACTTTCCTTCATCATCACGCACCACAATCTCCGCCGTATATTCGGAAACTAAACCTACTCCGGGCCTCACCGGGACTCATACCCAAAAAAACCTGCCGGTTGTGTTTCCAGTTACACAGCCGGAACCATCGGTCTTAGAGGTGGACAGAGTATCCGAATGGGAATTGAAGGAAAACGGATTCAGGAGCACCCGAAAGACCAAATTCATATGCACAATTGGACCGAGTACATGTGGGCCTGATGAGCTTGAGGCTCTTGCTGTCGGAGGGATGAACGTTGCACGATTGAACATGTGTCATAATACGAGGGAATGGCATCAGATGGTGATTCAGAGAGTGAGGAGGTTGAATGAAGAGAAAGGTTTTGCTGTTGCTGTTATGATGGATGTTCAAGGTAGTGAAATTCATATGGGAGATCTTGCTGGTGATGCTTCTTCTGCTAAAGCAGAGGTAAGTGGATTTTTCTTTTGGGTCTTGCAATCAATCTGATCTGGTTATTGTTGCTGCTGATTTCATGTAGGAGTATCTAATCTGCTTGGTTCAACGGTTTAGAAATAGGTATTCATGGATTCTTTCTTAAGCCATGGCTTTATTCAGGTCGTTACATAAAAATGATTTTTGATTGTGACTGTTTTGTTGGTTGCCCTTGTAATAATTGATTTGATGTGAAAATATAATGAAGTAGGACTGGGCTTGTAAGACTTCAGGGTATTATTGTTTTGCATGAAGGTATGTTGATTGTGTAGGTTAGGGCTAGGGGTCTCGAATTTTAGATTGGTTTGCTAAATGCTCGGTTCGGGCAACGAGTCGAATTTCATCCTTATTTTTTGGGTTGTTTATTAAACTAGCCAAGCTCCTGTCTGAATTTTTTTTTACCCAGTTTAATTATAAGTTAGGCCCGTGGGTTCAGCTCATTAAAAGCTCTGTTTGCTTCATTGGTTTAGTTACAGGAGCCGAACATGAGTCTTATTTCAGACTTGTTTAATAAACAAGTCAAGTTCAAGTCTAAGGGTGTTCGGATCAGATTACAACCTAGAGTTTGTTAGGATAAACAACAGTGTTATGTACTGCTGCTGCCTTGGCTTAATATGTGCTTTTCCCATAGGGCAGCACTATATTTACAAGGATAAGTTTCCCACCGTGTTTACAACCCACTAATTAAGTTTGAGTTGCACGTATATGTATTATATTGTGGTTTGAATGGTTTGTTGTATGGGTATACGGACATAAAGAAATTCAATTATTTTCAATAACACAACTAGTATTACACACAAGTCTAGTCAAGTGAATAAGTGATCGATTCTCATGCATAAGAGCACCTATATTGGTGAAATTATTAGGGGATTATTTAAAGATTTATCCCTAAAAATTAGATACCAATTGATGCGGAGGGGAGTAAGTTTGACGAGAGAGAAGACCGTCTCAGAAGAATGCAACATCCAAACAAGTGGAGGTGGGTCCCATTTCTGCTCGTTTGAATATTGCAATTTTCAGATGAATGATGCTGTTGGTAATGTTATTCTCGCCAATGGTATGCTCGAAAATTCTTGAAGTCTTTTTATTTTTTATTTTTTTTATAATCATTAAAAAGCAAGTGCAAAAATAATTTTAAAATAATCTGTAAATTTATAGCAGATTATTTGAAATTATTAATTGGTATTTATTGATTAATATAAATAAAAGGTTAAATAAGATGAACTGTATTGATTGAATACAGTCCTACAAAGCATAGCATTATTGATGTAGAGTAGGTGATTAAATTAGATGAAATTAATAAAAAATAGGAGAAGAGGAAAAATAAAAGAACGAGAAGGATTTGTAGTACAATAATGCACATCAAATTTAATCCACCAATGTATATGCTCTTACAATTTTTGTTTCCCTAGGCTCTTGCACTTGTATAAAATAAAAGTTGTGTATTGTAGTACCGTAATATATATATATATTGAAACATACGCATTCTACATAACTAAAATACACAATTTTCATTCTCCATATTAAAGTACACATTTTTTGGTGCTATGATACACATTCTCCATTCTCCATATCTAATATTCACATTTTCTACTACTGCGATACACATTTTTCATAACTAAAATATCCAATTGTCATTTCTAAAATAACCATTCTACATAGTTATACCGATAGAGAACTAGTAGAGGTTAAAAGGATTAAGGAAGGGAGGGGGGAAGAGTTAATGAGAAGAAGCAGTGTTCGCAAAAATTGTGGTTAGCAGTTCTACATATGGGACTAATCCTCCTTGTATATAGGCTTCGAATAACAAAAGATAAGATACTAAAGATATCAAACGAGAAATTAACGTGAACAGTAACCACGTGAACAGTTTGCGTGAATCATGACTGACTAAAGATATAACTTAATAAAAGATATGAGCCTATTTTCTAAACTTTCTCCTAAAATATGTTTTCAGTCTTTGATTTCTATAAAATACGCATTTGTGGTACTATGATACCTAAAATATACTTTCTCTATAGCTAAAATATGCATTCTCTAGGACTATGATACTTGAAATACACATTCTCCATAAAAAAAGACACATTATTTTGTATTATGACTCACATTATCCATAACTAAAATACCCATTCTCGAGTACTATGATACTTAAAATACACTTTCTGTAGTTATACGAGACACAACTTAAATGTGCATTCTCCACACCTCTGTTATATTATACAAGTGTAAGGAAGAGAAATACATATTCTATAGTGTGCGATGGAGCATATTTTTCCATAACTAAAGTACACATCCATTTATATTATACAATTATAAAAGAGAAATACACATCCTTTATTTTATACAATTGCAAGAGGTTGAAAATAAAATTGTAATGCATGGGGATTGATCACTTATCCTTCTATACATAATCTTGTGCGCCTCGTTAGTTGTACCATTGAGAATTATTGTTAGTTTCACATCTTTATGTTCTTTTGTGATGCGCTAAGAACCGTTTTCCATTTACTTGCCAGAAATGGTTCCATGATGCAATGACTGTATAAGTGTATATAGGTCCAACATATAATCCCCCCGCTTTATTAGTGGGTTGTAAATAAGCTGTAAGACTCATGGTTCTAAACTTAGCATTTTTGTTACATATATGTTTGAGTTTGTGTGAGCTTGGGCATTTTGTTAAGCCGGTGGATTCTGCTTGGCACCACATGTGTATTGTTGCTTACCTTTCTGGGCCGGGCATAAGGTGTTGATCTGAATTGACCCTTATCTTGTTCTGGATTGATCTTTTATGTGAATGATTTTCCAAATTAGTCAATTGATTTATCTGATTCCTGGACAACATTTTGAGTTCTCAAAATGTTCCCATAGTCAGGGCTAGTTTTCAGTGGAATTAGGATCATACTTTTTATGATTTGCACTTCAGTGTTATTATTATTTTATTTACCTTTGGGTATTGTGCTAACATATAGAAAACCATTTTATTCTCTCCTCTAGTCTTGTATATCCCAAGCTCAATCTTTAAACAAATTATTTTGGCAGCTGCCCGCTAGTTCCATAACCCTTTAATCTTGAGTGCATGCGATTGGATGATAAGTTGTGTTGATCTTGATGGCGAACCAACAATATAGATTGAACCTTGGTCAGGCTGAATTTTGCTTCAGATTGTTATAGAGATTAAATTATAGTTGCAAAATTTCTCTTACAATTTGATGCGATTGAAGGTTATGGAACCCTGGTTTGGGGGTTTGCCCCAAGTTCAACACCATGTAAACTCCATTTGCATGCACAATAATTAGATTAGTCAATTGACTGGTTTGAAAAACTGCTTGCAAAAGAAATCAGTCCATAAGAATTTAGCGCCAATTTGAATTTTCCTTCAGGGCAGTGACCTCTCATGACATAATGGCTATCATAACTGTATTGACTATCATAACTGATAAGTTTGATTTTTTGTTTCTTCTTTCATTCCAGCAATTTTATATCTCGTACGAACCTTGAGGCGAACAAACAAATTTCACTATAGATTTTAGAAGAAATTTTATTATTAGAATTTTCTCTTATAAGTTGAAGCAAAAAATTGTTCTAACCCTAAGGTTATGGTTTTGGAACATCTAATCTCGGGAACTCTAAGTTGAATGTTATGAAACTTGTAGAATAGTTGATTAGAACAATTTTGTGAAGATAGATATTGTGAGATATATGAGAGCAGTGGAGAGAATAAAATCATCTTTTGTATATAAGCTCAATACCGAAGAGCCCTAAAAAGAAAAAAAAATTTCTGAGGTGAAACCCATAGTAAATCCAACCACAACTCCTATATATCCTGGAGACTCGCTACTGCAATTCGAACATTTTTGAAATGTTCAAATGTTGTGCAAGAATTGGATTAGTCAATTAACTGATTTGAAAAATCATTTGCAGAAGCAATCAATCTAGAGATAAATAGGGCCCAATCTAGATCTATGACTCACATCCATGCCCAAACCTTGCCCAAATGGGTGGCGTCACTTGCATGTGTGTATTGTGCAAACCCAGCTTAGCAAAAGGTTTAAGCTCTCATGAACTCAAACATACATGGAAAGAGGGCATATCAAAATTAGACAATTTCGTCATTCCATCGATGTGGGACAATAAGCAACGGCATCAATAGCAGGAAACAACTCTGGTTCTTTGCTAGTGCCCAACAGTCCCCCATCAATGGCAAAGCACAAAGAAAAAACAAGAATAATTTGGTTAAAAGAAGGAATGGTACGAAGCTACCAATTTCATGAAGATTAGTAATACCTTGGTATATCTTGAAGAGTCATCTATAAATATCGCATAATACCTTTTACCTCCTCTACTAAACCATGTTCTTAAAATTAGCCAAGGTTTTATGTACTATTTCAATTAATTTTACTATTTTGTTGGCGATTGGTTTATAAGGCCCTTTTTTTAAGTTTGTTAAGGTAAGACATGCTGTGGGAGTCTCAATTTAAGTTTAGATAATTCACTTCCTAGAAACATTTGTTGCCACCCTTAACTACGTATCAATTCAATTTTCATAACATTAGTACTTAATTATTATTCATTCTTTTGGCTAGTTTATTCTTTTTCTATTAAACTATGTTGCCATTGGATGGTGATTTTTGGCTAGTGGCAAATGTGTGCTGCTGCTGCCGCCTTTGATTATTTTCCCACATTGGTGGGAAGAGGGACTTTTGTCTTATTTTGTTTGCCCTGTATGTTTGAGTTTCTGAGAGCTTTGAACTTTTGTTAAGCTGGTGTACTGGGCTTGGCACCATGTGCACTGCTGGCTGCTGGTCTGGACCAAGCTGAGCGTGGATCTGGATCATAGATCTGGATTGGTCCCTATCTTTCTTGTACTGAATTCTTTTGCCAATGGTATTTCAAGTCAACTGACAAATCCAAATCTTTCACAACATTTTGAAAATGTTCACGTAGAAGGCATAAGTCTTTGCAAGATAGAGGAGTTTTAATAAGATTTTTTAGAGTTTTTGCTTCAGAGTTTTATTCATTTATTTATTTTAAGGGCTCTTCATATTGAGCTAATATATATAAAATGATTTTATTCTATCCTCTACTCATATTCTTAACTCAAATTTTAAATAAATGATTTAGGCAACTGTTTTGCAAGTTCCATAACCTGATATCAAGTGCATGCAATTGGAAGTTATCTTGCGATAACCTTTGGGATGAACCAGTAGTATAGATTGCATCCCGGCAAGGCTGAATTTCACTTTAGGGCAGTGATCTCTCATGGTGTCACAATCGTAACTAATAAGTTTGATCTGTTCCTTCTTTTGTTGCTGCAATCTTCTCTTACAGATTGTTGGTGTTTTTCTGGGAGATGGCTGTGAGTAATTATTGAATAGATTGATTGAGTATAGAGGGGGATGAGAGCTGAATGTTGTTGTCAGTTATGTAATAGATTTCCTTCCTTCTAAATGATTTAAAAGCATGCAAGATTGATTGCTTATAACCTTCTCAAGGCTGCTAACACAGAATTATATTGCATCACAGGGGCTTTTAGCTATTCTTTTATGCGCATGCATACTGTATTTTTATGGAAAATACATACCAGTAACTAAACATGATTGATTTATCCCAATTTTTGTAGGATGGTGATGTGTGGACCTTCAGTGTGCGTTCCTTCAACTCAGCTTGTCCTGAACGCACAGTCAGTGTCAACTATGATGGTTTTGCTGAAGGTATTTATGGTGCTTATACCTTTTCCTGGATTTATTATCATTTGAAGGATGCATCTTTTGATTTAGCCATTTTTGTCTGCGCAAATTGAAATTTAAACCCTTACCACATTTGGGTGACAGATGTGCAAGTCAGTGATGAAGTTCTTGTAGATGGTGGTATGGTTAGGTTTGAGGTGATTGAGAAAATTGGTCCAGACGTCAAATGCTTGTGCACGGATCCTGGATTGTTATTACCACGTGCTAATCTTGCTTTGTGGAGGAATGGCAGTCTGGTTCAGGAACGTGATGGCAAGCTTCCAACAATCACTTCTAAGGTTAGTGATTTCCCCGTATATGGTGATTCTTACCCCTGTTTTTCTCTTGTGACGTGAATGACAAGTGCTTTGGTGGCCTGATCGAATCCTTTCTTGTCTGCTCATGTTTTACCTCGGTAAATCTCTTCCAATAGTGGAAGACTTGTAATAGCTTGGACCGTAAAAAAAATTAACAATCAATTGATGCCATTACACTGGTATTTGTCTTGTCTCGTGGATCAACATTGAGGGTGCTTTCCTAATTAGTTTTCTTTTGCTTGCTTGAAGTTTCTCCATCTCTCTATGTGGCTGTTCTTCTCGTATAGAGCCTTGCTCCTTCCATTGACAGTTAACTTTATGAACTCTGTTAATGAGCGGGCTTCATTCTGAATTCTCCCCCCCCCCCCTTTTCATTTTAGGACTGGCTGGACATTGACTTTGGGATATCTGAAGGTGTTGATTTTATTGCATTGTCGTTCGTGAAATCTGCTGAACCAATTAGTCATCTGAAGAGTTACATTGCCGCGCGATCTCCTAAAAGGTACCCAAAAAAATGGAAAAGAAAAAGGAAAATCATCACTAATGATTTAAATGCTTTATGAGTTATGATGCTGACATTTCCTTCTACTGTTCACTGTGGTCAATGCTGTATAATATGAATGAAAATATCTTTCTAAGTTCTAACTCCAGTTATTTAAAAATCCAGCAATGCTGCAGTGATTGCCAAGATAGAGAGTGTTGACTCACTGATGAACTTAGAAGAAATTATTGAAGCATCAGACGGAGCTATGGTTGCTAGAGGAGATATGGGTGCACAAATACCACTAGAGCAGGTCCCATTTGTCCAGGAAAGGATTATACAATTATGCAGGAATCTCAACAAACCTGTGATTGTTGCTTCCCAACTGCTCGAGTCCATGATCGAATACCCTATACCCACAAGAGCAGAGGTTTCCGATGTGTCCGAGGCTGTCAGGCAGCAAGCAGATGCACTGATGCTGTCTGGTGAGTCGGCTATGGGTCAGTATCCTGAAAAAGCTCTAGATGTTCTTAGGAGCGTTAGTCTGAGGATGGAGAAATGGCGGCGAGAAAAGATGTTGCAGGAAGACGGGGAACTCATGAAACTGTCATCGTCAAAATCAGATGATATCTCGGCTGAGCTATGCAGTGCTGCTGCTAAGATGGGTAAGTGTTCATCTTTGAATGAGCTCTGTGATTATTCTTTCTTTGTATTTGCGGTTCGTTGTCGATGTGTATGCATGGCGGCTTTTATTTGTTTGATGGGTTCTGGAGTAATAAGTTCTGTTAGTTTATTTTGTTAATTGGCGACAAATGGAAAATAAAATGAGGATGATTGCTTGCATGGTGAAAATCAAATTGGAGGTTTACGTGGACGAGGTGAACCTAAAATCTAAGTTATTCTTAGGTTGTGTGCTGCCTTAAGATGTTGGTGGATCTCCATTTGGTTCCTAGTGGACAGTATGTTTGCAGGCTTTTCAAGTGTCATGTTATTTCAAATCTTCGACCGACGGTGATATATGGAATTGAGAAATTCTGATGTTATATCCATGTATGTTTCATGAGCATGCGCTGCCAATTAAGTGAAAATTCACTTAAAATAAAACAACTGTCGATGACCGTAATGTGTTCTTGTATTTGTATCCCCAGCAAATGATCTGGAAGCAGATGCAATATTCGTTTACACAACCAGTGGGCACATGGCATCTCTCCTATCACGCTGTCGACCAGACTGTCCGATATTTGCTTTTACAACTTCCAGCTCCGTGAGAAGGCAATTAAATCTGCGGTGGGGATTAATCCCTTTCAGGCTGAATTTCTCAGATGATATCGAGTGCAACTTGAATAAAACCTTCTCATTGATGAAACTACGCGGCATGATCAAGTCTGGCGATCTAATCGTCACCGTCTCAGATGTGCAAAAGTCGATCAAAGTAACTGAAGTCCCATGAAGATGAACGTACTCTCCGTTCAACAGAACTCTGGCGAAGGAGAGAATCCATTCGCACGGCCACGTTTCTTTTGTAATTTTAGGGGAAACTTGATGATTTATTACTATATAGGCATGAATATTAAAGATTTGTGAAGGCGTAGAGGTTGTCGGCAATATTATCCATCTACACTGTGATGGAGAGTAATGTGCGAGGCTTATAGGAGGATAAGCTTTCTTAAGAATATGTGAAATAGTTGTTTTTTGAGTGATCGGTCGTATGATTACATATCATTGATTTGTGAGCCACTAGAAGGTGAATTCGATGTAATTTTATAATGACTGTTGGTCTCCCATTTATATAGGGATTTGTTTTCTATTCTTGCTTCTTCCACGTGCGTACAAACAACATCCCGGGGGGGGGGGGGGGTTCGTGAGATATTATGGGTTAGACCCAACCATCTGTTTGGGTTGGCCTAGTATGAGTCCGTTGGAGCTGTTGTAGATTAAGACTAACAAACAAAGGGACCATTAAAGCCCAACATAACTATCTAAGTTGTAATTATGGACCATTGAGCTCACATATTTCTCTCGCTCTTGTTACCTACACTTCTATTAGAGCTTTGTTAGGTATGGGGGTAGAAATTTTTTTTCTCTATTTTATATTTTTTTATTAAGTATTTAATAATAATGAATATGTTTTTAATGAAATATCCATTTTAGATCAAATTAAGATCTAAAATGAACATTTATTATAATAAAAATATTTAATTTTAAATAAATTATATAAGATATATAAAATATGAGATTAATTTTTTCATTATTATTACCCCCATACCAAACAAGCACTTAATATTAGAGTATTCTCAATGCTTATTGCAAGTAAAATAGTGCTAACATTTTTAATCGGCCTTCCTATTCTACGGTCTCCTTTTCTCTCTTTTGCTCAATCGTTTTCTTACTCAACACACATCTCTTTCCTTCTTGGGTACTGGCCCCATTTTCTGCATTAATAACATACATACAACGTTGCACCTGTATCGACGTAAAACCGTGTTGAATCAGGGTGGGGAGATAAACACACAGAAAAATTAATTAAAAAAAAGGAAACATAAATACTAATAAATAATTAAAATTAAAATTATATACATAGTACTTGCACATTTTTTTAGATAATATATTACTTGTAGCATTTCCAATTATTTACGAATTAAAAATTTTCTTTTAAAAAGGTTTACAGAAGCCAAAAACAAAAACGTAAGGGATTACCGTTACATCTAATATTAAAAATTAACTCCCTATATCTAATCTATACCTCGTGCAAGGTTACAAAAAGTTCATATCTAGTGATCAAGAGTGAGAAATCACATGGTCTTAATCAATATAATATTACAAAATATAATAGAAGAGGGAAAAAAAAAACAAGAGAAAACAAATGACTAAGAATTCAGAGGTATGAGTTGGGTAACCATAACCCTTCTCCCAACCTATAGAACACTACTCACCATAGGCACCGCAACAAAGGAATGCCATCAACAATTATTTTTAAAATAAGGTGACATCCGTTTGTCTAACTAAGCGGGTGTCTATAATACAAACACATCGGTGGTTGCGTACTGAGTAACACAATTTACTTAAGGAAATAACATGCTACATTTAACATAAACCACATTATGTTCACATAAAAACATACATGGGACAATAATGCCATTATGCTAGCATTTGATATACACATAATCATAAATTATGCAAATAGTAAAAAACATGGGTCCACCCATCACAATTCATAATACAAGATAACACTTAGAACATAACTTATATTATTATCTTAACTTAGTGGTCACACAAATTATTTTTTATTCACATTAAGTACATGAATCCTATTATTCTCATGGAAGGGTAGGATGCCACAACACTGTTTAGGACAAAACACTCCTAAAAAAAAACTCTTAATCATTAAGTACATGTACCCCCTCTTATCTAGTGTTTTGGAATCACATAGGGTAGATTTAGGGCCATGTAGTTCAAGAAAAAATAGGTCACTAACATTAATAGGGTTTCTCAATTCTAATTCATGTAATCTTGTACTTTGATATTAATGCTTTATTCTAGTATGAATATCAACACTCATCGCTTGACATAATATCACATATTTAACCACTTAGTCCATTTATCGCTTAAATTACCTCTTATCACTTGCTATTATGACCCACTTCAACCCTTGTAATTCAAGATAACTGTTATACTCATAAAATAAAATAAAGGATTTCACAATAATAATTACTTGTAATATATGAATCATACCAAAAATTACTTAATAAACCTATGCTCATAATTATGCCAAGCCCAAACAATCAAAATATACCACATATATAAAAAATAACATTTCAAGGCCTTGTGAAACCTTAATCTAATTATTGAATTATCCATATCCAACTCATAATTACATTTAGAAGGCCCTCAAGGTTATCTAAGGCCAAAAAAGGATTAAGAAGGTTAGAAAATATGCAAAAGGCTAATATTCCTCTTAGAAAACCCTATTATCATTTATGTAATAATTTCACAAATTAAGCTCCTTTTTTTATACCAGCCTCAAGAGAACACCTAAATACTTTATATTGAACATGATTAAGCCAAAAATAAAATTTAAACTCAAATTCAAGTACATATAATAACAGTTAAACCTTTAAGGTGTTCAATGCTCATTTTATACCATTTTACCATAAAACTCTAACTTATACTAATCATAATATTTCCACTTAATTCACTTATTATACTTAACTCATCTTCATCTCAAATGACACTCATGAAACCTAAATTCATGCCTAAGATTCCTAATCCTAATCTAAATATAATGACATCTTTAGATACAATAAAAGAAAGCAAGAAGGGTATAGAATCCTTAACGGACGAAAGGTCATAACATATGATCACGTCTAAGCCGTATGGTACATGAATATAACCTCTAGCATATGATCATACATAACATAAGTATATTTGGTAAAATTAAAACAACAAAAATACCACACAAAACTTGATGGTTGAGGGTCGAATTCACTAAGTAGAGACATTTTCATTAAGGTTTTATTGTATGTTTATTAGTAACTAATAACATATTCATTATGTACCAATGCCATATTCTCCTAAACTCTAACAAATGTAAAAACATGTTAAAAATCTTATAAATCATTATCTCATCCAATTTTCATGATTATACAAATATACTAACAATTCATATATGTCATACCAAGTTATCCATGACATTATTCCATGCTTTAATCAAAATAGTGATATTCATACATATAATTAATCATGTAACATTTAGCATAAAATCCTATTTCTAAAGATTAGTTACGTTACCTAATCTACTAAATCTTATAACAAAATAATACTTCTATAAAATTGATCCACCACACTAGGTATAGATCACCATTATGAGAGACCTTAAGATAAATAAAACTTAATCAGGGTTAATAATATATGAAAAATAATTAAAGAAAAGGAAGGAGAGTTAAAGAGAATAGCCTTTGAATATGGAGGTTGAAAACTTGACAAAGATAAATAAGAAACTCTCCACTTTCACTAAACCTTAACTCCCTACATTTGCAACAAGTGTTTAGGAGTTAATCTAGAGTAATTAGGAGAACAAATTGAGAAAAAACAAAGGTAGATTAAGAGTGAGGACAATCCTCCAATAGGGGCTTAGTCAAGGAGCAATGGTGCAACAAATATAGGGGAAAACCATACCTAAATCACTACAAGAACAACCAAGGGATGAAAAGTTAATGTTTTGGGAGGTTAAAGCTAAGTAAAATAGGACGAAAAGAGGAGGATAAATGACCAGAAATGTAGCAACAACTCATGACAATAGTAGCATGTCAACAACATCGAGTGATTAGTAGCTACAGTTTAGTGTCCAAACATTGCCTAAACACTGAAAAAATTCAAGGGTAATGGATGGTAGTTGGAGAAAAACATGAAAAAAATAAAATCTAAGCAAAAAATGTAGAGGAATAGAGGTGGAATTGGGTTGAAATAGGTCAAAAAGATCAACTCGGTAAATGAAGGAAAGAGAGGAAAACGAGTGGCAATTCCATGTGATGTTGCAAGAAAAATATCAATGGAATGTATGGGCATGATGGAGGTAAAAACCTGACCCTCTCCCTTTCCAAATCTAATTCCACTCAAGGGGCATGGGTTTTGGTTAGATTCACACTCGAATAAAGAGTTGAGTTATGGGTGTTAGAGGATAGGCGGATTTTGTGTAAATATTGAGTTATAGTTAGGATTTTAGTTAAATGAACCACACTAAGGCCTCATACTAGCTATTAAAAAGGTAGGAGAGGAATTTTACAATTTTTAGAAATAATGAAATTGGTAGAAATGTTAGAAAATGGGGTTTATTAGAAAACAAATAACAAATAAAACTCAAAGGCTATAAAACATTAGGGATAAGTGTAATTTAATTTAAAAACTCAAATATACAAAAATACTTGGTAATATAAAATATTTAAATCTCATAAAGTAAAAAATGATTAAAATTGGAAAAAACAAATATTTCACAAAGAACATATTTTTTTCGCGAATACATGAAGTAAATAACGGGAGGTTTATAAGTGTATGGTTTTATGTAGAATTTTTTTAGAAAATAGAATACAAATATAATTTTTTTTATAGAAAATATGTAAAAATATTTGATCTTGAAATTTATTTGAAACTCAAACAAATTGAAATGGGTAAAAAATTAAAAATGACTAAAATTCTTGAATTGCATAAATGATTTTTTTATTTAAAGATTCAAGAAAAATAAATGAACTAAAAAAATCAAAATAGTGGATAATATCAAAAAATTTAAGAATGGTTTACAAATTTTGAATAAGTTAACATAAGAAAAAATGACTAGATTGGAAGAATCGCGAAAAATATAATTTTCTATAAATGAATAAAATGAATGGTGGAATACTTGAATTTAATACAAATAACACGAAATTCAATAATATAATTTTTAGAAGCAAATGATGATCCTAATTATGTAAGGTAATTAGAATTTGAAAAACATGATGTTCCATCTTAGACTTAAATACACCCTATGGCCCAAAAATTAGTTAAATGGCCTAAGAAATAACAAGTCCTAGCAATTTGTAAAGTCCTAACCTAATAAATAATAATTCCTAGCAAATTACGAACCTTATCATGAAAGGTAATTAGATTTTGAAAAATGATGTGCTAGCTTGGACTTAAATACACTCTATGGCCCAAAAATTGGTTAAATAACTTAAGAAAAAAGAAGTCCTAACACTTTGTAAATTCTTTCAAACATCGACACTTATCATGTTTTGACTTCTTCTTCTTTCATTCTCCCTCTCCTTCTCCCTCTCCCTTTCCTACTTCGTCTTCATGATTCACTGATTATTTGTTTCAACAACCAATAACAACTAGTAATGGTGAAAGGTTAAAGGATTTTGATGATGCAACTTCAAAGGAAAGCAATTCGAAGTAAGAACGACAAGTGCATAACCATGTCAAGGAAAATTATTGTTCTCTTCTAAGGATAATACTTCAAAGTTTGTATATAGTATCAATTTTCTATAACTATATTTTTTGAAAAATTTGGGAAAATGGTGGAGAATAGATAGGTTGGTTAGGTAATTACTTTCATTGAAGGTAGAAAACCGTTCTCCTTATTTTTTTTGCTATGAAATGTTTCATTGAAGGTACCTCTGTTCTAAACCCCAAAAAATTACATAGATGCAAAGTAGTAGTATATATATCAGTTAGCAAACCGATCAGGCTACTGGTTTACAAGTCCACTAGTCAGACTAGTGGTTTGACCTAGTCGAACTAGTGTTTCAATTGTTTCATTCAATTATAGTCAAGCCCGCCCATATTTATTTAAAAATATAATTTAAAACTCAATATTATATATCTTTGATAAGAAAATAATGCATTTCATCATAAACAAATCACTACACATTCATGTAAAATAATAAAATAACAAAATTCCATATCAAAAGTCTCCTACATATCAAATATAGTTACAAAATAACATAATCCAGCATCAAGTCTCTTACATATTCATGAACAACTTAAAATGAAACACATTATTTCAAAAGTCACAATTCAATTAGATAAAGTAATTAGTTCAATCAAATAACTACTCATCCAATCCTATAGATTATCAATATATTCTCCAATGTTATAAAATATAGGACTGACATTTTCATGCATGCAATTATCTTCATCATCATAATCTCCACTCTCCCCATCAAATTCATCATCTCCATTTCCATCAAGCTCATCAAATACTTCTAAAAAAATATAATAAGAATAATTAATTAAATTATTATTTCAATTTATATTAATAATAAAAAAATTATAGCTTCATACCCACACTAAGATTTTCTTAAATAGTGATCAAAGCTAATTTATTTCTTAGTAGCTCAATCTCTTCATTATTCTAGCCCGATGGCTCATCCATAAGAATCTAAGAGCCAATTGCATTAAATTCTTTAAAATTAATTGGATTATAACTTGTCTTAAATCGATTCCTACACAAAAGAAAACAAATTTAGACAAGCTTGGTAATATTATTATATAAAAGCAATACCTTTAGACATGATTTATAATAGTAAAACAACAAAAATTAAATTCATACATTTGTTGCAACTTCAAATTAGAGTATAAAAAGACTAAATCATTGAGTCTTTGGTGTTCAAGTTTACTCATTTTCTTTGAATGGATATGCTCAAATATGCTCTTATTTTTTCACAATCCAAAGCACTATAAGTCATACTTAAAGCACAAATGTCAAGATTTTGTAGATTTGGAGCGCCATATTTATATAATGCCCACCATTCATCGAAAAAATCAATACAATAATTTACCAAACAAACTTAAAAAATTTTAATTAGATATAAAATACAGATAATATTTTGAAATAAGTAACAAAGTTATACTTGGGGCAAAAACACAACAATCTTTTATAATGACCCATCTTCCAAAATACCTTTTAATTTTTGTAAAGAACTCATTTCCCTCATTAATTTTGACCTCAATGTAAAATTCCCATTTGCATATCTCTCAATGACATCAATAACAGAAGATACAATACTTTGATGCTGTGGAATTTTAGATGAGTACTGTAAAAGAGGATTAAACCAATAATCAACTTCATTTAAGTTTCTTGAGATTTGATTATCCTAATAAGAAGAAATAATCTGAAAGTAAGACTCCACCATTTTCTTTCTCCTACGAAATCTAGAAACCATATCATCTTTAGCCTAGTGAAAGGATTGATATAAATAACTTATACATGATCTCTCTCCATTATCCAACAATTTCAAAGCACGTACAAGAGATTTAGTAAGTTGCACAATTACAACACACTCATTCTAAAATATGGTATCCAACACATTATCTGCACATTTCTTACCCTCTAATTTTTTAGCATAAACACAAAAGTTCCACTCCTTAGACACAACCATCACCCTAAGAGAATTAATGTGCATGAAAATACTTAATAAAATCAGTAGCAAATTGAGTAGGAGTTGGATGAATCATCACTCTTCCTTCGGTGGACTTCCGAATTAAATGCCATGCATATCAATGATTATAGATTTACATAGTTATTTTTGAGTCATGCTTTACAATGTCTTCCACCTAATCTAATTACCCATATCTTTAAGCATCAAATTAACACAATGTGTAACATAAAGAGACAAATAAATTTACTTAAAGACACATTCTAACAACCTTCCAGAGCAACATAATTTATATCATTGTTAGCCACCATATGCACAATATTTTTAATGCCAACATAAAGAACAATATCTCTAAATAACTTTTGTAATAACTTAGTAGTTTTTAAAGCATTAGAATCATCAATAACATTTAAAACACAATACCCTTTGGATAATAAACTAATAATTTAATCAAACTTCAATTATGATGGTTAGTCCACCCATAGTCCATAACAGTATAATCAGTTTCCTTCCAATAAGAATAAAAATATGAACTTAATTCTTCACATCTTCAACATTTTTCATGAGCATGAACAATTGACCCCTTATAACAAGGACTAATGTGAGCTATATCAATAATAGGCTGATAATAATTATAATTTGTAGCATTGAATGGGATAAATAAATCAATCATCCACTCAGAAATGATATTGACAACTTTCTCGACAATATCTTTGCTTTGTAACACACTTTTGAGAATTGGTTGTGTACCTAAAGTTGTTTTTGGTATGTAATAATGCCATTTAGTCTATTGTTTCCCCTTATCTAAAACCCTTTACCTAGCTCTCGAGTTGAAACTACTAGTTACCCTAGGAGGAGGTATCAAAGATGGTTCTTGGCACAAAAGAAAGTTTATCAAACAATATGGGTTATCTTCGGCTAAAAGTTTTCGTGTATTTTCTTTTTTCCTAGCAAAATCTTCAATACTTTGATTCATCTCAAAACCAACTTTAGGAGGAAATTTTTTTATACCTATCTACTTGACCTTTAATGCTAGCTAAATGTTGCTTAACAAGTAGGATTCTACTATAACACCCCCAACATTTTGTAACCTTTGCTTTTAGATTTTATGCCTTTTATTCAAAAACTAATCTTTAAATCTTAGCTTTATTATATTATTATTAATCTTTTAACTGTAACTAGAATAATTTCTTAAATATTTTACCTAATTATTTTTCCTTTTTTCTTCTTATTAAAACTATCATAAATTAATTTATTTTTCTTAGATTATTATTCCTAACTGGTACCCTAACGTACCTAAACTAAACCTAAAACTAAATACATTAATTGCTATCTTATCCCTACCAACCCTAACCCACGTAACCTTCTGTTGTGCCAATTTCCCCTCCACCAAATACTCTCTTTGTCTCCCTCCTTACCTGATGCAACATGTCTATACCCCCTCTGTCAAACCCACTATGCACGACCATCACCATCGCCATCACCTTACCTCTTTATTGAGCCATACTCCATCATCACCGCTTAACATATGCATATACACACATGCATACACACCACTTCACCCTCCTCTTTGATTTTCATCCAAATAGCTCTCTAACCCCTGCTCCTTTTCTCAACCCTGTTTGGGTTTTGCATAAACCACCAACACCACTAATTGCCACTCACCATCCACCTCTAACCATCACCATTGTTGTCGCCCTCTACTACTTCTTTTTCTTCTTCTTCTTCTCCTCCTCCTCCTCTACCATATGCCCAACCTATATCTTTCCTTACCATCCTCTTCCTCCGGGTCTATTTTTATTTTTTATTTTTCTGCATAGCCATGCCCTAGCACAACCCACCTCTAGCTGTGCACCTGTTCATGCCTTGCTTCTTCTTCCCTAACCATCACCTCATCATTGCTCCTCATTACAGCCTTATTGCTCCCTCCTCGCCAATGCTAACCCCACTCGCAACTCCCCTAGCACTGGATATTCCCTTTATAGCACCCCTTGGGAAATGGTAAAAACTATTGTTGATTTTCCTATTGCTTTGACGCTATCTACTATAGCCCCTCCTAGCCCGTGCTACCATTCTTCGCAGCACCAACCCCTCTTACACCGCCTTCTATTACAACCAACCCAACACCTCCACCATCCTTGATTGTCTACCCAGCCAACCAAGCCCCTACCACCCTATCACCGCTAGCTTCCTAGCAGCCCAACACCACTTTCCCTAACCTCCCTCATCATTCCTTGCCTCATTCACTTTTCCTATTCAATTAATCCATCAACCTTCACCATCACCGACATCTCCGGCTTCCCAATATAACCCCTCTTGTGCAATAACTCATGTTGCATGGGTTATGTGAGGAACTTTTCGTATAAGGTTTTTCTATCCACTTTTAATAGTAAGGGTATTTTAATAATTTTTCTTAATAAATATTTTAATATAAATTATTATTATTTTATTGTTAAATATTAATTTGGTTATTTTTTTTAATTTTTAGGATGAAAAGTTTGATTAGAAGGGCCTAATAATTTTAGTAGGATATCGATAAATTGTAATTTAGCTAAAAAATAGGTAATTCTTATACTTTACTAAAATGGTAGTTGTCACATGATGATACATTAAGGTCTTGATGTATGAACCATGTTAAGTATGTCTGTTATTTAGTAACTCTTATATCAAATGATAACACATTATGATTATGAGGTACAAACCATGCTTACTTTTTTCCTATACAGTAACTCTTATACTTTACTAAAATGTTAAATGTTACATGATAGCACATTAGTTTTTTTGTATGAAATATGTTAAGTATGATTCACTACAATATACTTATGTGCTTATTATTGTTAGCATGAAAAAAAAGGAGCATGTTATTTAATGTAAAATATTTCAGGTATGAAAGTATGGGGAAAATAATTTTTATGATCATGTATGATACATATGTGTAAAATGATAGGTTGGGTATGTTTAGACAAATCTGTGGTATAATTATTATTGTTGTGTGCCCTAGGAAAAAATTGGTCATTTTATGAGTATTATCTTAATTATCTAGATAAGCATGTTTAATGTGTATTAGTTATTGTCGATCAGTAAATATGTGTTTTGGATGAAATACAAATGCATGCTAGGGTTTTATGAGAAAATCGCTAATGAGGGTAAAATAGTCATTTAACATATCTATAATTTATTCACATGATAATTAAGTTAATTATAGTATTTTAGCCTTTTTATGACAAACCAATAAATAAAATAAAATGAGTACTTGAAATAGATGATTATAACCTTATGTGCATCTTGGTTATTTTTGACCTAATGCGCCCAAATGTGAATAATTGAACCTAGTATAACCTTAGTATATATATTAATGTTGACCTTGTTTTGGCATAGTCTATTGATTGTCTTGAATGAGTTGGAAATAAGTAAAATGGTTAAGTAAGAAAATTGCATCTATGTGATTAATATGCGATTTTATTGCCAACTTAATTAAAATACTAATACTTAAATTGAAAGACCTCAAGATCAAGAATGGTGGCTCTTTAAGGGTTGCTACCCTAAAGGCGTAGTTTAACTCACGGTTGATTATGGATTTTTACTGGTGTCCTTAGTGCCCCAGGTAGACCCTATACCATACTCTATTTAGTTATGCAAACTTATAGAGAGTATTCATACTTATGTATCATGTGTCTTTGTCAGTAAGTTACTATATTACTTTCATGTGCCAGTGCGACTAGGGTACCTTAGTGTCCTTGTGTTGATAGTTGGTAGGATACCGTGTTGCTTGGAGTGCCGGTATGACTGGAGTAACTTAGTGTACCCGGGTGTAATCCCCTGAAAATTTAAAAACCTATAATTTAATAAATAGCTTATATTTGGGAAAAAATTAGCCTTTAAGTTTATTTAATTTAATTATTTTATGGATTTTTGAGTATATAAAAGTGGATAGGAATATTTAATAAATTAAAATAAATACTTTATTATTTTATCATACTCTTTTTATTTAAATAATTTTCCAAACCAATATTTTACTAAAATTATCCTTTTTAATCCCATATATTTAATTACATTAAATTAAATTATTAAATAAATTTATTTCTCAAAAATATTACATCCTATTATTTTATAAATTAAATTATTTTAAATTCTCCCATTTTCCCATTTTCTTTTCTTTCTCATTTTTCTCCTTTTTCCTCCTTTCTTTCTTTTTCCTTTTTCCTGGCTTGGGCTGCCAGGCTAGCCTCTTCCCCTCCCTGCGCACTGGGCCATGGGCCCGTTTCTTCCCCTTCTCTCCTTCCTCTCCCTCCCACACGTGTGTTGGCCCAGACTAGCCCTCTTCTCTTTTTTCTTTTCTCCCCCTTACCCGAGCTGGCCCAGTTCTTTTTTTCCCGCCACGCCTGACCTGTCCCCTTATCCCTCCATCTTCTTTCTTTCTTCTTCTTCATTCTTTGTTGATCACCCCAAGGTGCCCGACCTGTCTTCGTCGCCATGCCTGCCACCTCGAGCATGCCGACCATCGCCCTGCCACCACTACAACCCTCCCCCCTCTCTCCCTCGTTCTTTTTTTTCCCACCATTTTGGACCCAACCGGCCATACACTCCCCAACCATGCATGAACTTCCTTTCCCCTTCTTCCCTTTCCTCTCCCAGCCACCCTACCGCCTGCCTGCCACCCGATCAGCCACCTATTTCCCTCTCCTTACTCTCCTTTTTCTTCTCCTCACGAGCCCTCTCCCTACCCCATTTCTTTGAGCCTTTCCCCTTCCCCGACCTCCCTCTTCTCCCTTTCTTCTCCTTCCTTTTCCCTCCATGTTCTGGCTCCACCGCCTCCCTCTGCCGCTTCCTCCGACTCACCCACCACCTACACCACCTTCTGCACCCTTCTACTCCCACCCTGCACCACCACAACACCACCCTGCACCACCCTGCAGCTCCTTCTTCCTCCCTTCTTCTTTTTCTCCCTTTTTTTCTCCCTTCTCGGCAACCTCCCTACAACCCCTTCGTTTGCGACCATCCCACCACCTCTGCCGCCACCCAAACCACCAAGCCACTCCCTGCAACCTCCTCTACCACCCCCACACCTCCTTTTGCTGAAACAAGCCCCCTCACCCCTTAATTTTCCTCCTCCCTTTTCCTTCCTTCTCAGCCCCGTCCACTCCTGCAGCCCACTTCGTAGCCTCGCCACCGCCATCGCCGCCACTCTTGGTCGCCAACAACTTATCCCCGACCACCACCTACACCCACTCTCCACCCCCGCACCCTTCCCTTGCCTTAACTCTCCTCCACCTGCCCTCCTCTTGGTCCCCAAAATCCCAGCTCGAACCATCTCCCCCTCCTTTCTACCTCACCACCCTCAACCCTTTTCCCCCCTTACAACCTGCATGTGGCTCATGCTGCTCATGCAGTGTGAGTTCCACATTATTTTGGGAATTTTTTTTTTATTATTAAGGTATATTAATGGATAAGTAAAGTGTGTTATTAATTAAGTTTTTATAAAGTTTATCCTTTTTAGTTTTCCTACTTCTAATATAATAATTATTGATATTATTTTTAGGGGTTGATTTTGCTAATTAAATCTTGAATCTTTAACCGGGATACCGGTTAGGTTCGATCTTTCCGGGAATTAAGGTAATCGTTAAACCTCATTTAAACGCATGGATAAATGCATGCTAGCACATTAAGGTTTTAATATGTTATTTTGCATGATATAAATATTGTTTAATATATTATATGTAGTTGCTTATAATGATTGATAAAAAAGGAAAGCATGTTAGTTTATATGTTATGTGTGGAAATATTGCTTAAGGAAAGAGTTTGGTTATTAATGAAAATGTTGAGTACTTACCCATGTTATATTATGTTATTGTGATCATTAATGCATGAATAATATTATTATAAGCCCTAGGGGTATTCTAGTAATGTGTCATGTGCAAGAATGTGGCCTATTATGTGTGGGTGCTTATGAGTATTATATTAAAATATAATAGTTTGTGGAGTTGGATTATGAGAATGGAGTAGTGATATTAATATTCATGTAGTGATGATAACTTAATAAAAGTGGTGTAATAAAAGGGTAAAATGGTAATTTTATAAGTAGAAGGGTATTATGGTAATTTTGGAAGTGAAGGGAAAAATGGTAAATTGCAAGTAAAAGGGTATTATGGTAATTTTGGAAGCGAAGGGAAAAATGGTAATTTTGGAGGTAAAAGGTAAAAAGGTAATTTTGTATGAAAAGGGTAAAATGGTACTTTTGAAAGAGAAGGGAAAAATGGTAATTTTATAAGTAAAAGGGTATTATAGTAATTTTGGAAGTTAAGGGTATTATGGTAAATTTGGAAGTAAGGGGAAAAATGATAATTCTATAAGTAAAAGGATATTATGGTAATTTTGGAAGTAAAGGGGTAAAATGGTAATTTTGTAAATAAAAGGACAAAGTGGTAATTATAATAATGGAAAAGGGTAATTTGGTAATTATAATATTGGAGAAGGGTAAAATGATAATTTAATTAAAAGAGAAGGGTGAAATGGTAATTTGGTGTAAAGGAAGGGTAAAATGATAATAATTTAATAAAAGAGAAGGGTAAAATGGTAATTTGGTATAAAGGAAGGTAAAATGATAATTTAATAAAAGAGAAGGGTGAAATGGTAATTTGGTGTAAAGGAAGGGTAAAATGATAATAATTTAATAAAAGAGAAGGGTAAAATGGTAATTTGGTATAAAGGAAGGTAAAATGATAATTTAATAAAAGAGAAGGGTGAAATGGTAATTTGGTGTAAAGGAAGGGTAAAATGATAATAATTTAATAAAAGAGAAGGGTAAAATGGTAATTTGGTATAAAGGAAGGTAAAATGATAATTTAATAAAAGAGAAGGGTAAAATGGTAATGTGATGTGAAGGAAGGGTAAATTGATAATTATAATAATGGAGAAGGACAAATTAGTAATTATGATAATGAAGAAGGGTAATTTGGTAATTTAACCAATTAAAGGGCAAATTGGTAATTATGATAATGGAGAAGGGCAATTTGGTAATTTAACCAACTAAAGAGTAATTTGGTAATTTTGATAACATAGGAGGGTAATTTGGTAAACATGATAATGGAGAAAGGCAATTTGGTAATTTAACAAACTAAAGGGTAATTTGGTAATTAAGATAATGGAGAAGGGCATTTTGGTAATTTTGATAATCGAGAAGGGTAATGTGGTAATTTGACCAACTAAAGGGCAATTTGGTAATTATAACAAAGGAGAAGGGCAATTGGCAATCTAACTAACCAAATGAGAAATATGATAAATGTAACAACTATGAAAGGTGATTGGTGACCTAATAAGTATAGGAGATAATTTGGTAACCTAAACCGAGTAAGGGATAATTTGGTAATTATGCAACATGAAGGATAATATGGTAAACTGGCAAGTAAGGAATGGATGACTAAATAATTATACAAGTAAGGGGTAAATTAGTAATTCGTATCTAATATGTTGAAGGGATAATGGAGTGTCGTAATAAGACTCAAGTAACACTGAAAAGTAAGATAACGGTGTTTGATAATTAGTAAGTATTATGAGAACGAATCCTCAATCAGAATTGGATGAGGTTATGATGGCCTTAATGATTCCTCTGTGTTATCTTAGATAACTGTTTGAATAAGAAATACCTAATGATACTAGAACGATTGAAAGTGAATAAGTATCTAATTGTTGTACTTTTCGTGATCACCTTAATTAAGATACTAATACTTACAGTGAAAGACCTCGAGATAAAAAATGGTGGCTCTTTAGGGGTTGCTACCTTAAAGACGTGGTTTAGCCCACGATTATTCTGGTATTTGCTGGTGTGTCTTTGTGCCCCAACCAGGCCCTATATTTTACTCTATCTAGCTCTATGGATCTATTTAGGGGGTATGTATACTTATAGATTATGTGTCTTTGTCGGTAGGGTACTGAGTAGCTGTATGCACCAGTACGACCAGGGTACCTTTGTGTCCCTGGGTTGATGGTTGAAGGGTACTGAGTAGCTTGTATGCACCAGTACGACTGGTGTACCTTGTGTCCTGGGATCTTGATTTCCCGTTTGAGGCAAATAAATGGAACTGTTGTGCTGATTAAAAAGGAAAAACACTAATCATAAAACTAAAAGAGTAGTGAGCCGGGCTTAGTTGAATTATGATATTGAGTAGCGGTCCACCGATTATAATAGTGGCCTAGGAGCGTGTTGCCCTGGAAGATAATTATGAGTACCGGTCCATTGGATATAATAGTGGCCCAGGAGCGTTTTGCCCTATATGATGTTTATGAGTACCGATCCATCTGATATAATAGAGGCCTAGGAGCGTGTTGCCTTGGATGATGTATATATGCATTTCAGTCCACCGACTATAATAGTGGGGGTCCAGAGCTCAATAAACCCAATTATGGATGTGAATAAACTATGAAAAAATACTAATCACTTATAGTTGAACACCATGTGAGTTGGGGCTAGACCGGTCCATTGGCGAATAATAGTGACCAAGAGAATTTTGCCCTGGAGACCGATCCACCGACAATAATAGTAGTCAGGAGCGTTCCGCCCTGTATGTATTCCAATCCACCGGCTATAATAGTGGGCTTCTCGCACTCACATGGACATATATAATCTAAGATGATTGAATAATGGTGGATTAATGGCTTAAGGCCCAGAGGTGTTGATTGTACATTATGACTTATTAATATTTGATAAACTTGTTAAGTATGTGATTGTGTCGTATGCATTATCATTATATAGGTATATAGTATTGTATTATGAGTTGCATTGCAAGCTTGCTTTTAAGTGTGTTTTAAAGGGTTACTCAGTACTATAGTATTGAATGGCTCAATTCGTGGGCCTCCTGCCTAATCAATGGGCAGCGTCCCTTGCAGGTCCCTTTTCAAGTTCTATTCAAGTGGACAACGAGAAAGAGCGTAAGGATTATCTAGAATTTGATAGGGTTTTGCTATTTCCCTTTTAACTCTTGGCTTAAATGTAGTCTTCGTTCTTATAACCACCATTGGTGGATTTTATTCTTTTAAATGGCTTGTTGTGCTACTCTGATTTTTAATATGGTTTGGATTTCTAGTAATTGGTAATTTATTCTTTTAGCCTTAGCACTTGGTACTTGAACGGTATGAGTGAACCGGTCTGGTACTAAGTGTGACGGTAATATCCCTAGAATTCACAAGTATTGTTATTTTGCTTCCGCTAACTTTTTTAATAAAATGAAAATTTTCAGTAGTGAATTTTGGGTGTGTTACACCGGGTTGATATGATATCCTCTTGAGTAAATAAAAATGGAAGTGATTATAATTGGATTAGTTCAGAAGTAGCCTTTGTGCCTACTTGTGGTTCGATAGTAGCCTTCATACCTACTTGTGATATTATGGAATATATTGGCATAGCAAATAAGGCATATGATATTTTGCGATTGTTATGGTTAATGGGTTGAGAGTAATATTACACGGTGTCCCTTTTGTTATCTTGATTCTAGATGTTTTTGGACTCAAATTTCATTTTGTACCTTATCTCAATTGAGTTTTGTAACAACTGATGATGTTCAGTTCAAAATGATACCAATATGTTGTTCTTTCTATTCTGTTTCTCATAATTATGTTATTAATTTGAGAGGAGTAATGATTTTAGCCTTAGCACTTGGCATGAAAATGATAGATGAAACCAAACTTATACCAAGTATGGTAGTGACACCCTACATTTTTATTTGTTTTAGCTTTTACAATTAATTCTTTAAACGAAATTTTCAAGTCCTAAAAATAAGGGTGTTGCATCCACCCCTAAAAAGAAGTTTAGAACAATATAAATATTGTAACATGTTTATCTTATTAGCATCCTCAACCTCCCTACGATGACCAAATGCTGGATCCTTCTTTCCTCTAAACACACTTTGAGAAGAATTAGGTATGGAGTAGGTATTACTAGCCTCTGCAAACATATTTAAGGCATTAAGAATAAATTATAAGTTACAAACTAAATATTCAAGACCCAACTTAAGAGGCACATTAATAGTAGTAGCAAATATTAGGTACCCTTGCAATCAAGTCTAAACATAGCATCTAATCCCATGCATTTGAATTTCAAATACATTTCAAAGCATAAATTACAACAGTAAATATATTCATCACAAATTCAGTAGCAAATACAAATTACGTAAACACTACCCCTTCAATCAATGGTTAAGCAAATTAGGTAGATAATTGCTCTTAAACACTACCCTTGGTCCCCTATAATTGAATTTTAAAGCATAAATTATTATAGCAAATATACTCATCACATATTCAAAGCCTAAACATTAACAAATAATTAATATATGCAAGCATATATTGAACGATCGAGCTTAAAAAAGCTCTCTGAGACATTGGTGGATGATAATAATATAAATTAGTTTAGAGTTAATGAAAACAATAACACAAAAATCTCTCACCTGAGATTGACATACGATCGAACTATGAAAATTGATGATGATGGAGCCTGTATAATCAATGAAGATTGAATACAATGGCTACCCCTAAAAATGATGTGCTCGATCTTGCAAATTCAAAGTGGACAAAGCACTTATTGCACCATGCAACGTAAGCAAAGGACCATTGATAAGGTTGAGGAGCCAAAGATGATGACAGAAGGATAAAGTTGCTCAATTGCGCATCGACCTCCTCAATTGTGCAACACATATTTGAGTGAAATGGAATGGTGAAGTCGTGAAGAAGATGACCGACAACGAGTGAATCAACCAATTAGGTAAATTTAGTAGTAATTAGTAGTATATTATTTAGGTTGAGGGAAATGACACACCTATCCTTATTGTTAAAAGAAGATCTAATTTAAATTTGAGGGTAAAAAAGGAGTTGTATGGGGTATTGACAAAACCATTCCGGTTCATAATCTAAATGATGGTTCTTGGTTTTTTATGTTTCTATTGATTTTCTTATTGAACATGTTTAATATGATATCCAAGCTAGATATATAATTAGTTCGCTTGTTTAACGATTTCCCCATTTTGGTCTGGTTCGATTTTTAATACTATGATATGTTGACATTTTCGAGCACCTCTGAAATAAAGTCATAAAAATGATGACATAGTGGTGTAGGACATTTGTTCCTCGCCCACAGACCCAGATTCGACTCCCATCATCCTCCCCCGAGGCATACGTCAATAGTAAAAGGACATGGAAGCCTTTTGAGAAAGAAATGATTGAAGTAATTTAGGCAGCCGACCAGCTGTAATGTGAAAGTTTGATTTTCTTCAGTGATAAATAATTATTGGTTAGGGGCTCGACTTTTTGTAGGAATCCGCAGTCGCAAACACATGTTCCCTCCACTATTGAGGTACATTCCGCAAGTTACCTCTGTCATTTTGGTCTAAGATAGAATTGACGCTGCCGCCTAAGACTGATATATTATCTTTTGAACATGAAAATGAAATGGGTCTATACATATCTACCGAGCTTATTCTAGTTCTCATCCCCCCCACCCAAATCAGTATTCTTACTTTGTGAAGCGAGGATGGCGATCATTTGAGCATATTGCTATATGATCGTATTATCTATATGTTTGAAAACAAAAAGAACTGTGCACAGCCTGTTTCCTTCTTGATGGCCCAATTTGAAGACGTCTAGTTGTAAATGAATCAAGTAGCTCTCAGCCCTGATGTGATCCACCTTTTAAAAAATTTACTTATTAAACAAGCTGAACATCTAAATTACAAAAAAAAATCTAGATTCTTTTATAATATGAAATTCATGATCTAAATTTTTTAAATAATAAATTTAAGAGTTAAACTTGTTAAAAATTTAGTTAGCTTTAAAATTTTATTTATTAAAAAAATTGAATATCTGAATTTAAAAAAAGCTAGAATCTTTTATAACACGAAACTCATGATATGACGTTTTTAAATAATAAATTTATAAGTTTGATTTGTTAAAAATTTAATTAGCTTTATTTGTTTAGTCAAATAAATTAAAATAAAACTATAATTTTATATTTAATTATTTATTAAATAAGACTCAAAATATTTAGAAGATTCTCTTCATTTAAAAGCTGAGAGGGGCATCGGCTGTCTCTGTGATGTCCATCATTTTTTGACTATTTTTGCACACAATTTGTCAATACCGTGGGAATTTGATTTGATAGAAGGAACTACAGTTGTCCGCGGTGCTCATCATCTTGCGAGTGGATTATCACAAGTTAAAAACTAAATATCCAAGACCAACTTAAGAGACACATTAATAGTAGTAAATACAAATTAGGTATCCTTGCAATCAAGTCTAAACATTGCGTCTGATCCCATGCATTTGAATTTCAAAGACATTTCAAAGCATAAATTACAATAGCAAATATATTCATCACAAATTTAGTAGAAAATACTAATTACGTAAACACTACCCCTTCAATCAATGGTTAATCAAATTAGGTACACAAATGAGCTTCAACACTACCCTTGATCCCTTGTAATTGAATTTTAAAGCATAAATTATTATAGCAAATATACTCATCACATATTCAAAGCCTTAAACATTAACAAAGAGTTAAAATATGCAAGCATATATTGAATGATCAAACTTAAACAAGCTCTTCGATACATTGGCAAATGACAATAATACAAATTAGTTTAGAATCAACAAAAAACAATAATAATAAAAAAATCTCTTACCTGAGATTGACCTACAATCGAGATGACCATGGAGCTTGAATAATCAACAAAGATTGAAGACGATGGCTACCCCCGAAAATGTTGAGCTCGATCTTGCAAATACAAAGTGGACAAAGCACCTACTGCACCACTCAATGCAGGTGAAGGATCATCGATGAGGTTTAGGAGCTAAAGATGATAACGAAGGATAAAGTTGCTCACTTGCGCATCAACCTCCTTAGTCGTATAACACATATTTGAGTGAAATGGAATGGTGAAGTCGTGAAGAAGATGAATGATGATGAGCGAATCAACCAATTAGGTAAATTTAGTAGTAGTTAGTTGTATATTATTAGGGTTGAGGGAAATGACACACCTATTCTTACTGTTAAAAGAATATCTAATTTAAATTTGAGGGTAAAAAAGGAGTTATATGGGGTATTGACAAAACCAATATGGTTCATAATCAAATTGATGGTTTTTTTTTTATTTTTTATTTTTTTATTTATGTTTCTACTGATTTTCTTACTAAGCATGTTTAATATGACATCCAAACTAGATATATAACTAGTTTGTTTGTTTAGAGATCTCCCCAGTTCGATCTGGTCCGATTTTTAATACTATAATATATTGACATTTTAGAGCACCTCTGCTATAAAGTCATGAAAATGATGACATAGTGGTGTAGGACATTTGTTCCTTGTCCACAAGCTTAGATTCGACTCCCATCATTTGCCCCCAAGACATATCTCAATGGTGAAAGGATACGTGAGTCTTTTGAGAAAGAAATGATTAAAGTAATTTAGCCGTAATGTAAGAGTTTAATTTTCTTCTGTGATAAACAATTATTGGTTGGGGTTCGACTTTTTATAGGCACTCACGGTCGCAAATACATATACCCTACATTACTGAGGTACATTATGCAATTTACTTTTGTCGTTTTAGTCTACGATAGGATTGACGCTGCCACCTAAGACCAATATATTTTCTTTTGAACATGAAAATGGTGACATAGGGATATGGTAAAATGATAGTAGCAGTTTTAAAATATATAAAAACTATCACTTGTGTCTAGAAAAGTAAGATCGTTGAAGCATGAAATATTTCCGGAGCCTCAAACGCTATAAAGAAACGGGTCTATACGTATCAACTGAGCTTATTCCAATACTCATCGCCCCCCCCCCCCAAAAGTATTCATACTATTTGAAGCGAGGATGGCGATCATGTGAGCTTATTATCGTATGATCGTATATCTATATTGTTGAAAACAAACAGAACTGTGCATGACCTGGCTCGTTTTCTATGGCCCAATTTGAAGACGTCTAGCCGGAAACGGATCAAGCAGCTCTTGAGCCCTGTATGGCCCACCTGTTTTAAATTTATTTTATTTATTTATATAAGCTGAATCGAAATTTTAATTTTATATTTTTTATTAAACAGGTTGAGTATCTGAACTAATAAAATGCTAGATTCTTTTAAATAATAAAATTATGAGTTCGACTTGTTTAAAATTTAGTTGATTTTATATATTTAGTTAAATAAATTAAAATAAAATTTTAATTTTATATTAAAGTATTTATTAAATAAGTCTACAAATATTTAGAAGATTCTTTTCATTTAAAAGCTGAGTGCCTGAGTGGGGCATCGGCTCCTTCTGTGATCTCCTCATCTCCATCATTTTTTTTGACTATTTTTGCACACAATCTATCAATACCATGGGAGTTTGATTTGACAGAAGGAACTACAGTTGTCCGCGGTGCTCATCATCCTGTATGTGACAATGCGCATCAAAGTGCTTTGGAAAATGTTTTGATTTCATTCAGACACGTTCCACCGCCTCCGGCCTCTCTTTATAAATGTTCTTTTTAAAGATATCATTAGTACTGAGTAGCAGTTTTTTTACGATCCTTCGTGAATGTGACGATACAGGACACGGCATATTGTAGGTCGAGGACTAATAAAGGAGAAGCAAATCACAGCTCAAGTTAAGAAGCATGGAGTAAAAATGATCTATTACATGATAAGTCTCCTTGTATCAAATAAGAACGAAACATCTCATGGAGGAAGCGACATGCAGTTTGCCAAGACTGTCCACGAGCAAGACCCAAGTCAGGAAAATCGAACAAGGAACGTGTACGGCAACATTGTTGAGGCTAGAACAACTGGATTGTGTCGATTATCAAAGAATTCCCTTGTCGGATGTTCCCAAATTGCAAGATTACATGATATCAAATCGGATGATTTTTCTCATTTTTTTTTGTACAAAACAAAAATATCAAGGTATTTTATAGAATTACAGATTCCATGTTTTATATGTGAAAGAATTTTAGAAATAATATTCCACTAAGTTTAAGTCAAAAATCAAATTTTAGATTATTTTGGAAATAATATAAGAATCTCACAATTTCTTTAATGGATTGTTGATCCATTATAAGATCCAGATTTTAAAAAGGGATGATTTAGGAAGTTTAGAGAAGTTGAAAAATCTTAATATACAATATAATTTTGAGTCCTTTTTAAAAAAAAAAAATTATGACGGGTTACTACTTACGGAGAGTTACATGATATATACCTCTCAAAATTCATAATTATATCATTCATTTCTAATTATTAAAGGTTATATCGTATATTTTGTATAACTTTGGAGTTATATTGTACATTTTTCTAAAAATGTATATTATGAAAGAGTTCTACATAAATGTTTTCTAATCTCAAGTTTTTCTACCTAACATTAGTGCCTACTATCCATATAATCAGTGGCTATGAAAAATGAAACATCATCGAAAAAAACAAATTGAGTAAGCAAGGCATTTGCACTTCAACACTACCACTCATAAAGAGATCGCAAAGGGTGTAATTAAGCAAAGACATTACTTAGTACTTCATAGAGAGAGTAATCATGTAGAAGAGCATTAGGAAATAGGAACTAATACCTTACATAAAAGTAATACTTCGTTTGAGCGTTAAGTCGAAACCTATACACGCTTCGGGTTTTAAGTAAAAATCAGGTACCGAGTGTATTTGGGAGCAAGTGCAAGAGTTTATAATTGGAGAACACAATGAGAATTAGTTATGGGGTGCTTAGAATCAGAGAACACAACTAGTTGTAGCTATAGATCGATGGATGTCGAACCATATAAAATTCCCATGATAACATACGGGTAGGGATAGCAATGGGTCTCGGACCCGACCCAGACCCGCTAGACCCGCCTCATTTTTAGCGGGTCTGGGTCCATGATTTTTGGACCCGACAGATCTGGATCGGGTTTGGGTCCACATATACTTTAAAGGGTCTGGGTCTGGGTCCAGTTCTAGACCCAGACCCGACCCGCCAGACCCGTTTAATATACATATGTATGTGTGTGTGTGTATACATATATAAATACATACTAATATTATGTTTGTCATTATTGTCTTAATCTTATATAAGTTCCTTATTCATTTTTTTTTAAAAATTTATTTTTGTATACTTACTTTATAAACAATATGTATAACATTGTATTTTAAAAGTTAGGGATATAAACGGGGCGGATTTTACCCGAAACCATACGGATTTTTTCCAATGGATATGGATAAACGAATATGGATACGAATATGGATGATGTAAAAAAAATACCCGTCAGGTTCGAATACGGAGATGGGTATGAGATATCCATACCCGTACCCATAATCATACCCGTATCCATATCCATACCCATTTACTCGATATATAATTACCTTTTTACCCTTAATGTTAAAATAAATATAGTATAAATTAAAGTTAGAATTATCATTTAGCTTAACTCTAAATGGGTTTATCTGTCGGGTGATGGATTTATCCATCGGATAATATCCATTAACGGGTAAACGGATAATCCGTCGAATAACAGATACGGATATGGATATGTTAGCGGATATGGATTCGGATACAGGTACGGATTTTCTTATCAGATACGGATACGGATATGGGTATGCCCGCCCCATTTACATCCCTACTAAAAGCATTAAAACACCATTTGAAAAGTTAATATAACAATTTTAATATATTTATTTTTTCACTTAGATGATTTGTTTAACAAAAAAAATACATATTAAGTTATATAAAACATAAATGTATTTGTATTAGCATAGATTATTAATTATTTTAAAAAAAATAACCGGACCCATTTACCCGCTAGACCCGATGGATCTGGATCTGGGTCTGGGTCTGAACTTTTAAGACCCAACGGGTCTGGGTCGGATCTGGGTCTAGGTAGTATAAACAGGTCCGGGTCTGGGTATGGCTGGACCCGGTCCAGACCCGACCCATTGCCATCCCTACATACGGGACAACAAGATTTACATACTACAATACACAATACAATATAGAGAACCGATCCCACATTAGGTTTAAGGTTTGAAAGAGTTATACAATTTCATATTTCTAAAAATAAATAAATATTAGGTATAAACACTCAATTCACCTTTTTTTAAATGTACCTATATATATATATATATATATATATATATATATATATATCAACCTAGCACAATCAATTAGTAGGTATACTTAAGGAGTTAGGTATAGTGTAAAGAAAATAATCTTGCTAGTTAATTTTTAAACACCTTTAAGGCTCTAACTATCTCCCCCCAAATAAAAATAAATCCAATCTACTTTTTAACCTATCACTCATCTCAATAGCACAAAACTACCTACAAATTTGATAGGGAAAAGGGAGAATGAATTCATAACACCAACTACAAAATAAAAACAATAACAAATCTATGACACGTGATTTATATGGAAAAACCCTTCCAATGTGAAAGGAAAACAACCACGGAATACTTTGGTCAACTCGAGAAACTTTCACTATGAGAAATTTGAAATAAAAAGTTTAATATTCAAGTGCTAACTAGATATTATACTCATCAACCCAAAATAGCGCAACTAGACAAAAATTGCAATATTCAAAGAGAAAAGCTTGCAAACCCTAAAACATAGTTGTTGTAAACACATACAAAGGTCGATCTACAAGCCACAAAACAACAATCTCATTTACATTAATCAACAACAAGATGTAAACAGAAGCCTCATCGATTTTCAGCCAAAATTGAGTATAATAGACCACTCAATCAAAGACAAAACCAAAACAGATCTGAAACTGACCCAAACAGAAACACCCACTAAAATACTAACAAAAACCTGATATGGAGAGCTCAAAATTAGAGCTTCACTATTAATAATTAAGATTGGTGTCTTGCGAAGATTGTGTCAAAAGATCAGCAAAATCCAATAGCGATAAACTTGGGATATTTGAATCGATCAAACTTGCACTAGAGAGAAAAATGACATAAATTTTTTGTTTCTCTTTCTCTCTTTCTCACCTATAGGATTAAAGTCTTTATGTTTCTCATATTTTTTCTTACCTTTCCACATAAACTTGTCCGTTAATGTTTAGTCTTTTCAAAATTAGGTCATTAATAAAAATGACAAAAATAACATTGGTTAAAAAATAGACTTTATCACATGAGAGGAAGCCCAAATGACCCAATAAAATTTGCATCACATGATAACGAAACTAATCACACCGTTGCATCATCTGCCACCCCGCCCTTATTTTTATAGCCACTAATATATTTTAAATTATCTAGAAATAGAAATATTATTTAACCACATTAATTGAAATATTTCTTTTCACTAAATTGTATTACTATTTTTTTTTCTTTGAAAGGATCGTGCCCTTAATAGGGATTACATCTAATCACGGTGTTTGCATCCCTAATAATGATATAACTTAATCAAACAAAGCATGCTCTTAATTTTATTACTATGATAAGAAATAAATTGAAAAATTATACTATCTCTATTTTTAAATGAAAGTTTTTATAGTTTTTGTTGATTAACCTTAATTATTTATTTTACATAAATCATAATTTATAATGATGTAAAATAAATTTGCTTTATTCAAATTTTAAAAAAAATTCTTTCATATATATATAAATTTATCGGGACTTATTCTTGAATCGAAGGGAGTAAACGTTTTAACGTTATTCCTCTGGATAAGCTTTGGTCGATGACAACTTTTTTTTTTCTTCCCTTTTTCCATCATTAGTTTTACTTTGAATTCATCAAAATAAAGTTATAAGGTTCTGCCAATGTTATTGAAACTAATAAAAGCAAAAGTAAAGATTAGTGGGAAGACGAGAATAAATCTTTGCATTTGATGTGCTTGAAACGCGCAGAGATGGCAAATCAAATCTTGTGGCCTACGGAGCGGGTGAGAGGCCTCTTGTCGTCCTAAAAAAAAAAAAGGTAAGTAAAGTAAATTTCTGTTTTGAAAACGATGATATTGTTGCCGTCGCTTTCACATCACATCACCCTTGTCGCGAAGAAAGAGCGAAAGGGAGGAAAATGGTAAAAGGGTGAAAAAGATGGATGATGGGCCATTCATCATTAATGGGCTATTTCAGGTAATTTTACAGAGGAACAACAGGTTAATAATTACGAGAGGAATATATGGGCCTAAGCTATAATTTAGTTCACTAGGCCCTTGTTCATTTGAGCATGGACCACCGTGGACCATTCCCCCCCTTTTTACTTTGTCGAAAATTTCCTCGATGTGAACTTTATTTTTCTCTCTCTTCCCGATTGCATTTTCAGAAATGGATTAACGTCTTGAAATGTAAGGATTAAGCAAGGGTGAACGGAATGATTAAAGGCTAATAATAGTGTAAATAAAATGGTCAAAGGTGATATCTAGTTTGATTCAATCGTAAGATAGTATTTTATTAAATAATAATATAGTATTCGTGATTTGGTAGTTAAAATAAAGGATTCATAATTATAATTTTTTTTTTAAAAAAAAGTAGAGGAAAAAGGAAAGCGGTGATCAAATGTTTTTGTTGGTCGAACTGCTATTTGAATGGGTCTATCGGGTGGTTTTAAACTAGTCTATGATATATAATCATTAAATATTAAAATTATATGTGTATATTTTAAGTTTTTCATAATTGTCAAAAATAAAAATAATAAGTAAAATTTATTAAGATGTGTATTTTGAAGACTAATCTTATACACTCTCTTTAAGTCTATAAAAAACAAGAAGAAATATATTGTGTTATAAAAAGAGATGTATGTTGAATATATACGGGGAAGAAAGGTCGGACCATTACCTAAAAGAACCCACTATCACGAGCTATTTTTAATCGGGTTCAGAAATGATCCGACAAAACTAAAATTCTTCTTACTTATCGACATGCACGCAGCTGTTTCTTAATAATCCGATTCAAAATAAATAGTATTATTTTAGTTTTATGCATATAAATTAAAATTTAAAGTAAAATAATTAACATACCCGTAATAATTATTAATAACTTAATGATAAAATTTTGGAAAATCTAAAAACTAGGAAAAAAATTGTTTAAAGGTGATAGAAGATAAATCAGAAAAAATAGTCTATACGTACGTACATTAACAGTTTCGAACAACAATTATTTGGAAGAAAAATAATGCTCCTAAAATAACGCTTATGATGCATTAGAGGTGATAATAAAAAAAGAGATGAGTTTGTCGGCCTTTATAATTTTACATAAAAGGTCCCATGATAGAACCGTCCCGGTTATTTCTCCGTACTAATGATTTTTTACTTGAGTTGAGTTGATGGAAATCAATTATTTCAATTATGTCCGTAGCAGTAGGACATAATTGTAATAATTAAAAGTCCTAATTTTTTTTCCCAAATATTAAAAGCAAACTTTTTGAAAGTTTTTGGCACGCTTTAACTTGTATTAAAAATATTATTTAAAATAAAATAAAATTTATTTTCTATTTTATCCTTATTTTTTTTCTAACAAGCGTCATTGGATAACTATAAATAAAAAGAAAACTAACATTTAATGCTAAAAATAGACTTACTTGTCTGCATTCAATAAACTAATTGTATTGTTTTAGATAATCAAAAATTACTCTGGTAACAAGTGCATAGGCACTAGGCACACTCATTAAAAAAATTCATTTTATTAATTATATGATAAATATTTTATTATTTTTTAATGAATGACGTGAGTGAAATTTTAAAGATTAGTTTTATTAACTTTTTAAATATATATAGATAGTTAAAATGATTTTTTTCTTTTAATATATAGGAGGTCATTAGTAAGCTATGTGTGATAATATTTGAACATACTATCTCTATTAATGTTAACAAAAGAAACTATAATCGCATAACAATAACTAATAGATAATGGTAAAATATAGAAATCTATCGTTAGCCTAATAGTTAACCATACTCCAACCGTTAAGAATTTATCGGGATCGATACGTACCAAATACATACATATTTTTCATTTCCTTTATTTTCCTCTCTTATTTGTGTACTTTATTTATATGTTTAGAAAAAAAAGGGCCGGGGGAAGAGGATAGAGCCATAGGGGTAACTCATGATATGGGTAAAGTAGTTGATGGCGAGGTGCATATATAAACTTATATTCTCTTTGATTCAATATATATCATAAAGACAACTCCTTGATGGTTGGCAATGGCACACGAACGTGGACGTCTCGCTAGGCATCGGCCGTCCAACAGTTGCCCCCTCCCACAGGGCAGCGTAACCCCCTAGAAGGATCAACACTTGTTTGTGGCACTGAATTTAGGGAAGCCAGCAGCATTCGCTACGTAGGCCCCATTAAAGATATCTGACGTCTCATCCTCCGGAGCCAAAAATTAATTGATAGACCGACTGACTTTGCATCAGGCCCTTTGTTTTCTTTCTTTTATTCCCTTCCCACATCCTCCATGTTGCGTTCGTGAAAGGACATTCGGCTGACTCGTTTCTATTAATCTTGCGCCATTTCTCCCCTCACTCTTGCGCTCCTTGGCGTTAGATTATTGGGCGAGACCAAGCACCGCGTCAATTTATTTATTCCGTGTATTTAATTTTGTGTGACAAAATAATTAGTAGTTTTCTATAATAGACTAGTTTTATGTAAATCTAAAAATTATTTTGTATAAATAAGTGATGAATTTCATACAATGAAATAAGGAATTTTATACGAATTTTCATTTGAATAATTATTTAGACTCAGGTCTAGAAAGTCAGACCTTTCGAAAAGTTATAATTAGTAAAATAACTACATAAAGATTTAATAAAATTGTGTTTGGTTTATATTAAAAAATTAGGGTAAGGATTTAATTTACTTTTACTTTTACTTTTAATAATTACATGTAAGATAATAAAAAAAAAAGTAAAAGAAGTGTTACATCTTAAAGTGTCAAGCCAGAAATAATTTATTTATCAACAGAGGAAGTAGAGGAGCCAAAAAAAAAAAACAAAGTTTCACTTAATTTTACCTTTTT
This sequence comes from Tamarix austromongolica, assembly GCA_039764185.1. NCBI lineage: Eukaryota > Viridiplantae > Streptophyta > Magnoliopsida > Caryophyllales > Tamaricaceae > Tamarix > Tamarix austromongolica. Next base: position 7,080,271 of record CM077810.1, read on the forward strand.
TACTTACTTTACACTAAATAACTAAAAATTTAATACTTCTTCTCATAAATTATACCTTCCTCAAAAAACACATCCTACTATACAGAAATGCTTATTTTATTACCCAAAACTAAACCAGACGCTCCACGTGAACAAAGCCTGGCCCAGTAAATTCCCATCCTCGGGCCCACCACTTTCTCCTCTGCTGTCTGTCTTTATAGTAACTGAAATTTCCGACATATGCAAGTTCCTCGGATTGCTCCGTGGCTCCGATTTTGTAATATTTATCGGGTACAAAGTTTGCCCGGTTTTTCTTTAGGTCCTTATTACGTTTGAATGTAATAATTAGCCACGGTTGATTGATTCACGTGACATTTTATATTTATTTCTATTCAAAAAATAAACGTTTAAAACTCTTTAAAATATATACACGCTTAGATTTTTTTTCCTTCTATTAATATATCAATATTTTTTTTTTCAAAAAAAAGAAGGAAATTAATGCAGATCCGTCTAAACTTTATTTTTCCTAAGACGTAAGTAAAGATTATCAAAATGATCTAAACCTTAAACTTTTTTAAATCAATATGCCTCAATGACTAAATAATAATGCCTTTATGAGGAAATTAAAAAATGTTTATATTTTAAAGAAATAAACCTAAACTATTTATATCTTTAAATATACTTTTGTTAATATCTTTCTAACAAAAAATGAAAATAATTTATATAATATAATACATGTTCATATGTGTATTTTAGATCTTAATTCATCTTTAATAGAGACAAAAATTATGGTATAATATGTTGTATCGTGTTTGTTATAATTAAAAGCACCTCATAAATTAACTTTTAACTCATTGACACTATTTTTTTTGTTAAAAAAAACATATTTGATAAGTAATTTTTTTTACTAGTTTATACCTTATAAATTTTCAACTAACCTGATCAAATAGTTTTGTTGAACATACTATAACAAGTTAACACTCTTACAATTTATTTATTTTCTAAATTGCTATTTTTTTTAGAATTAGTTCATCCAATTGTTAAAATATTATATTATCATGGATTATAACTTATTTTACCTTTCTGAAAAAAAATTCACTGAGAAACCAAATCGTGAATTAATATCATATCGGAATCTCATATAAAGTGATGCATATTGATATTTTTAAATATGTATTTTAATGTTAATTAATTTATTCATAGAAAGTTTTTATAAAAATTCTAATTAAATTTGAATTTTTAAATAAAAAAACTAAATAAATTGGAAATAATTTGGTTCACAAGTGATACCTAATGATAAGAGAAAAGTTTGAAACTTAGTGTTGACCTATTTATTTGTTATTATTTCTCTCTCTGCATATAAAACCATAAAAAACAATATAGTATTTCGCATCTTGTGGAGACTCCGCACACATAAAAAAAAACATATATATATATATATTATGCTTTAGTAGAAGTTCACATGGGGGATTTGATTATACTTCATATGCGTGATAAGTTTCAATCCACTTGTATAAATAAATATTATTTATAGTGTTTATTTCTTTAAAATGAGTATATAAAAGGACATTTAAAAAAGGATTCCATTAGAGAATACTATTAAAAAAATATTATTTGTTCTCACAAATTCTATTAGGTCATCCGTCACTGGCTATATTATATGCATGGTGTGACATGTGACACTTAAAAAAAATAAAGTTTATATTAAATAAGTTAGTATACAATAGTAATAGTGTGGTCATAATTTTATAAACATGACTAACTTTTTGTTTGCTTTAGGGATTTAAAATTAAATCTTATTTATTTTGAACTATTAAAAATATAAAAAATGATATCAATTTTTTATTATTAAAAATCTTTACAAATAGATGCCAATATCACTATACTTTTAATATATAAAAAATTATGGTAATAATACTTGTGTATTGAGTAAGGTAACAATACATATCACTAGATTAATGCACATAGAGCACATAAGATCACAATAAGAGGATGCTATACATGCACACTACTCATGATAGAAGATGACTTAAGATGTAATCGTATTAAACATGTACAATTAGGTGCTCACATGAAACCACTTCATTAGCACAATGAGACTATGGAACGATTAGTAATAATACTCTCCCTTTTTCCTCGTGGGTGGGAGAATATAGTTAACCTTACTGATACTCTCACATTTAAGATAAAACACACCTAGACTACTAGTAAACCTCAAATCCTTAAGTACGCGTACCCCCTTATAGACTAGTATATCAGACTAATATAGAGTAAGTTAGGGTCCTTTAGTTTCAATAGGACTAGACAATTATTTCGATAATTTAAATAGTGGTTCTTGGTTCATTTTTTCTTCCTCTTTAAGTATTAATATCTTATTAGTACCTTAGTCAACATTTAGCACATAACATATGCATTAATATATTTATTTAATTTTATTATACTTCCACTTTTATTATCATTGACTTATTATGAAGAATTTTGCTTATCAACTTATTATAAGGATATTTGATTAACATGAATTCATTCCAACAATTGATAATATTTGAAACACTAAAAAAAAATACATTATGATTGCAACACATGTCATTTTACAATCAAATGAAGTAAGGGTAAGGCATAAGATGTTATGCAAGTGTATCACTAATTTTATACTTAAGGGCTACACGGTTAGTGAAAAATATAATCTTTGATCCTACTAAGTAGGATCAAAATTTATCTAGTGGAAACACCACTACCAAGAGCTCTTTCTCAGTCGTAGCATAATTACTTGAGCATCATCAAGAGTTTGACTTGTATAGTAAATTGTATAAACCTTTCCATCTTTTCTCTACCAAAGGATCACTTCGTTTGTATAATCACTTGCATCACTCATCACCTCTAATGGAATACTCAAATTGGGAGACTATAACACTAGGGCAGTTGTCAATGCCTCTTTTAATATGTTGAAAGCATCCAAACAATATTGATTAAATTCAAAATGCTCATCTTTGATAAGCAATTGAGAAAAAGGTTTTGAAATTTTGGAAAAATCTTTAATGAATTGCTGACAGAAATCGGCATGACCCAAGAAAATACGAATACCTCTAATAGAAGTTAGTGGTGGCATCTTTTCAATAATATTGATCTTTGCTTTATCTACCCCAATGTCACAATTAGAGACTAAGTGAGTAAGAAAATTTCTTTCTTGTACTATAAAATGACACTTCTTCTAATTGAGAATGAGATTCACCTATTTGCATCTTTTTAATACCTTTGAAAGATTGCTTAAATAATAGTAAAAGACAATACCATAAACTTAAAAATATTTGTAAAAATCCCATAATATCTTTAATAAAATAAAAAAATATGGATATCATGTATCATTGAAATGTGGTAGGTGCATTACATAAGCCAAATGGCATCCTTTGGTAGGCAAAGGTGCCATATGAACATGTAAATATAGTCTTCTCTTGGTCGGCTGGGTGAATAAGGATTTGGAAAAATCATGAATGCCCATCTAAGTAAATAAAAAAGAATGCCAAGCCAACTTCTCTAGCATTTGGTTGATAAATGGTAGGGGAAAATGATCCTTCCAGATAGCCTTATTTTATTTTTTATAATCTATACACATTCGTCAACCTATGATTGTCCTTATTGGAATTAATTCATTTTTCTCATTCTTAACGACGATCATTCCATCCTTTTTAGGTATCACTTGCAGCAGGCTCACCCACTCAAAATTTGAGATAGGGTGGATGAATCCCGCATCAAGTAGCTTAAGTATCTCTTTTCTTACCACTTCTTTCATATTAGGTTTCAATATCCTTTGATATTCAATTGAAGGATTGTACCATTCTTCTAAAAGAATATGATGCATACGTATGGAAGGATTTTTACCTTTAAGATCATCTATATTATAAGCAATGACCCCTCTATGCAACATAAAACTTCTAAGAAGTTTTTTAAATTTCCACCTTACACAGGCTAGCATTCATAATGACAAGATAATTAGAGTTAGAGTTAAGATATTTATACCTTAACAAAGATGATATGGATTTCAATTCTACTTGAGGCATTACCTCCTTTTTTTTAGGTAGAGTTGCTCAATTCTACTTCAATAACTTCTTTCTTTTTCTTTCCTTGATGAAAACAGGACCTACTTCCAATTTTTTAGCAATATCATCAATTTTAAGTTTTTCATCACTAGGCATCCCAATTCTCTTTTAGTGGATCACTTTAGAAGCATTCAACCAGGTCTTCCACCACCACCACCTTGTCAATAGAAGTGACCATGTAATAAGCATCATCAATCAGAGGAAATTTTCATAGTGTTAGATAAATCAAATTCAACTTTCTCATCCCCTACTCAAAGAAAGCCTTCCATTTTTAACATCAACGATATCTCTGGCCGTAGCTAGGAAGGGCCTACCTAGAATGATAGGAGTTTGAGACTCTTCCTCAATTTCTAAGAAAACATAATGAACCTAGATATGTACACACTCTAATATACCTACCGGATGTTTGAATGATCGATATGCGGAATATAGGGATATGGTGGTGGGCTTTAAATCTCCCATTTGTAGTTATTATACACTGACAATGGAATTAGACCCACACATGCACCCAAATCACATAAGGCAAGATTAATATATATATACATATATACATATATATATATATATATATATATATATCCAATAAGATAAGGAATATAAAATGAACGGTGATCCTTTAACTTAGGAAGGAACTTATTTTGAATAATAGCACTACACTAATTCTTAAGAGCAACCATTTCATACTCTTCCAAATTTCTCTTGTTTAACAAAATATCCTTTAAAAACTTTGTATATGAAGGCATCTGAGTAATTGCTTCATAAAAGGTAATGTTAATATGAAAATTTTTCAATATTTCTAGAAACTTCCCAAATTTCTTTTCAAGTTTAGCTTTAGATATCCATTAAGGAAAGGGTAGGGGGATTCTTATAAGGTTCAAGTGAAACATATTTTTTTAGCCTTTTCTCTCTTTCTTACTAGTTTTCTCCTAATGAATTTTGGAATCTTTGATATCATTACCTAAACTCTCATCATCACCCACTATCTTAGGTCCTTCTATCTTATTCCCACTCCTTAATGTGATGGCATTAACTTTATTTTTAGAATTTGTTTCAAGTTGCCTTGGAAACATCCCATAGGGTTTAGAAGATGAGCTAGCTTGTTGGGCTACTTAAGTGATTTGACTTTATAGCATCTTGTTATGTATAGTTAGTGAATCAACCTTAACATATTAATTTTTAATAACATCACTCATGATTTGGTTCTAGGGTATAAGATTATAAATTTACTTCTTAAACTCCTCATTTTGTTTTGTATGAGTCATTACAAAATTCTCCATCAATATTTTCAAATTAGAATTTTAGGTAGAAGGATAGGGATGCCTTTGACTTTGAAATCCTGGTTGAAAATAATTTGGCTGAGGCATAGAATTTTAGGGAAGATTTCTATAAGATAAATTCACATGATTCCTCTACCCGGGGTTATGAGTCTTGAAAAAGGATCTCCCTTTTGATTAAAATTGTTCACATAATTAGCATGCTATTTCACACTCAAATCAAGGGAAATAGTTGTTCCAACTTAACTTTTGATGTAGTATAAATTATGATACCATATATTTCACATGATGCTTGATTAATTTGAGATTCTAAGGCATTAACACTTAATTTATCAAAATTTTAATATAGATAATCTACCTTAGATACAAGATGATATAGCACATCAATGTCATACCTCCCACTATTTTTGGGCAAAGAGAGATCACTCAACCACTGGAAGTGATTTTGGGCCATATCTTTGATGAGTTATCTTTCCTCTTGCACATTGTGTTTATTAGTGCCCCACCAGTTGTAGAATCAATGGTCATCCTAATGTTTTGATAAATTAATCTTAAGTCCTAGCAATGATATGTATCCTTACTGCTAAAGACACCAGGTTCTATGCACATAATCCTATATCTCCTCCCGTGAGATCGTCAAAAAATAACCTACGAAAAATAAGATAATACACGATTAGGCTTAAAGATTATAACCGAGGGAGATGTTAAATTAAAGAAGGATAAAAATAGAAATATTTGGAGTTGAAGGGAAGATTGAGTTGCGTAGAAGTGTGGTGGAATGTATAGTGGTGCTATGGTAAAAATTTGGTGTTATTTGGGTAAGGTTTGGGGGTGAAAAAGAGGGGGTGCACAATCGAAAATAGGTGGTTGCATAGGCGTACGGTAGGTGGTGCACACCTAAGCCATGAGCTAGGATCCTACACGGGCAGAGGCATGATTGTGCTCCAGCAACAAATTTCTCAAAAACAATGAACAGGTGCACACGGACATGAGAAGGCTGTGCGCGAGCCATGTGAGGGTGTACTTGCACGGGCTCACGATAAGGAAAAACTAGCAGTGTATGGCCGTGTGTGAGGTAGTGTGCGAATCGTGACCCTTAAAATAGTGCAACGAACACAAGGAAAGAAGAAGGAAAAATAACAGTGGTTGATGATGATGACCAATGATGACGAGGGGGAGTGATGGGGTGACCTTGGTGGTTAGTCCACCAAATTTTGGGCCATGCTTGGTGATTGTGGTGGCGCACGGTGGTGATGGAGTGATTTGGCGACAAAAATAAAGCAGGGGGAAAAAGAAGAAGAAGAAGAAAAAGAAATAAAGAAAGAAAGAAAGGGGGCACGGGAATGCGGTGTTTGATAGATAATTTGAGCTACAATGGGATAAACAAATGAGGGAGAAGGAGAGATGGAGTAGTGTATATGTGTTTGTGTGTGTGTGTGCCTGCGCACAAGGTGTGCGAATGAACGAAAAATACAGAGGGTGGTGCATGGTGATGACAGGAGCACAAGGGGTTTGGAGCATAATTCAACGGAGAGGATGGTTGAGAGTGATGTTAGAGCATTGAGTGAAAAATGGAGGGTATGCAGCATGAAATGGTGATGGTTGTGTGTGTGTGTTTTGCATGGAAAAGAAAAGGGCAGGGGTTATATGCAGTTGATGGCAGTAGCACATAAGAGTGATGGTTGTGTGTAGCAAATGGGTAAGAAGAGAGAGTGGTCAAGCATTATGGCATAGGAATGGGGTAGGAGAAAGGAGAAAGAAAAAAAGGAAAAAGAAAAGAAAAAACGTCGGGGGTTAGTTCTAGATAAATTTTTAGTTAAAATAGGTAGGATTAGTGATATAGATTTACCAAAATTAAGATTAGGTTCTGAAAGATAATTTATCCAGGTTGTAGATTCAGATTAATTTAAGATTTTAGGATTAAGAAATTTAGTTAAGGCTAAACTAATATTTTCTCCATATTAGAATTGGATTAGGGTATTAATGATACATGATTAGGTTTAACAAAATTTCGAGGTATTACAACCTCTCTCATGCATCATATAATTATTTCCATTCTTTCTGCATGAAGGTTGTTATCTGGCTTCTCAATTAAGCCATCTTGCTTGGAGGTAAATACTTAGCAATGAATGTCTTTTGGATTTTGTCCCATGTAGTGATGGAGTATGAGGGAAATGATTACAACTAAGCCTTTGCCTTGTCTTATAATGATAAAGGGAAAACCCTTAGCTTGATAGCATCATCCGATACTTCATTCATCTTCAAAGTATCACAGTACTCTAGAAAGATTGAGATGTGTAAATTAGGATCTTCTGTTGGAGTACCACCGAATTGGTTCTGCTAGACCATGGAAAGAAGCGATTGGTAGCTATATTAGGCTCATGCTCTAAGTTCTATTGTTTGTTATGAATGTGATCATGTTATGTTTTATTACATACCATAATGTATGTGTAGCACGCTATTTCTTTAAAACAATCTTATTACTCAGTATACATCATATTGGCTACCTTTGTTATGAATATTGCTCATTCTCATGAGTAGATGGTCATGATTATGTTTTGTAGGTCTTTAACAATTGCTTGATGATTTTGATGCTTTACTAATAGATGGGTGACATCCTTATATTATAGGATTTGGTCGTAGAGTTATAGTTATCTTGACACCATTAGATAGCTTTTGTTTTTGAACACCTTATTTTGAACTCTTAGGATCTATGTATCCCCTTTTTTGTTGCATTTTGAGTATAATGTTATTGCAGCTATCTCCTAAATGCCCTTGTATTTCTATTATTTATATACAAGTCTCATTATCTCCTATCATGTTTAAAGTTTAACATCTTAAGCCTTATACTTACCATAAGAATGGCATGGTGACAAGATTCATATTAGGTATGCCGGTAATAGTTGTTTAATTTACTTAATAGCTTCTATAAAATAAAATTTTCTAGTAGTAAATTTGAAAATATTATAATTGTTGTTGTTTGCTATTTTATTATATTTAAAATATAAGTTTATTTAAATTAATATAAATTTTTCAATAAAGCTACCGTTGAAAAGGAGCGGTTTAGGTTGATTATGCCTCCCCAAACATAAGCCTAAGATTAAAATGTTTGGATATTTAAGGTTTTAGGTCTAAATGGTCCCTCAAATAAAATTACACAGTCCTTTTAAAAGTATTTGAAGATTAATCTATAGGTAGTAGAGGTGATATTACATATATCTTGACCATCCTTAAAATCTCATCCAAGATTGTGGTTTGAGAAATTCAACGCATAGATTTTGTTGAAAACCATTTTGCAGGGGAGAAAACTAAGTTATGGTACCCTGTTTTAAGAATTTACTAGCATAATCATACATGGGAATCTTTTTTTTTTTTTTGTAGACATGTTTTTGTAAAAATAATAAAGAATTTAATGTATAATAAATGATAGCAATTTTACTCTTTTACCTTATTAATATATCTTATAACATTAAAGTCCCCCTCAAATATTAATATTAATATTTTAATTTATTTTGGCATCATATATTATAAAATATCAATTTTTTTATACATGTCCGTTGAAAAATTACAGCAAGAAAGTACTAGTTATATATAAACAATAAAGCACGTTGCGTGGAAATCTATATTGAAATTAATTAATAACTCTACAAATATCTGATATAACTATAAAAATTCTATTATTAAATCATTAAAATCTATTTACTTCTTCTAGCTACTGGTCGGTTAATTTGAAAGAGAGAAAGTAGTATGTTTGTATATATAATCTAAAGCTCTCAAGCTGTCAGGCTCGCCCTCGCAGCGGCTTTCGAATAGCATACTTTTTTTTTTATAGCTTTCACGTGGTCCTAAGGTTCAAACTACTGTTGAGTCACAAATTTTATTACCGCGGAATCAACGCTCATATAAGAACGTTAGGCTCTATGGACGATTATATTTTGTACGAGTATGGGGTCTCCTCAAGAAATTTCGTTCGATTTGGATGCGTCTGTCTCATCAATAAATTCGAATTCGAGGATTTTTTTTTTCTTCAAGAAGAAGCTTGTCTGGATATATACATATACATGTACATATACAAAAAAATATAAATAATTATATTATGATAATATATTTTTTCTGAAAAACATAAAAAACATAAAAAAATTATTATAAATTTTCAGATATTATTTTAAGTTTTATAATTTTTTTAATAGATTTTGAAGATAAATATGAGTTTTGAAAATAGAGATGGGGACGAAGATTTAATTCAGAGATTAGGACATAATGAAAATGTAGTTTCCGTAAGGATTAGGATGAAAAATTAGCAAAATTAATTTAAAGTCCACTTGAAAAGAATTGATAGACTAAAAGTTAATATAGCTTTAAAGTATTTAGTTTTAAATATAAAATATTATGTACATATAACTATACTAATATTTATATCTAATTATGTACAAATATATAGATTATATTAGATATATGTATATGTAAATTGAATAATACTAAAATTAATATAAATATTAAATAAATTATTTAATTTTAAATAATTTAACTTAGATGAAATTTTTTTAAAAAAATTCCTCGAAAATTTCTGTCAGCAACAATCGGAGAATGAGATAGGTTCGAAGATGGGACAACATGGCCGATCTCACATGCCCCCTAATCAATCATACTGTGGTTTCACACAATTACACTACCAAACGAGAAAAAGACATGTTGTTTAACTTTTAAACTGAACAAAATAAAAATAAAAAGGTACCCACCTTAATTATTTTTTACAATACATAGTAAAAAGTTAAAAAGAAAAAAAATACCATAAGATCTTACCTGCAACATTCCCACAATTACAAACAATCACGGGAAAGCAAAGACATTCAAGGCCGTACACGACTAGGTGACTTAGCTCAATGAAAAGACTTTTCGATTTGGCTAATTTATTTAATTAAATAAATTAAAATTTTATTTTATTTTTAGGTTTGTTTAATAAATAAGTCACACTTAAGTTCGGATCGACTTAACTCGATTATTTATGAGTTTGGTTTGTTTATACAGATTCCTGAGTCAATACATTTATGGACTTGATGTAGACTCGTCAATATTTTTGTATCATCAAATACTATATATTTTATGATTTGACTAAAAAAAAACTCATAATTTTGGAATCTAATCATATATATTAATTGAGCTTATAAATAAACTATAATAATCAAGTCAATTTTAAAGGAGCTAAATATTTAGATGAGTCTACAAAAAAGTGGAGTTGAGTTGTTTACGAAGTTTATGCTAGTTGAGCTTTAGCCTTGTATGAGAGGATCATTTAGCAACTGAGTCAAACAAGAGTCACAAAAAAAAAAAAAAACTTGGAGCATGAAATATTTAACTTTATTCATTTACAGCCCTAAACATATAATTATTACTATTAAATTAAAGCTTTGTGAAAGTTGAAAAACATTCATCCAACTTATATTTTAGAGTTAAATATTACTTAATCTATTTAGAATATAAGCTAGTAAATAGTTGGGCTCTGTGAATTATCGTCTGGTAGAATTGACACATCACTTTGATCCCAACTCATGTAATTTTTTAATTTAAATGATTAATGTCTTATTCATTAGTTACTTATCTCATAATTATATTCTCATTCATGTTGAGTTTAATGTACCACTATTCTTAATTTGGTGGAATGGATCGATACACATATGAGGGTAAAACACTCCCAAGCCACTATTATCGTCTGGCGGAACAACCACATAATTTAAATTGGTTTGATTCACGTGATCTTTCACTTTAAATAATTAATATTTTATTCAAAGTTGCTTATATAAAGATCATTATACATGACTCATGTAGATATGCACAAGACATAATTGAAAATACGTAAAGCACAACCACGTATTTATTGAAACATTCTCCCAAGGAAAACATCCATAATTTTCCCAAAAAATTCAAATTTCACGAGGTGAGCATAAATTCTCATTTTATTGTACTTATGCTACTCATCATTATCCTAAATATTTTGAGTATCCTACTTAGAATATTTAAAGACTATTCTCCTTTAAAAGTCACCAAAATTCCACATCCAACTTTTATTGACCAAAATGTCATTCTCTTACCGAAAGCCTCAAACTCTCATATTAAGTAATTTATGTCTTACTTAACCATCATTTAACCACATTACTTATGAAAAATTTATAACTCCCTCAAAACTTATAATACCATTATTATTTTCTATATTATTATCAAATGACCATAATGCCCTTACAATAACCGAAATACTCATATTTTCACAAAAGACCTTACAAGTCCCAGTATTAATAAATTTCAACCTCCAATATTTATAATGCTATGAAATACATAGCCCCACTTATTATACATAAGTACCATGTCTCTATATTCAAATCAACTAATAATATATACAAATGCATACTTACACATTTTTCTCGCATTTCCATCTTACATCATAGATATCATAAAACAACATTATAATGACAATAGTATATATATAACATTACCAAATAAGATATCACATACAAATACATGTTTTATATACAAGCCCTAACTAACATGTGTATCCTTACCAAAAAGAACACCGGTCTCTAAGCACATAAGTCTAACCCGCCTCCTCCGACATCACTAGAGAATCACCTATGAAAATGAGAATAAAACATAATTAAGACTAAAGAATACAACTGAGGAAAGTTAAGGTAAAGGAGAGTGGAAATGGAGATAACCGAAACAAGTGGAGAAGCTCGGGTTGCAAGGGAGTGTGGTGGAATGTACAGTGACACTTGCTAGAGTGGAGTATGGGGTGTGCGAGAAGAGAGGCATGACTATGCCAAGGGAAATGTTGAAGGGAACCAAGATGCATGTAGCACATACACGAGTTAAGGGGCTGAGACATGCATGGGCGAGGGGTGAAGGGTGCCTATGGATATGAGTGAAACACATGGAAGAGAATAAAAAGCATGCATGGGCTGTGCGAGAAGCCATGCTTGGGTCATGCGAGAGAGGCATGATTAGGGAATGTGATGGTGCACAGCCGTGCACCTCAACAAAAGTGAAAAAGAGTATAATGAGGATAAGAAAAAAAGAATAGTGTGGGGTGGTGATGGTTGGGTGAGAACAAGGGGGAATGATGGGGAGGTAGTGGTGGTTGGTTTTCTAGGGAAACGGTGATGGTTGGTGGTGGTGAGTGATATGGTGTTGAATGGTGATGACACACAAGGTAGGAAATAAAAGAGGAAAAGGGGGTGTTCGGGGTGATGATGATGGATGGAAAATGGAGGGAGAGAGGGAGTGAATTAGGTGAGGAAATTAAATGAAGTTGACAGAGAGAGAGTGGAGGGTTATATATAGATAGATTCTTGGTTATGTGTGAGGTTTAGGATTGGCAGAGAGGACAGGTAGAGGAAGTATGTGTAGGTTAGGGAGTTTAGGAAAGGATTTGAACAACAAATCCCATGGGTTGAGGGAGGGGATGGCGGTTATAATGAATTTAGGAAGGTAGGTTATAGGGGTGGTTAAGCTATTTATTAATTGGGATTAAGATTAGATAAAATTCAGAGTATTACATTGCTACCCCTTTAAAAGAGACTTCGTTCTTAAAGTCAACAAGTCAAATTTGGGGAAGAAGAGAAAAATGATGTAAGGAAGGCAATCTCGGTAGTAAATTCTAAGGAAGTTGATACTATGCCATCGGTTCCTATCCCCTTAACAGAGGGAGAATCCTGAAACCTAACACACATGTACTAAAAAACTTGGGATGTGACTCATACATATCCTTCTCTGTCTCCCGAGTCACCTCCTCTACTCCATGGATATTCTAGAGAATCTTCACAAGTGGGGCTGAGCTCATTTAAGTCCTACGTACCTCGATGTCGAGAATATGCATGGTTGACTCTTCATAGGTTAGTGGATCATCGAGCTTGATTGTATCGTGTCTAATCATGTGAGAATGATATGCAACTTACTTCCTTAGCTGTGAGATATTGAAGACATTATGAACTCAATTTAACTCTGGTGGAAGTACCAAGTGGTAACAAACCTTACCATCCCTATTAAGGATCTCATAAGGACCAATATATCTCGGACTATTCTTATCTTTCCTTCCAATCCTATACACCCCTTGGTTGGTGACACCCTTAATAGAACTTTTTCCCTAGGCTCAAATCTATCACTACGATGAATATGATCAACATAGCTCTTTTATCGAATATGGGCTCCTCTTATCATGCCCAAAACCGTTAATTAGATCTTATAAACAGTCAATTAGTGAGACCAACCAGTTGACATATTTGTTGGTTTTATTTTTATATTAGGTCCAGTACAACCAGAACAGTTGATTGGTCCTAGGGACCGATTGAATGATCCACCTAATTTTTCCATGTTAGCTCGGTAATTAATGTTCTCTTTGGACCTTCTATATTAATGTTTCTATGTAATTACAATATTTTAATCATGATTTCAACCATGATTAACCTCATTTTGATATGGATCAAGATGATAATATTATGGGCTTTATTTGACTTAGTTTGGTGTCACCTTGAAACACCCAAAATGTGGCTTATATGCTTTGTGATTTGTTTGGTATTATTACTTGGAAACACCCAATTAGTTATTAGTGAATTGAATTGTGATTTGTGATATCACTTAGTAATTAATATTAATGGATTAAGATTATTTTGAAGCCTTTTTCTTTGACTCTAGGGGTAGCTATCTAGGAGTTAGTAGGTGGGTCAAATTGAGGTTTTATATATTCACTCAGTACTAATTTCCTACTCTTTTGGGTTGCAGTTGATAGGGGGTGTGCACATATCTTTGAGGTGTATGATTATATTATGCCAAGTCGGCATGGTAGCGGTGTCTAGTATGGGTGGGTAAGGTATCCCAATACAAGTCCCTTCACACTTTGTATTGTCTGTTTTTTAGGCATATGTGGTATCCCAACTTGTTTATCCCTTGTGGTGGAGACATTCAAGAGGTGTGGTAGGTGATGTATCCCATTACAAGCTCCTTGGATGTGATCTGACCATTAGTGGTGAGTGTGGTATCTTGATATATGTTATCTCTCATGGTAGGTGCATTTGATGTGTTGTGGGTGTGGTATCCTCAAAGAAAAGCCCCTTCGATATATCCTGATCCCATGTAGTGGGTGTGATATCCCATTGTGTGTGTTTGCTAGCATGATTTTTTTTTCATATTGGAGAACTAGGTGTGGCCAAATAGATTATCTTGATAACTAAAAAATATGTGGCTACTAAAGGAGGATTTATAATATGATTTCCGTTATGTGATTTTAATGCATGATTTGTATTATTATGTTTACATGATTTCCTTGCAAGTATGTCTTGTATATTAGTATCATGAGTCTGAGTGTTACACAATGTTAGTATGCTTATCACCATGATACTATGTAAATTTAATGTGCAGCATAAGTCCTTACCATGTTTTAGGTAATTTATTTTACTACTACTTTACCGTACTGACACTACATTTGTGTGGTTATTGTGATGATCTGACTTCTGGTCCCTTGTGCATAGAATGCTTTGTAGGGATATGATTCTTAGCTATAGTAGGTTGGGGATGATGTCTCATGGGTCAGTAGTTGGCCATTACTTGGGGTTGAGAGTTACTTTTTCATTTAATTAAGAGTTTGGCTAACCGGTTAGATGTATTTTTTTTTTATTGTTTCAGGTTATTTTAAATCTTGGATTTGATTTGTGTAATGGGAATTTGTAAACTTTCTCTTTTATCTATATAATTATTATCATCATTGTTATCATAGAATTGTGGTATTTTTAGTAGAGCATACATTCCTTCATTGTTGTTCCATTTTTCCTTACATCCGACATGGGTTAGGTGATGATCACATCTCTCTCATGGTTAATGTGGCTGTAACATTCATTTTTTTTCTTTTATAAAAACTTTCACATCGTCTTCATAATAAAATTTTATAATTCAAAATTTGGGGATGTTACACTTATACTCATGTCAACCAGGTCCAACCGAGCATTTATACCATCCTTTTTTTTTTGGTACATTCCCAATCGTGCCAATTAGATAATCAAATATAATTTTTCTTGATATATATCACATCTAGATAGTGGTGTATGTGTAAGTTCTTGTAATATGGAAGGTCAAAGAAGGTTGACCTCTTCTTCCACCAGTTTGAAGGTACCATCTTTGTATTTTTTTTTTGAAAGGCACATTCAAATCTTTTACTTTCTCAAATAATTGAAGTTCCATGATTAGGAGATCTCACTTCTTCAAAATTTTTATTAAAAGCTTTTCTTTGCCTAAGATAATGATGATTTATAGGCAAGAATCTACGATATCCAAGATAATAAGTCTTCCTACTCTCCGATAGTTGGAGAAAATTTGTATTATCTTCATAAATAAGACATGCATAGCGTCTTTGCACACTATAATTGAAAAGATTACCATTAGTAAGAAAATTATTTATGGTACAAAGTAACATCGCTCTCAAGTTAAAAGACTCTTGGATTCATGCATAAACTACATCAATTCCATGATCCCATATGTACTTTAAATCCTCAATTAGGTGAGCCAAATACATATCAATATCATTACCTGAGTAGTTTAGACCAGATATAAGTTAGGATAACATCATTCGTTTCCTCTTCATGCATAATAATGGGGGAATATTGTATATCACTAGAGTAATGAGCTATAAATGATAACTACTGTTTCCATTAAAAGGGTTCATTCTATCTTTACAGAATGCAACTCACAGGCTTCTAGCTTCACTACTAAAATTAGGGTATACAAAATAAATCATCGTCCATTGAGGAGAATATGCCGGGTGTCTAAGCTTTTCAACATAAATCTTTCATTTCACATGCGAAATAAGGTTCTTTGCATTTTTCTCATTATAAAACATACATCGAAATCATGGTATAATTAGAAAGTACCACAACACCTTATTAGGAAAATTAACTCTCTTGTATTGTGGCATTCAACACCGAGAAAAACTATCTAATGATGCATATTCATTACAATACAAAACACAATAGTTAGGAAAAGCATGAATCTTTTCATAATTCAAATTTATAGAACACATAATATTCTTAGCCTCATAAGTACGGGGAGGAAGCAAATTGTCCTCCGGAATCATCTCTTTTAATATTTTAAGAAGAGAAGTGAATCTTTTATTCCTCCATCAATTACCAGCCTTCAAGTTGTACATTGCTAACATGGCTGATAATTTTGTATATTTAGTACAACCATTGTGCAAAGGTGTCTCCAAATCATTGTCTAACTTTTCACACATTTTCAGATGGTATCTAAGATGTTCTTCAACATTGTTAGTCAAGTCTTCCATGTAAGCAAAGTCATATGCAGCTTCAACATTATTGTGGTCAAACACACTAGGTTCATTAAGATGTGGCTCTTCATGCCATATCCACCTAGTATAACTTTTATTAGTTCCATGGATAATGAGATGATCTCATATTTCATTTCCTTCTCTTTTTATCATATTTCCACAATATACACACGGGCAAGATATCTGTAAATGATATTTTGAATGTTCAACGACTATCTTAAGAAAATTTTGAACATTGTCTATATTTTCTTTAAACAACCTACTTGCATTTATACACGTACAATCCATAATAAGAAATAAGTAAAATCTAGCCCCTAAATAAAAAATAAAAAATGGGGAATATGACAATATTAGCCTAGTTAAGTAAAAAACCATCAACATACTTGAAATTTGGAATATATATACACCATAACAACATTTGCATTAGTAATAATAACATGATTTCTATAATACTATATATTTCATTTCTATACTCTATTTTAGAATTAGTTTGATAATATATCTAGTAATAAATTTTCCATCTCTAAAATATATAGAAACTGAAAAACTAACAACATGGAGTGTATAGATATACACCACCACAACATATACAACATAAATATGCATAAAAGAGTTTGAATATGATAGACACAGAAAATATTTAGAAAATAGAGAAATGTATACAACAAGCTTAAGCTGCAAACAAAAAGGAAAAATAAAATAATAATGAACATACTATGAGAAGAGAGAGAGAGAAATATGATGACGCTGAACTAAAGAGGAGGAAAAATGAGCAAGAAATATAGTGAATAGAAGGGAGATTACGCTGGCGATCATAGAGGCTTGTTGCTTCGAATGGCCACTGTCTAGTATTAGGAGGTAAAATGAAAAATAGTAGGCCATTCTAGGTTTAATAAAGGGAAAATAAAAAAATGAGGAAAAAGGTATATGCAACATATATGAGTTACAATCGTTGTGTATACTATATTTCATAATTAAAAAAAAGGGAAAAAATAGAGAATACATGTCGTGTTATATAATAAAACTACCTAGTATAGTTGGCATAAAACTTACTATCACTGTAAGGGTATACACAATAGTTTTTCTCTATAACCGATGTGTATATCCTTATTTTCCCTTTCTTTTATTATGAAAAATAGTATACGCTGCATGTTATAGAACAAAACTGCCTAGTATAGATGGCATAAAATGTACTATCATGGCAAGAGTATACACATCGGTTATTGTGTATAATTATCATGTATACCATTATCTTTAGTAAGGGTATACACATCGGTGGTTCTAACTTCTAAGAAAAAACCATCATGCATACCATTCTCCACTATAAATATTTCTCGTTAAGGGTATACACAGTGGTTATACCTAATATAACACCTCTATTTTTTACTACTGAAATTTTTTTATTTTAAAATATTGTAGAAGTAGAAAAATACCAATAATCTTGGAAAAATAGGGTGTTACCGCTTTAGCTAACATGGCATAGGCATTTGTTGCCTATCCTATGTTAGATACAAGACTAAGAAACTAAACCAACAAAAAATAAGAGTAGAGTGCACAAGAAACATGAATTGTAGATAATTAAAACAAAATGTTTACAAAACAAGACCCAGATGGGTCCCTAAAATATTCAAATATATAAGAGAAAGAGTAAACCAAAATTACATAGCTATAATAGGCATAAAGGGAATAACCCAAAACCCTATTCCATTAAGGACCAAACAAAGTCTTCATATGTCCATGCTCTCAAGCCCCCTAGCCCAAAATGAGATAGATCCACTATTAGCTATCCTCAAAAACCTACACATGGTCTCCTCCTTGTAGGGTTGAGCAAATAACTGGATAAATGGGCGCATCAATAAGATGTATACTAATTATGCCAAGTTACCTCCTCAACGGAATGTACAAGCATATAAGGCCAATAAGAGAAGGACAAATCGGGCTAAACACCTACCATGCTCACCATCTAATTACAATTACGTGCTCTGCCATGATCATGTAATGCACTAGGATTTTATGTCATATAAAGATTTAGGCGTCTCATAACTCATCATACTCACTAAGACAACATAGGTACCATGGATAGCAATGAATAAATATTAAGAAGTTATTCCATTAGGTCCATATTCCATGTTTACATGACCCATCATATTAATTATTTACAAGTTATTGTTTTTCCATTTTCTTTTATTTATATTCTTATTCTTACTCCTATCCTTATCAAGCGATATACTCTTTACTACCCCATGGTCTCACATACCATGGAGGCCTATCAAAACTAGATGATATAAAGTCTGTTTGAAGCCAAGTAACCACCAACAGATATAAAATCTGATCGAAGCCAAGTAATTATCATTAGACATAAAGTCCGGTCAAAGCCAAAAATCACATAGGTAACCAAACCCTTATTATTGATACCCCTTAGTACATCATTAGTGTCTAGAGTAAGTAAGACACCAAGATCTACTAAGATCCCCCTCGAAGGTACTAATAAATGTTCAAAGGCAGACTAACCCCTAGTAGCTAATTGAGGATTGGGTAACCCAAACCCGTGTACAATTAAATTATCTTTCACTTTAAGTGATTAGTGTATTATTTTCTAAGGTTATGTTATTACACAAGACCCACGTAACATCCAAATAGTACATCCACATAAACATTCCATCTTAACCATTATTACCCTATAACCATGTGGGAGGATTTCCATTGGTTATTGACCAAGATTAAGTCAACCCATCAAGATTATCCATTTAGACTAAGAATTTGGACTACATTATCATTTTGAATTTATAGCATACTTATTTATGTTTATCCATTAAGACCTTTCAAGCACTTAGTGAGAATAACATGAATTATGAACCATTTTATCCATCCAATAAGTTAGTTATTTCATGCCAATATGTCTATTATCATCATTAAAGAATTATATTATAGCATTGAGTATAATCTCAAAGCATATCAAGTCCAAAAGAATAAACATAGAACACTCTGCCTAAATGGGTCAATTTGTTTTGGCTAACTAATTGATTAGTTTGACCCAACCAAACCATAGATTTCCCTCAAGCCAATCGATCGGTACGATCAGACTGGTTGACTATTCTTTAACCAATCAATTGGTTCTAATAAATCGGTCGATGGGTTTAAGTTGAGAGAAACTAGAGTGACCATAAAGAATTCGATCGATTGGTTTGGGCTAACTAGTCGATCAGTTTGGCTTAATCGATCAATCTGTTTTCTCCCAAACAACTCATAATAGACATTTTACATGTGATTCACACTCTAAAATCATACCACATCCAAACCATAACATGTCATAGTATAATACTAAGATTTAACATGCTCCTAAACTGAATCATGCTTCATTTTCAAGTAATTGAACCTATTCCTCATAATTCAACCCCTTTTGCTCAGAAATCTTAATTAGTTTAACATGCATCACTAAAATTTCAAATTCTCATGCAAGTACATAAAGATTAACATTTAATAGAGTACACAAATTCACATGCTTATTCATGCCACATTCAAAGGTAAGAATGACTTACTTTAAGAGAAGAAAAATTTCCTACCAAATAGGAATACTTTAGTTGAAATATTTCAACTTCCAAAACCACCTCCAAGAGAAAAATAGAGAAAAAGTGAACCAAAATTGAACTCAACTTCTTATTAAATCTAGCTCTTTCATAGTTAAGAATAACATAAGAGGGAGCTAGAGAAATTATCAAAAGAGTGAATTAAATTAGAATGAAAGCTCGAAGTGGAGAAGAATAGCACAATTGTTTGAGAACTCAGGTATTTGGGAGGCTCAAAGAAAAGTAAGAAAAATATGTGATTAGGGTTATTTATAGCCAATGAATTGGTTAAGGAATGAGTGAGGATATGCTATCGATCAAAAACCCTAATTTTTACCATTTGAATATGAGCTGAATGGGTAAATTTATCAAGAGTAGTTTAACTTCCATCTCAAAGCTCAAATGGTGATTTTTTGGGGAATGTAGGTCAAGCTCATCTAGAAAATATTGAACACAACAAAGGAAATGAAAGATTGGCGTGGAAAGAAAATCTTCCACCCGTGCAGTGATAGTTTGGA
This sequence comes from Tamarix austromongolica, assembly GCA_039764185.1. Classification (NCBI taxonomy): domain Eukaryota; kingdom Viridiplantae; phylum Streptophyta; class Magnoliopsida; order Caryophyllales; family Tamaricaceae; genus Tamarix; species Tamarix austromongolica. Next base: position 7,101,022 of record CM077810.1, read on the forward strand.
AATCAAAGCATACTTCTAGAGGTGTACAAAGGAGAGAGGTATAATAAGACAAGAGTGAGGTCATCATCCCCTCCATCTATCAAAATTGAGTCCTCTCATCTGTTCAATGCAAAATTTAAAGCTTGATACATGATCAAAAAGGGTTAAGGATCATTCAAGAACAACTTGGAGTTTGATTATAAATGTTCGATTTTGATGCATGAAATTTTTTAGAAAATTGAGCTTTAAAAGGCATTCAACCCTACAAGCCAGTCGATCACTTTGACCATGATCAGCTCCCCAAACCAATTGATCGGTTCTGTTGAAAAAAACCCTTAGCTGAAACAACGAACCAGTCAATAATTTTGCAAGGAATACTTATTTTATTTAATTTTTCCAAACTTTTTATTGCATCAAACCTAAACTATTGTTTCAAATTGAGATCAAACATTATCCAATTTCCATCAAACATAAGAATTTTTTATTTTATAAATCTTACAAAAATATAGAGTATTACACCTTAGAACCATCATGTATGCATCCCACTTAAAATTCAAAAATGACTCCTCCGTTTTTTTTCTAGGCAATGGGAATGACTTTGTCAGAGTTTTAATCTACCTTATACTAGTTGCTTTTTATTCCAATTCGTATATTAGTGACTAGTTAATATTTTGACAAAAGCAGTATGTTCAAAGGACTTTTGTCTATTTAGGGAATGTGTGACATATGCTTACCAACTTGAGGGGAAGGGTTGACTTTGCTTATTTATATTAATATATTATAGGAATAATTTTTGGCCAAATTTTGTAAAAGTTATTAGAATTAATCATACGAGTAATCTTATTCAAACTATAAGAGTGATTACTCTTATCCTATTCAAGATAGAGTTGTATATATAATTAATTAAATGAATAATAATATGATTGAATACTCTTTTATTATTCAAACTAAAATTGTATGTGTATATAACTTATCACCTATGAGAAAAAAATAATGAAAATAAATGTTCTTCCTCCTCTCTAAACTTATTCCTTCCTTTTTGATAAATCTACATATTCTTCTCGATGGGAAAAGAGGCTAGAACCCTATTGATTCATATTAGTTAATTTCAAAACTTATCATTAATGTCCTATTTTGGAATACTTCAAGTTAAGTGATAGATTGTACAAGCTTAAAAGAATTGATATGCTGCCTATATCAATAAGGTGTACATTTGTTTTAAAAAAATCCATCATTAGAGAACTTTATAGTTAAGCATGATTGACTTTGATCATTTAAAGAATGGTTGACATACTTAGAATTTTTAAAAAATATGAGTTAGTGAGGACAAAAACATACTCTAATTGGCTCGTGTTGATTTCTAGGGTTAGGCATCAATTTGAAAGCCATTTAAATAACTATTCACAGCTTGTAATTCTAAAAATATTGGTCTAATCCATAGAGAAAAAGCCTTGTGATTTAAATTAAAGACTAAATACCTACAACAAACTCATGATTCATGAGTAATGATGCACGGAAATTTTGTTTGATGGCTTCCGTCTCAAAATTGTTCTTCTTTTGTCCTCGTTTCTTAATAATATACACAAATATAATTTATAATTAAAAAAGTTATTGTCTTTTTCTTTTCTTTTCGGTCTTTGTTTCAGAACTCGTACAACAATGTCTTTTAAGTGCTACATAAATGGAGTACATTCTCCTACCTAGTGCCATTCATAAAACCCTATGATGAAAGTGAAACCCTCCAAAATAAGGCAGGGGATTTTTCGAAAGAAAAAGGGGGAAAAGAAAAAGAAAAGAAAAGAAAACTTCGCTAAGACGATGAGTAACTAGTACCGCAGGAAGCAGGTGCAGTACTGCACCAGGGGTCCAGCTGCTTTCCTGCGCCGGTAAACATTATACATAAATATGGAATTAACAACACAGTAATGACTTAGTATTTATAAAGGGCCGGCCGGGACCATGGAATCTCATTACTCATAGAGTCCTGTCGTAGGACATGGACCACCCCTTCGTTACTCAATACTCAATACTAGGTTGAGGCCCTGCTGCCATATATGAGATACGCAGACGGTAGACATATATGGATACAAGTAATGATCGAGTCGGTTACAGACCAATTATATTTTTCGTTAGTTAAAAACGGCAAAAATGTGAATTTAATTATCAGTGGAAGTACTATGGTGATCAGTGAGGAGTTTTCAGTTTCCAAATTTAACCTTGCAGAGAATCGGTCCCTACCGAAGGGTTCGTGTAAGTTGCATTCAAGGGCACATCTTTTGATTAAAAATCACAAGACTAAGTCTTGTTATTTATTGGTCAATTTAAGTTTTAGCCTTCCCTTGTTCCAGAAGAATTAAGAAGAAGAAAAAAACACTTAATGACGACGTTGAATAAAGCTACCATATATATATATATAAGTCGCATTTTCTATAATTTCACTCGTTTGTAAATTCCTGATTTATCTTATGTGACCAATAATAATGGAACATCATATCAATATAAAAACTCCATTATTAATAGAATATATATATATATATACATTGATCGCACCTACCATCCCTTTTCAATGTTTTGATAATTAATGGCAGACTGTTTCCAAATGTGTAACCAATAAACAACCTAATAATGAAAAGGCTCATAGGTAGGTCACTGATCGTAAACACTATTCTATGATGAGTGTTGCAGCTTGACAGTACGTTCTCCATCCTCGGTGCCAAGAAGTCTCAAAAAGCTCATGACCCTTTTCTAGTGCATGTGGTATGTTTTTATCACTTCACTCGAATAATAATACTATTGGTCATGCACGGACCGTATGGATTGGCCCCTCCATCGGGGATGTAAACTTCACGCGCCGCCGTAGAGGAGCCAGTATCCACCACCAACGCCGGTTGGCATACGATGAGAAATTTGTTGCTTCTTGGCCACTACTCCGGATGGGCAATCCGACTGTACAGGACCAGCTTTTTAATACTCGTAGCAGATGCAGATCATTTGTAGTCCCTGTATAATTAAGGATGTGCCAAGGTAGATCTTGGGAATTAGAGGTTTGCTAAGATCAATTTCGACTGCCATACAGACAAATTTGCCTCTTGGCATATCATTGGTCTTGCTATCGACTTTGACGAACCTACAACACGAGCGCCAATCGTTTTTAGTTTTTTCCCCATCACCGTAGTATTCAATGGGTATCCCATGCCGACGTCGAAATGATCGAGGCAGTGGAGACCCTAAAATTAGGGGTCCATATCCTCACCGTAAGGTATTGACCACGTACGAATCATCCATGGATTATCGGTGAGAATATGTTCGTACTTCATAGTCATCCTCCTTCTGAATGACAGAAACCAAGCCCGAGATCAATGAGCTCATAAGGGCTCTCAAGAGTCCAGAGATTTTGGAGTTTTAGGCTCAGGGTGTCAAAGCCGATGGATCTAACCAAAGGTAGGGATTAACGCATGGGAGTACTCGTGATCATCGTGATAGGAAGAGGGTGTTGTGAAGCAAAGGATTAGGAGGCAACGGAGTTTGGAAGTTGAGGCATTGCGCGCGCGAGGCACATTCTTCTCTCATTTCATAATTAGAACTGTAAAAATGTATATTATGTACAGTGTACAATGCATTTTCGTCCCAACTAATTATTCTTTCATGGAAAATATTAACTTTATAACTAATTAATTTATTGACTTATTTACAATCCATAACAGAGCTATGTGATTTTAAACTTACCATATAAGTGATGCATATTGACGTATTTATGAAGATTTATTGAGTAAATTAATACTTTAAACGAAGTTGATAATTAGTGATATATGTTTACATTTTTAGTCATATATTTCAGTATTTAATTTACTTATTTGAAGATAATTTATAGCAAGTAGTGACAAAAAGTGGCGAATAATTTTTATTTACATAAAATTAAGATTTTTTTTGTTAGGTGCCTTGATATTAAGTCTAATATTATACTAGTACCTTGTATTTTTAATAATTCTATTTAGATACATATGCATTTTAATTTTGTTTCACTTGGGTGCCCAACTAAATGATGAAACTAATCACAATTTTAATTTCACATAGTTATTAAATTATCTATTCAAATGAAATGGTAACACCCCTATTTTTACATCTAAAAATATTTTTTTTAAAAAGTTTTGTGAAAACTAAATAAAAAATACTAGGTGTTACCGTGTTACCCAACATAGAAAATTACAATATATATCCAATCTATACCGAATGTAAAGTTAAAAGGTAATCTCATACATTATGATCAAGTGGAGCTATCACTTTATCCTAAATATTACAATGTTGCAAAACTAAAGAAAAAAAATACAGCAAGAAGAAATGCAAGAAAACTAGATCATAAACCCCCAACTACTAAGGGATAACTCTAAAATCAACCTTGTCCTAACATAAAGTAGTAGAACAATCATTATACCTGCACCAAATATATGAAAAGCCATAGTATAAGTATAATATGTGTACTAAGTGAACATAACATACTAAAAGAGATAGAATGCACTACTACAAACACGGGAAATAATAACGGGACATTAATAACGGTAGTTCGAAAACCGTTGTCAAACGCGTGAAAATTAATCGGCGGGAAGTTTTGATAACGGTTCTAGTTAAAAACCGTTATTAAAAGGGCAACGTTAAAATTTGGACGGATGTTTTAATAATGGTTTTATATAAACCGTTATTAAAAGAGGATTTAATAAGGGTTCATATTAGAACCGTTGTCAAAAGTCAGAAGCTTTTAATGACGGTTCCTGGAAGAACCGTTATTAAAACCCGAAAATCAAACTTTTATTTCGCTCGGTTCTGTTTCGTGCCAAAATTTTCAGACTCTCTGCACTTTCGTTCTCTTGCTCTCCTTCCTTCTCCTTGCAAACCCTCGCACCGCCACACCGTGCACCACCAACTCGCACCACCAGGCTCCTCTCAAGTAAAGGAAACCCTCGCACCGCCAACTCTCCACCACGCCTCTGCCATTGTTCCGAAGCTACCTGGCACTTGCACCTTCATCCTCCGTCGTGTTTGAAGCCCTTGCCTCTCTCAACATTCTCACTGTCATGTTTGTTCTTCCTCTCGTAACTTTACGTAGCTAGCTCACTTTACGTATGTGTTTGTTCTTCCTCTCGTAACTTTTTATCTACTTATATAAATGCATGTCGCCAGGGTTTCGTTCGAAAATGTGTCATTGAATGTGTTGGCTGAAAATTTTGTTGTTTGTTGTTGAATTTGTTGCGTTATTATTATATATTAACAAATGCATGTGTTGGCCGAGACCTTTACATATTATTGTTGTATGGAGAATATAGATTCAACATTATTTAGAGCTACAACCATAATAAACAAAAGAGAAGACATTATTGAGGTTATTTAGAGCTAGATTCAACTGTAAACTTTGGAGGGTCATAACTTTTTCATGGGACCTTGGATTTAGGTGATCTAGGAGGCTATTTTGGCTAAGTTTTTGAGATCTACGACGTGGCAAACGGCAGAGCCGATTTGGGCAATATGGGAGCCCAAAAAGGGCCATTTTGGCCTCTAAATTGAGGTTTTTTTGTTACATACAAGTGATATAACCTTTTTAGGGCCTTTTTTTACAAATTGAATCTTTAATATAGACTATCCTGAAAACCTTTTTCATATTCTAGGGTATGATGGTGTTATATAACCTCTTGATTAAAGTGGTAATACATGTTGCCTACCTTTGTATTATTTTGTATGTAGGGTAATACATGTTTTCAGTTATTATTTATCTCTTTATCCTCTATTGTAATTATGGATGAGATAAGAGCTTTAGGTACCTCCAAAATTGAAGATCTTCGAGACAAAGGAACTTAGATGATGATGATGATGATGAAATTGAAGTTTTTAAGGGTTCAAGTGAAGAAGACGAGCAATGGATCTTATAGTCTGGAATAGATTGGTCAACATAGATCCAAGCCATGTATGTTTGCTTTTTCATATTTTTCTATTAATGAATCATGGCATACCTAATGGCTAACTGTATATTAATTGAAACATGGGTGTTGTAGTTTTTCACCGATGACTATGCACGAGGCCAGCAATATAATGTTGATGAAATTGATGAAGTTAGAGATCAATGGGCCAAGCAAGAGCACTCATTCATTCGGTATTAGGTTTGTATTCTACATGCATTTTTAGGTTTGTATTTCGTCTACCAGCCTAGATCTGTGAACTCTTTACTTTGGGGTGTAGAGCTACCAAGTTGTGGTATGCCCACTAATTTTATTGCTAAGTATAGTTGGTGTATTGAGACATGCATACCACTTATAGATTGATTGAAATTATGGTGTGATTGCAGATTTGGTATGAATTGATGTTGTTTTACATTGCAGATTTGGTATGAATTGATGTTGTTTTACATTGCAGATTTGGTAATTGTTTTAACATACAACTGTGTATGTGGGCAGGAACAAAAATGCAAAAAAAAAAAGTGGAGTTTTAATAACGGTTTTGATGAAAACCGTTATTAAAATGTAGGTTTTAATAACGGTTCTTCTAAAACCGTTATTAAAACTCCAGTTTTTAATAACAGTTTTTCATAAGAACCGTTATTAAAACCTACATTTTAATAACAGTTTTTAAGTAAAAACCGTTATTAAATATGAAGTTTACGTACATACTTGCGGGTTTTTGTGTATTTTTCATGACGGTTATGAACCGTTATTAAAGATTTAATAACGGGCGATTCAATAACGGTTGAAAACCGTTATTAAAACTATAAAATAACCATTATTAAAACCCCTTTCTGTGGTAGTGATGCTTACGTAAAAAAATATAGATATATCATATATGGTGGTAAAAAGTAGATCATGCCGAAGCAAATTTCATAATAAACATTAAAAACATGAATTACATCATAATCATATGAATCAAACCACATAATTATAAATTCACATCTGAATGCATTTTACCATTGTCATATAACACATCGTAAAGCACGAGGATCGTGCTTGATTATGGAATAACATGCGATTACATGAAATTAAGAGAACAACTTATATTTTACACTATTTACACTATTTCTTTCTATTCATTATTGTTCATACTATTTATTACTATTCATTGATATTCATATTATTCACACTATTCATACAAAACCTTAGAAATCGTATGGAACACTTGGAATAATACAAATATTGATAACACAATACCTACCACTTAAGTAATAGAAACTACACTTTCATGTAAGGTCCACTAATTATTTTGTTTCTTATTTTCGTTATCACACCATCTACTCTATTCTAAATTATCATATTATCATGCTTTTAGTTGTACTAGACTAACCCTTCTCACTTATAACATGAAAAATATATACATGCAAATAAACAACTTACTCTTTCTTTTAATTGATTGTAATCATGCTCATCCGCTTCACTTATTCTCTTATAATTAATTTAATTATCTTGTAAATCATCCTTCTAATAATGTCTCTCAAATATCTATTTGTGATCTTTGATTCATGGGCTAAGGTTCCAATTAACATCTGAGGACACTTTATTCTTAATTATTGATACCTCCCATAAGGCATGTAGATCACCTGTAGAATAGTAAGATGTTGTGTTACTAATGTTCTTGATGTTAGCATAACTGTCATACCTAAGAGGTTGTCCTGAGGTAAAACTTGCATGCACAAAATGACTATAGGTAAATTGACAGTGGGCACAGACTATAGGTAAATTGATTGTGCGTAATGACTATAGGTATGATCCTTACTTCAATAACAAAGGATCCTATCAATATCAAATATATAATCTTTTTCTTTAAGTTAACTAACTTTTCATAAAATATAAATCATAACATTCCTTATATTTTATCATGCTTTGAAAGATTATACCGATATGAACCACATCTAATAAGAAAATAATTTAGGCTTGAATTAATAGAAACATAAGATATACTAATATTTACTACATCAAAACAAGATCGCACACCAATTTCATTAAAAAATTTCTATTCACCAAAAAACTATTCATGTATAGCAAAAAACCAAAAATATACTAAGAAGGTTATATTTAAAAATAAAAAATTATTTATTACCAAAAAAATACTATTTACATTTTAAAACATCAAATCTCTATTGATGAAGGGTACTATTAAACATAGAATAATTTGGAAAAAAATATCTCAAACTATTATTAAATATTCTAAATTTTACAAAATATCTCATGACATATCTATTTTTTAGAAAATGACCTTTTTTGCTCTCTAATGCTTAAAACTTCCAAAAATCCAATTAAAATAGTAAATATACTCTGAAAATTATGAAATAAATAATAAGCCTCAAAAATCAATAGTTATAATAATAAAATACTAAAATTAAATTAAAAATTTGTATTCTAGGTAAAATGATTGGTATGCCCTTACAACCCAAAAACAAAGAAAATAACTTAACTTTTAACATAAGAATACATAGCTCATGAAACTTTGCACACTATTTATTGAATACCATATGAACATATAAAAACATACCAACTTTCATAAAATTTTCAAGTCCCATGTAAATGGACAAAAAGGCTCTTTTTCATGATAAATCTTCATTAAAACTTAACTTCATTTATAAAAATTCAAATTAAGACTTTAAATATATGAAATCATACCTAAAAAACCTAAAACATCCATTTAAACTATAAAAATTTCATAAAAAGAATAAAATCATGCAGATATGGCTTGAGGATGAAATCTATCAACCACCGCAAAAAAAAATACACCAAACTTCATCAAATTCTTACATACCTTAAATATGATAAAAGCAAAAAAATGAATTAAAGGAAAAATGAACTAAACAACCTCAATAGTTTTCTCCTAACATATTAGTACAATCTCATAATATAGCCACAAAATCAAAAACCCTAGAAAACCAAATATGGTATAATAAACACTTATAATTATACTAGCAACCAAACTCTATCTACTTCTAGTATATTCATTTTTACCATGATTCAAAAGCTCCAAAATTATAAAAATAACACTTCCCTCAATCACTCCACTTTATCTTGAAATTATTGCACAAAAGTACCTAAAATTTGTAAACATAAAACAAAACAATCGAGAATCTAAGAAAAATAAAGAATAATGATGGAGGAAGGAAGAAGAGGTTGAATAAGGCTTGTTTGGGAGAATAATGGGAAAAATATGATGGGTTAGATAATTTTGGGGAAAGTTTGGTTAAGTTAGATATTTAAGGCAATAAAAGTCTTTAAATGATTATAATGATAGAAAGTATCTAAAAGAATAACTGGGGTGGATAATGATGGGAATTTATATAGAATTAAGATCATATAATAAATTGCAAATGTTATTTGAGATATTATAGGAATATAGTAGCAAAATTAGGATATTTATAATAGGTTTGGTGTAGATAAAGTTGACTTTCGAAGGCTAATTATGTTTAAAATTGGCAAAATTTATCTTAAAATGAAAAAAGTAATTTTTTTGAATTTTTTTTATATTTATCTTAAAAATGTCAAAATATAAATATCACCAAATTTTTGTTGGCTAAAACATTCGTTTTCAAGACTTAACAAAAAAATAGGGGCAAAAAAATGATGAATAATATATATATATATATTGGTCTACATTTAAAATTTTAAAAAGTCCTAAGAGCTTAAAAAACCATGGATTTCTAATATGATCAAATTAGAATAATTTAGAAGAAGTTTGATGGGTATAAGTGGTTCAGAAATCTCATGGGACTCAAAATAATAAGGAAAGCCAAGAAAGTGTAAATGAAATGTTTAAAAAACATAATCAAGGCTTCTAAATTTCTAAATGGTACAAAAAATCATTAAATAATATAAATTTATTTTTAAATAATAAAAATCTCAATTAAATTAGGGTTTTTGAGTAAAATGTAATGGTATATAATTGAAATTATTAAAATGATAAATTTTACTCAGGTACCATAATATTTGATGTAATTATACTTAAATTCCATACCCATATGATTTTAATAATATCATTTAAGTACCATGATTTTTTTATTATTCTAATACTATTTGGTTAATATTTTTAGTTATTAAGTTTACCATCGTGTGATGCTTTTGGTTTGAAAAAAAATAAGGAAGAAACATTATTACGTATCATAAAAAAGAGGGAAGGAGAATTTTTAATTGATAGGTGTGTGAATTAGAGATAAATAAAAATTTAAATAATATATAGTAAAAATATTGAGATTAAATCATATCATAATCATAGGTTCTAAAATATTTCCTTATACATGATGTTTCTTGTGGTATGATTAACATCGTTGTCATCATGACATATCAAGATCTTCAATCCACTATGATGTGTAATACACAAATTAGTAACTCATAATTGATTATGCCTGAAAAATGATTTCTTGAATATAAGAACAATGTGTGATAGTTATTGTCCCTAACTTTTGTTAATTATCATGGTATATGAAATAATAAGCATAAATCATCTTTGATATAATTTGAAGGACATTCTCACATTATAATTGGTGAAAAAATTCTTGGGAAGTAATATGTTAGTGCTTATGTGTGTTCAATTTGATCTTATATGATCATTGGTTATGGGAAAACCCTAGGATATCTTGTTTTGAGTTTTTCTTTGCTTTTGGTGATTTGTATTGTGGAGTTGGTGTTCAAGTGGTTCAACTGATTAATATGATTGAGGAGATTATAATATTATCTTAATGAATAGAAATTTTTAGGGATGCTTAGTGTTTTGAGTAGCACTAATTTTGGGTGGAACATTTGGTTGATACAAGTTTTGATAATTAGGTTTGAGAAGTATGAAGGAAATTATGGAATAATTATGTATTGTGATTGGTTTGGTAGTTTAACCCTACGAGAATTGTTTTGAGATGTATGAGATTATAGTGGATAAATGGTTATTTATGGTAAGAGTAAGAAAAGTTTTAGATGTTGTGTTGTGTTTCCTTAGTTGGTTTTGTTCCTTTTTTGTTAGACTTTGGGAGCGAAGTCTCTTTTAAGGGGGTAGTAGCGTAATACTCCATTCTTTTGGAAAACCTGAGTTATTTAGGATATTTATTATTGGAGGTTAAGTTTCATTATTTTGATGATTTATCACATAATTATAGATTATTGAAACCCTAGCTACATTTTTAGAACATTTCATTCATGACTCTTTGTCCTCTCTCAGGAATTTGTGTTCCATGAGACTTGCAAGCCACTTTTGGCTTCCAAACTATTTTCAAATTTATCTTTTGTTTGAATATTTGATATCCTAATATTTTTATGAGTCTCATAGTTTTTTATTTTTTACAAATGTCAAATTAAGTTGTTGGTAAAAATAAAATATTTATCATTCTTGTGGGCTTTAATTGTGTTTTTAAGTCTGTTAAGTTCTTTCTAATTATCAAAATTTCACAAAACCTTGGGGGTCATCTTATGTTAGTATTATTAATTTAAATATGATTAAAAAAATACTCAATTATTATTCATATCATTTTTGGAGTATTTTAGATATTAATGGTTATACATATATTATCAAATCCAATTTCTCTTCCTCAATACTTATCCAAAATTTATGAAAATGAATATGAGAATTTCATTATTGATAAGAAATCATTATGACCTCTCATTTTTTCCTCATCAATTTTGTGGCTCCCTCTTTGGTCATGATCAATTATGTTATGTCTTCTTTAACACATATTTTGTATAAATATCTTATGTTAGCAATTTTTTCTTCTGCCCTCCTCCTCCACTCATTTGATATGTGTGGTGGCTCAAGGAGAGCCAATACTTTCTCCCTTCTCCCATGCTTCACAACCTTGTATCTTATTGTGGACAACTTCAGTTTAGTTTTCTTTTTATCTTTTACTGTATTACCTTTTACTTACTAGATTAAGCAAATTAAAAATACCATCTACCTACACTTATGACCTTATAGTGTCATAACTTAGTCTTAAAGCGTTGGAAGTCTCTATTTTCCCTCTATAGCCGATGCACCACCATCATCTTGGTTACCACCTTGCACCACCATCAAACACTACCAAATGTCTTTATAATTCCTCCTTTTCTTCTCTTCTTTTCTCATATTTGTTTCATCACCTTTTCTTATTCTTCTTCCTCTAATATTGTGGCCTTCATGGCCAATCTCAACTATGGTTCAAGCTTGATTATGATTCAAAACCTTGATGATAAGTTTTTTACAGTGTCTTTTTTAATTCATTCTCCTTTGTTTTGGCTTATGAGAGTTTTTTTCTTTAATCACTTCTATGATTTTTCTAAGATGTATCTTTGTTATTTTATTAGAGTTAAAATTTAGGATTAAAGGAAAACCTACCAAACCCTAAGTTAATAAATTTAGGATTAAAGGTAAACCTACCAAACCCTAAGTTAATAAAATTGATATGTGTTATATGCTTTGGTTTCAAGTTAGTATGATTTGGGTATTTATGCGGTGATTCGACCTTTGGGCCATAAATTGTGATTCATGGGATTTTAGCTAAATCTCAGTATATCATGACAACCCTTGATGTTTTAAAGATGAGTTTGGTATATAACATGTTATGATTTGGGTTTGTTTAATATATTTTACAAGTAATAAAGATTAGGATGCTTTAAGCAAATTTTCCATAATGTTGTGTGCTTTAATGGTAGTTTATGTTGTACGAAAGATCTTTATGCTTGAGTTGCTTGTTGTTGATCTTGAGCATGCCAAGATATTCCTAGTAAAATTTAAGGAAGATTTTGATATATTATATGCTTGATTTGAGTAAGATTTGACGATCTAAATTATGGTTGAAGAATTTAAAGTTTTAGGTATTCTATATAAAGAGTTCCATGTTCTTGAGTGTATCCATGTGCTCTTGGCCTAATCATGCGCTAATCGCCCTAAGCATAGTTAAATATTGAATTAAACAAGTTTTGACTAATTAAGTTTTAAATGACATTTTAAGCAAGTTAAGAAAATTTACGAGATATTTTTGTGATTTGAGATATTTTAAGAATTTTGATTTTTATTATAAATAGTACCTTTTATGAATAGTGATTTAGATGTTTTTAGGTGAATAGTAAATTTTGTAATAACATTTTGATATTTTTGGATTTAAGATTCTCGGTGTAAATTGACATTTTCCGTTGTGTGTGAATAATATTTTATTTAAATAGTATTTTTTAAGAAAAGTTTCCATTTGATATGTTTTGACATTCTAAGTTATTTTCCGCCACTAATTTAGTCTTTCATGGCCTTAAATATATTCTTTATAATATCTTTTAGGAAATTGAATTCTCCTATGTGTGAGTAAGATGTGCCTAGGAGTTATTATTGTGTGTTATTAATTTGGTGGGAGTCATTATACCTTGGTTCATATATTATATGGAGTTTATGCTTGGCTTGATGTTATAGCATGTGAATTGCTGGTTATACATGATTTTATGCCTTTGAATATCGTAAGATTGTTGAACATGTTAGGATTTAAGTATATCAAGTTTTCTCGGAAAGTATGAGTGTCGTGGTAATATATTTTGGAGATTATTATCTATTATGGTGGTTGTGTATCCTAGTTGTGTGCCATATTAGGTTTTGCAATATTATCATTGCTTGTGAGTATGCTATTTGTTCAGATTTAGGTGTATTTATTCGGTACTTTTGTATCGAATATATTCTTTTTCGGTTGTTATGATAGGTGATCAAAATATTATTAGAGATTGAGTTGGAGTAAGAAAATAGGACTTCAGACTTTATAGTTTTAATTCTGATCGGTGTGAGTAAGCTTTGTAACATTAGATTAAGCTTTTGTAACATAAAAAATTTGATCGTTTGTTGTATTTTATTTTTCTCGTTATTTAATGTTTTCAATCACCATCAGCTTTGCATCGGTCACGGAGTAGATGAACAAGCGTAGGATGAATCCTACTAAGCACGCTCTGATAGAATTCCTTCATGCTAAGGAGCTCGGATTCTCGCGTATGCTTGGGCAGTGTGGGAGCACAAAAAGGATATCGTAATCGAGGAGTAATCATGGCCTATCCAGGATTTAATTGAACAAACCTTGATCTCTCTGTGGGGCGCCATTGTTGCAGATATCAGATGGAGTGCTCCATTAGTGGACTGGGTGAAGATGGACAGCCATTATTAATTCCGGTTTAAAATATAACATTATTTTTTTATTCGAACAACGCCTAAAAAAGGTCCCTCCCTCATCGACGACATCAAACGTGACCGTGAGCCTATGCGAGGAGGAGAGATGTCGAAAGAGTGTTGTAATTCAGCCGGGGCGTCCTCCGCTAAACGACAAAGAGTAACCGCCTAGCGTGACAATGAAAATTGGCATTATTCCCCAGCGTGGCGTCGTGTCCGGTTGCCCGGTTGGCGGAGTCCGAAGCAATGAATTCTGAGAATAAACAGAAACAAAAAGAAGGTTACCAAAGCAGTAGCTGTTTGTACTTTGATGTCAAATACTATTATTATATAAAGCCATAAAGATGATGTAGTGCTATTGATTATTATCAGCCCAGCTATGAGTCCGATGGTCCCCGTAGTATACATAATAAACCCTATAGATTAATCTGGTCCAAAATATTTTTTTTGAGGCTTTCGATGCTATTAGGTCTTCGTTTGGTACGGGTTGATAGAAATAAAAAAAAAAATATTTTTTATATTTTATATAATAATTAAAATATTATTTTTGGATGAATATTTATTTTAAATTTAAATTTAATTTAAAATAAATATTTTATTAAAATATTATTATTATTATTATTAAATAATTAATCTAAAAAATATAAAATAAAAAAGTAATGTTTTAACCACTACCACCTTCGTACCAAACGAGTCTTATAAAATTTGAAATACTGCTTTTTAATAGTGTAAAATTAAAATACTCGATTGTTCGTTTCTTCTCAGCGCATCGCCGCATAGTAGAACCGGATGAAACTATTTTCAAAAGAGTTTTTCTTTATGTTAATTTTTTTTTTAATAATAATATATAAATAAAAAGAAGTTTGCCGACTACTCCATTTGTTTTGTACCGTTGAAAGTTACGATGGCTACTTATTTTGGAGACATCGTTATTGCTAAAATGGTAATCAGAGTGGGGTCAGATAGAGTAGTTTGCGATGTGGGCCCCGCGTCCCACTTATTAGATTCTTTACGGTTTAGGAATAATCAAATATGCGTAGATTTTTATTTATTTATTTAAGAAAAAAAAAATAATGATACGTAATATATGCGGTTTATTTAATTTAAGCTACGAACCACACAAATTTAGAATATTGGAGTACATGTTTGGAACTGTCGATATATATGATTTTATATCATTTTTATTTCATACATTAATTTAACTATCCTAGTATATATCTATGCTCAGCAGATTTTAAGATATATAAATTTCATATTTAGGTACCTTAATATTTATTTTAGTGTGTGCGTGTGTCTCTCTATATATATTTACCGTAATGCTCCTTAGATAATTTTATATATAAATTTAGTTGCTTAAATTTTAAATAATAAATTTAAAAAAATAGTTTATTTTTATCATTTACACACTCAAGCAAAAATATATTTTTATATACAAGTAAATAAATTGAGTTATGAAAGACAAAATATCTCAAAATTATTAGGTCAAGTATTAAAACATTAAAATATAATTTATCCTATATAATAAATCACAATCAATGTAAGATGGTTAAATTATATTTTTTTCATGCTAGTTATTCATTTTGTATTATTTTTAAAAACGAAAAGACTAAAGCCATACGCCCATACCCTAACTTTTGAGGAAGACAGCCGGCAAATATGAGAAATTAGAAACACTTCTTGGTACTACAATTCATAGTGGATAGCGGGATCGTTTTTCTTCGTAGACATGAGACTTCTAGTCCTTCAAGCTACTCTTTAATCTATATATTAATTTAATCCAAAACCACTTTTAATTCTTTCATTTGAAAATGATGTGCGGAAAGGGGCCTTCAAGCATTGTTTGGTTTAAGTGAATGAAATGATCAAAGCTGTTTTTCTGTTTTTATCCAATAATTTGGATTATATTTGACGAGATTAGCTCAAAATTAAGCTGATATTTATATATTGAAAGCTAAAAAGTTAGTCCGAGAATGAAAGTTTAAAAGCATCTAGGCGTTAATTTAAAATTTTATTCTAACAAGCTTGACAAAAAATAAACATTTCCATACAATTGCTTCATTAGATAGTAAAGGATATTGTAGCATATACTAATATACTTTGGCATAATTATAGTATACATCCCATATAGTCATATTTACACTAGATACTCTTTTCTTTATTTTTTAGCTAATGGTTTAAAAAGCCTAAATTCTTTGTACCCTTTTTAACTTACCTTGATTGTCACCTATTTCTGTAGCAAATGAGAGGCGGCCACAGAAAAAAAAATCACTCGAATTCTCTTCTTCCTCCTCCTCGTTATCTTTTTCTCCTTTATCCCTAATTCACAGAGCGCACATATTCTTTTGCCAAATTAATTCCACCGTCCTTCTTCATTTTTTTTATTAAATTAACTCCACTCATTTCTGATTTCACATGCTTAGAGGGCATTTTTGCTTGAAAAATGCACCTTTAGCCATGCCAAATTTATGAAAAACGCATCTTTTGCCCACCAAATTTGGTACATATTCTTTAAATATTATCATTATCATCAATATATTCGGAATTTAAGGCCTAACTCTAGGGTCTTGCATATGCGATAATAATTTATGTCAAAAGTTACTATTCTCGGGACTTATAAATCCTAGTTTCATTAATCCATCATAACTTTTTCTATAGGGCTTAAACAAATATCAGTTTAAAATACATTCCCAAAACACCAATGTTAACGACATAATCGAATTTCGTAGTTTAACTCAATCATTTCACACATGTGATAATATCATTTATTTTTTAGGATTACTCTTCCCAAATCAATCATTTTTCATACTTTATTAACCTTATGTCATTCACAACTACTCTAAAATACTATGATTCTCATATTAAACCCCATGTTGATGAAAATACCCATACCGATAAGAAAATCCTTATTTCATATAAATCTTACATATATTGGTAACATTATTTCCAAATCCACATTTATCTCCATATGCCTTATTTTACTTATTTTACACTCATCATGCCTTCATAAACCTATTTTACAATCATATATATCACCGAGGGTTTCCACAGAGACTAACAATATCACATAATCTCTACTCACTTATTTTTTATCATATAATATCAATCGTATATCATAGCATTAACAATTATACATTTAACCACATGATAAGAATAATTGTTATAACACAAAAACATGCATAATACTTAGCAACCAAAAACCCTAGATTAAGACAAGTATCATTACAAAAATGACTCCAGTCCATAAGCATCCAAATCCTATTCCGCCTCTTCTAAAACATCAAAAAAATCACCTAACAAATCATAATAAAACACCATTAGGATTAAACCACACAATTAAGAAAATTTTAAGGAATGGTGAGTGCAACCAAAAGGGGAGGAACGGTGATTTGTGACAAGGGAAAGGATGGAGCAACGACTATTGGTGTCGTGGCTAGAGAGTGTGCACCGGTGGAAGTGGACAAAGGAGGGTGATGTGCACTGGTGGGAATGGCCTAAGCAAAGTGGTGTGCACTAGTTGGTTTGGCCAAAGAAAGGGATGTGCATTGATTGGTTTGGCCCAAAGGTGATGGTGTGGTGCGTTTGGTGTGGCCAAATGGTGGGGGTGGTGTTCAATTGTTGCTGTTGCAACCAAGGAAATAAAAAGAAGGAGGGAGCTATGGTGTGTTTAGCCAAAAGTTGGGGTGGTGCACTGATTGTTTTGTCTGTTGGTTGGGGGAAGGTTCAGTGGAAGTCACTAATGGTAAGGGTGGTGTTTCGGTGAGGGCTTTCGATGGTGGGTTTTGTGGTTGCTTTGGCAATGAAAAGGATAAGGGAAAGGTAAGGAATAAGGTTGCAATTGTTGTGGTTTTTTGACAAAAAAATTTGAGGGAGAAGGAGATATGTTCAGAGCATTTATTACTTGGTATATATATACATATACATGCATGCAGAGAAGGGGAGAATGTGTGCAATCGAGTGAGATTTTTCAACCCCAATCCCGCCTCTAGAGGAGTTGGAAACGTAACACTCCTAAAATTCACTACTGAAAAATTTTATTTTATTTAAAATTTAGCGGAAGTAAAAAACAAACATCGTGAATATCAGAGATATTACTGCCACACTTAGTACTAGACCAGTTTCCTCGTACCGTTCCAGTACCAAGTGCTAAGGCTAAAAGAAATACTATACGGTTCACACAAATTCATTTTTATTGAAATCAAAGTAGTGCAATAAAGACGTTACAAAGGATAAAAACCCACTGATGGTGGTTACAAAAATAAGAGGATTAAATTTAAACAAGGAAAGGGAAGATGAAAGAGTGAAACCCTAAAGGTTCCCAGATAATTTTTATGTTCTTTCTCATTACCCACTTGAATAATACTTGCAATAGACCTGCATGGGACACTGCCCATTGAATAGGCCGGAGTCCAAGAATGGGACCCTTCAGTACTATGGTACTCGGTAACCTTTCTAAACCAAAATGAAAAGTAAGCCTGCAAGGAGCATATCATGCATAAATAGTATAAAATGATAACATACGGACTAATGCGCCATATAACACCACACGTACGACAAGAAATACATAACACAACATCCACGTACTTAACAAGTCCATCACATACCCAAGTAGGGACAAACACTGAAGCTAAATTCATGTCATATCAATAGATCATAACGTGAAATCAATACCTTTGGGCTTTAAGCCATTAATTAATCAATTATTCAACCATCGTCTCTCGAATTATATCCATATGAGAGCGGAAACCCCACTATTATAGCCGGTGAACCATAAACATATAGGGAAACACGCACTTGACCACTATTATTTGCCCGTGGATCGGTCTCTAGGGCTCCTTGCACCTGGTAACTATTATTCGTCGGTGAACCAGTCTAGCCTTGACTCACATGGTGTTCCACCGTAAGTGATTAGTGTATTCCCATACTTTATTAATAGCCAACATTTGGTTTATCGAGCTTGAGATCTCCCACCATTATAGATGGTGGACCGAAAACATATAGGGCAGAACACACTTGACTACTATTATTGGCCGGTGGACCGGTCTCTAGGATATCTTGCACCTGGCCACTATTATTTGTTGGTGGACCGGTCTGGGCCTGACTCAATTCTCTTTCGCTTTGCATAATTAGTACTTTATACATGTTATTCAATAGGTCCATTTATTCAATTCGATGGAAGGGGGAAGGGTCACAAATATAGAGAAACAAAGATAAGTTGGCCATAGAATCAAGCATTCCATATCAAAGATCAGTGCATACACAAAATCTTAACACATACTTCAAACATATCTAACACACATTTTTATGCACACTTACTAACCAGACACCCTTGCATAATTATAATATAACACTATATCACCCGCCTTAATTATCCATTCAACCCCAAGTCATGCCATGTTCTTGTAATACTCCCTACTTATCAAATACCCTTATATTATTATTCAATGTTGCTTGTATCTTATTATAAAACTCATTTAATCCATTAGTGTGTTTAACACAAGTTAATGATTTACCCCTATCATCTTTACAAAATTACTGAAATACCCCTTGCTTGCAAAGTTACAAAGTCATCCCTTTTTATTTTCCAAATTACCATATTACCCCCTATGTCGCACAATTACCAAATTGCCCCTTACGTGTGTTAAATTATCCTCCATACTTATTAAATCGCCATATTTACCCCTCATACTTGTTAAGTTACCAATTTACCCTTCCTATAGGTTAAATTACCGTATTATCCTTTATACTTATCTAAATTATCAAATTATCCCTTATACTTATTAAGTTACCAAATCACCCTTCATACTTGTTACACTTACCAAGTTGTCCATTTGGTTAGTTAGATTGCCAAATTTCCCCTCATACTTATTAAATTTACCAAGTTGTTCTTTCATTTAATCATATTGCCAAACTGCCCTTCTTATTTATTAAAATTACCAAATTACCCTTCTTCATTATTATAATGACCATTTTGCCCATCTTTTTTCAAATTACCTAAATACCATTTCCTTTATACCAAATTACAATTTTACCCCTTCATTTTACATAACTACCAAAATACTCTTCCTTCACACCAAATTACCATTTTACCCTTTTATATTACATAATTACCAAAATACCCTTCTTTCGCACCAAATTACCATTTTACCCTTTTACATTACATAATTACCATTTTACTTACAAGATTACCAAAATACCCTTCCTTCATACTAAATTACCATTTCACCCTTCCATTTTATTAAATTACCATTTCACTCATCTACTTAACAAAATTACCACAATACCCTTTCCTTTACACCAGATTACCATTTTACCCTTCTACTTTACATAATTACCAAAATACCCTTCCTTTATACCAAATTACTATTTTACCCTTATTATGCCAATTTTACCAAAATACCCTCACCGTATAGATATTAATATACATGGTCCATATATATCATCTAACACCACCAACTATTATTATTTATCATAATATTCATTAGCACTTACCACACCCACTTACTTAGGCCACAACTTTAGCACAAGTAAATTTACCAAAATACCCCTAGGGCTCATATTGACATTATTTATTCAACAAATGGCCACATTAGTATATCATATCATACATGTGCATTTAATATCATCATTAATCACATGACTCCTTCCTTTAAGCATTATTTCTACACACGACACATCAATTAACATGATTTTCTTTTCACCAACCAACATGTGCCACTAAACACCTTATATTTAACAACATATATCATGCCTATAAACATATTAAAAATCCTAATGTGCTAGCATATGCATATCCATATGTTTAAGTAGGATATGATGGTTACCTTGTCTCCAACAAAAATTAGACCTTACCAATACCCCGGTTAAAGATTCAAGTTTTGATTAGTAAAAATAATCCCAAAAAACAATATCAAGAATAAGCATAATAGAATTAGAAAATCAAAAGAATACTTTTTATTAAAAGTTTAATTAAATGTATACTAATATCAACCCTTATTATACCTCAAAATTTAGCCAAAATCATAAAAGGGTAGCAGCAAACTCATGCTGCATGAGCAGCGTGAGTTGCATGTAGAATGGAAGGGGAGAAAGGATAGAAGAGGGATAGAAGAAGGGAAGGGGGTGTTGGTTTGGTTAGGGTCTTGGGGGTTAGGAGGAGAGCTTGTGAAGGGGAGTTAGGGTGGAGGCTGGGTGTAGGGATGGAGCGGGGGTGTAGGTGGTGGTCGGGGGTGGATGATCCGCGGCTAAGGGCGGCAGAGGCAACGATTATAGGGCTATGAAAATGGTTGCAAGGGTGGCGGATGTGAAGGAAGAATGGAAAAAAAGAAGGAAAATGAGGGGATGTAGGGCTCGGTTCCGGCCAAAGGAGGCAACGAGGTGGTAGGGGAGGTTCCAAGGAGTGAATTGGTGGCTTTGGTGGGGTCGGAAGAGGTGGAACGGCGGCGAACGGTTGTGGTGCAGGTTGGAGGCCGAAAAGGGGGAAAGAAAATAAAGAAGAAGAAGGATGGCTACAGCAGGCGTGTGGGGGTGGCTTGGTGGTGTAGGGAGGTAATAGGGGGTGGCAGGAGGTGGTGTAGGTGGTTGTTTGGGCGGTGGTAGCGGCGGTTGAGGGTGGCGGAGCAAAAACAGGGGAAGGAGAAGAGGGGAGGAAGGGGAGAAGAAGGCTTAGCTAGGAGGAGGGAAGCTTGAAAAATGGGCAGATAAGGGAGGTTAAGGAGAGGAAAAGGAAGAATGGGAGAGGGCAGGTATGGTTGGTTAGGTAAAGGTGCTGGAAGGTGGCAGGAAGAGGAAGAAGAAGAAGTAAGAACAGGGCATACGGGGAGGGGTTGTAGGGGCGTGTTTGGTCCAAAAAGAGGAAGAAAATGACGGGGGAGAGAGGAAGAGAAAAAAAGGGAGGATTGGGTTGGCCCAACCTAGGGAGGGAGAAAGGAAAAGAAAAAGGAGGGGGAAGATGGGTTGGGGCAGACGTCGCGGGGAAGGGAGAAGAAGAGGAGGAAGTGGGTCGGTGGCCTAGCGCGAGGGGGAGAAAATGAAGCAGGTCGGGCAGCCCAAAGGAGAAAAAAAGAAGGAAAAGAAGAAAAAGAAGGAGGAAGAAGAAAAAGGAAAAAGAAAAAAAAGGAAAATGGGGAGGAATAAAATAAAATAATTTTTTGGAGTGATGGAATTTAATATTTTTGATAGATAAATTAATTTAATAATTTAATTTATTATAATTTAATATATTGGTTTTAAAAAGGATAATTTTTGTAAAATATTGGTTTGAAAAATTATTTAAATAAAATGAGTATGATAAAATAAAAAAATAATTATTTTAATTTATTAAATATTTATATCCATTTTTATATACTAAAAAATATACAAAATAATTAAATTAAATAAATTTAAAAGTTAATTCATCCCAAATAAGGGTTATTTACTAAATTTTAGGTTTTAAAATTTTTAAGGTATTATAGGCTTGGCAAGTGATGGGGGCATGACAAGGATTGTCTATGGATAATGTTTCATGCAAAAATAATTAGGAAAATGGAAGGAGGGGTCAGTCGAATGAAGGGGGGAAAAAAGAGAAAGAAGAGAAAAGGGAAAAGAGGGAAAAGAGGGAAAAGAAAAGAGGAGATAATAGGTTTGGTTTTGGATTAGAATAAGGTTAATATAATTTAAGTTAGGACATTATGATAGTTTAATTATCAATCAAATGAATTAGGCCAAAATTTTAGGGTTAGAGAGTTAGGACAAGGTGGAAATATTCATTTTTATGAGATTAGGATTAGATTATAAAGTAAATCACTCAGGATTAGGTTTAGCTAAATCTTTAGATATAACAATAACCTAATATCCTTAAACTCCAGTATGCTCAACAATTATATAACACACAAGTTCTAAACTCTTATGTAACTAGCATTTTATATGAAATAACATCAATTCAAGCACAAACTCCAAGTAATACATGTACCATCATGCAATCCCACCAACAATCTCAAAAAACCAAATAATAACCAAAGATAGTGTATAGAGCATCTCATATCAAACAACAACTCTACAATAATGATAGTGCACATAATTCCCTTACCAAAATGATAACAATGGTAGTATACACTTGTAATTACCGACATCTCCACAACATGGGTAGTGTAAATAATGAAACTACAAAAACAATAACAATGGTAGCACAAGGCGGTAACTATCAACATCTCCATGATATATGTGCATTATCAAAACAATAATAATGGTAGTACATAACATTAACTACCAATATCTCCACAACATGGGTAATGCATATAATGTAAATACCTAAATAATAACATTGGTAGTGCAAAACTATAAAAACCAACATATCCACCACTTAGGTAGTGCACATAATTCACATATCAAAATAATAATACGCAAAGATTTTCATTATTTATTATTTTAGGTGAGACAAATACAACTCGCGAACACATATAATAGTCATATTGGCACAAATAATACAACATAATACCCTTTCAACTATCTAACCTAGGGACACTACGATCCCTCGGTCATATTAACACACATAATGGAACACAGTACCCACCCTGCCTAGAAATCTAATTCTTAAGTTTTTAAACCCTCTAAAAAGTCTATATGACCTACATTATGGCCTTGGTCGAGATTCCATGACAACTAATAAATCACCAAATCGATTTAGGGCTCCTATATCATCTCTAGGTTAGCTAATATTAAAAAGTACCCTACTCCTAACTCAAGATCTATCAATTTGATCATTAATAATTTGTTCAAGGTGATCCCAGTATGCACACTAAGAAATATAAAGGTCCACATATAACAACAATTACCCCCAAGCTTTTCTGTCAAGAAAGAAGTTACAACTACATAAGATGAGTCATAACTCATGAAATACCAAAACGACTTTAATGGAATCCTAAAAATCTTAAATCATACAAAGGCATAAATCCCAAAATAAATCAAAACCATTAACAAGGGAAAAACCAACGTATTAAAACCAAGTTCATAGCCTAAGACAACACATTATGAGGCTTACAAGCTAAACAAGATAAAATATTTCTCAGTACTATAACACCATTTTGATTCAAAATCCTAAAAGAAAAAACCTTAAATAACAAATGATCATATTTGATGCCATAAAATACCACACTCATGGTGTAAAACAAATTAGACTATAAAAAGAAAGATCATATGGGAAATTTTTCTAAAAAAATACTATTAAAGTAAAATAATATTCACAAACAACTGAGATGTTAGTTTATATTGAGAAATTTAAATCAAAACAATAAAAAAAATTTATTATTAGAAAATACTATTCACCAAAAAAGCGTTAAATCACTCTTCATAAGAAGTTTCTATTTATAATAAGTCCAAACTCTCAAAAATATCTTTAAACAACCAAAATATCTCAAGAGTAACAAAATATTTCATAACATACCTTAATTTAATAAAATAACCCTTCTAAGATTTTTTTAGCTAAAAAAATGTTTAATTTCAAATTTAACCGTACTTGAGGTGACTAGTGGGTAATTAAGTAATTTTACTCAAGAACACAATGAATATCTCAAGAGAATTAAGAATCATGAAGAATATTTCATAAGAAACCTAAAATGAGCTAAACTTTAACCAAAATTATCACACCTTAAACATGGTTAAAACAAAGTAAATTATGTAAGAAAATTATCCTAAACATGCTAACAAATATCATGGTATCATTAGATTTCAACAAAACACCCACAACTCCCAAAATTATACCAAAATCAAACCACCCAAATAAGAAAGCCTAAACATACTTGAATTGAAATATGATCAATATCAAACTTTTAATAAAAACCTCCAATAACATCATAAAATTCCTAGAGTTTAAAGGGAAAAAAATCTCATTCAAACCCCAAAATATAGCCCAAGGCTGGATCACCATCAAAGTATTCAAATCATGCTTAAACTTGAAATAAACCACAGAATAATTGTAAAATGTACTTAATTAGGTTTTGGAAGGTTTATATTTAATATATAAGACTCAAAATTAATAAAAAAAAAATACAACCTAAAAATACCAAAGGAAATTTTAGGGAAATAAGCTCACCAAATCATAATCAAAAGAGGAGAATTGAAAGGAAAATGTTAAGAAAATTATTCTTAAAATACAGAAGCTTAATTGAGCTTAAAAAATGGTAAAGTATGGAAATTGAGGCCAAAAAAATTGAGAGGAAAAAGTAAGGAAAGTAGGTTTTGTGGAAGCAGGAGGAAAAGAGAAAAAAATGACACAAGTTATGTTACGTTTCGTAGACTTAATTGCTAAGGCAAGGGTTAAAGGGTAAAAGAGTAAATTTACTTGGTAAAATATGTAAACATGCACCTCCATAGTAGAGGTGTAGATTAATATCCACCAAATGAGATTAAGGGGTTTTCAACACTTTCCCACATAAAAATGAATGGTTAGGAGAAAAAGGAACAAAAGTCCAATTTTCTACAACAACTAAGAGAGCCACGAAATTGAGATCATGTATTTGGGGTAACCATGAGTTATTATCAATATTGAGAGACTCATATTCTTTATCATAAATTTTGGATAAGAATTTAGGGAGAGAAAATGGATTTGATGACATATTATGTGCCTAATAATATCTAAAATACTCCAAAAGTAATATAAAAAATAATGGAATATTTTTAGATCATATTTAGTTAAATAATACTAAAATAACATTATTACTGTGTTTTTGTGAAATTTATATAATCATAAAGGGTTTAACAAACTCAAAACACATGATTAAGGCCCATTGAACCGATGAATGATATATTTTTGCCAACAATTTGATTTGGCATTTTAAAAAGAAACTATGAGACTAAAAAAATGTGAGGATCTCTAACATACACATGCAAGAATAATATAGAAAGAGTTTGGAAGCCAAAAGTAGCTTGGAGGTCTTATGAGACATAAACCGTAACAAAACTCGATTCCTAAATGAAACATTTTGATAATGCAACTAGAGTTTCAAAACTCTAAAAATATGTGATAAATCAACAAAATAATGAAATTTAACCTCCACTAATATAAATTCTAAATAATTTAGGTTACTAAAAGAATAAGGTATTGTAAACTAATTGATTTGAGGTATATAACGATGCTTTGAAACATGGTTTGGATTGTGTTCTTATATAGCACAGAAGAATGGTTGGTTACACTTCAAAATAGATTAAATAAAATGAGTATAGCTATCTCATACGTGATCTAGAGTTGATAGCTCCGGTCTTTTCCTTAAGTATCTAAAGATACTACTTGTACAAGATCCAATACAAGCTCTACACGTATCATAAGAGCCTAAAGTATATCATCACTCAACAAGAGTTGCACATATGGTAAAAGAAATTGTAATACCTCACTTTTTAGAGTCCTTAATGTGTGTTAATATAGGTGTTTAATGGTGAACTAAGTGTGTTTGATCTTAATTTAGAAGTGTGTTTAAGATTGATATGGTTGTTGGATAAGCTTGTTTTGAATTAGGAGAAATATTTAGTTTTATTGAAAAACTAGTTGAATGGTCTGAGGTATTGATCAACTGGTTTGTTCATTAATTTTGATTTCTGAAATCGATCCATTGAATTGATCGATTGGTTTGGGGCACCAATTGATTAGTTTGACTAATCTAATTGTTATTTGAACTCAAATGTTCCTTTGAATCTTTCTCTAAAACTTTTCTAGTGTTACAACTATATTTTAAATAGTTTATTTTTAATTTTTCTGAAACTTTAGAGCCTAATTAACCTATTTTACTTATTTTCAACGGATTCATGAAGGAAGAATTAATGAGAAGTCACTTTCATGCCCTCAGCTCATTTGTGTTCTCCTTCCCTATTTTCTCTATCTTCTATGAGATTCTTGACTACATTATCTATATCTACAACCTCGGTAGATTTTTTGAACTCTAATTCTTATCCATTGTTATCATCATACCCTTATTATGGCACATTAACTAGAACCCTACAGTTGCACCAAACTAGCTCAAGGCAGAAATGTCAGCTTTGAAACTTTAGAAACCTACACTCTGAATATTTAATTCTTACTAGGGTTTGGGGGCTTGATTGATACATGCCCTCACCCTTCTACTTTCAACAGAACCCATAGTCATTCAAACTCAAAGTTTTCATTTTCTCTCTTCTTTCCTAACCTCCAAACTTCCCTATTTTCCTTCACACTTACTTTTCCATTTCCCTCTCCCTATGGTTTCATTCTAATGGCCTATTCCTCTTCTAATCCTCTCCCTAGCTCTTTTTTTTTAAGTAAGACAGAGCTAGATTAGGGAAAATAGTGAGGGTTAAATGTCATCCCTTGTGCTCTTTATCTTCCCATTTGAAAGGTGGGGTTTTCTTTAATTTTCTCTCTTAGGAATCCAATTTCATTAAATCACCACTTTGCATAATTTTAGAAAGTTTTTTATTGAGTTTTAATTAAGTTTTTTCTTGAAAGGTGCATAATTTCATTAAAATGATTTGAAATTTCAGAGACTTGTGCTCTTTTGGTGTATTGCTCAGCTCTTTTAAGGTAAATCATTATCTTCCCTATTATGGTATAAAATGGTATGAGTAAACATGCTATATACTATCTAGGTTTGTGATATCTTGTTGAGTAGATATGATAATATGCCTATACTAGCTGGTATAGAATGAACAAATGGATTAGTATGAACCTTGGTTTAGAGACTTATATGCCTAAATCTCATGTCTATGGTTCGAGGTTCAAGATTTTTTTTGATATTCTAAGCGACTTAAGTGATAATTATATATGTGGCATATGGAGTATTTTGTTGCATAATGGCCTAGTAAGAAGAAAATGTGATACATAATTTCCTAATTTAAGTTCATAATATGCCAGCATTATTTGTTATAATTCTTAGCATGATTTTTGGTATTTTCCATATCAATTTGTGAATATTACTAGTTAAGCACTTTGAATAACCTGAGATAAATGTTCGGATTTGAATGGGTAAAGTGATGGAATTTAACCGTATGTAATTTGTGTTTTGTGGGTTGCTTTCACCCCAGATCGATGGACTGGTTGGTTTATGATTTCGGTGGTTTTGGTCTTGGATTAAACTTATTGACTGGTTTGACCAAACCAATCAAATAGTTCTTAAATAATTTGACTGGTTGGGTTAATTGATTGATTGGTTGGTCTGTGACTTTGCCGGTTTTCGACTCAGGTTAAATCGATTGACTGGTTGGACCACCAAACTGATCGACTAGTTATTGCAATAGTTGAATGGTTGGTTTAACCAATCGAATAGTTGGTCTGCAACTCCAGTGGTCATGTGCTTGGGTTAGAGTATAGCTAAATCAAGCAACTGGTTCTCATAATAGTTGATTGGAACTAGTTGATCGGTGAGGTTGATCGAACAACTGGTTCACTAGCACTGGAAGGATGGCACCACCTTGACCGATCAACTGATCCATAAAACTGATCTCCTGGCCAATGAGACCCATCAATTAGTTTTGAGGTTGATCAATTGGTCTCGGTCAGTTTTACTTTTCTTGCCTATTTTATTTTGGAAGGTGAGGTTTGAATTTCCTCATGATTGGATAATTACCTAGTAGGCTGATAGCTATGAAATTATTTTGATTAATGAATTTAAATAATTGATTAAAGGTAATAAAAAGAAATGATTTATTGTTTGACCTAGTGTATCCTTTGGCCTTCTTCTTGGACATAACATGAATATATGACTAAATGACTAAAAATGGACTCTTCCTATGGTTAGTATGGATGTAATGAATCAAAATGATGGATAATATACGTCTAGTAACTTATAGCATGGCCTTAAAATGATAAAACCATATTTGAAATGACTTAGTAAAGATAAAAGAAGATAACATAAACATATAGAATGGCCTTGAGGTAACCTTGCCTTCACCTTTGGCCTTAGGAATTTAATTGGAATATCCTATAATAAACGGATATGTCTATGATTAAGTAATGAATTATGACTTTGACCATGGCATGATCTAGAGTTGAATTGTGAACGAGGGAATAAATAGAAATTTAATGGTTAGCATGGATTATTATGAGTGATTTTCACATTAAATAATTGCACCTTTGGCATAATGGATCATGTATTAGAATAATTTCTTAAAGGGACCCTAAATAAGAACACTAGATGATGTGAGAACCCTATATGGGTGTGTTGAATTGAAAAGTATTGTTGCTTGGTGTGATATTATTGTGGGCCTTTATGCAAAATGATATTTCCAAGCTAATAAGACATTAATTACTTAAATTAGAACGAGCACTGTAAAATGTTTGGATGATTTGATCCTCAATTAGCTATCGGGGGTTAGTGTGTCTTTGGGTGTTTTAACCTTTGGGTGCCTTCACGATTTGCCTTAGAGTGGGATCTTAGAGATCTATATGCCTTACCTACTCTAGACACTGTTGTTATACCAGGATATATCGATACTAAAGGCTTTGGTTACCTATAGGGTGGCATCGGTAGGGACTTATATCCATGTTACTTTGGTAAGAACCCAAACTTATGTCCATCAAGTTTTCTTGGCATGAGCCAGGAATTATGTCCCTGTTACTTTGGTAGAAACCCAGAATTATGTCCATCTGGTTTCCTTGGCATGATCCAAAACTTTTGTCCATGTTACTTTAGCAGGAAGCTGAACTTATGTC
The DNA here is from genome assembly GCA_039764185.1 of Tamarix austromongolica. Lineage (NCBI taxonomy): Eukaryota > Viridiplantae > Streptophyta > Magnoliopsida > Caryophyllales > Tamaricaceae > Tamarix > Tamarix austromongolica. The sequence goes on from CM077810.1 coordinate 7,130,756, forward strand.
CATCCGATTTCCTTCAAATGAGCCAAGACTTTATGTCCACTTATTTGGATGAACTCAATGGTATGGAGAGTTCATGGGGAATAATCTCACCTATTTCTCAAGAAATTGGGGTAAAATAATTATATACTCACTTATTAATCTAGGATTTTGTAAAGAAATTCCATTTTGTCTAAAGTAAAATGATGATTGGAATGAGATTTAAGGAGGAAGTAATCGGCCAACTCTTGTTACATAATTATGGTTATTTAATATGGTATTTGCTTTACTTTATCAATACTTAAGATCTCACACCTATTTTAAGCTATGAATATGTGGTATATTTCGTTCTTACCTACTCAAAATTTGATGTTAATCGTATGTTCTTCTGGAATATCTTTTGTGATACACATATGTATTATGGAATGTTTCCATGATTTATTGCGTGATCTATGATTGTTATGCTCATCATCTATCCATGGTTAGGAATTCACTTATGTAACCACGATTCCTTATTACCTTGCAAGTTAAACTCTAACTACTGTTGAATGGATGATCTAAGTAATTCATGTTCTATGAGTAAACAATATGCATGCTGAAGGTTTGTATACTCTGGTATGCTAATGTGATTATAAACATGCATGATTAAATGTATCCACTTATATCTTATATATCCTATGTGATCATACGAAAATGACATAATAGGAAAGTCACACACACATTTTAGTAAATTGTTCTAAGAGTATGTCATGTGGATCTTGCTTGTACTAAGATCTACATGATGGTGGTAGATTGTTTTACTTAGTATGTATGCATACTGATGATAGGGTTGTTACTGCAATCCTCTACTAAATCCCACAAGTAGGAGGTTAGTTGCAAGTTTCCTGAGGATGACCATTAAGTGGTCCATCTCATCTTAGAAATGTTGGGTTGTTGAGCGAAGGCTTTTCCAAAGGCTTTTCTGTTGTCTTTGAGTGACCAAAGTGCATCCCATTGAAAATGATTTGCTTTATTTAAGCATTTTCTTTATATGTATTTTATATGAATTTGAGCAATTTAGCCCTAGGTTGTAAACAATGATATTTTTTTATCCTGCACACTCTAGTTTCTCTTGTGTTTTGATTATACTTACCCTTATGTCTAATTTGAGGTAGCCGGTGAGGCGACTATCTTGCGTTAGATACGGCAATAGCACCCCATTTTTCATAGGTTGGATTTGTATTTCCATTTCCACAATGTTTGTAAAATGAAATTTTTTTATGATGAAAAATGAGTGCATTACAGATATGGCTAAAGTTTTTTAAGTACTATGATCTCTTGTTAACTACCACAAAATTAAGGCTAGCATAGTGGTGGATGATTTGAGTCAAAATACAACACACTCAGTGAGTTTATGGTTGATATCAAGATAATTATATGAAGATTATAGGGATTTAGTTGCTCTTGCATGGTGATTTAGAGTTGATTATGAGTGATTTAACCATTATGCTTATTCTTTTGATAAGTCCCAATTCATATATCCCAAGGACATCAAACTTGAGAGGATTCAAAATAATATTTATGAATGTTGGATTGATGATTTTAAATACATAAAGATGATAATATTAGATATTAAGGGTGATTATGTGTGCCATAGAGTTGTGCCAATCTAAAGCATATATTATGGATGAGGTTCAACATTCTCATTATTTTATCCACCTTGGAAAAGATAAGTTGTACAAAATTTTTAGATAGATTTGTGGTAGCCTTGTATAAAGCAGGAAAGTAATTGTGTATTTTGTGTCCAAATGTTTTACTTGTTAGAAGGTGATTATATGGCATTATAGAGCCACAATACTAGTATTGCCTATGGAAGTTCCTAGATAAAAATGAGATTCAATTCTATTGGACTTCATCCATGGTTTGTTAAGGACTCACTATTAATGTGAATTGATTTAGGTTTGACTAAGATAATAGTCTTTGTTACAATGAAGTTGACCTAGAGTAAGGATTAGTCAAGTGGGGAATATATGATATATGTGGTGATTATACACGATGAATCTATTACAATAGTCTCCAATTCCAATTCTAGATTGCTTTTGCACTTTTTAAGGAATTTGTAGGAGGATATGGGCACAATATTTTAGATGAATACTCCCTTCTGTGAGCTATGTATGGTCAAATTGAGAAGATCTAGAGTTTAGAGGGCATGTTATGTTCTTGTGTGTTCTATTTCCAGGTAGTTGGGAGGATAAACCAGACTTGATTGAGTTCTCATACAATAATAGTTTTTATGCTAACATCGGGATGGCACCATTTGAGGCATTGTATGTATGAAAGGAAGTGTTGGGGCATGTTATACTGGGGAGATATTGGTGAGAATATTGTACTTGATTTGGATACAATTAAGGAGATAACTTAGTTGGTCAGGTTGATACATGGTCAAATAAGGGTAGCTTAGGATAGATAAAGGAAATGTGTAGATATGAGGTGACATATTGATGGTTTTGAGGTGGGTGATAAATTCCTTTTTAAGGTATTACCTACAAATATGTCTTGAGATATTGAAAGAGGTAATATCAACTCAAGGTACATTAGACCATACAAGATACATGATAGAGTTAATAAGTTTGTATACCATTTAGTATTGTTGGTGGATTTAGCATGTGCCCATAACATCTATGTTTTACAATTGAGTAAGTATGTTGTAGATCCATCACATGTTCTCTAGCTTGGTGATTTCAAAGAAGATGAGTCATTAACCTACGTAGGGAGGTTGATAAGGGTTCTTGAAATTAAAATGTGACATATTTGGACAATGACCATACTATTTGTGACTAATCTATAAAGTCATCATGACAACAGGGGCTAATTGAGTGACGGAGGTTGACACGAAGCTTCTTCCACCAATGCTTTTTCAGAAATGGTGATTTTCTTAGATTAAGATTTTTCTATAAGGGGACAGTGGCCCTTTGTTTGTGTCAGTTCCTTGTGTGTTATTTTATTAGTGAATGTTTGTTGCCAGTCACAACCCTACGTTTCACTGATGTTTTGTTTTGACTTGGGGATGGAGTATGTTTTAGGGGGAAATGATGTAATACCCTTTATCTAACTGTAATGCTCCTAAATTTACTACCGATTTTTTATTTTTATTATGCGAAATTATAGTAATAAAATAATGGGTATTACTTTTCCATTCAACATAAAAAAGACACTCCTTATACTCATTCTATGCTAGACATGGCTAAGGATGTAATTCATAACTAGATATTAGGTATAGAAAATACTTGGTCTCAGTTTACAACATCATAAAGTGCGAGCAAGAGAGAAATGAGGAGATATAATACAATACATTTAAAAGAGATTAAGAGATAAACTCTAAACAAACAACAAAGAAAACCCAATAGATACCACTCTATAATCATACCAAATAACCACTCACCTCAGGTAAAGCAGCAAACAAAGAATAAAGATAATCAACAACCTACAAAACATCAAAGTTTGCTCCCCCAAAATCAATGGAATAAGCAAAAAGCCACAATCAGTGTTAGTACACAACATATTAGTAAGCACAAACCACTCACATACGTAGCATTATTAAGGTAAGGCAAACACGTAAGGTCATACATATACCATAATTAATATGAAAGCATATGGTAAACCATACTCATACTTAAACATTTATGGTAAAAGAGACATTAAAATCATGTGGTCACTAAACACAATATAAGAATATAACATAAAAGAGAGAATAGATTAAAATTTTTACTTAGTGACCACACAGTCAAATATTATTCACAATGAGTAATCATGAGATGATAATGACATAAAACACCTTCTTGAGGGAAAACCTTTTTGGTCTAGTATATCATCTAATGAAATAGATATTATCATAATATCCCTCCCAAAAAAATATGCACCTAAGCTACTAACTCACCTCAAATTCTTAAATATACATACCTCCCATAGACTGGTAATAGCAAAGTTTATATTAAATTAGGTGAACATAGTTTCATAGAACTGGGGCAAATATAATGGGAAAAAATGCACCTTCTAGGCATATATATGTTGGCTACAGTAATATTTAGTGGAACGGAGAAAAAGTTTGATCCTGACTTATGTGATCCTTTTAAAACATGATCTAATGATGTTAAGGATTTATCATTTTGATATTTTTAGATTAAACATAATGTTTAAGGGATGTAGGACTATCTTCATAATCTTTGTAATATTAATCCATTTATTTTGTACTCAAATTAACATTTTGTCAAAAATCTTACCAACCCTTGTCAAATCAACTCCTCCTTCCTCTCTTTATTCTATTTGTGGTGTGATAACTATAGTAGTGGTTAACATGCTTACCTTTTCCCTCTATGCAACCCATGACTATACTTCTTATCATTCACACTCAATCACTTACACCACCTTACCTCCATCATGCTTACTTCAATCAAGTGATGGACAAGCCACACTCACCTCTCTTTATCCTTCCCTTTAATTGAAGAAAAACTAGAAACCTAAAGAATAATATGTATATGGCTAATTAATCCTCATTCTTACCTTACTTTACCATTCCTCACATTAAAAAAAAACTGCGTGTTTTGACCTTTTTCTTTCACGTATCCCCTTCTCACCTTCTCTTTCTTCATTATCTCTATCATTTCACTTCTAATTATTTGGTTTTAATTCACACAAAGGTGGATTAATGCCTTGATAAAGTTAAAGGAAAATCCTTAATTCACCTCTTCATTTCAAGTTTATTTATTCAAGTGAAGGGGTTTGGCTTGATTCTTGTATGTGTGGGACGGGCATCGCCCTCTTGTGTTTGTATGGTTCTTTCTGAAGGTTGGCTTGTTATCTATTGTCCCAAGTATTGGCTTCTTATGTGAGCTAGACAGCTTGGCATGATTAATACCTTTTGTGTATATCCTCTTTTGAACGTCTTTGCTTATAACTATGTATGACTTATGTTTAGCTAGATACAAATTTTCTACAAACTTTTGATATGTTAACCTATGTAAGAGGGAGGATCTAGCAATTCCATCATAAAGTTCATTAATCTATCAGGTCTATCTATGAAATTGGTCTAGGAAATACTATAGTGACTTTGATGGCCCCTATGTCCGCTATATTAAACAAGAGGATTCACTTTTTGGCCGTTGGAAATCATCAAAGTATTCCATAAAGTTAGTTGTCAACTGAGTAAATGGCTCAATGGATTCTAACTTCAATCATCCAAACCATCATATTTCAACCTCTTTTAACGTCTCTAGGAATGATTTACATAGGGTCTCCTCTTAGGCACCTCCTATGAACACCAAACTTTTGAAGACATTCAATTGATCTTTTGGGTTGGTTTGTTGCACTGATGACATCTATGGTCTTATTTTCTGTCACTAACTAAAGGATTTCATCATCCATCCTTCATCTTGATCACTATGATCATGGTCTTTATGTCACATAGCCTTTGGGATTCTACATCAACAACTCTTATGGATAAGGCTCCTTTATCATATGTGCTTGTGATGGGTCGAGACCAATGATATGGAATTCTCATCTTGCCCATCTTCCCTTAGTCTCTTATCTTGTAGGCCCTCCACCAACTCTTCTGCATTTACCTATATGATAACACTCCTCAATCGTATCCTAGCCTCTATGTCATCAAGGTGGCTAATGTCCTCATTAGGAACTTCCAAAAGGTATAATTGACACTAGTTCTTTATCAAAGACAATTGTTCACCAATAATGGTAGGTAATTGGTTGAGAGTATGTGATAGTGGGGTTAGCATGCCCAACACCATCACCTGGATGGATGCTTGGAGTTGAACATTCATTACCTAAATTTGCTACACCATCATCATTAGGTGGATTGCTATAACTTAATTCAAGTTTTCTTAGGTTTTCTGGGGGGGGGAGGGACATGTATTTTTATTCAAATATCCACATGTAACACCATATGTTGTGAGAAAAATATGAACATAAAGTTTTGGGTGTAGGGGATTTTGGGGAAAGAGTATAGAAAGAAAATAGAGAGAAAATGCAAGCCTGTTATTAAGTTGATTGATGCCTGAAATGGCAAGTGAGACCCCCTATTTATATGGGTGGTATACTAGAGGGGTGAGGGTGAAGGGAAATCATGGGCTATGTGACATCTAATTAGTATTTTCATACTCTAACTAAGCTATACTTTAGGTGACCTATGGAACCACTAGTGGTTGGCCGGCGTACTAGGCCACGTATGATAATGGGGGTCTAGGGCTCTATTTTAGGTTGATAGGTAGGCCCATGTATGGTTTGGAAAATACCGATATCATAGTTCTTCAACTTTCTTTGAAAATATGTTATGAAATTGTTTTAGAGAGTTTTAAACTCTTATTATAAAATAATTTTTTGTCTTGATCCCTACTTGACATGATTTCAACATTTTATCCATTTTTTTAACTATTCCCCTTGATTTCCTCCTCTTTGTGGTTGTGCCATTCTAGCCTTAAATCTCATCTTTTAGGGATCCCTTCTCAGGTGATCAAAGATTCCCCATATGTTGGTTAATATTACACACTTTATCCCATACCTTCCTTTTGCAATTTTTTCCTCACACTCAAGTGTGTTTGGTCCTTGCGTTCCCATGCTATTTTAGCTCAACCAGATATCCTCTTTCCTTTCATTTGTGTTCAACTGATCTCATAGTAGCACCTTGAAGCTCCTTTATTATTCCTTTTACAAGAAAATCCTTCAAGTGCTCCTTTGTTCTCTTCATTTTAGCTTCTTATTTTTTACTCCCTCTCATTATCTCTATTTTATTTTTTATTTTAATCTCTCAATGTATTTTGCTAAATTTTTCTTTGATTCTTCATTAGGTAAAAAATAATCTTAGGTGTTGGAATAGTTTGGAGGAGTGGTCTTCTTTGTTTAAAGACTTGACATTATGTGAAATTGGCTAGACTTTGTAGACGTAGAATGGTATATTGAGTGCTACATGTTTTTTTACTTCTTTTACTAGTATGCTTCCACAATTAAATTGTGTACAAAACATGTTTTCAGGTGGTTGGAAGCATGAATTTAGACTTAAGAGCATTATAGGTTTGGTTATTTGAATGATGAATTATGGAATTGAATGTGGCCTGCTTAATGTGAATTTTGGTGGTTTGAGTGTTGATTTATGAAGTATTCATGTTATGCTTAATTGATATGAAGTTTCATGAGTTACTAGTGTGTTTGGATTAAGTTTGAAAGTATGAAATGTTTTGAATTGTATTATTCCTAGTAAAACCAACCAATTCGTTTGGTGAAAAACCAATGCACTAGTTTAAGTAGTCAAGTGGTATTTACCTATTTAATGAATTGGTTTACTGAAAATTGGAGTTTTGGTTAGGGGTGGTACCAGTCAGTTGGTTAGGCTTCTGACCAATCAACTGTTTTTCCATACTAGTCTACTGATTTTCCTATTTTGCACTATTTTTCTTTCGATTTGTTTCCTATTTTGTGGGACCAATCGACTAGTTTGTATGGTACTTTTGGTGTAATTTTCAAATGTTGACCTTTATGGTTGATTTTTTGTTGGGGGTTAGATATTCTTTAAGAATGATTAAAATGGGTTAAAATGTGTTGATTATCAATATTGGGCCAACTCATGGTTTTAGTCCCCTTTATTATTTTTATTGTGTTGTCTATCTATATTAGGTAACTTGATGGTTTTTGTCCAAATTATCTTTTGAGCTATGCTAGGTATCTTTATTGAGTCAGCTGGTAGTGTATCTTATCTTTCAAGTAATGCTGACTATCTATGATGGGTCAACTGGTGAGTCAGCTGGTGGTAGATAGTCCACTTGTGTGAAATGTTTGTGTTGTTTTAATTATCCATGTCGAATTAGGTAGTGACATACATTCTACTTATCCGAGTATGAGAATGATATGTGAATGGTAATCGTTGTGTGAAGTGTATGGATTGTAAAAAACATGAGTACGAATGATGTTCTTTTATGAGTTGATTATGAGTAATATATGATAACATGCAGTACCGATTTTATACCATGCCCTATGTTGCGTTTTACCTCTGTAGGGGATGCATTGAGAACTTAGTAATTCAGTGCACTAGTACTACACATTGAAGGTGACCTACTATAGGTACTAGACGAGGATGATATTGCTTTTGATGATGACGTCCGTAGAAATGGGTGATTTCTTGTATATTAGTAGGGTTGTAAAGCAGGAACTATCTTGTTGCATATATGGAATCTTTTGTATTTTAGATACTTTAGACTCTTATATTATTTTCCTCATTTTAACAAATATCTTCACACACACACACACACACACTTCTTTTACTTGTTATCTCAATTTTGTGATTTGTTTATAAACCATTTTAGCTTTTTCTTTGATATGAGAATAGTATGGTAACTAGATTTGTGTTGAGAACAACGATAACACACATGCTTTGGTTTTTTCTTATGCAAATATAATCTTTTAATGATTTTTTTTTTCTCAAAAATTTTGGGTGTCACATTACCACTTACCATACTACATCAATACAAAAGTTAGTCCGTTCTTCGATGCGTCATTATAAACCTCGTGCCTATTTGATCCCGATAATAGATTCAAATCTAGTGTTATGGTTAGACTCCACTTGAGCTCTTGAAAAATATTCTAGTAAGTGTCATTCAATATAAATCTAGTAGGTTTCTTCATAACATTTGTTAAGAAATGAACTACCTTAAAAAAATTCTTGTACATTGTACTTATAGTATCTTTATGACCTCATAAAACCACAAACCATATAGATACAAATTGGTGCACTCTATCTTATTTTGTGGTTTAGTTTGGTACAACTAATTGTTAATAAAAATTTTTTAAAAGGACAAAAAATTTTTATTGACCATTGACATTAGTTAATCATTGTCATTAAATAAAACATGAGAAAATATGAAATATATTTAACTATTAAGCTATATTTTAAATTTCCCACAAAACCTCAATATCTATAATAATATAATGCAGTCAATTGTTGGATGTATTCAACAAATTTATAATAATATATATTGAAAAAAATTAAAAATAATACAGTAACAACAATGTAAATATATATATTATGAGGTTAAATGGTATCCATAGTGAGAAAAACACATAAAATGATCTACGGATCACCTAAACCAACAAACATGGAATTTTTTTTAGTCATTTTCTTTCCTGCAAATCCTGAGATTTAAAGGGCTCAGCTGATGAAATGGAACAGGGTTCGATCGTCGACAGGTAGAACACGCCCGTCACCGAAATAAAAAATGTATGAAAACTTCATCATGAAATAGTAGTTTCCAAATAGGAAGTACACGTGTCAAGAGTCAATCCTAGTCAGCACTTATTACAGCTCCGTGTCCCTCCCCTATAAATCAAAGAGTCGGGGTTCATGGGTATTTCCTCTTTATCCTGCCCCGAACCGTCCTTCATTTTCCTTAACTCAAAGCTGAACGGAAACTACCAGAAACAACCACCCCCTCTCTCATGTAAAGGACATTTCTGTGACTTACTCCTCGCCGCTAACCGTCGTCGGATGACTCATTTCTGCCGGCAAATGGCGCTGTCGTAGAGAGAAATTTGCTGGATTGTGAGGTGAAAGTAATCCTAGCCGAAAGAGGACCTCTTTTTTTTTTTTTTAAACTTTTTTTTTCTTTTCCCTTTTGGTACGGGCGGGGGTTAACTTGGCTCAGTTTTGAAGTTATTCCGCCATGATCTTGTTGTGTTGCGTCCCGTCGTCGTTTTAGGTTTTCCTTTTCACTAATTGTGGAGATGAGTTGATTCATAGTGGTGAGGAATCGTACGAAAGGTATCACTGTAGCAATAGTTTAGTAGCTAACTACAGCAGTTTTCTTGAATTTGGATAATAGGTCGATTTGCCCCTAATAGTCTTCAATCGCCTCCTTTGTTTCGCTCATACGTATTTGTACTATTTGGTTGTTAGAAATGGTGAGACTGAAAGGTTTTGTTTTCAATATTACTAGTTAGTTGGTTGCGGATATTTCAATTATTGTGGAGAATTTTGAAATTGGAGTTGTGAGAGAGATATTGAGTTTTCCGATGGTCAAAGTTTTCTGAGCACTCACAGAGCTGTAGAAAAATGGAGTGTAATATTTCTGGCGCTACTTATTGCAACAACTACTACGACAACGAGTCCTCAGAGTCGGTGTAGAGGATCAGTTTAAGGTGAAAAAGTTGTCGATTACCGTGAAGATGCCGTTATCCACAAAGATTCAACCGATCGACGCGCATGCCTTGCGGTCGGAAGGAGCGATTAGGCCGGAGACGCCTGTTAAGCCGGTGATGATGAAGTCGCGGCTTAAGAGACTCCTCCTGTTCAGAATCTCCGGCGCTGATAAAAATGGAGCTGATGACAATCTGTCGGAGTCTAACAAGGATGGCTTCGCTGGCGGTGGTGGTAGTGAGTTTGAGCCTAGCTCTGTTTGTTTGGCTAAGATGGTCCAGAACTTCATCGAAGAAAGCAATGAGAAGCAATCGGTTTCATCCGTCAAGTGTGGTCGTAATCGGTGTAACTGCTTTAATGGAAACGGAAGTGACAGTTCATCCGATTGCGAGTCGGAAAATATCTCTGGTGCCGATGTATGCGATTTCCTCAAGGTATATATTACATTCATCTCGCATGCTATTCTTATCTATGGTAAATTAATTAGTTAATTACCACTGGTATTTGGCAATTGGTTTTATCAGAAAATTGAAATATTTGAGGACTTGTGTTTTATGTTGCGATTTGGTGATTAGCTAAATAAACAAACCCGGTTTCATGTGTACAGTCACTCGTTGTGTGTGGGAGTGTGAACGAGAGAAATGTGTTGGCGGAGACGGCGAAGATAATAGAGAAGAACAACAAAACTTGCAAGAGGAAAGATGAAATGAGGAAGATGGTGAGTGAAGGTCTGGTTGGGCTTGGATATGATGCTTCTATCTGTATTTCAAAGTGGGATAAGTCCTCCTCCTTTCCCGCCGGTAACCATCTGGATCTCTCTGCTGCCATTTTTTGTACCTTTTTCCTATCATCTCTGAACAATTTTATCCGGCCGCAGAATTGGATTTTCCGGAATTTTGGAAAGTTTGGAATTATTCGTAGTTTTTTTCCTCCTTTTCTCTCTTGGATTTGGCTAGCAGAAATTTTGTTTCAAAAATTCAAAGTCGTCTCTGCAGGTACCAGTTTCTCTTGGTTATCTGCCCGTTTTGTTTTCTTCCTTTCTTTTTGTGCCAATTTATGCCTGAGGATCAGCAGCTACGGTTTCAGATTTCTGTCACTGTTTGCAATTAAGCCAGAATCATATTTTTTGAAACGATGATCGGCCACCGTTAGAGCTTTTCGTGAATCCTTACTCTTTGAGATTTTGCTAATTGTGCAGCTTTTATCTTTGAAGCATAACGTTCACGGTTTAATTTTGGGTAGTTAATTGAGACATCTAGCTCGATGAAGATTATCTTGTTAAATTAAGTCACTATTTATACTCAATTAATTTGAGGAATTATCGTGTTGGATTGTTGAATTCAATTGACGATGTCAATAAACACACGCAGGCGAATACGAGTACGTGGACGTGATAATCGATGGAGGCCGAGAGAGGCTGATAATCGACGTCGATTTCAGATCAGAATTCGAGTTAGCTCGATCAACAAAGACATACAAATTAATCCTCCAAACGCTCCCCTACGTCTTCGTCGGCAAATCCGATCGCCTGTCTAAAATCATAACCATTGTCTCAGAGGCGGCCAGACAGAGTCTCAAGAGAAAAGGGATGCACTTCCCACCATGGCGTAAGGCCGATTATGTCAAAGCTAAGTGGCTCTCTCCTCAATACACCCGTACCCGCTGTGTCACCGCCAACGTAACCCCACCCCCAACCCCACCACCTTCACCCCCGCTCAAGGAGGCTGATGGTATTGATTCGAAATTCTCGCCGGCTTTGATTACAATTTTTGGCGAGGGCGATGAAAAGGCGAGGGCGGAAAAGGTGAGTCCGTCGGCTGAGGCACCCTCAGATGGGAGTGAGAGCTCGCCGGAGTCTGAATCTGTGTTCGTGCTGTCGGAGAGTTCGGGAGAAGAGGACGGGAAGGTTTTGGGTGGAGAGAATGAGGTTGTGAAGAAGGCTCCGGCCATGGAGGTGGTGGCGAGAAATTCGAAGAAATCTGGGATCGGGATTTTGAGCTCGACCGGGCTGGCTACTATCATGGTCGAATATCATGAAAATAAATTTTGATCGCTGTCCTTTTCTTTTTGCGTATGTTCTCAAGAAGGAAAGATGAAGAATTTTGTGTTGTCATATATAAAAAAAAATATATATATATATACACTTAAGCTGCGTTTAAGCGGTGGTTGCGGTGGCTGGCAGTAGTATTAACTAGTGCTAATCAGATAGTATTAACCTGCAGTATTGTGTAAAACAAATTCCCCTTCTGTTTTTTGGTTGCAAGGGGGAACATATTCCCTACTAATATTGAATGAGTGAATAAGGTAATAGCAAAATAAGAAAAGAAAGCTAGCTAGCTAGCCTGAGCAGCTAGTGTACTACTATTATATGACTTTACTTTTAACAAGTTTTAAATATGTATACAGTAGTGTGTCAAAATCTTAGGTGTGTATGTTTCCCAGTTATGTTATATACACTTGTATGTGAGGAGACGTCTGTGTTTGGTTCTCGTGCGTCACTTATCACCGAGTATATGTATTTGTATTTGTATTTGTATTTGTATATGTATCTGTCCCGTCCGTTGATGACGGTAATTTAATAGTAAAATCATATGATGATGGTTAGATATTGAAAGTAGGAAGATTTTGTTTAGATTTTTAAATTACAAGTTGCCAGTTTTCTTTTGTCAGAGGCGTCAATTTTAAAGTGGGTGATCGTCAGCAAAGATTGCAGTTGGGCATATGTTTACTATGAAAATGCAGCAAGGGGTGAAGTGAGTGAATGGGAGTTTGGGTCGTTTGGGGGGGATAAAGCCTGAAGGCCACTCCATCTTTGAAATTCCAACTCTTTTGATCCGAAATATTTGTTTGTTTCCGAAGCAAAAAGGAAAACAAAAAAGACGGAGTGGGACTCTGAGAGGATTACTAGTTTTCATTTATTCATTTTAGGAAGGAAAAAGCAGACGGAATCCGTTGCAATTGAATTGAGGAAAAAGAGGAGGAAGGAAAAGTGTAAGAGGAGGAGAGAGATGCCTCGTGCCATCTTGAATATTGTGTGGCTTGTTGGTTGGGGCCTTTATTAGGAATCAATCAGCTATTGAATTGGATGTACGGATATCTCGTTGCATGAATATATATGTATGTAGGTATTTATATTTATTTATTTACTCCATCAAATTTTGTGTCGATCGATCGATCACCAGAGAAATACGTAGTAGTTGCACCCCACAAGCCGGATATATTGATGCCACCTGATCCGATGTATGATCCCAATGCTGTTGAGTTGAGGGTTTCACTTTCACAGCGGGTGATAGACAGTGTTTTTGGGGTGGTTGTTTGGCGATGGCATCATTTTCGTCATCCACAAGGACCAGGGTGGCATATGGTATGGGGTGGATGGATATGTGATGCTACTATTATAAGTCAGTATAACAAAGAAAGGAAGACTGACCGTTTTGTTCGGGGTTAGGTAGTTTATTGTTCGACAACACCTTTTAAGGGCTTAATTTTGCAGCAAAGCGGCAGCAGCGTCTTAGTTCCCCAACTGGCTAATTTAGTCCTTGGTGGTTGCCGGACTGAAAGGGTTGTTCAGTTTTCCATTCTTTGGAATTAAGATAATAGATATGGAGCAGGGGGACATGATAATTTCATATTTGACCGCTAGGTAAGCAATATAAAATAATGCGATCCAAAGGTTAGAAAGAAAAAAAAAAGGAAAAAGAAAAAAAAGAAGAGAGGTCGTCATTAATCTCGTGATCTCCTAACTACTGCAATAAATTTCTTCACATCATTGTCTCATGACTTCATAACTATCAACTAATATGATTATTATTGGAGTATTTCTCATCCCTTATTGGAGCAGTATTTGTTAGAAGGACAAAAATAAAGAAAAATTAAGAAACCAGGAACAAATATATAACTAGTTGGTACGGATTTAGATAAGTAGTAGTAATAGTATATAGCTAGATTAGCTGGCTTAATTTCTGTAGGATCGTATGCAATCGGCGTTTCCATGGTCTATGGTCCAAAAATACGAGGTCATAAGACAACTTGCGACCTTGCGAAACCGTCGGTAGGGCCGTTAACTAATCGAATATCTTTTAACTTAAATTCGGCTTGTTTAATTTTATTATTTTTAGATTTGAATTCATCTTGAATTTAAAACGGATCAAGTGAGTCTGGTTTGAGATTGGTTCAATAAAGTTCGCAAGCTATCTCAACTTAGCTCATTTAATTTTTTTTTGTTTACAAATTATTGAACCAAATCTGTTCGTTTATCATAATTTAATTTGTGACTCGACTCGTTTAACTATTTGGTTCATTTGAAAGTTAACCAAATCAAATCGATTCGTTAAATTATTTGATTTGTTTAAATGCTCATTTAATTACCTGTCTATTTTATTATATCAATTCTATATGAGTCCAGTCTATTAACGAACAAGCCAAGCTTACAAACGAATCGAATTGAGCTCGAGTCAAATTTGATTCGACTTGCGAACAAACGAGTTGAATCTCTCTTTGCTCGAGTTAGGCTCGTTTAATAAACGATCTTAAAAATAAGGCCTTAATTAAAATAGTTTTGCTAAACAACCGAGTCGAGTAGAGCTCTTAACAAACAGACTGAGTCGGCTCACAAGCCGGTTTGGTTTGTCAACAACCTTACCCATGCGTCGTGCCACACCCTAAACTCGACATCAGAACTAGGGCTGGCAATGAGTCTCAGACCCTACCGAGACCCGCTAGACCTGCCTCACTATAGTAGGTCTAGATCTACGATTTTTGGATCCGACGGATTTGGGTATGGATCTCGTAGGTTTAGGCCCATACCCGACCCCACCAGACCCATTTAGTATATATATATGTGTGTGTGTGTGTGTATGTGCATATATAATTACATACTAATATTTATTTTTTTTAATTTTATTTTTGTATATTTAATTTATAAGCAATATGTATATTATTTCATTCTAAAAGGATTAAAATACCATTTGAAAAGTTAATGAAACTTTTTAAAAATATTTATTTTTTCACTCGGAGGATTTTTTTTAACAAAAAATACATATTAAGCTATATAAAATATAAATGTATTTGTATTTACATAGATTACTAATTAGTTTTTAAAAAATAATAGCCGGATCCATTTAGCACTTGTTTATCCGCTAAATTTAATGTATCTGGGTCTGAGCTTGAACTTATAAGACCCAACATATTTGGATTGGACCTGGATCTACGTAATATAAACGAGTTAATGTATGGATCTGATTGGACCTGATTAGAACTGTAAATGAGCTGAGCCAATTCAGTATTCGGCTCGGCTCGTTAAAAGTTCGGTTCGGCTCGTTCGTTTAGTTAAACGAGCCTAAAAGTGAGGATTAGACTCGGCTCGTTTATTAAATGAGCTGAGCCTGAGCTTAAAAAAGCTCGGCTTGGTTCATTTTTTGGCTTTGGGTCGTGAGCTCGACTCGGCTCGGCTCGGCTCGTTAAAAACTCAGTTCGGCTCGTTTGTTTAGCTAAACGAGCCGAGACCAAACATCATTTTAGGCTCGTTTAGTTAAACGAGCCGAACCCAAGCCTAGGGATATTCGGCTCGGCTCGGCTCGTTTATAGCCCTAGACCTGATTCAAATTCGATCTATCACCATCCCTAATTAGAATATTTTTAGTGTACCTAGCTGTCGATGGATAAACTTAAGTTTTGTCTGCGTCAATCAAGATCAAAAGTTAAGTTTTAAACAGGTGTTTCGCAACCTCTGATGCACGGAAACGACACTTTGGTGTCATCCTCGTTATGGAAACGTTTTCCTCTTTCAAAAAATTTTTGGTATTAAAATTTATATTAAATTAATTAATTACCTTTTTTTATTAAAAATAAATTATTCAGCATTAAAATTAACTAATATAGGTAATAATCTTAGAATTTTTTTATTTTTTTCTTTTAATTTTAGTAGATTTGATCTATTTTAAAATATATATATATATATATATATATATATATATAATGTGTGTGTGTGTGTATATATATATATATATATAATTTTTTTTTTATATTTTCTATCATCACCGTTTTTTAAATTTTTAAAAAATAACATTTATATATATATATATTTATTTCTATCCCCGTGCAACACTGTTGGTAACTTGTACCTGAAATAAATGAATGAAGTTGGATATAGATTTGAGGAATAAAGATCCGTTAATTTTAAGAAGCAGCTGCCGCTAAAGCTAAATCATTCAACAGCCGATGAAATACTAACTTCTTCCAGTAATATGACGAGTACTGGCTAGAAAATGTTAGTTGTAGTAAAGTAAATTATTTAATGAAAGTATTATTGACATATTGCCCCCCAAGGGCTGTGGTTAAGGAAACTATAGATTAGAAATGCTTAGCTTTTAATGGCACCAACTAACATTTATATATATACTCCAACCGATACTATTTATAAAATAAAAATAAAAGTTACTAATAATTATCCCTACCAGGGCTATCGCTCGCAAAATTGATTAGTTAATTTATAATCTTTCCGCTCGCGGGCCCATAAATTGGGCTAGTTAAGGCTCCATTGAAGATACTTACAGCATCTAATTAATAGTACAACTCTTGAGAGGGTCATCCAGTATTATTTAAACTGTACTACTAGTATGTAATTCCGTTTCTTCTAATATTTAAGCGGATCGAGACATTTCCTACGCCATCGATTTATGTTATGTGTACACCGAAGTTGCTTAATTTTAAGTTAAACTTTAGTATTTAGGTAACCTAACATTTGATTTAGTATTTTACGGGTATTCAACAATCTTAGTTAGGTGCCTCTAACATGTTAATGGTTAACTTAAAAGCATATTTTTGCATATTATATGCTAATCAAAAATTTAGAGGGAAACCCTCCCCCAAAAAATAAACTAACTCGTTCAACAACAATATTTAAAAAACTTGCATTATTCAGCTAATTTTTTATTATTATTTATTTTTATAAAGAAGGGTGGAGGTGTTCAAAATTGATGGAGCGTGTAATGTATAAAATTAGGATTTAAATATAGTTTTAAAAATTAAAACGATCATAGAATTAATATTATCGCCGGTTCGACAAGCTAGTGGTCGGATACGTGATATGTATTGATTGGACCAATGATGTATATTAGGTATAAAAAAAAATACAAAATATATAAAAAAAAAGTTACGTATAATTTTGACCAACTCTTGACTCATTCTGTAATATTATTTATTTATTTATTATTATTTTTAGACCGAATCTCCTGTTATTATTAGTCTAATAACATTTTGTTACTTTTAGAATTCTATGAACCGACACGTAAAAACTAATCGATGATTTTATTGGATTGTTTGTCGGACCAATTTATTCCGTCTAACTTTAAAATTGAGTTTAAGTCTCGAAATATAAGAAAGAAAAAATAATATATATCTATATATATAATTTAGTTCTCATGTTATGAAAAGTACTCGCATAATATAATAAGTTAGATGTGGAATACTTAAGCAAAGATTATTAAATCACAAAATATCCGTAAAAGATTAGACCAAACGTTAGGACTCGTAAATGGAATTTTCCCTAATTCTTACTTCTTAGCATATGGGCCGATAAAGTGTCAGGGCTTCGTATGAACAGCAAGTCGATCAAGACTCTTTTTCTTTTTCTTTCTATTGGCAATTTTTTTCCTCATAGCACGTAACCCTCATGACTTTTTTTTTGTTGTGTGTGGGGTTGGTTGAGGAGGAGAAACAGTAGAACAGGAGATGAAAATTCCCTGTAGGGTCATCCCCAATTACACGCAAAGTTGGCACTGTAAGAAAATTGACAACGGTCGGTGGCAGACAATGCCCTCATAACTTGAGATAAAGCGCCAGGGGAAAGTAGGAAGAAAGAGAGAAAGAAAGAAAAAAAAAAAAAGAGAAAAAAAGAAAAGAAAGAAGATTGATAGTAAAAATTGTCTGTGGGAACCTCCATGGGGGTTAAAGTAAGCCCAAAGTGCGGACCATTTAATTGTTTATATATTGGAATGACGTTATGCCCTTTGAATAAAACGCCCTAAAATGTTTAAATTTGTCCAAGTGCATATGTGTGGACCAATAATAGTTTTAGGTCGTTTTAAATTTTGGTCGTATGGTGAGATAAGATAAAGCACTAGCTTACGGGATAAAAATGATACATAAAAAAGGAGTAAAAAGTGTCACATTTGTTTGCTCGTTTTCTTCAAGCTTCGTGGGACCGTAACCTTGGTTGAAATATTTATCGGATTCTCTCGAAAAATAAAAAATGAAAAATAATAAAAGTAGACGAATAAAATAATACCGAAAGATAGATGTTACATATGACTAAATTGAGGAAATTAATTAAATAATAATAGCTTCTATTTATAAGTAGTATCCTGATATTAGGGCTAATATTTTATAATTATTTTGTATTTTTAATAATTTTACTTGGATACACACATATCTGATTTATGTTTACCGAAATATCTAACCGATGAAAACAAAACACACTTTTAATAAAAATCAATTAAAATGCAAAAAATCTGTGTAGAATTATTAAAAATCATAGTTACTAAATAGAATTTATCATACCAATTTTATTCATTAGTTTTCCATACAAATAAAAGATACATATAATAAATAATTATTATTTATGAATCACCGACAGAACTAATCAAAGATTTAATTGCTTTAGTTATATATGGTATTTAAATAAAATGAGATAAACTTTGGTAAAGTTACACACGCATAGAAAACAGTGATCATTGTGACTCTAACTACGGTCGTTTTCCTCGTCGGCTTTTCCGGCCGACGGGATAATAGAAGGCTCATCGGTACCACAAATAAGGAAGCCTCCAAACGAGATGTATCCGATGTACACCAACAAAAATTACACAGACACCCAGCCTCGCTCTCAGCCGATTCGCCACCACTACAACCCAAACTTCCTTGGTACGAGAAAGCAACAGGACTATTATAGGCCGGGGCATGGATACCAGCGCACCAACCGGGGAAAGGAGGAATGGAAGCGGCGTAACCCACAGAGTGAGTATGGGCGGTTTACAGTGTTCATTGATAATATAGGTAAGGAGGTTGAAGAGAAGGAGGTAACGGAAATGTTCGACGAAGTTGGGAAGGTGGAGGACGTGTTCATCAGCCGTAAGATTAGAAGAACTTCCACCCTCCACTTCGGTTTTGTCAGATATAAGGGCGAGAAGGAAGCCCAGGAGGCAATAAGGAGGTTCGACCAGATCCTGCTGCATGGGATAAAATTACACGTTAAAATGGCAAGGTTCGGGAGGCAAGAAGATAGCATGCAGAAAATGCGAAACCAACGGGCTGGAGGAGAGAAGGTGTTCAAACATGCAGGTTACGATGAAAGGAAAGCCGTGATGCGAGATGGGAGAACATATGCAGAGGTTATAGAAGGAGAAGGAATGTTGAGACAGAATGGAAAAGACAAGATGAGGAGCATCAAAATCCCAGCGACGGTAGAGGAAATGGAGTGGCTGAAGAGAAGCATCATCGTGGAATCCTTTCAACCTTTGCTGCCGGAACTTGTTATTCAACGTCTTATGAGCACGTGGAGCACAATCTGCAACGTTCGAAGCTTGGGCAGGTATAAATTTCTTATTACTCTTGAATCTGTAGATGCAAAAACTAAAGCCTTGCAGGAGGATAGCATGCTACGGGATAATTTCCCAATTGTTCGAAACTGGCAAGCTGAAGACAAATGCAACATAAGGAGGACATGGGTGGAGATAAGGGGTATACCGGTGATGGCGTGGAACCAGGAGGCGATTAAGGAAATGGCAGAACCTTGGGGGAGATGGGTGTGCTGGGAGGGGCTTAAAGATTTTGGTGAATCAATGGAAGCTGCGAGGGTATTGATAGACACAGATAACATGGAGGAGATTAGAGATAAGTTTCTAGTGTGTGTGGAAGGGAAAGAGGTGGTGGTGGTGGCGCAGGAGATAGGCCAACATTTCATACCATGGCAGCAGAACAAGCCGGAACAGCAGGTGATCCGGCCGGCTGGGTCGTCGTCGTCCGGGGAGGGTGACAGACAGTGTGATGGAAGTCTGTTCGACGCAGGTGATGAAGCCCAACGGTCCAGCAATCAATGCGAGCAGCTTTCGTCTCCTAGGAAGGAAAGAAAGTCGGCGGGCGTGGGAATAGGAGATGAGAACAGGCTTGAAAAAAGGCGAAAGAATCATTGGGGGGAGGGAGAATTATTAGCGGACATTTGTGGGAAGGAAAAGACAGGAACCGAAGAGGCAAACAGAGGTATATTCGCATGGGAAGAAGTAGCGTCGTATGGAGAAAAGAGGGATATCGGGGAGGCTGCCGAGGTGCAGCTTGTAACAAAAGATCGAGAGGGTGATAGGGGAGAGGCATCCACAGATACAGTCAGCACAAAAATTGTGTGTGTCGGGAAGGATTTGGAGGGAGAGTTGCGATTGGTGGATGATAGGAAACAGCAAAAGAAATTAAGAAGGCACCACTCTTTACTTCAAGAAGAGGAGAACATACAGCAAGATGAAAATGGGGAAGAAGGAGTCGTGAGTTCAAATATAAATGCACCACCAGGTTTTGAAGGGGACATTGGATTTTTATTAGGGGATCATGTACTTGAAGGAATGGATATGTTGGGTCAAGAGATGGTCGAACAAAGGATAGAGGAGGAAGAGAAGGAAGAATCAAGAGCCACATGGAATCTAGGGGTGGAGATAGGACTCTCATCTAAGGAAGAATATAAGTGCTTAGAAAAAATTGAAGGGTTGAGAAGAAGTCAGAGGAAAGGGAAGAAGAAGGTAAGGTAAAATTGGGGAAGACCTTGGGTGCAATAGTTGTGGTATCCATGATAATAATAAGCTGGAATGTGAGGGGTATTGGTGCTTTGGGTAAACTATCGAGTATTCAATCAGTAGTATCAAAAGAGAGACCATGGATCTTTGGATTAGTGGAAACAAAACACCAAGTGGTTTCTGATAGTTGGAAGGGGAGAGTGTGGGGATTAGGAGGGATTGAATGGAGCGACTCCCCGGCTCAAGGTAGGAGTGGAGGCTTAATTATAGGATGGAACTCGCAGCATTTTGGGATGCATCATATTAAGAGGGGTAATAGATGGATCCTTTTAGAAGGAGTTTTAGGCCCGGGCTCTTTCGAGTGTGCGGTTTTACTTGTGTATGGCTTTCCGGATACAAGAAATAATAGGGTTTTATGGGAAGAATTGGGGGACGTGGGACAACAATGTACTAGGCCTCTTTTGGTGATGGGGGACTTTAATGAAGTTCGTAACCAGAACGAGAGAAAAGGGGGTTGGGTGGATGTGACGAGTGTCAGATCTTTTAATGATTGGATAGAAAGGATGGGGCTCTTGGACTTACCCCCAACCAACGTGAAGTTTTCTTGGGTAAGGGCTGGATCTGCCAGCCTGTTAGATCGTTTTCTGATAGACCCAGCTTGGTTAGCGGTATTTCTGGATTTGTGGAGTATGGCTCTAGATAGATCCCTCTCGGACCATACCCCTATTCACCTTTCTGTCAGAAATGTGGGCGATGGACCGAAACCTTTTAGATCTTGGGATATGTGGTTCTCTCACCCTAAGTTCCAAAGTTTTGTGGCTGATTGTTGGGCCAAGATGGACGGGGAAAAGTGTCAGGATAATCTGAGAAGGATGAAGAGTATGTTAAAAGACTGGAACAGAGATACTTTTGGGGATTTTGATACAAAAATTAGGCTGTTGGACTCTGAATTGGCGAAACTAGGAAATCCGGATGCAACCGCAAATGGTAATGAAGAGTTGATTGCTAGAAGAGCAGCTTTGGAAAGCCAACTCTGGAAATGGCACAAAAGAAAGGAAGCGTACTGGATGCAGATTGCTAAGATTAAAGGATTCAAGGAACGGGATAGGAATACAAAGTACTTTCACGCAGTGGCTACTATCAGGAAAAAGAAGGCCAGGATAAGCAGAATAGTGGATAAGGGTGAAGAGATCACCGACCATGAAAGAATTAAGAAGGTGATAGTGGATTACTTTGAAGACCTATATAGTAGGGCAGATCTGCCTGATATTAGTATCTCGGAGGAGGGCTTCAGTAAGTTGTCCGAGGAGCAGAACAATTTCCTGGAAAGTATGCCTGATAGGGAGGAAGTTAAAAAGGCTGTGTGGGATTGTGCACCTCTTAAAGCTCCTGGGTATGACGGTTATCACATGGGCTTCATCCGAAAAATGTGGGGGGTCATCGGGGAAAAATTCACTGATTCAGTTCTAGAGTTTTTTCTGTCAAGTAGAATGCCAAAAGGAATAAATACCACTCTACTTACGCTGATCCCGAAAGTGGAAAAACCGGAGGAGACTAATCAGTACAGACCCATTAGCTTAGTAGGTTGTATTTATAAAGTCATAGCAAAGATTTTAGCTCACAGATTGAAACGTGTCGTGGGCAGTTTGGTAAGTGATTCCCAGACAGCTTTCATAGAAGGAAGAAGCATTACGGATGGGGTTTTGGTTGCTAATGAGGTAGTTCAATGGGTCAAGAGGAAAAGAGGAGCCAGAGGGGTAATGGTAAAGTTGGATTTCCAAAAAGCTTACGACAGTATAAGATGGGACTTCGTGGATAAAGTTATGAGCATCATGGGGTTCGGGAGTATTTGGAGAGGATGGATAAAGGAATGTATTTCAACGGCTAGTATTTCAGTTCTTATTAATGGGTCCCCGACTAGGCCTTTCAAGATGAGGAGGGGACTTAGACAGGGGGATCCCATATCCCCGTTCTTGTTCGTCTTGGCAGTGGAAGCATTTAATCAACTTATTAGAAGAGGTATGAAGAAAGGGTTGATTCGTGGACTGGAAGTGGGGGAAGACAAGTATGAAGTCACGCATCTCCAATTCGCAGATGATACTATGATTTTTTGTGCAGCGTCGAAAGAGAACATCATAAATTGGAGAAGGTTGCTTGATTGTTTCCACCTGGTGTCTGGATTGAGTGTAAACTACGAAAAGTCAGAAATGATAGGGTTGGGGGTGGAACCTCCTTTTCATAAGGAAGCAGCAGAGATTATGAATTGCAGAACTAGTTTCTTACCAATTTCTTATCTTGGATTACCCTTAGGAACAAATATCAACAACAGTCAGGTGTGGAAACCAGTGGTGGAAAAGATTAGACAAAGGTTGGCAGGGTGGAAATCGAAACTTCTTTCAAGAGCAGGGAGACTACTGTTAATCAAGAGTGTATTGAACAGTTTACCGGTGTATTATATGAGCATATTCAGGATCCCAAAAGGAGTAGTTAAGGAGATTATTAGCATTCAAAGGAAGTTCTTCTGGAGTAGCAAGCTTCCATTGATTAGCTGGAAGGTGCTACAGAAACCGAAGAGTCTAGGGGGCTTGGGCATTGGCGATTTGACTATGAGGAATAATGCCCTGTTATTTAAATGGTGGTGGAGGTTCTTCACAACGGAAGGAGCGTCATGGAAGAAGGTTATCCAGTCTATTTACTCGGAGGATCGTTTTGGTACCCTACGAACTCCGGTTAAGAAGAAAGGTTGGACACCGTGGGTGGACATAGTGAATGCAGGCAGGATTGACCCTATTCTTAGCTCAGGTTTAAAGGTTATTATTGGAGAGGGCAGTAGAGTTGGTTTTTGGAAGGATAAATGGATGGAGAATGGTCCACTAAGGACCATGTTCCCAAGGCTTTTTGCGATATCTGACCAGAAAGAAAACAGTATAGCGGATATGGGTTTCTGGGATGGGGACCAATGGCATTGGCAATTCGTGTGGAGGAGGCGGTTGTTTGAATGGGAGGAAAGACAAAGGGAGCAAATGGAGAATCTGGTCTCTCAGTTTGACCCACATAAGGGAAGACTGGATGGGATTAGTTGGGAATATGATCAGCGGGGTATATTTTCAGTCAAATCCTATTGTGAAGCCTCCTACCAGCATGCACCCGGGGGGAATCTGATTAATAATATATGGAGTAGGGTGTGGTGTGGGTTGGCGCCACCGAGAATTGAACTGATCACATGGTTTGCGATACAACAAAGACTTAATACGAGAGATAGATTGATTTGTCTTGGGGTTGGAAACGTCAGTGATACAGGTTGCCCTTTTTGCAAAGATACTCAAGAATCGATTAACCATGTCTTTCTTCATTGTAGTGTGACAGGGAAATTATGGTACGAGATTTGCGATTGGCTTGGAAGGACCTGGGTGATGCCGAGATCGACTGAAGAAACCGCTGCTATTTGGCTTGGAGATAAAGATAAAGGTCTACAGAGCGAATTTTGGTCAACATCCTTTTTTGCCATAATAGGGACGATTTGGGAATTTAGAAATAAGGCTATTTTTGAAAATATCCAGATCTGCAGAAATTGGATGGCGCTGCTTATTAAACAAAGAATTGGCTTCTGGATCAAGCATAGAAAAGACAATTTTCCTTATAGAATTGATGAGGTGGTCCATAATGTGCAAGCTTTTCTGTGAGGTGACCATGAGTTTAGGGTGTTTTTATTATTACTATTTCGTGCTTCTTAGTTTTTTTGACTGTAATTGCTCGATCCGGTTCGCTCATGATGTAGTTTTTTCTGGATGTAATCCTCAAATTATCAAAAAAAAAAGTTACACACGCATAGAATAAATATAGTTTTGTGGAGAGATACAGCCAAGTGTATCAGTCCATGCGAGGCCCACGATTTTACTTTGAAGGGTACATCCCCTCACGGTCCAATGGGAGAGATACACCCTTTTTTTTGGGATCAAATGAGAGAAAAACCAAACCCGAAGAACATTACAACCAATACCCTAGAATTATTACACCTTTCTTTTTATTTATTTATTCTTCTTTAGTTAAAATAAGGGGAAAATCAAAATCCAAGGACATTACAAGCAACCTAGATAGGATCAACACAACAATGAGGCATTGTACTCCCACTCTCATCGAACATAAATTAAGGGGATATGTCCATCAAGGAGGAGGTGGGGATCATAAACACATAAGCCTAGTAGTGAGGAATGACCTAAGTTAGTTGTATTGGTATATAAAAATTATGGAAGCAAGTTCGGGATTGATTCACATATAAAAGTATGCAAGATCAATTAAATAAATCCACAAAAATATAAACCAAAGCAAAAAACTAAAAATAAAGAGTACACAAATTTACTTGGTTTACCTAACATGGGCTATGTCCATGGACAATGACAGACAGAGTAAATTCACTATATAGAGAAAATGATATAGGAATTCTCAATTGAACGGAGGATGTATAGATCTCTCACACTTAATCGTATTTAGGAATCGGGTGTGTGAGTTACTTGATCCCACCACAATACATGATACAAATAGAGACAAAATAGCAGGTATAGTGAAAATAAAGCGCATAAAAATCTAAGAAGTTATAGAAATGCTAGATAACAACATAATAAACTTGGTTGAATTGGTAATAGACCATGAAACAAAATAGAAGTAACGAATTTATGATTACATCAAATATTCTTGTAGAGTCACAAATACTTATTGAATAAGCAAGAGATTATGGAAAATAACCCATCAATATAACATTACCGAGTAATCTACTATATAGTAGTTAGCATGCAAAGGTCGTATGTAGTACATAGAAAGTATCATAAGAGGAATATAGCATTAACATATGTGATAGTGATAATGATAATACATGCCGTATCATAACCATTACCAAAATTAGGTTCTCAGTATACCATTACTCTTAATCATATACAATTTAATAATTAACTACGGTCATTCCAATTACTTAATTACATTGAATTCAAGCACCCCTACTATTCTCATTTAGTGGAACGAATAGGTACAACTCCTAATGCATAATGCTCACGGCCACTATTCTTGTCCGATGTAACATATTGCTACAACTCCTAAGGCAACATTGTAACACCTCAAAATTCACTATTTTTTTAAAAAAAAAACAAAAGTAATTAAATTAAAACCTGTGAAATTCGGGGATGTTACCGCTACACTTAGTACCAGACCGGTTCACTCCGTTCGTTCCGGTACCACATGCTAAGGCTAAAAGAAATTTAATAATAAGTATAAATCAAATCTAATCAAGACTTCAAATAAGCATTAACGAATGTAAAATAGAAATCAGAGTGCATGAAAACGAGTCATAATCCAGAGTACAAAGTCGAAGTTCCTTAAAAGGAAATAAGTCTACAAACGTTAAAAATTAAGCTTGGGAAACCCAATACAAATATGAATAATCATAAAGAAATAGAAGCATATGACGAGGGGATCCGGCCACGCCTCTCTTGATCCACGAGCCAAATACATGCTCAACACTCGGCCCCACCTGATGCCTCATGAACATCAAAGGTATCAAAATAGGCATCACCCACTTGCATAAAGTCAGAAGGGTCATCTGCTCGTGAGAATGAGCAACATCCATGAAAAGGGTGATCATTACGCTACATACTGAGTAAGGTAACCGTGTACTAAGATTAACATACAAAAGCATGTAGTCCAACATGATAGCGTAATAGCATACAATCATCCAAGAAAGTACATAAAGGCCCACTATAGTCTGAATTAATACACTAATTAATCTCTGATCAGAACTCATTTTGCACCATGTCATTTATCAATCCATGCGAGTATGGAAACCCCACTATTTTAGCAGGTGGATTGGTCACTTATAGGGAAACATGCATGTAATCCCCCGAAATTTTAAAAGCGTATGATTTAATAAATAAATTTTATTTGGGATAAATTAGCCTTTAAATCTATTTAGTTTAATTATTTATGGATTTTTGAGTAAATAAAATTGGGTATAAATATTTAGTAAATTAAAATAAATATTTTGTTATTTTATCACACTCTTATTATTTAAATAAATTTTCAAACCCTCATTTTACTAAAATTATCCTTTTTAACCCTTATATTTTAATTATACTAAATTAAATTATTAAATCAATTTATAACCCAAAATATATTATATTGTACTATTTTATAAATTAGATTATTTTATTTAATACCATTTTTCCTTTTCTTTTCCTTTTTCCCTTTTTCCTTCTCCTTTTTTTTCTTCTTCTTTTTCTCTTTTCTTTCTTTTTTCTTCCTCTTTGGGCCCCGGCTGGCTGGCCTGCCCTTCCCCTCCTGCGCATTGGGTCTCTAGCCCGTCTCTCTTCCTCTCCTTCTCCCTCATGCATCGTCGGCCCGCCTTCCTCCTTCTTTTCTTTCTTCCTTGATCGGGTCGGCCCGCTCCTTCTTTCCCTTCGGCCGGCTTGCTCGCCCGACGCACCAGCTCCCCCTCCCCTTCTTCTTCTTTCTTTTTTCTTCCTCTTTCCCTGGCGAGAATCCCGTCAACCCGCCATCATTGCCACCCAACCTGTAACCCCCTCTCCCCGTTGACCTCCCTAACTCTCTCTCTCTCTCTCTCTCCCGCCATTTCTCTACCCCATCCCGACCCCACCATTTCTCCCTTCCCCACTCCCTACCATCGCCATTCCCTTCTCCCTCTCCCTGCAACTCCCATTCCCTACCACCCTAACACCACCCCGAGCTCCCTATCCCCTCCTCTCTCTCATTCTTCTTTTTCTTCTTCCCTTCATGTCCCATTCAGCCATTTTTCTCGAGCCTCACATGCTCCTCGACCCTCCTTTTCTCCCTTTCTTCTCATCCCCTCTCTCCCCTGTTTTTGTTTCGCCGCCCATCTCCACCCCTACCGCCACCTCAACAGCCACCTGCACCACCCCTACCACCCTCTACCTCATCCCCGACCGATCACAACACCCATTGAGGCACCCCACAACCTCCTCCTTCCTCCTCTATTCATTTTCTCTTATTTCCCTCCCTTCTCGGCAACCACCCTGTGCAGCCCCAATCCGCCCCGTTCTGCCGCCTATGCCGCCACCTGAGCCACCAAGCTAATCCTTGCAACCCCCTCTACCACCCCCAATCATCCTTCATTTTCTCCCTCCATTTTCCTTCCCCCTCAACCCATCCCTCTCGACCCATCTCATCAGCTCCTCTTTGCGGCCTCGCCGCCGCTGCCCTTAGATGCCGTCAACCCATCCCCAACCACCACCTACAACCCCTCTCCACCTCTGTACCCTTCCCTTGCCCTAAATCCTCCCCCAACCACCTTCTTTCCTAGCCCTAAACCACTAACCCGAAAATAGCCCATTTCTCCTCTTTTCACCACCTTTGAACCCCCTCCTCCTCATTTCCTTGCATGAAGCTCATGCTGCATGAGCAGGATGAGCTGCTGCCTTTCTTGATTAATTTGGGTAATAATTTTAAGGTATAATTATATTTTAATTCAACTATTTGATTAATTAAGCATTATAAAGTTTTATACTTTGATTTTTATTATTTCTAATGTAATAAGTCTTGATATTATTTTTAGGTATTGGTTTTTATAATCAAAGCTTGAACCTTTAACCGAAATATCGGTAAGGTTTATTTTTGCGGGAATCGAGGTAACTGTTAAATCCCACTTAAACGCATAGTTAACATATGTTAGCACATTAGGCATTTTTAATGTGTATTATGCTTGATAAATGTTGTTTAATATATTATATGTGGTTTCTTGTATTGATTGATAAAAGGAAGCATGATAGGTTATATGATATGTATGGGGATATTGTTTAAGGTATGAGTTGGTTATTAATGAAGATATTAAGTATTATCCATGTTGTGTTATGCTAATGTGATCTTAGTGCATGATTAATATTTTGTGAGTCTTAGGGGTATTTTAGTAATGTATCTTGTACAAGAATATGGCCTAATATATATATGGGTGCTAATAAGTATTACATTAATTATAAGAGTTACGGATGAGGTGTTAATATTAATATTTTATGTAGTAATAACAATTCAATATAAGTGGTGTACTAAGGGGTAAAATGATAACTTTTAATTAAAAAGGGTATTATGGTAATTTTGGAGACAAGGGCAAAGTGGTAATTTTGTAATTAAAGGGTAAAAGGATAATTTTTAAATTAATGGATAAAATGGTAATTTTTAATTAAGGGGTAATATGGTAATTTTGGAAGTAAGGGGTAAAATGGTAATTTCATAATTAAAGGGGGCAAAATGGTAATATTGGGAATAAAGGGTAAAATAGCAATTAAAGGGCGAATGGTAAATTTGTAATTAAGGGAAAAAATGGTAATTTCGTAATTAAAGGGGGCAAAATGGTAATATTGGGAATAAAGGGTAAAATAGTAATTAAAGGGCGAATGGTAAATTTGTAATTAAGGGAAAAATGGTAATTTCGTAATTAAAGGGGGCAAAATGGTAATATTGTGAATAAAGGGTAAAATAGTAATTAAAGGGCGAATGGTAAATTTGTAATTAAAGGGGTAATTTTGTGATTAAAGGGCAAAATGGTAATTTGAAAATTAAAAGAGGTAAAATGGTAATTTCGTAATTAAGGATAAAATGGTAATTTTATAAGTGAAATGAAGTTATGGTAATTTTTGGAAGTTAAGGGGTAAAATGGTAAATTTGAAATAAAGGAGTAAAATGGTAATTTTGTAAATAAAAGGGGTAAAAGTGGAAATTGGAAAGGAGTAACTTAGTAATTATAATAATTGAGAAGGGTAAAATAATAATTTAATAAAAGAGAAGGGTAAAATGATAATTTAATAATGGAAAGGGTAAAATGGTAAATATGATAAATGCGAAGGGTAGTTTGGTAATTTAACCAACTAAAGGGGTAATTTGGTAATTAGGATAATGAACGGGGGTAATTTGGTAATTTGACCAACTGATGGGTGACTTGTTAATTATAATAAAGGAAATGGGCAAATTGGTAATCTAACCAACCTAAGGGGAAATATATTAAGTGTAACGGTTGCGAAGGGTGATTAGTGGCCTAACAGGTGTGGGAGATAACTCAGTAACCTAAACCAAGTAAGGGTGTAGCTAAGGCCGAATGTGTACTATATGTCCTACATGCCTTGGGTGTCCTATATAATTATATGTTGTGTTTTATATGCTATTATCTTAATTGTTCCATGTGTGGCGTGGCTTGGAACCAAGATGTGTCCATGTGCCCTCTTTTGGTATGTGATAATACGGATATGTTGTAAGTTATGATGTAATGTGATGTGACCCTTTAGGACATGCATGCTAGGATAATTAATGTGGTGATGTGGGATGGAGGCTTGAAAAAGAGAAATGGGATAGAAAGATAACCAAGGGGAAGTAAGTTGGCTAATGTAGGTATGGGAGGAATTAGGGTTTGCATGTGATGGTTAGAGTCTGCATGGGGGCAAACTTTACGTATGGAAAGTTGCCTCGGGACGTGAGGAAGGTAATAGAAGTGTCGTTTGGGTGTCTGGAGGCTTCGGGAAAAAAATAGTACGTGGGACAGTATAAGGGTGCGTAGGAGACTAATCTAGGGTTGGGAGGAAACCCTAATATGAGAAGGTGAAAAAGAAAAAGAAAATAATAAAAATAAACGAGAATGAGTGGGGCAGAAAGTGAGGGTTGGATCTAAGGGTTGTGACGTGTAAGGTGTTAAAATAGTCGGGATGTGTAAAGGAGAGAAGGATGGGCCACATAGGCCCAATTTAGGGTTTATGGAGAAAACCTGAGGGTAAGGCAGTGAGTGGGCTTTGAGGGTATAAAGTCTGGGCCTTGACCTAGACACTTAGGAATTGGGCTCCTTGTGTGAGAAAGTAGATTAAGGAAGGGATGTTGGGGTGAGTTAGGAGGCGTAGAAGTCTCAAGATATGGGACGGGCCCTCCTGGAAGGATAAGTGTGGATATAGTTAGTCATGCATGTCAAGGGTTAAATCTTTTGAATAAGATACGATTAAGATATTAATCACTTAAAGAGGAAGATGTTGAGCCGGACCCAGACTGGTCCACCGACGAATAATAGTGGCCAGGGGCCGGGGTGCCCTGGAGATCAGTCTACCGGCGAATAATAGTGGTCAGGAGAGTTTTACCCTGTATGTATTTCCGGTCCACCAGCTATAATAGTGGGGGATTCCATGCTCAACAAACTAAACGTAAAAACGATAAGACACGGGGAAGACACTAATTACTTACAATGGAATACCTTGTGAGTCGGGGCCAGACTGGTCCACCGGTGAATAATAGTGGTTAGGAGCGTTCTGCCTTGGAGACCGGTCCACCGACGAATAATAGTGGTCAGGAGCGTTCTGCCCTGTATGTATTTTCAGTCCACTAGCTATAATAGAGGGGTTCCCGCACTCACATGGATATTTATAATCCAAGATGATGGATTAATGATGGACTAATGGCCTTAAGGCCCTAAAAGTATCGATTATTCATGATGGCCTATTAATGTTTGGTTAACTTGTTAAGTATGCAAATGGATGAAAGTGAATGTTACGTATACACCATTAATATCTGATTGACTTGTTGAATATGTGAATGTATAGATTTGAATATTATGTTTACACCTGTCGTTATGTATATAGTAGTATATCATGTGTTACATTGCATGCCTACTTTTAAGTGCGTTTTTAAAGGGTTACTCAGTACCGCAGTACTGAAGGGTTCCATTCGTGGGGCCCCTGCCTATTCAATGGGCAGTACCCCTTGCAGGTCGTATTCGGTGTTACTCAAGTGGGCCATTGAGAAAGAGCGTGAGGAACTATTCGGAACTGTTAATGTTTACTCCATCTCCTCTGAATTCACAGTTTCTATGTATTTGTTGTCTTGAACCCCCATTGGTGGATTATATTCTTATGCAATGTTTACTTGAGCTACTATGATTTAAATATGTTTGAATTCCTCGTAAATTGTGTTTTACTCTTTTAGCCTTAGCACTTAGTATTAGAACGATAGGAGTGAACCGGTCTGGTACTAAGTGTGGCGGTAATATCCCCAAAGTTCACGGTTTATTAATTTGCTTCTGCTAATTTTATTTTAATTAAACGAAATTTTTCAATAGTGAATCTTGGGGGTGTTACAACGCACCTAACCACTATTATAGCTGGTGGATCGGTCACCCATAGGACGAAATGCCCTAACCACTATTATATGTCGGTGGCTTGGTTTGGCCTCTGGTCACATGGTGTTCCACTGTAAGTGCTTAGTGTCTTTTATGTGTCTTAACAAACTTAGGGTTTGGTTTATTGAGTTCGGGATCTCCCACTATTCTAGCCGATGGATCAGTCACATATAGGATAGAACGCACCTAACCAATATTATATGCCGGTAGATCGGTCTCCAGGGCACCCCGGCACCTAGCCACTATTATGTCGGTGGATCGGTCTGGGCTCGGCTCAATAATCTTCCACTTTACATGATTAATTTCTTAAGTGTCTTATTCAGAATTTTAACCCTAGACATGCATGACTAAATCCCTCTATGCTTATCCTCCAAAAGGACCCGTCTCACATCATAAGACTGATGCACCTCCTAACTTGGGCCAACATCCTTTCCTCCTTACCCTAACTCATACTAGAGCCCATCTCCCATGTATGTGGGTCAAGGCCCACTACCTTACACTTCCAAGTCCACTCACCGTCTCACTCTAGAGTTTTATTCCAAAACCCTAATTTAGGCCAAAGTGGCCCATCCTACTCCACCTCATACAACCCAAATCATTTTAACAGTCCACACATCACAACCTATAGATTCCACCCTCATCATCATACGTTAATTACTAAGTACACGTATGACCATGAAACCCCAAGTAGCCACACTAAACCCTAGCTGGCAACACCAAACCCTAGCTCGGTCACCTATGCACCCTTATACTGTCCCACGTACTATCTTTCATCCAAAGTATTCAAACACACAAACAACACTCCCATTACCTCCCTCACACCCCGAATCCACTTTCCATACGTAAATTTCACCCCCATGCAGATTTTACACATCCCTTGCAACCCTTCGAACTTTTTTATGCAAACCCTAAAACTCCTACGTGAAACCCTAGATTCACCCATGCAAACCCTAGATTCTTCCCTACATACTTAGATTCTCCCATGCAAACCCTAGATCCATTCTAACGAAACCCTAGATTCCTCTATGCAAAACCCAAGATTCCTTTATGCAAAACCCTAGATTCCTTCCCTCATGGCCATGCAACATTTAGGTCAACTCCACATCCTTTCACTCCGTATCATCATATTACATAAGTTAGCATGTATGTCTTATAGGGTCACATCATATCACATCACAATCACAACACAAACATATGATACACAAATCATAAGATAACACATAAACGTACCTCAACTCCAAGCCACACTACACATAAAATAGTTATAATAATACACATAAGATACATCACATAATATGGCACATGGCATACAAAACACATTACATACAAAAGGCCATAGCTACACCCTTACCTAATACAACACCGGTCTTGGAGCATGCTCCTATACCTCATTAGGGTTTTGACTGGTCTCTCCTATAAGAGGAAAAAAAAAGATTAGATTCCCTCCTACCAAAATACTATTATTTCCTAATTTATACTAAGATTAGGGTTTTAGATAAAATAATAATATAATAATCATAACACTAACTACATGCTAATTTTGCTAAAGATAAAAGTAATAATAGTATTATTGTAAAAGATAATAATATAAGGTTTGAAAGGTTTACCCTAATAATAATAATAATACTAAAAATAATGATGATGATGATGATGATGATGATGATAATAATAATAATAATAATAATAATAATAATAATAATAATAATAATAATAGTATAAATCGAAAATAATGTAAAGTAGGGTTTTGACCCTACTTTGAAATGATGATGATGATGATGATGATGATGATGATGATGATGATGATGATGATAATAATAATAATAATAATAATAATAATAATAATAATAATAATGATGATGATGATGATGATGATGATAATAATAACACATAATAATAATGATGATGATGATGATGATGATGATGATGATATAATTGAAATAAAAATAGAATAGGGCTTTAGCCGTCAATAACAATAAAAATAATAACATTAGTAGTAGTAGTAGTAGTAGTAATAATAATAATGATAATAATATTCAAAATAAATATAAATAAAATAAAATAAAATAAAATAAAGCTTGTATAAATAGTGTTTAAGGGTTGATAGGGTTTAGGGTATCACCTTGGGTTGGTGGTGACAGGAGGCACCGACGGTGGTGTATGGCGGCAGCGGCAGTGGCCGGAAAAAGAGAAGAAAAGAGAGAAAGTTGAGTGCTTAGAAAAGGAGAGGGAGAAAGAGGGTGGGAGTTGGGGTGTTTATGGTTTCCTAGGTGGAGAGGAGTGGAATGAAGGTGGCGGCGCACGGTGGCGGTTGTGGTGGCAGAAAGGTAAGGAAAGGATGAAATGCCCCAAAAATATCTATTTTAAGAAATATAATTAAATAAGGATTTATTGGGGAATTAATTTAATTAATTAATTTATATGGAATGAGAATGATTTATTTAGGGCAAATTAATAAGAATTTATGATTATTTTTCTAAAGGAAAAATTAGGCTTTTAGCTAATTCAAAAGGAATTTAGGAGAAATATTTTAAAAACCCTAAATTAGCCTATAATGGAAGTTTAATATTATTTTAATTAAATATTTTATTCTAATTATCCAAAATATTCTAATTTATTTATTTAACCCTAACCACTTAAATTTTCCTTTTTTCATTTCCCTTTTTCTTTTTCTTTGCTGCTTTTTCTTCCTTTTTCTTTCTATTCTTCTTTTTCTTTTTCTTCCGCCGGATTGGGCCTGGACACGGCCCAAATCCTTTTTCCTTTCTTTTTTCCTTCCGTGGCCCAGTGTCGCTCCTTCTTTTCTTTCTTCTTCAAACGCTGCGTTTTGTTCGTTATTGCCCTGGGATGCCGCGTTTCATTTAGGGAAATTATAACCGTTACTAGCCGGCCGGTTCTTCCCTTTTCTTTCTTTTCCTCGGTTGCCCGATTCAACCCTTTCTTCTTCCTCCTTCAGCGTTCGCCGTTGACCTGCGTCTTTGATTTTCCGAAAATGGCGCCGCCGACCAAGCGAGTTTTGACTGATCGTTTCTCCCGTCATTATCTTCCTCTTGACTCACTAATCAGCTTGGTATAATCCTCATCCCTTATCTCTAGCTCATTTTCTCTCTTTTGCTTCGCGAATGTTCAACCAGGCCATAATTTTTGCCGGTCGATTAACGTCACCGGCCACCCCAAACCTAGCATCCAATACGCTCTTACCGACCTCCAAAACCCTAGCATCCCATCTTAACCCTATAAATATCCCTGGTGTGGCTGTTTTCGAAACCTTTTTCTCCCCGAAATCCTAAGAGCTAACCGTGTGCCACCGTGACTTCAGACGAGTCGTTCGCTACCGTTAGCCAACTTTGCCGCCACCTTTGCCTCCCAAATTCTTTCCTGCACTGCACTCTAGCTAACTAAGCTCTCCACCTCCTTCGATTCTTCTCACACAAGCCACCATAGCCGTGCGAAGTTTCTTGTCCATCTCGAAAAATATTTTACCCCGCAACCTATAAACCACCGTCCACCACCACATCCGCTACTTCTACTGCCTTCTGCGCCACCCAAAAACTTATACTAATTCTCCTCCACCGAACCATAACCTTCCTTTCCTTTTTCTCGTTCTCCTCCCCTCTTTTTCTTTATCGTTTCCCCTTTTAGCTCTCTTTTCCGGCCACCGCCGTACACCACCACCGGTGCGACCCATCCCCACCTAGTCAAGGTGAAACCCTAGACCTTCTCAGCACTTCTTTTCTATTTATTGTAATTTATTCTGTTTTTATTCCAATTTTTAGCATTTATTCGAATATTATTATTATTATTGTTATTGTTATTGTTATTAGATGTAATATTATTGATAAATTTTGTTAGTAGGGTGGAGATTATTCTTGAGTTAATTAGATTGTTAGTTTCAAATTTTAGGAATTTATTTGAATTATTATAAGTTTATTATAATTGTTAATACTATTATTAATATTATTATTAGTAGTATAATTATTTTATTATTAATGTTAATTATTTTAGGAGGGCTGAGGCGTTAATTTTTAATTAAGGTTCGACCCTTGTATTTGTAGTACTATTATTACTATTATTAATATAATTATGATTATTATCTTTACTAATTTAATATTATTATAAGTATATATATTATTAATATTATTATTACTAATATTGAATAGTAATTTTATTATTTGGGTAGGGTTGAAAGCCCACCTTGTAATTTTAGGATTATATTATTATTATTTCTACGAATATTAGTATTATTAATAATATTTTATTATTATTATTATTATTATTATTATTATTATTATTATTATTATTATTACTATTATTATTGTTATTCTCATCGTCGTCGTCGTCATCATCATCATCATCATCATCATCTTTACCAACATTATTTTGGTGAAGGGTAGAAACCCTTATATCACTATTCGTTTTAACTTACATTAGTATTTTTAGTAGTATTTTGTATAGTTAATTTTAGTATAGTATTATTTTAATTAAAAACCAAGTCTTAGGATAAGTTAATAAATAATAGCATTTTTAGGAGGGAACCTAATTCTAGTATTTTCCCCATAATAGGTGAGCCTAGTCAAAGCCATCAAGAGGTATAGGAGCGTGCTCCAAGACCAGTGACATTTTAAGTAAGGGGTGCTAAGGCCATTTGTGTAATATGTGATTTATATGCCATGCATGCCATGTGATATGTTTTATTGTGTATTTCATGTGCATATTGTATAACTATTATGAATGCAACATGATATGAAATTTGAGGTGTGTTTTGTGTAAATAATTGTGGCATGAGAATGATATGTATAAATGTGTTATTATATATTATGGTATGATGTGACCTTAAGACATGCATGATGGGGTTGTAAAATAATGATGGGGAGTTGCATGGTGTTCGGGTTTGCATGGAGTTGCATGGTGTTAGGGTTTTGCATGGAGTTGCATGGTGTTAGGGTTTGCATGGAGTTGCATGGTGTTAGGGTTTTGCATGGGAGGCAGGGTTTACGTGGAGCTAGGGTTGCATGTGAGAGTAATGGTTGCATATGAGTTAGGGTTTGTGTGGTTACCCTGGTATGGTGGGAATAACTAGGGTTGGAGGATGAGAACTATAAAAGGCAGTCATGCATGTTTGGGTCAAAGCTTGTGAATATGATACTTAAGATATTAATTACTTAAAGTGGAAGATATTGAGATGGGACCAACCGATCCACCGGTCAGGAATAGTGGTTAGGGTTTTACCCTATATGCGGTCGATCCACTGGTAATAATAGTGGTTAGGGTTTTTACCCTATATGTGACCGATCCACCGGTTATAATAGTAGTTAGGACATGAGGTCCTATGTGTGACCGACCCACCGGTTATAATAGTGGGGGATCCCGATCTCAATGAAAATAAACTAGAGTTTTGCTAAGGCAAGTAAAAGACATTAATTACTTACAGTGGAATACTATGCAAGCAGGAACCAAACCGATCCACCAGTTAGGAATAGTGGTTAGGGTTTTTACCCTATATGTGACCGATCCACTGGTTATAATAGTGGTTAGGGTGTGACCCTATTTGTGACCGATCCACCAGTAATAATAGTGGTTAGGGCATGATGTTCTATGTGTGATCGGCCCACTGGTTATAATAGTGGGTTATTCCTACGCTCACATGAAATTGATAAAAAGGCATAGTGTGAATCGACTTCTGATAAAAGAATGATTAAATAATTGATCTGGACCTTGTTGGGCCTTATGTGTGGGCTTGGTGATTATAAGATGTGTAATGCTCTATAAGCTTTTATGTATTATATGTGTGGGTTTGAAATTGTATGTTGATTGTTATCCTGCATGATTTTATGTGCTTATGTGTAGGCCCTATTGCTCGGTTACTTTACTCAGTATGTAGCGTACTGATCACCCCTTTTATGGGTGCCGCTCATTCCCACGAACAGAAGGCCCGTCTGACGTATTTTAGGTAGGCGACGCTTTCTATGATGCCATTGATGTCTATGGGACATCAGGTGGGGCCGAGTGATGATTGGTCTGGATCGGTTTCTGGAGTGACGTGGACGGCTTTCCATTGAGACTATTATTACTATTTTCTTTATTTATGATTAGCACTTTAGAAACAATTTTATTATTGTAGTTAGCTCTTTTCCCTGAAAAACTAACTCTCATATTTTGGATTGTGTAAAAACTTATACGTACCTGATTCCCATATTTATGAATTTGGATTATTTAACAATGTTATGAGTTGTTTTTCTTAGCCTTAGTACTTGGTACTGGAATGGTAGGAGTGAACAGGTCTGGTACTAAGTGTGGCGGTAGCATCCCCAAAATTTACGGGTTTCAATTTTTGAGTCTTGTTTAACAAAAAAAGTGTAAATTTTGGGGGTGTTACAAAGGAAGAAAGGAAGGAGGAGAGGGAGGAAGAGGAAAAGAAGGGTAGGGAAAGGTAAAGGGGAGTTTGTAGAGTAGTTTGGGAGGTGTTGAAGGCGGTTGTTACGGTGGGAGTGGTGGCTACTGGTGGTGCAAAGTGTGGCAAAGTGGAAGGAAGAGCTGATTGAGGAGGTGACTTTGCATGGCCGGGGTGGCTTGTGCAGGGAAAATCGAGGGAGATGGGTGGTGGAGTTAGTTAGAGGGAGGTGTAAAGAGTGCTTAGGTGGAAGGCTTGGGCGACGGGGTTGGCGTCTAAAATGGTGGCTATGCACTAGAAAGGAATTCCGAGTTTTGGAAAAAAAGGCTCAAATCCAAGCTGGTTAGGAGGTATTTATAGAGTTAAAGGGAGAGGATAAGATCAGAGGGGTTAAGGGAGAATAGGGCAGGTGGGTTAGGCTTCACTGGCGGTGATGGTAGGTTGGTGGATGACTGCGTCGTGGCTTGCGATTGACGAGGAGAAAAAGGGGAGATCGTGCAAGAAGGGAGGGAATTGGGTTGGGTCAAGGTGACTGGTGAGTCAGGGGGAGGAGAGAGGAGACAAACGGTCGGTTAATGGAGTGTGAACGGTGGCCAAAAAACCAAGGAGTTGGGGCGTTGCAGGCTGCGACGAGGGGGGGGGGGGGAAGAAGAAGGAGTAAGAATAAGGTGGGTGAATCGGGCAGCTAGGGAGAAAAGAAAGAAAAAGAAAAGAAAGAACCTGACCGGGGATGGGGGAGAAGAAAGAAAAAGCGGCATACTGGGCCACCGAAGGAGAAAAGAAGGAAAAGAAGAATTAGGCAGCGGACATGCCTAGGTCGGGAAGAAGGAAGAAAAAGAAAGAAAAAGCAAAAAGGGAAAACAAAAATAGGTGGGTTGGGATATTTAGATTATTTTGGTATTTTGGGATATTTAAAAATAATAATATTTAAATAAAATAATATTAAATTCTCTTTTTAGGCTAATTTAGGATTTTTTTGAAAGGTTTTTCCTAAATTTAATTTTAATTAGCAAATTACCCAAAATTTTCCTAATTAAAATATTTATTATTTTCTTCTTGATTTAACCTAATTAATTCCATTTTTATTTTAATAAAAATAATTTATTTAATTAATTTTCCTAATAAATCCTTATTTAACTAAAATTCTTAAAATTAGGGTTTTGGAGTATTTCAAATATGCTCCTATGCACTATTCTTATCTAGTGGAGCAAACATGTACAAATCCTAAGGTAAAATGCTTATGGCCATTATTTACACTCGGTGGAACAGACAGTTACGACTCAGTCTCGATTTATGTGTGTAATACCCCATCCCAAAGTTCTTCAAAATGTATTTAAAATTATGTTGATATAAAACAAATTAGTTTTGGTTTTGAAATGGGCTTGAAACTCTAGTAAAAATGTGACTTTCAAGCATATCGATTGACTGAGGTGTTGAGGAATTGACATTATTGTTCTCGACAAACCAGCCGACTAGTTTGCCCAAACTCATTGACTGGTTGTTCTGTAATTTTAGATCTATATCTGATTTTGATTATAATTTCTCTCTAATGTTTATGAAAACTTTTGATTAGAGTCCAACTATGCTAATAAGAATGTTGAGTGGTATGGGATTATTTTCACATTATTTAGACCATTATATAATTTTAATTAGCCAATATTTTTCCAAAAGGCACTTTTGAGGCAAGCTTCACCTTTTCGCTTCTCCCTCACCTCTCCCTCTCTCTTATGACAGCTGGGGTTCTGAGATTGACTTTGTACACATTTTTTTGACTTACCAACCCATTTCCATGCTCATTCCTGACTGCACTTAACCCTCTACCACCCCCATCAAGTCAACCCTCACTTCTTGTTTGTCCACACTCAACCTCATCAGTCTCATCCCCCTCTTTCCTATGAATGTCAATCTAACCTTACCTCTATACCTTTCATTTCTGAGCCATTCTCATTCCTCAGTTTTTGTTCTTGCTCCTTTCTCCCTTTTCTTTGTCGAAAATTTTTCCAACTGTTCAACATCCCTTCATTTTCCCTCTTTTCCTCTCTATTGTGAAAAAATAGTCTTTATATGATTTTTACCCATCATTGTGTGAGAATTATGTTCCTTTCTATTCTTCTAATCTTGGTTTTAGTTTTCTCCTGCTTTCCTTAAGCAAGGAAGAATTAAGTATGAGAAAGGTTGAATATTTCAGCTCTTCCTTGACACCCTATTTTTGAGAGAAAAAAATGTGGCGTCTTGTGTTCTTCTTCTTCTTATTTTGATTTTGATTTTTCCTTGAATTGAATGGAGTTTTTAAAGATGATTTTTAATGGATTTAACTTCAATTTTCTTAGGAATCGAGGTTCTACTAGATAACCAATCAAGTAGGAGCTTTTGTGTTAGAAGAATTACTTCAAGGTAAGGCATTCTTATCTTTAACATAAATAAGGTTCTATGGTGTATTGGGGTTCCAGTTATTTGGTGTATGTGTGAGTATGATCTAATCTGTGTCCTATGATATGAGCATGTGGTACAATATTTTCAAAGTTAGTATTGTTGGAATTCTCTGATTTTAAGCATAAAGTTGGCCATTTGATCATGATTTGGTCGAGTGGGTACGTTACCATGTATCCACGTTATTCTATGTATGCAACATATATCTTTATATTTGTTTTGACCTAGAAGCTTGCCAGGATTAATATGGTAATGTGTGGTAAATGTTTATGTGTGTCTCGCAAGTTTGGGTAGTGTTTTAACTAGACCAGTCGATCGGTTCCTCAAACTCATCGATTGGTTCTATGAGCAGTTGAATGGTTTGGAGTTCTGGATCTGTTGGTTATGAGATTAGTCGATTGGTTTGATAAACTACTCAACTAGTTTCGATGAATATTTGATTGGTTTGTCAAAGCCATCGACTAGTGTCCTTGAAAACAAAAATGGTTTGGTCTCTACTTAGACCCATCCACCAGTTGGACCAAACCAGTCGACTGGTTTCTATAACCACTTGGTCGATTGGTTAAACCCATCGATTAGTTTCTCTGTAGGCTAAAATGTGTTTGTCTCTACTTAAACCCATCGACTGATTAGACCAAACCCGTCGAATGTTCCCATGAATAGTCAATTAGTGAGTAACCAGTTGACTATTTCTCTGGTAATATTTTGGTTTAGGTTTGGTACGACTAAACCAGTCGACTAGTCTCATGGAACGACCAACTGGTCTGGATGAATGACGCCTAGTTTGTTATAATTTGTTGTGTTTCTCTTGTGCCTTTTGTGTTGATACCTCCATGTATTTGCAACATTTAAATTATGATTTCCATTATGGTTGCTCTAATTTAATAAGAATCATCATGATGGTATTTGAGACTTGAATTTGGTTAAGTTTGGTATCATCTTTAAACACCCAAATGGTGGCTTTAATGTCTTGTGATCTGTTTGGTGTTATCACTTGAAAGCAACCAATTTGGTTAAATAATGGAATTTAATTGTGTTTGGTGTTATCATTTAGAAACACCTAATTTGGTTATGTGTGGACTTTGTTGTGATTTGTGATATTACTTGAAAATATAAATTGATGGTTTATGATTTCATTCGAGCTTTTTTCTCCAGCTCTTAGGGTAGCTGCGGGGAGTTAGTAGGCTGGTCGCCTTTGTTTATATTTTTCACTCGGTACCTATTTTCCTCTCTATCGGGTTGTGGTCGGTAGGGAGGTATGTGTATATCTTTAAGGTATAGGATTATACTATAGCAGGATAACATGTCATCAGTGTCCAACTCAAGTGCATGAGGTATCCGAGTACAAGCCCCTGGCACTTCATATTTTCCATTGCTTAATTAGGTGTGGTAACCCACCCTTTTATCCTTCACACTAGAGACATTCAAGGTGTGGTGTGTGAGGTATCCCAGTACATGCCATCTTGGTGTAATTCGTCTACATGTGGTGGGTGTAGCATCTCAATTTGTGGCAAGTGTACTCAATGTGTGGTGGGTGTGGTATCTCCAAAGAAAGCCCCTTTG
Organism: Tamarix austromongolica; assembly: GCA_039764185.1. Classification (NCBI taxonomy): domain Eukaryota; kingdom Viridiplantae; phylum Streptophyta; class Magnoliopsida; order Caryophyllales; family Tamaricaceae; genus Tamarix; species Tamarix austromongolica. Next base: position 7,173,223 of record CM077810.1, read on the forward strand.
ATATATCCTGAGCTTGTGTGATGGGTGTCGTATCCCATTGTGATTATTTATGCTACCATGAATTTTGTTAATGGTGAAGAACTGAGTGTGGTTGAATGAACTATCTTATTAACTGTAATTTCTGTTGTCATTAAAGGAGAAATTCTAATATGGTTTATATTATATGGACTGCATGTATTTACTATATCTTTATACTTCCATGATTTTCGTGCAGGCATGTATTGTGGTACTGTAACACCCCTAAATTTCACTCCTGAAAAATTTTTCATTTAAAAGAATAATACAGAAGCTAAAACACAATTTGGGGAATGTTACTGCTACACCTAACACAAAATAAATGTCTACCATCTATCTCATACTAGATGCAAGGCTAAAACCTATCCAACACAATTCAACCAACATCTATGCAGTGAGGATAAACTCTCACAAGAAGATATTCACATGTAGATGGGAAGTGAACACTTTCAATGAATAAAATCATTGCTGAATAAATAAGCGAAACCTGTAAAATAATTATGGATTTTTAAAATCTTATCAAAGTAATGAGAATTAAAATTCAATTACAACACCCTTGAAAATGTAATACAACACTTGACACTTCCAAAAATGAATACAGATAAATAAGGATAAATTTCAAGGGATCAAACTCTGGATTGCCTACTCTGTCAAGCCAAGGAAAACATTCCTCCTGATAATAAGACATTCAATATTGAACCTGCACAAATGGCTTGCTTCCCTCCATCGGTGGATCATCACAGGACCCAAACAACCAAGGTAGTATCAGTACGGGTCCAGTACGGAGTAAATCACGAGTACCTAACTTATGGAAGGAAACATGACACACATAAGATATGACAATCTTTAGCTTACAATACTCATGCTTAATTATACATGTGATACATATTCCATTCCACTTGTACAATAACTCATGCTCAATTACACATGCAATACATACACCATTCTACTCGTATAATAACTTATGCTCGATTTATACACCATTATACATGCTAAGTAACACACACTACCCTAGAAGGTATCATTCTACACATAAGGCCCACATGCGATTTTAATAATATATTATATGATAATTGGGTACGAACATATATCATATAATATCACTAATGTAAAGGAGACAACCAAGAAATATGCATAGGAAAAATAAATATAAAGCCCTTGAGTGAGCGAGAATAATTCATTATTATATTCCTTTATTGTGATCACCACAATTTGATTATATTATCTTGAGGACGAAGACTCAAAGAGATCAAAACAATGGTACTAGCCCTAGCTGGCCCGCCGAAAAACGTAACCAGACCACTATTATTGTTGTTATTGATTCTGAACTTCTAACTTAGGTTTTTAACTCATGTTTGCTTAAATCAAGTGAAGGTGAGTTGAGGAATTGGGTATTCTTTAATTTCTTCATGTTCCTCTCCTTTTTTTATCTTCTTTTTTTATGGTTTTAATTTAGTATTTTGAAGTTGTTTTAGCTATTTTGGTTAATTTTTTTACTAAGGTGTTCGAGATCCTATTTTGGAGGAGGACAATTGATGTGTGTAATTTTCTTGTTTTCTAAGGAGATTGGGAATTAAGCAAACATGATAAAATTAAGAGTACATAGAATTGTATGTATTTTGCATAGGTTTGGAATGATTTGATGAACTTAAGCCATGTTTGACTCATCTTGGTGGCTCTTAGCTTCTTTAGCCAATTTTGTGTCTTTAATTATTATTAGGGTTCCATTTAAATTTTTAGGTCATTTAGATGGAGTTTCACTTATTATATGTTTGGATTTAAGCATATATAGGATTTTTTTAGTTACATTCAAGTTTTAACCATGCTTAAAGGTATTTTTGTAAAGTTACATTCATGGTGAAAAATTGGGCATATTGTGTGTTTCATTATGTTCATCATGTTAATATTGATTTATGTATAATGTTTCATGATTTATTTCAAAGTGTACTATGGTTTATGAATTTATTATGTTTTTATGGCTTTAAGGGTGTTATGGTCATTTTAATTGTTGGATCCAACACCTAGCCTTTTTATGAGTTCCATATTTTTTTTCATGTTTTTATGATATATATGCATATTTTTATGAATTAATTTTAAGTGTAGCATGATTTATGGATTTATCTTCTTTTTAGACCTTTAGCGGCAAAGTGGTCATTTCACATGTGTGACAATTTTTTAGAGATATTATTCTAGTTGCAATTTGTTTTATTTAGTATAATAATGATTGTGTTAGCTTTTTTAAAATTTCCACAAGGCTTTATTATTTAATTTGCATTTTGAAGTTTATGGGTAATTAATAAGAATTTAGTCATTTTGCATGTTTTTGATTTTGTTGGGATTGTTATGATTTTGATTATGTTAAGTATTTTATAAATGAGATTAGATTAATTTTTGTGATTTAAGAACTTTTTTTGGATATTTGTTTAGTATTTTGTTAGTTATTATAATAAAAAATGATAAAATGAGCATTCGATAAAAGATTAGATAGCTGTTAGATATTTATGAGATATTATGGAGATACTTTAGATATTTGAGATATATTGATAATTTGATCATTGATTTGACTTTTTATGAATAGTAATTTTTTCATAAAGCGTTATATGGGCCTATTATATGTTCTTCATTATTAATAAATCTAAAAAGTTGTTAATTCAAAATGAAAAATTAAATTTGAGATTTAGAAATATCCTATTCCCTTGTAGCAAAGATCATACTTGTAGTCTTCATGCATAGGATATTGAGTTAACCTTGGGATGATCTATAAGGTATGATAGTTTGACTAATATAACAAAAAAAAAATTTTAAGAAATACCTCCTTTTACTCTGCAGGTTATCTACAAGTCCTATATGGGGTATCAATACTTAAAGATAGAATGTCCTAAGGAAGAATAGGATATTTAGCTCTTATAGCAAAGATCACAGCTAAGTGATTAAATAGCACTAAGTAGGAGGATCATTCGCACTTGTAGCAAGAATCACAGATGGGTGATCAGGAACCATAAGTAAAAAGTTTACCAACTAAAAAAAGTATAAGTGAATTGTTTATGTGATATGTGAAGTAATTATATGAGAATAAGCAAAGCATATATGTATGATCACAATCAGTGAAAGGAAGGAATAAGTAGTTGAGCATGCAAGTGTGTGAATAATATAAATAGTAATGAATAGTGTGATGTGTACCACGATTCTTCTATGTTCTTTTTAAAGGCATGATATTATGTTTTAAATTTAGTGTGCTCTTCCTTATTTTCTTATATATAGCATGTGTAATGTATTCTCTTACTTGAGCACATATTCTGTTTCCTATAGCATGTGTACCATGTATAGTTATATATGTGTGTATACCATGAATTGATAGCATGTGTACCATGTATAGTTATATGCCATTGTCGACATATATAGCATGGTTATAGTAAGAGGAGTAGTTGAGTAGCATAATCATGACAAGGAGAAGTAAACAAGTTATGTGATTATATGATAAGATATCAATGTTACATTTCATTAAAGTAGTTATTCCATTATTTCCTAGTGTTGTGAGTCATTTCAATATTATGATGTCATAAGTGGATTAATTAGTTTATTTTAAAGTAGCTTCTGTTTTAGTAGCATGATTCAAATTATTAAAGTTATTAATATTATTTAAGTGAGATTGTTTGATTAAGTGAGTTTAGTAAATTTTATATGCAATCATATATAAAGAATATCCTTTTGCTTCCAACATGATCTTATATGTTTTTGGTGTATCCATGTTATCACTTTTAGTAGGTTTTGTTTACTTAGAATGTTTATCTTGTTGATATAATTCCTTCTTCTTCTTTTTTTGACGTTTTGTATAGGCTTTTAAATGAAGGAGGTCCTAGATGAGGACTTGGGTTGTGAGTAGTCTTTATCGAATGCACCTAGAATAGGGATATTGGGTTTCCACCTTAGGGTGTGTATTTTATATCTAGAAGTAGATGTTCTTCATCTAGTTATCATATCTATTTCTTTAGATGCTCCTTGTTATCTTTTGTGGGGTTCATGTCTCCCTTTTGAATCATCGTGTATTTACATTATATAGTCTTTTTGTAATCAATATCGCGTAGGATTAGGTGACTGCTATGACTAATCACTACATATGAAATACTTTTTTTAGTCTTGCATCTGGCATATGATAGATATTAGCGGTACATCTTCTATGTTGGATGGATGAGATTAGGTTATATAGGTGACCTTAAGTGTTTACATGAATATATGATTTGTGTGTTCTATGCTTAGTGAGATGATGAAGTGAATATTGTAGGTGTGGGTTATGAGCACATAAAACTCTGTATGGGGTTTGGAAGACAACAAATGAAAAAATAATAATAATGCTTTCGAGCTAAACCCATTATTTAAGTGTAATTTTTTAAGCAACTTCATATGCTAGTTTTATCTTAAAAGTGCTAAGAAAACCAATGTATGGAGACAATTTTAAGGTAAAATTGTCATCTAAAGTTCCCAAAAAATTTTGAAGCAATTTTAGGTTATTGTTTTGCCTCACAATTGTCATCAAAACATATATATAGTAATAGTTTTAATGCAAGGCTATAATTTAAAGTCCCTCTGAAGCCCCATTGTCAGCCTATTCTATGAAATTTGATGATAGTTTTTTAGAAAATCGTTATCAAAAGCCGCCCTAAAAACCCCATTGTAGCATCTTTTGTGACATTTGATGACAATTTCTAAACTGTTATTAAATATATAATAATGCTTTATTCCGTAATTGTTTAGAATAATTTTTAAACCTTTATTTTAACCATTATTAAGTCTCACTTCCATGGTTGCGATAAAAAAAGGAGAGAGAAGAGAAATGAAAACTTAGGTTTTTCTTTGTAAATTAAAGTAAGTAAAGTGTGATTGATCTTGTGCATATAAATTGAATAGAAATATGCCTTTAGCAACCCCAAATATGTCGACAATGGCAACAAGAAGCGAAGAAAAATTAACCTTAGTTATATAGATGTAAGAATAAGGGGAAGGCCTTGCGTAGGATGTTTAATTATCAAAAGCCAAAACAAAGATCAGAATGGTGAAAGAAGGTTCATGCCGGGTCCGGAAATGCATATGTTTGTCCTTGGCTAATCATGGCCATGGAAGTAGAGTAGGAGAAGTTTAAAGTGCTAAAAATGTAAAATGTATATTTCTATTTTTAGAAATTTGTTTTAGGTTGTAATAAAGTACAAAGCATCCCAAAATATGATCAGAGAAATGTCAGGCCTAATTTTCCTTCCTAGAAATTCTTTCATACGAAATTCCAGAAATTTTAATATAGGGAATATTGTTAAATAAGCTTTTAGTAAGAAAATATTAAACAATTTTTAAAAATTATGAAATTTTTTGAAAACTCAAACTAATATTATAAACTCAATTATAAATTTAGGTGAATTTTTATTAAGGTAATATACATAAAATATAGTGCTAAAGATGAAAGATCATGTTTTGGCACACGAACTTTATGCATATATAAAATAAGTTTAAAAATTTATGAACTTTTTTGGAGAGCACGAACTTAATGTATATACAATAAGGTAAGGTCCTAGGAGTAAAGATCAAATTTTAAAGAAAAAATCAAAATAAATAGTAATAAAATTTTAAAAATTATACAATCTACTAAATATTTCAAATAATTTGAAAGCTAGAAACAATTTTTTGGAAATATTTTACGAGGTTTTAAAAAAATTATATGAAACCTTACGTACAAGATTAGAAGGATTTGGAAAAAGGTACGTTTGAGCACCAAGTGAAATACTTGTTCTTGGTCAACCCGTACTGGAAAAAGCCCTGGTTACGAGTGAAAACGAGTCTTTACCTACTATCGACCAAAACATTTGATGGACAGGTTGGTGGCCCTCCGATCTCGGGCTTTTATAGAGCCCCATCGAAAAGACTGCCACTTTAACCTCCACGACACGCGGCCGGTCGTTCTGTCCAATACTTCTTTATCTTCCATTGGTATCTTTAGGGAAGTTGTTTAGGTATTGGTGGTTGCGGCCCGTTCGTATGCTCGGAACTTGGAAGTATATTACTCACCAAAGAAATTGAAGACCATCCTCTTCATGGTAGCATCATCCTAAATCCAGCGTCCTTGATCACCTTTAAGACTAAATGATCAGTTCTTGCAACAAAACCTCATTATATTCATGGACTAGCTTCTTCTTGAGTTGGACCAACCGTGTTGGAAAATCACTCACTAACATCTGCTCTTGCAACAAACCCTCATACTCAAGCTCGTAATTTATTCTTTCTATGAAAAATAGTGCTCCCATTCTACTAACGCAAATCGAACGCATTGCAGGACAACTTCTATGATATATCACCTTCAAAACTCCAAAGTGATTTCACTGTTGAGTATGGTCTGTTAGCCATCTTCTTCGAATGGAACCTTTGGCCGTCAACTTGGCTTGAGAATGCTGTAAACTTACAAGAATTAAATGATGGTCACCATGTGTAAAAACCGTGCGCAACAATCGCGCTTGTGGGTATCTAATACAATAACTGTCATTTGCTATAACTTAACAAGTGAACAAATATTTCGTCTGCCAACTTTACCATGCCATGTACATTTGGGACATTTGAATCCCATATAAGAGGAGGCGAAAATAATGCAGTGCCTTGTTGAAAAGAAGACATCTCTGTAGCTATCTGGCATTGCCTCCCTGCCGTTTATCCAATGAACTAATTTCATTAGTCTCTCCACCCCCCCCCCTAACAGCCACCCATGACAGTGAGCCTATATTTGAAATGACACACACATCCTCCCAAAACTCATCTCTAAGTGCAAGCAAAGGTGATGCATAGAACTCAGTTAAGATAAAAGGATTATTGCTGCCTCGTACAAATCTTAGGATGGATAAGTTGCCTCATAGCTCCCAGGATTGACACTATCTTCCTACCAAAGTAACCAAATGCCCCCTAAAAATTGTTGAGCCTCCACAAGTGCATTTCCATGGAAATCAATCTATCTAACAATAGAGTCTATCTGTCTCCATTTAGTTTTATCTCAACTAGAACAACATGAACATGATTCATTTGCTTGATAAAATCTCCAAAACATTGTATGAAAGCTTTATTCCCCACATCACAAACGTTCTGAAAAATAATGTTGGTGTTTTTCATACTATATGCATAAAGAGGTCAAGTTTATTAACCAGAGGAGGAACTGCCACCGCCAGGATCGATTTCACGCGGACTCTTGAGAGAAATTACACCGCCCTTTAAATGCAATGCTTTAGGTTGAAAAGATTGATCCTATTTCAACTTATGCAGATCTTTGTCTGGCACAACGCCTAATATTTATGGATCTATGCCACTACTCTCATATTGCACTTGCTTACCATAGTCAGTTTTCCTTGGTCTGCAACCATAGCATCAACATTGGTGGGGGAGGAAGCTTCCTCCCTAGCAAAAGTGACGGTGTTGACCGAGGCCATTCATTTTACTGCTTGCTTAATGTGGGTATCCTTCACTGCCTTTTTCCCACCCGAAGACGCATGTCTGTTCTTTGCCATGGTGGTGATTGTTACATCAACCTTAGCACTTTCAGTAAATGTAGGGATTAATTCATCATCGGTTGCCTCCTCTTCCTCCCGGTTCTGCAATACCGCTGAAGACGAGTCCAAAGTAGGGTCTTTCCTAGGTGCCATTCTGAACTCGTGCTAAGACGCTTATTAGAGTTTCAGTGTTGTCTTCATAAATCTTCGATGCCGGAGTTGTTTAGTATTTTTTTTTTCGTTCGTTGTTGTCGTCTCCTCATCATCATCTAGGGGCCATAAGGTGATGATTCTGCTGGTCCCTTTTGAGGAAACATACCTTAGCCATCTTTTTATTCGTGGTCACCGCCTCTTGCTCCTTTCTCGCCAGTGCTTTGAGACAAACTGGGCAGTCATACGGCTTGTTACCAATCCGCCCACAATGTAAGCAGTTGGTATTTATATTCATTCATATTCAACAATGTAGAGTTTATTTACGAGGAACAAACCTTGGTAGCAATGCTTCGCTAAAGTTGACTTCTATATCCAGTCTCACAAATCGTCCCTTACCAAACATCGTATGTATGATTATCCAACTTCACATAATGTCCAAATAGTCTACTATCGTTTCTCTGCTACTCCTTATTTTCAAAATTCTCAATTGGAACCCCGGGTATGCAAACCCAGATGTGATTGATGCTTTCGAGACATCAACTCCAGTGACCATTCTTCATCGTTAGATGGTGTTGGTAAATCATCCGCGACCCTCGGCTAAGGGCACTGTAAGTCTGTAATACCCAAATTTATTATGTAAAAATTTTATTTTAGCAAAAGTGACTATATAAAACATTCGGTCTTATTGTCATATCTAATAGAGATAGATGTATACCAATATCTAACTGATGCCGTAAGACCACAACAACTCAAACAGAATGATTAAGTGTGGTCAACGTACACTTAATCACACTTAATACAAGGTCGAAGTAAAACCAACAGAAACCAACAAGAGCGGAAGAGAGACACTTAAATACAATACCCAAGATTTTACCGCACACAATGTCTCAAAAGGGGACAACAAGAACAACATAAATGCAACTAGAAGAAGAGACATCAGATAGCCTTAAACGACCTAAACCCAAACTGCCATCAACTCTGCAACAAAGGCATCTAAAAATGTAGTATCAATAAAAATTCTTTATATCAAGTAAACTACAATACTTCTTAAGAGGTAGCATGCTCATATTGTAAATAATCATATAATAACATAAATTATGTGTACACCATATAATAACATGTGATCACAATATGTATGGGTAAACATGGTACCACAACTAATCATATGATAACTATCCAATATGCCCAAACAAAGAGAACCCAAAGATCAATATGATTTCAAATATAATCTCCTACTCTTATCAATCCAATCCTATTCTTTTTATTCAAGAGGTACCAAGGTGGTTTTCTAACTCAATTTGCAAATTAAGGTGGGTTCAAATCTTAAGTTGAATACAATCTCATCATCCAGGTCACTAACACCAGGGAGGAATCAACAAAATCAAATAACTAACCTCTAAAATAACAAGTGAAGGAAGTCACACGACATGAGCTATGTATACACAACCTCAACACTCAAGTTCTTTAGTATGTGTACCACTATAGAGTTTGTCAGTCCCTATGAAAATAAATGAGCCTTTTCACCTGAAGCTCCAACTATGCACTCAGGGACCTTTTCAACTCAAATCTTTCATTTTAAATAATTAATGTTTTATTCAATGCCAATATTATTAATTCAAGGATACAAACATTTACAATAATAAGCCCATCAATCCCAAAGAGCGCAATGGTTGCAACAATTCAATGCCATCAAGGCCAAGGGTTAGGCATTAAGCTATAACTTGAATAATTAACCAATCCATTCAATTCAATTAAATTTAGTCAATTATTTTCAAACTATTTAAGGCCACCACTAAATCAACTACCAAAGTCAAACTAAGGGTCCAAGCCAATATTAACCAAATGCCATAAAAAATGTAAGCTAAGGTCAAACATTATTCAACCCCTAGGGCTAATTGTAAGAGTTAGTGCAATGGATTATTCACTAGAAGTCTAGAATACTCAAGAAGGGGGTCGAATTAAGTATTGACAATTTCAAATTTTCAAAATAAATGGTGATATAAATTAAAATTTCTTGTTCAGAATGAATGAACCTAACATGTAAATTCTTTGGAATTAATCTAATGATAATTCGTATGCAGAAATTCCCAATTTGGAGTATGTGTATCGTTCCTTATATGGATACTTGAAAAGATAATGCAACAAAGAAACCAATACAAGGTGTTACATGGTTCCTCTAATTAAGAGATAATCCTCTTTATAGTAGCATACATCCATAATCCCAATTCTATCTCTTTTATTTCTCATAATAATTTGTATAGAGAAAATGTAATGTATTTAAACTCTCAAACTCACATAACTCTACTCCGGATTTCCAATGCACACTTAATTCTAACTATCAAATCCACCTTAACTCTAAGGTTCTAAGGAACAAGCTTAAACTCTTAAAACTTCCAAAAGTGATCTCTACTTTATGATTAGTAAATTTACAACTCAACTAAAGTTCAATAGTAAGAAACTTATAAAAAAAAAACTTAGTAGCAACAACATAACTTGGTAAAACTAGTTTTCGACTTAAAACAGTTTCACCATGAAAGATCATTAGTGAAAAGGTTTTTCATTTTCTCACTAACTCCAATACTTTTATGATTCTCTCTTCAAAAGTTACTTGTTTACATTAAATTGGGTAAACTATTAAATAGAAAAATTGTTAAATTTGTAATACCCCATATTTTTTAATTTTTTTTAATGAGAATTGTGCTAATTTTTAGGCATTTGATTTTGATTTAATTTTATGATTTGGTTTGAGGCAAAGTTTAATTGGAAATAAGGTTGGAAATTGGAGTTTATTGAGTTTTTCAGGCGAATCAAACAACTGGCTCTATAAATCGATCAATTGGCTCGTCATTTCAGCAAATGGGTTTCTTGACTAAATTAGTTGAGTAGTTGGGAGAAACTGATTGAACAGTTTGTAGAACAGCCGACTGTACTATCTGAATTAATCTCCTAAATAGTGGTATAAGCGATTTTATTAATTTATACTTGAACACAGTTTCTCCAAGAAGGAGTATGATGGATGTGTATACTTATAGGTGATAGAGGGTCACTCTTTTATTTATCTTTTGATATATGTTGATAGCATGCTTCTTGGAGTAAAAGATATGTCTGATGTTGATAAGGTGAAGGAAATTCTAAAGAGTGAGTTTGTGATGAAGGATCCTATAGATGCGAAGATGATCCTTAGCATGAAGATCATTAGAAAAAATGAGTAGAATTTGTTGTAATTTTCACAAGATTCCTATGTGAATAAGGTATTGGAGAGATTTCATATTATGGATGCTAATAAAATAGAATTGCAGATTTGTGTAATTTATTGATTGATTAGTTTAATTATCTTATAATTACATAAGATCATGAATAAATATCTCTATTTTTCCCTCAATTGTTTTATTTTGTGAGTGAATTCCAATTGTTCATAATCTTGTTAATTCTAAATTGGTTTGGATCTCTTAAAATCTAATCTAATTCTACAATAGATATTAATAATATTACCTCTTTCTTAAGGATAAATAAATGGTATAACCATCAAAGTTTCTCCTCTCCAAGTTATAGGAGATCGTCATCGTCATCTGTCAAAAAGGGTAACTTTAAGAAAGTATATTCAATGTAGATGTTGTTGAGAGTCATTTGAAATGTGTCAGACTGTAATGATATTTACTCAAACACACGAGTGGTTCTTTAGGTGACAATATCCCCTCCTATAATATATTTAAATCACATGAATATTCATCCAATATTCAAGAGTTTTATTAATTTCATATATCCCAACTGCACATACACTTGAAGAAAGAAAATAATTTAAAGTGAAGTATATTATCTCATGTACTTTGAAGATATGTCTAATACTAGGGGCATAGGAGTGGACACTATCATATCAACTGCCAAGTTGGATTTCCTTTCATTCATGAACTTTAGCATTATGCCCTCCTTCCTTTGTTGGATGACCATTAACTTGTCTTAGCCCGCTCTTGAAATCTTTACTTTAGTTCTTAGATAATTGACTTCTTCATTGAGAGTATGGGAACTAGAAATTCATCCAAAAGTACTTTATAGTGTGGTGCCATATGGTTTCCCTATAACTCGACCATCATGATCCTTGATCCCCAATACTTGAGTGAGGACATCATTATAGCCACTTTTTTATGTTGTTTTTTTTTTTACCTAGGCTTCCTATTATTAGAGAAATGATTTATAATAAAGGTAAGAAATAATATGAGAAATATATTCAGAAGAAGATAATGCTAAATCCTTACAATTTTATAAAAGATATGTTGGGTTGGTTCTTTGGTAGCATTTCATGTATTCTTATACTCTTTTACGAGGTACATATAAAGTACCTTCCTTTCATGCATGAACCTTATCATCTTCCTTTAGAATTAAGTTAAAAATCAAGTTAGTAGTTATCATTTTAAATTAACAATAATCAATGTATAATGGCCTAATTTATTTCCTTACCAACTCCTTTCTTGTGGCATTATTGCTAGCTCGTGAGTTCTTATGAGAGGAAGCTTTTTTTTTTTCACATTTTCTTATATCTTTTTATTTTTTCTTCAGTCACCAAAAACATACAATTTAGAATAAAATCTATGTACATATGATTATAAGTATTATTTAAGAAATAATATATAATGTGAGTTTTTTTTTACCTTAAAATTTTATGACTTGTTAGACACAACAAACTCATGCTATTGATGGGGTTTGATCACATAATAATAATTTGCTAGTGGTTCTAATAGATTAGTTCCATTTTCAACAACCATGTAAAGTCGTGTTAAATTAGACTTAAATTTTATCCAAGATTTAGCACACTTTTGAAGTATAACCTTCGTACAACATTCGAGTATGTTAAAATACTCTACATCATGAGGAAAAAAATATTATTAGTATATAACTTAAATCATAATAAAATATTTGAATATAAATTATCATTATACCAGTATTTTTGCTCATAACTTCTCCTTTGTATCATTAGATGCATATCTCTACCTAGGTATAATAATGGGAACAATTGCACATGCTTTAATTTCACATAGCTTATACTAAATGTCTCATTCTCTCTGATTGAAACCTCTTCATTAGTAAACTCATCAAATACACATGTAAGTCCCTTGTGCATTAACTTAGATATGTTTTTCATAGGCAACCTTTGTATATCTTTTTTAGTACCTTTCCTTCCTTGATATATTGGGATGCTAGGCCTGCATAAAAAAGATCAAAGAAGTGAAATAAATTGGATTTCAATAAGGTATTGATCAATTTTTTTATTTCCTATTTTCAGACAAGTAAGCTAGCAAAATTCTAAAACTTGGCTTTTCTTGCCATATTTTAAAATTCCAACACACACTAGGAAAGTATTATAGAAACCACTATAAAAATTACACAATGTTTTTATTGGTTAGTTTACCATAAGCAAGAAAAATAAAAACATTGTAAAATTCTATAACCGCATGATCATAATCAACACTTGGGTAAATGTCAACACTATAACAAAGTGATTAACCAATCAACTAGTAACAACTAATATCTTATTCTCCTTACTAATTAAATTGTAGCAATCAACCAACCAAGTAACAAATCATGTAAAACATATATACCACATAACAAGGAAACTAAAGGTGTAAAATTCTAAGCCCACATGATTATAAACAACACTCCAAGCAACACTTGGAGCCATTTTTAAAGAGTATATAACATATTGAAGAGTGAAGTTGTGCAAGTGCATTTCAAAGAAAAAAAATTGTGTAAACATTTATAACTCATTTTTCTACACAACATTAAACAAGAATGAAAGAGGAAAATACATACCTAAAGTATGAAAAAAACAACGATGTCGAAAGGAAGAGGAAAAGACGATGATGGTGATGATGATGATGATGATCTCAAGAGAAGAAGGTTAGAGGTGACATAAATGATGGAGGTTCTTAGTGTTGTTTCAAGGCATCTCTTTTTTGTTTGAGTAAACTAGTGAAAGTAAAAAAAAAATGACCTAGGTTTAGGTGAAGGAAGGAGAAAAAAAGCATATTAAAGTAGCTCTTCTGAATTTGTTTTAAAAAAAATATCATACACTATAAATGAAGAGTTTAAAATAAAATCACCATCTATAGTATTTTCTAAAATGCTCCATTTAGAACACACTTTAGACGACATTATAATTTTATTACCATAGTATGTAGTTTCCCACAATAACGCCATTTTTTTCAAACCTCTCTAGTTTTCACTAGATGGTTTCTATATGGTTGTTCTTATTACAACAATCATATATAACACTAAAAAATATTAGGATTTTAACAACCAAAAAATTTCATCATTAATGGATAAATTTTGGTTGCTAATGTCAATAATGTCCAAAAACAATTAGTGGTCGTCGGTGGTGGTTATTACTCTCTTGCTAAAGGCTTTAACGTCTAACTATTTATTTTTATGTTTCTATTGCTAAAGCAATAGAGGTGATATATAATGTTGGTCGTTAAAGTAATAACAATGATATATAATGTTAGTCGCTAAAAGTAACATGAATGACTTATAATGTTGGTTGCTAAATGCAATAGCGACAATGTGTAATGTTGGTCGCTCAAATAATCAATAGTGACGAATAAAATACACCGTCATAAATAATATTAGTTACCCATTTTTTTATCATAATTAATTATATAAATAAAAATTATCAAATCAATAATAACCAATTTTTCCATCATTACCAAATTCTATTCATTATTAGCGACATAATTTATTAGTCAAAAATACCATAATTATATGTACAAGAATATAATGGAATTTCAATATTTTCTCAAACCTTATACTTGTATGCATATATATCCATTTCATTCTTCTCAAACCTTGCACCTATATTCATTAATATTCATTTCAATATTCTCAAACCTTATACTTGTATGTATATATATATCCGTTTTAATATATGGATATAATTTTTCTAAATGCATGTCCATAAAAATTCAACTAAATATTCATACAAATAGTTTGCATCAAATGTATGATACAAAAAAAAAAATTGATCAAATATAAATATATTATAAAATAGCAATAGGATATCATTGTATTACAAAAATATCACGATTAGCAATCACCTAAAAATTAAATCTTCTATTCACAGGATATAATATACTTGGTCGGTTTGTCAAAATGAAATGGATATGCAACAAAAATATATAAAAATAATAATTAATACAAATATCAAATAAACAATGACATATCAAACCAAAATAAAAGATAAACATCACTCCAAATAGTAAAAACAAGAGTATATCATTACTCTTCACCTTAAGATAAAAACTAATTCCAAACCAAGTTTGTAACATCCACAACAAGCACTATCAACCACCTACAACATAAACCTTACCCACCAACTCTATCACATCTAAATAACTCCTCTAATATACCTAAGGTAACAAACAACTCAAAAAAATCCAAATCGTCAAGCAAACACCACTTGACCCATAAGTGACTTAACACGTGTTATCTAAAACAATTCACATAAAAGTTAATTACATGATATTCATAGTTAATTGTCAATGATATATGGTGATCGAATAAAATTAATGAATAAGGATTAACCTTCCATTAGAACCAAAGAATTAGCTTTTCATTATTATGAGAAAAAAACTCACCTCTACACAGTGAATATTACTACCTTTGGTTAGCTTTTCAAAATCAACAGCCTTTACAAAAATATATCCACTTGGATGCTACTGGATACACATTTTAATAATTCAACCATTGGAGCTAAAAAAAGTATGAAATAAAAAAAATCAACGGCCTTTACAAAATATACATAATTACGTGTGCATTATTTCCAAAAGAAACCTTACCTCTACACAATTAATATTACCATCATTAGTTAAATTTTTATAATCAACAACCTTGACAAAAATATATCCATTTCAACTCTGCTAGATGCGCATTTTAATAATTCACCATTGGAGATAAAGAAAAAGTACGAAATAAAAATATTACTTGAAAGAGCAACTTAATCTAGAAGTGATAAATGTAAATTTATCTATAATTTAATGAATTTATGATGGTTCTATTGAAGAAAAGAAACATTAATGGAAACATATAAATGCAACCCTTATGAGCAACCAATATATGCCCCAAATCTACTTATTGAGAGGCATGCATCTTATATATGATAGCAATATGTGTCCCATGATGTTTGAACACTAGTGATACTAATATTGTGACCTTATATTATGGAATATTGTTGGAATCATTCACACTTTTAAGTAGTTTTGAAGGTTTCAACAACACATTTGGTAATTAAAGTTATTGATATTTTTTTGACCTTTAGTGTGTCAAGTTCTATATATATATATATTGTTACATGTTTGGAGGAGATGAATAAGCTTGCAATGGAAAAGGATAGCTTTTGGAATTGTGTAAGTGTTCCTAGTGGAGGGCCTTTATCAGTTTCCTATAAAGATGTGACATCTTTAGAGGTATGGTTCTATATTTAATTTCTAACTATTATTGTGTTAGTATTTAACTTAAGTCTATATTACTACTATGCACATATATTCAAAACAGATGTATGTGCCATTTATAGGTTACTCTTAAGTCTATGATACTACTATAAATCTACATTACTAGCATTATCACACAATACCATCATATCCATAATGATTCAAACATTTATCAATTTTAACTAACCTTGTGTTTAAGGGAACGTATCATCCTTTGATGTAGATGGAGAAGCAAGTGTGTCATCTATATTATCATCCACATTCTATTCATTTTGCATCAAGCATCAAAAGTAGGCATTGTTCAAAATCTTCTCTATGATAGGCTTCCGTTTGTCCATTCTTTCTTATAGTACTTAATTTTCTTGATTCTTTATCTCATGCTCATCTTTTTTTCTTTTAAGAGCAGCATAATTTTAATTAAAATATTCCAAAATTTTTTGTATTGCCTTTTAAGGGCCTCTATTATCTATAGCCTTCACTCCATCATCATATCCAAGGACATAGCCTCTTGTTTGAGTCGCCCCATACACAAGTTCATCCACCTCAACATGACTAAAGGAGGGTTTAGTACCTTAGATCACAGTTATTTGAGCCTTCAAGAAAAATAATGTTTGTTAGATAATAATATATACATATAAAATAAAATGAATGATATATGTAAAAAAATTACATCGATGTCAACAACCTCAATTGCAGTTATTTACAATACCCTATAAGTTTAAAATTTATAAAATGGGAAATTATTATTCTTAATGGAGTTTTGATTATATTTAATCTTAATTTGGGAAATACAGTTTGGATATGATTAGAAAATGGTTGAAAATTTGAGTAAAATAAGTTTTCTTGGCTTACCAATCGACAATTTCTATGAACAGATTGACTAGTCTATCCTTTTTAGTAAAAGTTTTGGGTTGACAGATCGATTGACTAGTTTGTCGATCTGAGTGCTTTTCAAGGGTTTTTTTTTAAAAAAAAATAGATGCTTTTATCAAAATGGAACTTTGTTAATCCTACTCCAAGTTATTTCCTGAGTAATCTTTAACGCTTTTATATCATTTATCTAGCTTTAATTCTATCTCTACTGGGTTCAAGGATCTGATTTTGGTAGGAAATGGAGAGGATGACCCCATCCCTTGTCATCTTCTTCCTCTCTCCTCTATACTATAGTGGGATGGAAAATTTATCTAGAATTTCTCTACATGGTTGGGAGATTTGCTACCCATGCCGATCTTCCTATTTCCCTTCTTGTGTTCGATCATTCTCTAAATAATCTCAACCTTCCTTCTCTAGAAAAGTACCATTTGAGCTCTAAGAAAGAAGTCAATCTATTCTTGATAAATTTTTCCTTTTAGCCCAAATTTGAACAATGAACTTAGGGTTCATGATCTAGTAACATTCTCTCACTCATTCCTTGACCGATTCATTGGTTATATATAACCTTACTCATCTCTCCCCTACACCTCTTTTCAACCATAAAAAATATTATGAGTTTTTCCAACACTTGTGCTCCACTCTTTTCCATTTTTAGATTTCATATAATTCATGCATCTCTTCTAATCATTTATCTAGCTCCCTCTTATTTTATTCTTAAGCAAAAAAGAGTTAGATATGAAAAAAGTTGAGGTGTTTTGCTTTTAGCTGATTTTTTCATAGATTCTCTTAGAGGTGGTGATCATGTTTTCTTTCTCTAATTCGCATTTCTTAGTTTATAAGAATTATTTGAAAGTTTATGAGTTTTAATCCCTTCTTTTCGAAGACTTTGAGAGTTGAAATCTTTTAGCCAAATGTTTTTTCTCCTTGGTGTGAACATTTTGGTAAGCTTTCAAATAAGTCATTATTGCTTTTAAAATGTGGTATGAATGAGCATGTGAGCTAATGTGTTTGGTAGATTTATGATCATTGTATGCATGAATAATATTATGAGTAATTTGATGCTACATGTCAGAAGACTTAAGATTTTAAGAAAAGTATGCTTATTAAGAAATTATGGTTGATTCCATGTGAATGCAGCATGATTACCATATGAGCATGTGTAATCCTCTATTTTCTATAATGTAATGTATAATGTGGTACGGTTGGATTTTGGACCCTAAATTGCATTTAAATTTCATGTGTTTGTGTTGTATGGAATCAAACAAATCAATTGGTTAAGCCAAATCGATCGACTAGTTCTTAGATAAGTCAACTAATTAGCCTAACTAATAAACTGGGTTGTACATGTTGACTTTGGGTCGCACTCTAGTTAAACCCATCAACTGGTGTTAGAATAATTGATTGGTCAGACCAAACTGAGTGGTTAGTTTTGAGAAAAACTATAGGGTTTGGATGAGCCAAACTGATTAATTGTTAGCCTAAATTAATAGGCCGGTTTGGCCAAAAAGTGTTGTTTATGTTTCTGTTAGACTCAATATGATTTGAGACTTGATATTATGTTGTAACATGATTAGTCAATGATGTGAATACATATCTTGATATTAATTAACTAACATATTGGATAGATTAATTAACTCATAAATCATGGAATTCTTAATAAGTGCCTTTGGAAGGTTTTAATGGGAATATTTTAATATGTATGGTATGATGCTACAAATGATTGATGTAATCCAAATTATTGGCCTAAATAGATTATCTTAATGGTTTGATTTAAACTTGGCTAAGAACTAATGGAAGTCTCACAATATGTCTTAGAGGACAGCAATGGTTAAAATGGAGTGATTATGTTGTTGTGTTGCTTCGTTGTTATATGAGTCTTATGCGACAACTTAACCATGTAGAATAACACACTAATTACTTAAAGCGAAATAAAATCGAGTATTGCATGGGTCTAGATTACCCATACCTTGATTAGCTACAATAGGTTAGCTTGCTTTCAGGCGAGATCCAAGTAGATCCTGATGTCTTACCTAATGTAGACACTGATGATATACTAGAGGGTATCAATACTACAAGGTCTATTTACCTAAGTGACTTATTGGCTTCGGTAGGGCTTTATATCTATTGATGGTTACTTGGCTTCAGTTAGACTTTATGTCCATTTATGGTTACTTGGTTCAGGTCGAACTTTATATCTTCTGATTTGGATAGGTTTCCGTGGTATATGATACCATGGAGTGATAATCATGTCATCACTCGAAAAAGGAGTAAAGGCTCAATTGATTAATCAGCTTTATAATATTCTCAATCTCCTTTTCCACCTCTTAAGGCTAAGGAAATTAAGATTCTCAACCTTTTTGTGTCTTAATTTCATATCCATAGGGGAATATAGACACATAAAAGACACATCCAAAATTGTAAGATAAACATCATGTTCTGTATAACTAACATAGCTTAAGGGATAATGTGATATACGATATGTACAAAAATAAAAGCTTTGTATGCATATTGGCATATCAGTTTTAGGCCTCACTAATAAGGGTCAACGAATCAAATGTATAATTCACGACTCTACCAAGCCGGTATGCTTTCAACTTGAAGCATTAATAACATTATACTCTAAATTGTATGGCTACTAATTTTTGTGCCAATATAGCAATACATTAACACATCAATATATACCATAATATATTTAAATGTCCACATGCATCCACTTGAACTATTTCACGAACATAGGAGAATATTTTTTATTTTTATCTAGAGCATAATTGTATTAATAATACGGTATGATATTGAGAAACTAAAATAGATAATGGAGAGAGGGGTGAATCTTTTTATTTTTAATTGATATGTATTAGTTATATACATCTTCTCTCTCTATGTATACATACATACATACATACATATAAGAGCTATGACTCCATAATGACAATGGATGTTACAATATAAAGTCAATAGGTACACATAAGTAAGGGATAGGTCGAACCGAGTTTAACACGCGCAGACTTTAGCTCGACTTTTTAAACTAAATAAATAGACTGAATCGAGATTTTAACAAGGTAAGCCAAGGTCAAAAGCTTAAAGTATAAATGAGTCAAGTCGAATTTTTTTAGGCTTAGGTTCAACTCGTTTAATTATACGAAGAGCCAAACTATTTGCAAGCTGATTCGGATTATTTACGGCCCTACTAGTCGGACATAATGAGATTAATGGATATACTATTACTAATAGGGAGAATATGAAACATCCCTATCTTTAATAGGGTATTTATAACAATTGGCTGATAGAAAAAGATTGACTCTTTTTCTACTTCGACACGTGCTTATACCACACTTCAATTTTCCTCAAGTCTACTTAATGCTATCGTCTGGTATATTTCGCGATGTAGGTCTCGAGCGGAGCTCACATTAATAAAGCTGCGCATTTTACGCTGGTGACTTTGTCGATATAAATGCATCATTTCCTTCAAATGGGTCGATAATGCTTATCTTTCTAGCTACATCGTTTTCATATTTCTTGAAATTGCAAAATCATATATAGTTAAGAAAGTTAAAAGTACACATAGAATAAAAGGCTTGTTATACAAGAAAAGGAAAGAAATTCACTGACAAGGGAAAACGAATTTATTACACATATTCTCTCCCTACATTAGCCTCATGTCAAGCACGGGTAAAAGATATGTTTATCGTGTAGATGCTGGTTGGGGTATGTGTAGAAGTGACAATCGGGTCAGGTGGGTCAGATTCGGGTCGGGAGGTTATTTCAAATTCGGATTATTTCGTGTCATTGCATTATTTGGATCGGATAAGTTTTAAGTCAGGTCGTTATAGTTCCAAGTCATTTTAGGTCAATTTATTGACTCAAGTCGAGTTTAGGTTAAGCAAGCTTGGGTTCGGGTCATTTTGGGTTAACTTAACTGGTAGAATCGAATTGGCTTCTGATTATTTTATGGTTAACTTGACTAGGTGGGTTCAGCCCGTTTGGGTCATTTCGTGTAATTTGACAGGTTTGTCTCGTTAGGTCTGAGTTGTTTCAAGTTAACTTGATGGGTCGTGTCATTTCGTGTAATTTGAAGGGTTGGGTTAGAGTAGTTACGGGTTAACTTGATGGATCGGGTCATGTCGAGATTTGATGGGTTGAGTCAAATTTGGAACTAGGTAATTATCGTTTATTACATTATAAATATTAGAGACAATCATAAGATTACTAGTACAAATAAATAAAATAAGAATGTTAGATTCGTTTTATTTTCACAAGTAAATAATAAAGATATTTATATATTTTAACAATAAAAAATATTGCATGATTCAATCTAACAAAGATATTTAACATTTATTATTATCTATTTGATTACTTAAAAAATATAATTTTATAAATAAAGGTGATCATTATATGACTATACGATGTATAACTATCATTTATTATATTGTAAATATAGATAATCATAAGATTACTAGTACACATAAATGAAATAAGAATATTAGATGCGCTTTATTTTTACAAGTAAATAATAAAGATATTTATATATTTTAATAATAAAAAGCATTGCATGATTCAATCTAACAAAGATATTTATCATTTGTTATCATCTATTTGATTACTTAAAATATTTGAGTATTGAAAAAAATATAGTTTATAAAATAAAGGTGATCATAATATGACTATACAATATATAATTATCATTTATTAAATTGTAAATATTAGAGACAATCATAAGATTACTAGTACACACGTATATATATACAACTAAGTGTTTTTTTTTATAACAAAAGCATTTTTCTTTTGAAAATAAGATAGTTTTTTAGAATTAAAAAATAAGGTCATCAAAAGTTATTTAGTAAAATTTTTGGAAAAAAAAGAAGAAGGTGTAGATCATCCTAAACGTAAATATTTAGTATAAGATAACTTCACCAAAGATAGGTGAGTACGTGTATCACAATAATATTGTCTATCATGGCTTGGTGTGGGTTGTATCACAACTATAGGTGACAATCATATTAGGCAAGTCGATTTCAGAGTGGATTATATGGGTCGAATCTTTCTCAGATCATATTATTTGCGGGTTGATTGTAGGTTGGATTAGATTATTTTGGATTAGGGTCATTTTAAATTGCCTTATTGTTTGGGGTCGGGTTCGGATAAAGGTCATTGTATATCCAGATTGTATCGGGTTGGGTTTAGGTTAAGATAGTTCAATTTCAAGTTGTCTCAGGTTCTGATTATTTCGGATTAGTTAGTCAGATCAGGTGTATGAATGTAAATAGGGCATATTTTACCCGAAATTCAATGAATTTTATCTGTCGGATACTTAAACGGATATATATAAATTGATATGGATGATGGAAAAAAATGCCCATCAGGTTCGGGTATGGATACGGGTATGGGATATCCATATCCATACCCATTTACCAGATATATAATAACCCTTTTATCCTTAATTTTAAAATAAATGTAGTATAAATTAATGTTAAAATTATCATTTACTTTAACTCTAAATGGATTTATTCATCGAGTAATGGATTTAACCGCTAGATAATATCCGTTAACAAGTAAAAGAATTATCTTTTAGGTAACAAATATCCAACGGATATAAATATGGATGTGTTAGTCGATACCCGTTTGGGGTACGGATATCAATTTGGGCACGTATTTTCTTATCGAGTACAGACACGAGTAAACAGAACCCGCTCCGTTTACATCCCTATCAAGTCAAGTTTGGACCGAACAAGCTCATATTTAGATGATTTCCTATTTGAGTTATATAATTTGACTGGTCATGTTTGAATTAACTTGAAGAATCTTGTCTTTTTAGGTTTTGATGGGTCGAGTTAGGTTCGGACCAAACTAATCATGGATTTAGATTTAGGTCAAATCAAACATTGACCACCAAAATTAATTTAATTTATTAACCTCATAGGTAAGAATTAATTTTAACTTCATGTAAGTATGTGATTAATAATGTATTATTAATTACTATTTATTTATTATTATGACTTTTTTAATGTTGTATTTTTACATGAAAAATTGATAAAATTATAATATCATTGGTGAATAAATAAGCTCATAATAAAATAAAAAATAAGTAAAATTTAAATAATAATATATTTTTAAAAGCTTTAAATAAATAATAAGACGTGTTTATTTTTTTTTATGATTATTATAACCGTTTAATATCAATTTTGGTTTTGTCGAGTCAGGTCAAATTGATAGCGGGCCGGATTGATGGTAGGTTACATATTAGGGTCAGATTGGGTTGGGGTCTGGTTAGATCACTTATATTCGAATCATCACCGGGTCAGGTTAGTTTCATATTGGGTTTTAGTTGGGTCAAATTGGTAAATTTATCAAATTCTGTGGAATCGTATTTTATACGGATCGGATCGGGTCGGACAGATCGGATCAACTTTTATCAGCTCTAATCGTAACTATAATATATGACTAGTATCTTCACTCGTGTCACAAGCACATATATAGTTTGGTATTCTTTTCTAAAATTTCACTCCACCTCACCTCCTATCCGAATTATATTTCTAAAATCTACGAATTATATTCTTTCTTAGCTTAATAGTCATGAGAGTTCTATTCACATACAAAATTGTTTAAGGGTTTCTGAGAGAGTTTACCTACAATCTTTTTACACTATCGTGTTCCTAAATATTTATTTATTTATTTTATACTCTTCAACCTTAATAGCGAATTTTCCTCCTCGTCATCATCATATGTAAATGTAGTTTACATTGGATGAACCACAAAAAATGTACATCCTTAATACTGTTTTGGATACTTGATTTTCTTAATTTATTTATTTGCTTCTAGATTGCTTAAGAAACCGATCCACGCAAGCTGCTTCAAGTGGCATCATGACTTCCGGTTCAAGATGTCTCAAGGAGCTAAATTTGACATTGAGAATTGCAATGAAAAGATAACAGTATTTAGAGAATCCAGACGAAAGGTGTCGGGCCATCAAAATGTACTGAAGAAGGTATTAGTTTTAGTTACGGATTAAGTGTTAGATTGAGAAACAACGTGAAGTGGTTTTTTTTTTTTTTTTTTAAATTATGTTATTGCAACAGATGCAGTTGCCACTCTTCTGAACTTTCCACGGTCATTTTAAGTTCAAGAGGCTTAGGTTAATTTTCAAATTATCATTTTAGGCCACATATTTAGATATTTTTAAACGGTGAGTAAAATTATTATCTTATTTTGGATAAATTTCCAAGCCTAAATATCATTTATCGGTAAATTTGCCAGGTTAGAAAAAAGTCAGAAGTTTGGATATGCCCATCAAATTGTCATCTTAAGTACAGGGGACCAGGAACTTTTTTTTTTAATAATTAATCAAAAGCTCCATAAAGGAGACAAAAATAAAAACACAATAAGAGAGGAACACTTCTAACAATCCAGCACAGACATCCTACGGAAAAAATATAAAATGTAAGAATATAAAACAATATGACTAATTAACTATCCAAAAATTGAAGAACACCCACAATTTGAGAAAATTTATCTCAATGGCATATGCACCATAATGACGTCAATCCAAAATAAGTCAATAATACCCTATTAGTGCTTGGACATTTTGGACAATATCATCGACAATGTAGGCGAGATGAGGATTATTATCCTTCACCCATAAACCAATTCAAAACTAAACACTCATCAACATTCACTTACTATATACTTCTACACGTTTGGAGATAATTCTATTTCTAGAGGATCAAAGACAGAGATACAAGTACCTATATATTGCATCTGAAATGCCTCTGCTGATGAATATTGCAACTAAAGATATACACACATGTTTAGGTTCACATAACAAAAAATAAATAAAAATTATTATATTACAAAAGATGCAATTAATTTTATTCTTAACATTTCAGCTAATTAAGAGTCTTTTCAAAAATTGAGAGTTTCTACCTTTCAGTTTTCTTAATTTCATGTCGTTTCTTCTTTATTGGTTTAACTATTTACCACACTATAAATACTTTACTTATATATTTATTAATATGTACATGCCTTCTTTACGTTAGATTTAAACCATAACACCATTTAAAATTTTATAATTATTATGTTAATAATTATAAAATTATACTCTTTTTTTAATATTTTAAAATTTTACTCTTTTATTAGTTTCCTTTATCATGTGAATCCCAATTTCTTAAATACTAAAACCATTTAGTTTTCAGAAATGAAAAAAAAATAAAAAATTAACATACATAAATAATACATACTATTATTGTTATATACATAAAATGTGATATTTTTTTTATATTTCTAGATTAATTTTTAAAAATAAAACAAATCAATAACAATGTTATACACCATCTGTTTTTGAATAGGTCATATTACCTTTTAAAATATGTTTTGAAATGTAAGTCATATCACGAAAGGTTATAAAAAAATATTTAAAGGCTTTATTTTCTATTATATCTTTCTATTCTCTCTTTCTTTTATTATTGGTCAAATTTAAGTCCAAATTATATTTATTTTTGGGTCTATTAGATATTTGAGGTATATTATTTCCTTAATTTTATCATCTTTAAATTGCATGTTCAAGGCAAAAGTGGTCTATATTTTAAAACTGAGCAGGTGATAATTACGTACATCAGTAAAGTAAGAAAATTATCCTTTTCTATTTTATATACAACATTCGGTGTAAAAAAAAAATAGTTTGACAACTTAATATTTTATGGCTATTTTATTAGTAATTAATAAACCCATTTTTTTATCTTTTATCTTTATATTAGAATTTGTTTTCTGAAATTACAAGATGATTAGAGTACTAAACAAACAATTATTTAAAATAATAGATATAAAAAATCAATTATAACCAAAATTGTTAAAATATATATTAACTATTACCTTTATCATCTGCCTACAAAATTTAACATCTATGTCATTAGTATTAGAATATTAATGCATATTTATTAGCGAAGATCCCTATGCCAATCTGTTAGTTTAACGATTTCTTCTGATGCAAGCTATAGGTATTACATAGTATTATTGACTGGAAATTACATTGTCCTTAATTTTATTTAATTTTTGTCATGAGGCGGGAAAAGGGTGGAGGGGGGGGGGGAACATCTGTGAGTCGTTCGGAGTCAATCTTGGGCCATTCGCAGTGGGTTGGGGGATAATAGGCACTACCCACTGGGATATGGGTCCTTTCCCATCTTTATTGATCAAAGATTGAAGGCCGAACTATAATGTTTCAATTGTTTGTCTTAGACTCTTAGGTAAGACTTTTAATTACTTTTCCAAAATAGTATGATTAGAAAATTAATTCATATTGATTAGTGTTATCAAATAATTTGTTTCATTATATTTACTTGTCACTCACTTGTGCATTGCACATAAATTTTTATATAGATATGAGCATAGTATTTTAAATATTTAATTAATAAGAAAAAATAAAACTTGATTAAACAAAAGTTGTCATAAAATTATTATTATTATTATTATTATTATTAATATAAATAATATCTATATCTATATATATATATAAGGAAATTTTGAAAGTACACATTAGTACAAATTAACACTCCTTTTCTTTCACAATATATGTCGCTTTAACTTTTAAATTTTATTTCAAAATACAAGTTACATTATAAAATTTGTACAAATTAAATGATGAATTTTTTTTACTATATATGCCCTGTTATTCTTTCTTTTTATTAATGGAAAAATACATCAAACAACGTTGATTTTTTATTTTTTTAAAATATACGATATAAATATGAATTTATGAAAATTCATTATATTAACCTGAGTCCATGAGCTGACACATAGAATAACCCTTCATCTATTTCACACATTAAAATTTTGTCAACTTTCAAATAAAAGTACTAGTGGAATGACAAATATACATACATGTCTTTATGACAAATATACTCCTTTTCTCATTTTTTTATATTATTTTCCCTTCTTCTTATTCGTCCCTAATAACACACAAATCTCTATGCAATGAGCTACTCCTTGCCACCATAAGTGTTAGTAAGGAATCAATTAGCCACACCATCCACCACTAGCAAACTCTAACATAGTGAATGACAACAATGGATCCTTGACTAAGGCAACTTCTAATGGTGTTAATTCGCCCAACACTACACACGACTAGCAATGAAACGCCTAATCATCATTGTTTTATGTAACACCCCCAATTTTTTCAACTAAATTTTATTTTTATTTTAACATAATAAAACAATGCAAAAGCAATAAAATCAAAATCAGTGCATCTTAGTGCCACATCAAAACATAAGAGATGTGTGATCATGCACCTAACTTATATTTGATGTAAGACTAAAACACTTACAAAATCCCACATAAAGATCATAGATGACACGAGAAAGAGATATATGTACAATATATGACATAATAATGTTTATAATACCCCAAAATACATAATACAAAACTAAAAGTTTAAGTAACCAAAAAGAACAAAACATCCCAATATAGTGGGAAAAACTATCTATACCAGTTAGTTTAACTCTCTGTAATGATAAATCATTCCCTAAGCACTGGTTATGAAGAGTCACACATGATGTTGATCAAACTTACAAATCAACACCAAATACCTATTGAATTGGCAAGTACCATGAAACAGTAGGATCAGTACAATGATTATTATGAAGTAAAACAAGTTAATCCTATAACATAGAAAATCCTCATGCTACACATAGAGGTAATATTGAATACATCATAATAAACAAGTTTAAACACATAATCATAGAATAATAACAATTAATGACATATGATAATCTCATGCATCTCAATATGAATAAAACCATGTTATTTTTATTCCAATATGTGATCATATAATCCATATAATTAAGATATTTATATACCCACACCTAATCATCTGCCATGAACAAAAGTCATAACATCAACACAAGGAAATATAGGTCTATCAAACATGGGCATACCCCTAACCTTGTAGAGCACGTATCACAATATAGGCTTTTGTAGGTGATAGTATCTAACACACACATAAGCATACCCTATAACTTGTAGGGCACCAATCCTGATGAGATACCACATTGGATGTTTATAGGAGATGGCACCAAATGAACATAAGGGCAATGCAAACATCTAAAATTGGGTGTTTAGGTAATTATACCAAACATAAATAAATAGACCCACTAATCATAGCATAACCTCTACAATTT
The DNA here is from genome assembly GCA_039764185.1 of Tamarix austromongolica. Taxonomy (NCBI): domain Eukaryota; kingdom Viridiplantae; phylum Streptophyta; class Magnoliopsida; order Caryophyllales; family Tamaricaceae; genus Tamarix; species Tamarix austromongolica. The sequence continues at coordinate 7,201,417 of CM077810.1, forward strand.
GCAACACCATAGAGCATTAACACCGCGATGAGATACCACAATATTATTCCCAATCTTTCCCTCAAGCCACAACTTGGTAGCACAGGGAAGGTATTGAGTAAAAAAGGGATGAAACCCCACCGGCTAGTGCACATCCTTAACAAGTTGCAACCTTATTGAACACTATTGCCATGATAGTCTGCCACAGTATGATCCATAATCCCAAACGAGAAGGTACTGAATAAAAAATAAAAACCACAAGGGGTTACTTGCCCAATAACATACATCTAACTACTCGGAGAGTTAGAGAAAAAATTCAAGTAAAATATTAATTACCATTATTAGTGTTTTTCACAGAAAAATGGAAGAACCCTAGAAGGGGTGAATATGATTTTTTGGAATTAAAATGAGAAATTAAAATTTTAACACACAATGTGTAGTGGTTTGAGAATAAAATTTCTCTTCATCCACTCCAAAAATGTTTTCCTTTTGAATTTTGAATCTTTTTTGTGTTTTATTGATAATCACTACTCTCTTATTTTATGAGCCTACTATCACATTGAACTTCTATAAGCTGATTTAAAATTCTACCTTGTTATCATCTCTAGGTTTATGGATTTACTATTCCAATTATCTCTCTCAGTAATGCTAGACAATACACAACCTCAATATAATGAGCTTTAAGGAGAGATATAGTTGATTGTAATATATCTTATAAATGATACAGATATGAAAATGAAGGAATAATTTGTGAGTGTAATGCACCTAGAAAGAATTAGATATTACAATCAGAGAGCAATTTCTATCTAAGTAGAGTGAACATAAATAATTTTGAAAATATCTCAACTTGGGATGAATATGAAAGTGATTAGTTGAGAATTAATTGTTAGGAGTAAAGAATTGAGTTGTGCAATTAATGATAGCTCAAAAGTTGTTTGTATGCAGCTTCATAAATGATATTTACACTTATGCCCAACAATACAAATGTTGGTGTATAAAGCATACTCGTTGTGTGAGAAATGGGTAGAATCTTTATTATCTAGGGGTAACTAGTTAACCGATTCATCGAACCGTTGGTCACTTTCCTTGACCAATCAATTGGTTGTTCAAACCATTTGATGGATTATGTTTAGGCCTAAAGTGAATATGTTACAGCTGCATAAACCAGTCAATCAATTTTGTGCAGTACATTTTTGGTCCTATGATCAATTATGAATAGTAGAATGGTTTAGTAAACCAATCATTGTGTCATACTGACCAGCCAATTGGTTTAGTCATTAGGGACAAACCATTTTGCACTCTGTCTCAACTCTTACCTTAGTTGATCAAACTACTCAATTAGTTTGTTAGCCATTGGATCATTTTGATGAAACCACATGAAGTGTTCAATTAGAGATGAAATGGGTTTCAACTAAAGTAAAACCCATAGCATAGTTAGTCAAACAAGTCAATCGATTTGTGAATAAGTTGATCAGTTTAATAAACTAGTTGAAGTGTTCAAATAGAGACAAAATGGATTTTTACAAGAATAAAACCCATAACTAGGTTAGTTAAACCAGACTCATTTAATGAACCATTTGATGTATTCAAACAAATACAAAATGGGTTTATGTAGGAGTAAAACCCATAACATAGTTAGTCAAACCATTTGATTGGTTTGTGAACTAGTCGATAAGTATGATGAACTAGTCAAAGTGTTCAAATAGAGATAACATAGTTTTCTACAGGAGCAAAACCTATAGTCGCATTAGTTAAACTAGTCAATTGGTTTTACAACACAATCAGTAGGTTTTTGAACTTGCTTATCTGTTTGAGTTTTTTCACATTTAAAGTCCTATATTTGAACCAAACTAGTCAATTAGTTTTGAGACCAACTAACTGGTTCTAAATGAACTTAACATATTTAAAACACTTTTAAAAGGATTTAGGATTTAAAATCAAGAAGGAATTTATATCAATCAAAATTTAAGGAGTATTTTAACATGTTTTAAGAGATTAAAACCAAAATTATTTTGCTTAAACTACCGAATAAGATAACCAATAACTTAGAGTATACACCTAGAGGTCTTGAGTCTTGGTATTTTTCATATAATCTTTTCTTATGCTTTGAAATTTAGTTACCCTTTTAAATGTTGAACTTGAAAAAAAAAATTGAATGAGTATGTCTTAACGTCATTGTGATCATCATAGCTTATGCACACTTAAACAACCATGCTAACTTATTATAAGTCCATTTTTCATCATCAAAACAATATTTAAGGCATTGATAGAACTAGGAGGTCAACAAATATAACCAAACCCAATTTTAACCAAATTGGGCATTTTAAGTGTTGACATCAAACATAAAACAATGCTACAAGATTCATACATAAACCACTTTTATCTTTCATTAAGTTCAATTATTCAAGGTTAAGGCTATAAATTAAAGTTAAAGATAGGTTAAATGTGAAATTCCCCCCTCCAAATATCACATAAGCCTTAGGGGGATCGGTTAATTAGTTTAAGGGTAACCAGTCAAATAGTGGAAAAATTAACTAGTTAGGCCTTAACCTGTTGACTTATACCCAGTCTTGAGTAAAACAAAATATCAACTTAATAAGTTAACACACAAAATAAATATGCAATTTAGCTTACGTGAATTTTAACTTAAACTAACAAAAATTAGCATGCTTCCATAATATTAAAATGCATATAAAATCATGCTTAACAAACCAAATATATGGAGCATGTTCATAAATTGAATCAAACAACAAATCATGTTAAACTTACAAAATCATGCCAAGGTTAAAATGGTTAAATCATTTCCATCATCCCAATATACATACAAAGCCATGCTCATACTTCCAATATCATGAATAATTGCTAACATACTCATAATAAACATTAAAATCATGCTTGTAAGATTATATCAAATAGCAACATACATACATACTTGAAGATTCATTAAAAAGGCCATGAAAGCTCACATATTACTCACTTCTTCAATCATGTTATAAATTAATATCATGATAAGATCATAGGTCTATATCAACATATTGATCATGCTAAATCACCCAAACTTCCTTTATCATGCGATGAAGAAAAACCTCCAACTTACACATATTATCCATTCTCATCGCTAAAAATCAGATTAATACCATGACTTATGCTTTTAGGTGAAAACATAATCAAAATCATGATAATAACTATGATAAACATATAACTACAAATCATATTAGAAGATAAAATTAACTTCCCTCAAAACAAAACTACTACCAAGAAGAAATACTTCTAACTTTATGGCCAACTAAAAGATCCTTGATCACGAGGAGGGGAAGGAAGATCATTAGCTAAAGTAAAAATTTATAACGTTTTAGGACATTCTGTTAGAAAGCCAATCTAGGCCGATTTATCAGATTATGATATTATTGACCTATTTGACTGTATATGCAGAAATCTTTCTCATTATTAAAGAGAATATTTTTATAAAAAAAATTATATAGAAGAAGATGATGAAGCAGCAGTAGAAGAAAAAGAAGCAAATGAAGAAGAATATGAAGAAGAAGATGAAGAAGAAGACAACGAATAAGAAGATGGAAGAGAAGACAAGGAAGGTGAAGAAGAAGAAGATGATGATGAGGAAGATGAGGAAGAGGATGAATAGGGGAATAGGGGGAGCGGGAAGGGGTTCAGCTGGCGTGTGAGGTACGTGGTGGTGCAGGGGAGGCGGTAGACTGTAGGGCAGGGGTAAGACCATGAGAATGGCATGGCAGGGGCACGCAGGGAAGGGGACCACAGGGTTGCAGGGCTAAAAGAAAGAAAGAAAAGGAATGTAAGGTTTAGTGATGCAAGGTTTCCGGTAGGGCAGCGAGGGGGTGTGTGTAGGGGTGCAGGAGAAGGAGGGGTTGTGCGAAGGGGGTCTGGGTTGTGTTTGGAAAGAGGTGCAGATGGGGAAGAAAGGAAAGGAATGAGGTTGGGCTACGTAGGAGAGAAGAAGGAAGAAGGGGAAGTGAGCCACGCTAAAGAGGAGAGGAGAGGAGTAGAGGAGAAGTTGGGCTGACCTAGGGGAAAGAAAAGAAGGGAGGAAAAGGAGGCATGGGCTGGCCTAAGGGAAAAGAGAAGAAAAGGAAGGGGGGAGTGGTTTGAGTTGGCCAAAGGAAGAAGGAAGAAGGAAATAAAAGAAAGAAAAGGGAAAAGAAAGAAAAGAAGGAAAAAGAAAAAGGGAAAGAAGATAAAGAAAGGGAAATATATTTAGAGTTAGGAATCGAAATTAGATTAAAATTGGGCTATTAGGAAAAAAATATTAAATTAATTTATCCAAAAATTAGAGTATTAATTTAACCAATTATTTTTGGTAAAATTATGAGTTTAGGGTTTATTTAATTGAAAAGGGTAAGATAAAATATTAAAATAATTCTATTAATTTATTAAATAATTTTATCTATTTTTGTAAGTTAAAGGTTCATAAAAATAATTAAATCAATAATTTAAGCTTTAAATTTTTTTTTTCAGATAAAAGGTTAAATATTCAAATTTTAGGTTTTACAATTTTGGAGTGTTACATGTCATACATTTAAGTGCTAACTTTTGTTGGAATCAATTTTTCTTTGAATTCTTATATCCTTTATTAAATTAGTTAGATTGTTGTGTGAAGAGTGTATTATATGTAAACCTTCAATTATATTATTATTATTTTTCTTTTTGTACCTTTATTTTTATATCTCACTTATTTTGAGTCTGAGCACTTGATATAAGAAAGGTAAGGAAACCCAAATTATATTAAGTATGACAATATTATTTTTTATTTTTTTTGATATATGATTCTACAAAATAAAAATTTTAAGTACTAAATATATTTCTTTTGTTTGTTGGGTGCAAAAGGATTTGAATTTGGTGGATTACAAAATGATTGTAGCCGATGCCAATTGAGTTATACGCTCTTGGTCAATTGATATCAATTTTTGATATGATCAATTTTACTCGGATTGGCTTTCCTAAGGGCCCAGAGCATTAATGGCGGGACCAATTCATTACTAATATTAAGCTAAAAAAAGAGCCCATTACCAACACTTAGCTGAGCCTTAGTTGAATAATGATATTGTTAGTTACAAACCTTTTTTATGGGTCCACAACCCTCAAAAGGATTATTTTTTATGTATTATCCTTTTTCTTTACATATCTATCTTCTTTTATCGCTTTTCCTACTTCAATATTTAGTCCTAAATCTTCAACATTTCAACTTTCAATACATAATATATAAGATTAAATTCAATAATTAATCCACAATTAATAATAAAAAACTACAAACTAATAATCATTGATATTAATAATAATATTATATGTAACACCCCCAAATTTCACTCCAAAAAAATTTCATTTAAAACAATAATGCGGAAGCTAAAACACGATTTGAAAAATATTACCGCCATACCTAATACAAGATAAATGTCTGTCATCTATCTTATGCTAGATGTAAGGCTAAAACCTATTCAACAAAATTCAACTAACATCTATGCCTTGAGGACAACCTCCCACAAGGAAATATCCACAGGTAGATGGCAAGTGAACAATTTCACTAAATAAAATCATCGCTGAATAAATCAGTAGAAACTTGTGAAATAGTCTGGATTTTTAAAATCTTATCAAAGTAATAAGAATTAAAATTCAATTACAACACCCTTGAACATTTAATACAACACTTGAAACTTCCAAAAATGAATACAGATAATTTAGGACAAATTTTGAGGTATCAAACTCTGGATTGCCTACTCTCTCAAGCCAAGCCTTTAACCTAAAAACAATATCTAATCTCAAACCTACACAAGAGGTTTACTCCCTACCATCAGTGGATCATCACAGGACCCATTCAACCAAGGTAGTATCAGTATGGGTCCAGTACTGAGTAAATCACAACTACCTAACTCATAGAAGGAAATAGAACACCCATAAGATATGACAATCTTTAGCTTACAATACTTATGCTTAATTATACTTGTGATACATATTCCATTCCACTCATACAATAACTCATGCTCAATGACACATACAATGCATACACCATTCTACTCATATAATAACTCATGCTCGATTTATACGTGCAATACATATACTATTTTACTCATAGAATAACTCATACTCAATTATACATATGATACATAAAATAGAACATGGGATCACATACTCTTGCTCATAATATATGACTAGGCATGACAATACATAAGGTACAAGCGTACAATAAAATCATGATCACATACTAAGTAACACACACTACCCTAGAAGGTATCATTCTCCATATAAGGCCCACATGCGATTTTAAACAATAGATCATGTGATAAATGAATACGGACATGCGTCATATGGCAACACTATTGTAAGAGAGACAACCAAGAGATATGCATATGAAACATAAATATAAAGCCCATGAGTGAGCGAGAAATAATTCATTACTATATTCCTTTATTGTGATTACTACCATTTATTTGTATTATTTTGAGGACGGAGATTCAAAGAGATTGTAACAACTAATCTAGTACTCGAAAGGTACTAGCCCTAGCTGGCCTACCTAGAAATGTAACCAGACCACCAATAAATAGGACACCTAATCACTTAAGTATGCATACCCCCTATAAGGCCAAAATATATTGAGACACCTATAGAGTAGAAGATGGCCTCTCCGGACTTCGTAAGGCACCCGGGATCACAAAATAGTAAAACACCATAATGGTACCAAGTGAATACCAAACCTAACTCGGATAGCTATTCAGAGTGATACAAGTCCCAACTCAAGATCTCTCACTTTAAGTGATTAATATTTTATTCAAGGATTTAGCCAATCATAAATCAAGCCCACATAACATCACTTAGCTCACATCCATCAACATAATGAATTTCTATTATTATATCAATTTCAAGTGGCATTAAAGCCAAGTGGCATTAAAGCCGATACATTTCAAGCGGCATTAAAGTCGATCCAATCCAAGTGGCATTAAATCCGAAACAACCTAAGTGGCATTAAAGTCGATCGATTCTAAGGGCATTAAAGCCAAACCAATTCAAGTGGCATTAAAGCCGAACCAATTCAAGTGGAATTAAAGCCGATCAATTTTTAGGGGCATTAAAGCCAAACCAATTAATGTGGCATTAAAGTTGAATAATTTCAGGGGTAAAAAATACAGCAAAAGGTATCATGTAATTTCAATCCATACTCAACCTTCACGTACTCACGCACATATAATATTCAAGCGTCATAATAGCACACATTTTTATTGAGGTTATAAATTCATACATTCATATAATTATCACACAGAACACAGCATATGCTTGACATGATTAAATAATCAATAAGCATACTCATCACCTTCTACTCCAAGGAGATATACATCAAGATTTTGTCATAAGTAAAGGTAAGTAATGACTTACCTAAGTCCGAAGCTAGCTAAGCAAATTGATAAAGAGAAAGAGCTATCAAGAGCTCAAAAATCTACGGGAAAGTTTTCCTAGATCATCGATGGAAATCAGAACTAGGTTAGAAACTATCTTATCAATCAATAATTCAGATATTATAATAAAATAAACACAAACAACATAGACGATCTTTCTTAGAAAACGTGTCCAAAACTTAGGACTTGCGAGCGTCGCTCTATTAAGATTTAAGATTAGATATCAATCAAATCGAGTTTAACACACATCACTTGGGGCATTTCAAATTAATTTGAAAAGCCGGGGAAAGAATAATAGATTATAAGTTAATTTTATCAAAAATGATTTACTCATTAGGTTTTACAACTAAAGAGGCAAACTAACCATTTTTAGAATACCAATTCAACCCGATAACGTAAGAATACAATTCAAATGATTTTAAATCAAAGCTTGAAATCAATTAGGAAAAAGAAGCACATCATAATTAATTTCATAAAACCATCTCCGAAAATTAGAGTTTTTAATGCTCGGACTACGATTCGACTAATTAACTTTTATTACATCAAATTGATAGTTTTAAAACACAATTAAAATAATTTTAAATAAATTTATGTGTCATGCCACGTGTCAGCTTAATGTTTGTAATTAAGCTGTTGTTGGAATAGTTACGATTAGTTGATTGGTTGTAAGGTTGTTAGCAACTACGAATCTGTTTTAGTATAAATACTTCATCATAAGAAGGGGCTGGAGAAAACAGGAGAATTAACAACTCTCTTTATAGAATGCTCTCTTCCATTTCTATCACAAGAAATTGCTTATAGTGAATGATATCTTGACAGTCATTCTCCTCATTGACAGCCATGATTCATTTTTTCTTATATTATTCCCAATCATCTGGTATCAAAGCCATCTTTCCTGGCAACACCAATAGTGGACGGAACTTGTTTTGCATAATTGAAAACAATGATGAAGGAGTAAGAAGCTCGATTCCAACAATCAATAGAAGAAATAGAAGCAAGGATGATGGATTCGTAGTCACAAATCGAAAAGCATAAAGAAATGCTAGTAGCCCAATCAATTACCCTTCAGTGAATTGAACAATTTATGCCCTCACTGATGCATACTACCAATGTACCTTCTTCTTCTTCTTCTTCACCTACCACTCTTCTCTTACCAGATCTAGCACCCATGAATCGTGAAAAATTGCCTTTGTTAGGATTTGCCAAAGTCACAGACAATCACCAAAAATCTCCTACAGCAATGGTGGATTCAGATTATAGTAGAAAACATCACAATTACTAGAGCCGCACTCGTTGTGCTAAGCTTGAATTTCCAAGGTTTCATGGGGAAAATTTGAAGAGCTAGATTTATCATTGTGAACAGTTCTTCGAAGTTGATGGTACTCCATCCCCATTGAAAGTGAAATTGGCTGCAATGCACTTGGAAGACAGAGCATTGCAATGGCATCAAACGTACATGAAAAATAGAATTACAAGAGATGAACCTAGTTGGGAGGAGTACGTATGAGCAATCTCAGAAAGGTTTGGTGACCAACTATATGATGACCCTATGGTAGACCTGATGCAATTACGCCAGAATGGAAGTCTTGAAGATTACCTGGATTCCTTTGAGTTGCTGCTAAATAGGGTAAACCTTCCATATGATTATACTCTTAGTTGTTTCTTGACTGGATTGGAAAAGGACATTAGCATACAAGTCAGAATGCACAATACTCGGTCAATCCCACAAGCCCAACATTTAGCTAAATTACAGTATGCATTGAAACTCAAGTTTCTTCACCACATTTTACAAATCAATCGCACTAAATAATGCTAAAAATATACCAATAGCCTTACCACAACTGAAACCTACACCTAGTGAAGCCAAGAATAAGGAACAAAGGAGGATTTCTAATACTAAATTAGAGGAAAGATGTGCCAAGGGATTATGCTACTGGTGCAATGAAAAATATATAGTGGGACACAAGTGTGCTAAAAAACAATTATATCTCATTGAGATAGACATTGATTTTGAAGAAATATCACTAGAGGCTAGTGATGAACTGGAAGAAGTATTATAGGACACACCACATATCTCGGTATGTTCTTTGAGTGGAGTACCAGCTTTTCAGACCATGAGATTAACCAGATATATCAAGAAGAGGCTAATTTCCATATTAATAGACTCTGGTAGTACCCATAATTTTTTAGATCTGACTGTGGCATAATATGTGGGTTGCCTTTTAACTCCAACAGACCCCTTGAGAGTTGTTGTAGCAGATGGCAGTAGACTTGTGAGTTCCTATATGTGTAAGGGACTGAAATAGACACTACACAATGCCACTTTTACATCAGATGTCATGGTCTTACCTTTAGGAGGATGTGAAATGATATTAGGAGTGTAGTGGTTATCCACATTAGGTCACATTACATGGGATTTCTAGCAATTAAAAATGGAATTCAATACAAGAGGAGTTAAGCATGTTCTTAGGGGAGCTATGACCAACCATATCAAACAGGTCAGTGGGAAGCAAGCATCTAAGCTTTTAGCAAAAAGGGCTAGTCTACACCTTATTCAGCTCTTTACATTACAAGCAAGGGAAGGTGACATTTCAATCCAGCATTCTGATAAAATCTAGCTGGTCATAACCAATGACCTTAAACCCTTGTTATCTGAATTTGAAGATATATTTGCCGTGCCCACAACCCTTCCACCCCATCGATCTTATGATCATAATATCCCATTAAGGATGGTACTTCTCTTATAAATCTTAGACCTTATAGACATTCTACCCAACAGAAAGATGAGATCGAAAGACAAACCTAGGAAATGCTTATTAATGGAATTATCAAACCTAGCAAGAGCCCTTACTCTTCACCCATTGTCCTTGTCAGCAAAAAAGACAATGCATGGACAATGTGTATTGATTACAGAGAATTAAATAGGCATACCATTAAAGATAGATACACTATTAGATGGATTATTTGGGGCCAAATTTTTCTCTAAACTAGATCTCAGATCTGGTTATCATCAAATATGGATGCATCCTTCGGATATTTGTAAAACTGCATTTAAAACTCATGCTAGCCACTATGAATTTGTAGTTATGCCTTTTGTCTTAACTAATGCACCATCTACCTTCCAGTGCTTAATGAATGATGTATTCTGACCTTACTTGAGACCATTCATTTTGGTATTTTTTTGATGATATCTTGATCTATAGTCTGTCTTGGGAGTTACACTTACAACATCTCATAACCACTTTTAACATTCTTCGAACACATTAGTTATATGCCAAAATGAGTAAATGTTGTTTTGGGGGGTCTCGAGTGGAATATATAGGTCACTTTATTTTAGCTGAAGGGGTATCTACTGACCCAAATAAAATTGAAGCAGTATTACAGTGGCCTTTACCCAATAGCCTGAAGGCATTAAGAGGTTTCCTTGGGTTAGTAGGCTATTATCGAAGATTTATCAAGCATTTTGGCATGATCAGTAAACCTTTTACTGATTTAACTAAGAAGGGTGAATTCTATTGGTCCGAAGCTGCTATTCTTGCCTTCAACCAACTAAAGACTGCCATGAATAAGGCTCCTATTCTCATATTACCAGACTTCACTCAGGAGTTTGTCCTCGAAATTGATGCATCAAATAATGTCATAGGCGTTATTCTTTTACAAAATGGTCACCCTATTTGCTATCTCAGCAAAACATTATCTCCTAGATCACAAGCTTTATCAGTCTATGATAAAGAGTTACTGGCAATCGTATATGCAGTGGAAAAGTGGCATCATTACTTAATTGGAAGGCACTTCTAAATTAACACGGACCATCATAGTTTGAAATACTTACTAGAGCAACGTATCACTACTTCTGGTCAAAGTAAATGGTTAATCAAATTACTTCCATATGACTATGAGATCATCTACAAAAAAGGGAAATACAATGTGGTGGCGGATGCTCTATCAAGGATTCAAGGAGATGAATTGTTTCTCATGGCACTTTCCACCATATCTTCAGATCTATATGATCGCATCCAAGCAAGTTGGGCGTCAGATGAAAATTTACAAATGATCATTCAACAACTGGTGCAGGGTACTTATTCCCATAGACATTATTCTTAGCAGCAAGATCAACTCAGAAGAAAGGGCAAATTAGTTATTGGCAAGGACATGATTCTAAGGTGTGATATCCTCCATCTCTTCCATGACAGTGCCCTTGGAGGTCATTCTGGCCACCAAGCAACCTGGAGAAATCTTAGCTGACTCTTTTACTAGAAAGGGTTATCTAGAGATGTGAGACAATATATTAGCACATGCATAGTTTGTCAGAGAGGTAAAGCTAAATGTATAGCCTCACTTGGACTGCGTCAACCTCTTCCAGTACCTAAGAAAATTTGGGTTGATATTAGCATGGACTTCATAGAAGGATTACCTAAGTCCTTAGGAAAGGAAGTCAGGTAAAGAGGATAAATATATTACCTGATAATGTACAAATACACTAGGCATACCCAGGGGCAAAAAGGATTGACTACCACAATCTTGGTAGCTCAATCAAACAAAAGAAAAGAACATATCACAACTAACCAAAATAACACAAAGAGTCATAGGTTTACAAGTTACAATTCATTATAAATAGCACTATAAACATAACTTTTAACTTGTACAACCAACCCTCTTGAATCGAAGTCCCGGGAATAAAATGCAGCAGCATTGCGAGCTCTCTAGATAAGATGGGTCGAGGCAGCTAGCGTAAGAGCTCGAGCTTTAGTCAGCAGCTTGTTGCATCTCATTCTTCGTCTCACTGCTCTGGCAGCACAAGCAAGAGATGTAGATCCTATGGAAATACCAAGCCAAGAGTGTAGGTTCTTCCACGCACCCGCAATACTAGGGCAATCAAAAAATAAGTGAGCATGACTCTCATTACCTGTATGACAGAGGTAACAGGAGCATATGTCATGCAAGAAAGATAATCGATCCCTAGTCTTCAGTCGCTTGTGGAGAGAGAGACAAAGTATAAACGAGTATTGTCGGGTTTTACAATACTTCCACACCACATTATGATTACACCATTTTGGTGCCTTCGATCGAAAGAATTCATATGCTTGTTGGGTGGAGAAGTTAGTCCCCAGCTTCCATAATTTCAGACATTCAGTGGCTTGGTCATGAGTCCCCACCTAGCCAACAATCATGTTGTAAATACTATGGAGTTTCTTCATAAAATGTGACGTATCATGAGTAGGCCAAAACTCCCTTATCGACCTGGAGTGTAGGTAGTTGTGGTGGATCCACTTTGTCCAGAGGGACTCTTTTTCATCCTGCAAAAACCATATGTATCTACTAATAAAAGCATAGTTCCACGCCAAAATGTTCTTGAGGCCCAATCCTCCCTCCCTTTTAGGTGTGCATAGAGTGCTCCAAGCCACCTACGCTGCTTTCCCATTCCATAAGAAGCTACGGCAAAAGCCAATAATGCGAGTAATAACTACCTTTGGGAGAACAAAGATACTTAACCAAAATCCCAAAACTCCTTGAATAACATAATTAAGGAGTTCCAGTCATCCTGCAAAAGATAAGGAACTTGCTTTCCATGCTTTCAAGCGGTCACAAATATCATTGAACAGAGCTTCATAATCAATAGTTCTTAATTTACTTGGGTTAAGAGGCACTCCCAAGTATCGAAAAGGAAAAGGGCCCCATGTCATACCCACCAAATGTAATATATCACCACAGACTTCATTCGTCACTCTAGCTAGGAAGATATGTGATTTTAGAGGGTTAGTCTCTAGCCCTGCAACTTTGTGTAGGGATTCTAGACCATGAAGAAGAATTTTAACAGAAGAGACATCACCCCGACAAAAAAGAATCAAATCATCAGCAAAAGCCAAGTGTAGCAACTTTAAAGGTTTACACTTCGAGTGAAAGGAGAAGTCTGTGTCCTTGGTTAGAAGTTTAAGCATTCTGCTGAAATATTCCATACATAGGACAAAGAGATAAGGAGAGACCGGGTCACCTTACCATAGTCCATGCCTTCCCTTGAAGAAGCCAAACATTATGCCATTGAGTTTCAGGGAGAAGCTTGTAGTAGAAACACACTAGCTCCATCAGTAGATCAACAAATGGTTTAGGAAAGTTGAGCCCCAGAAGAACCGAGTGGAGGAAGTTCCACGACAGATAGTCATATGCCTTTTTTATGTCCACTTTAATTAAACATTTAGGAGATGTGCGTTTGCGAGAGTAATCTTTCAAGAGTTCTTGCAAAAGAAAGATGTTCTCTGCCATACATTGGCCTTTACCAAAAGCTCCCTGTTCATCACTGATAATAGTATCCAGGACAGAGGTAATTCGAGCAGCAAGGATTTTAGCAATTACCTTATAGGTGGTGGAGCAACACGCAATAGGCCGAAAGTCTGAGACATTGGCAGCATTTTGGTGTTTTGGAATAAGAGCTATAACAGCATGATTGATTCTTTTCAGGAGCTTTCCTGTGTTGAAAAATTATTGAATTGCATTACAAAAGTCAGCACCCACAATGTCCCAGGTGTCCTTAAAAAATTTTGCTGAGTATCCATCCGGCCCTGGAGCTTTGTAGTCTCCAAGAGAAAAATGATATTACGAATCTCATCATTAGTTACTGGAGCCAAGAGGGTCTTCTGCTGCTTTGCATTAAGAATTGGCCCCTACCGGAGAATAATAGGATCAATAGTAGAAGGGCAAGACTCACCACCAAGAAGGCCCTGAAAGAAGCTGAGAAACTCCGTCTCCATCTCAGTGCTTGAAGCGGTCCATACACCATTTCCTTTAATCACCCTAGCTGTTCTCGATCTGGTGTGTTTAGCCCTCATCATGTTATAGAAAAATCTGGTATTGGAATCAGCCTTAAAGAGGAATTGGTGCTTGTTCTTTTGTGCTACAAACTCTATCGCTGCTTTACCCAGGAGTTTTTCCTTTCTTTTCAAATCAGCTAACGACGTGGTTGGTATTTGACTCTTTTGTTGCAAAACTGAGGCTTAGGCAAACTTGAGGGCAACATCAGCAGCTTCTGCTCTCGATAAGATATGTGAAAATTCGTGCTTATTCAGACTTTTCAATAGAGGTTTCAAATCAGTCAACTTCCTGGGGGTAAAAAATTTGCTTTTATGCTGAAGTTAGCTGCAAAACCATGGTTATTCATCAGCACTCTGTCAATTTTACATTTTACATTCGTTGTAGAAAAAGTATAGAAGCAGCCTTCATAAGGAGCATCAAATAATTGGGAAACAAGACAACACTCTTTGAAGTCTGCAACTTCATAAGTTGTGACCGGCCGAGAGCTGATTCTGTCTATAGAATTAAGGGGGCAATTAAAATCGCCACATACAATACATGGCTTTGTAATAGAGGCTGCAAAAGAGATTAGACTTTGCCACAGATCTTTCCGATCACTGATATAATAAAAACCATAAACCAGCGAGAAGAAGAATTTCATTCCTGAAGAAAGATCCAGAACAAAACCAAAAATGACTTGTGGGGAGACCTCTTTCAACTGAAAATCCACCAAGAGAGGGTCCCAAAGTAGTACCATTCTACTATTCGGATAATGAAGAAAATTATCACAGTAGCGCCACCCACTGAAATAAATTCTTTTCAGATTTGATAATTTATTATCATTCAATTTTGATTCCAAAATACCAACCATAGAGCAAGAGTGTTGTTTGCTCAAATTATTCAGGGCTTTTTGTTTTAAGGGAGATCCCGCTCCCCTCAAATTCCATATCAAAATCGTTATATCAATTTAAAAGGCCTAAATGGCCGCTTCGTACCTGTTCTGGATTTGGGCTACTTTTTGAGAACTTGCACAGGTCTTTTTTTGCTGGTTTTTGAAATAACTTTGTGCCATCCTTCTTCATCAACCTGTTGGACCTGTTTAGAAGGTAGCTAAACACCTCCCTGTCCCTTCTTTTTGTCTCGGCCGAGGGGTGCAGTGTGGGGGGCAGTGGCCAGTTGGACCTCACGCAAGTCTGGTTGCCGGTCACTGTTCTACTCGACCATTGGTGGGGAAGGCTGAACTGCAGGTGCACCAACCTGGTTGTTTTTGGTAGTTGATTCTCTATGCACTTGTTATTATGGTGGTAATGGATCATTTTAGCAAGTATGCACACTATGTTGCACTCAGTCACCCATTTTCTGCAACTACAGTTGCTCAAGCATTTATGAATCAAATATACAAATCGCATGGTATGCCAGAAACAATAGTTACTGATAGAGATCCTATCTTCACTAGCAAATTTTGGCAATGTCTCTTCAAAATCCAAGAGGTCAGACTCCACCTTTCCACAGCTTATCATCCACAATCGGATGGTCAAACCGAAGTGGTTAATAGGTGCTTAGAAGGTTATTTGAGATGTATGTGTATGGAGTGTCCTCAAGACTGGGTAAAATGGTTATCCTTAGCAGAATATTGGTATAACACCAACTTTCATACATCCACAGGCTACTCCCCATTCACTATTGTGTATGGTGTCCCACCTCTAGTGCACATTCCTTATATTCCCAGGGATGCTCGAGTAGCTGCAGTGGACCAAGAGTTAACTACTCATGAGGAGATCTTACAAAAAGTAAAGGACCAACTGCATAAAAGTCAGCATCGCATGAAGCAACTTGCTAACTATCGTAGAATAAAATGTGAATTTGCCATTGGGGACTGGATTTACCTCAAGTTACAAGCATACAAACAACACTCATCAATAGCGTTCTCGTCATAAATTAGCTCCTAAATACTACAGACCCTTCCTTATTTTAGATCGTATTGGTTCGGTCGCTTACAAGCTGCAACTCCCAGCTTCTGCACTCATTCACAATACATTTCATGTCTCTTGTTTGAAGAAACATATAGGCACTAATTCTTATACGAGCAACCTACCAACTGATTTCTCTCGACCTCAGAAATCATACCTAGTTGCTATTTTGGATCGATGCTTCGTCAAGCATCACAATCGTCCTGTCACTCAATGGCTTATTCAATGTTCGAATACTTCTCTTGTCGATGCTTCATGGGAAAATGTAGACAAGATCCAAGAAAATTTCCCATCACTTGTGGACAAGTGATATTTCAAAGAGAGGAGTATTTGTTATAGAATTTTTGTGGCATGCCATGTGTCAGCTTAATGTTTGAAATTAAGCTGTCGTTGGAATAGTTACGATTAGTTGATTGGTTGTAAGGTTGTTAGCAACTACGACTTTATTTTAGCATAAATACTTCACCATAAGAAGGGGTGGGAGATAACAAAATAAATTAACAACTCTCTTTACATAATGCTCTCTTCCATTTCTATCACAAGAAATTGCTTATAGTGAATGATATCTCGACAGTCATTCTCCTCATGGACAACCCTGATTCATTCTTTCTTATACTGTTCCCTATCAGAGTGGAGGAGCAGGGAGGAGATGAAAGCAAATCGAGGTCTAGGGTTTTGGGCGCAGAACAGGGAGCTCGATGGGAAAAAGGAATAGAAGAGAAGGGAGAGAAGAAGAGAGAGAAGGAAAAGGAAGAAGGGTTATGGGACAGGGGAACCAGTCGGGATTTCATTTTTTTTCAAATACACATATATAAATAAATACTAAACATCTAAAAATATTGTTGGAATATTTTGTAATACCCCATATTTTTAAAATCCAAATTTATTAAGTTTAATAATTTTATTAGCGTAATTTGATGTAAACAATTAATTATTTTAATTTCGATTCGTTTTATGGATTTATCGACGATTTCGAATTCATAATTGAATTTAATTAATCGTTGTCGTTGCGAACCATTCTAGATAAATTCGTTCACGACAATGATTTTATTATATTCTTATGATTTCGATTTTAGGTTCAAAATATGTACTCCCGTTCTTTCTCGTATTTTAATTTTTATATTTTAGATTCGTTCTCGATTATAACTTTGTCGTGTGATTACGACTTTATTTTGGAGTTATATTTCGTTAACGAAATATATTATTTAAATTATAGAATTTCTGTTTAAATAGTTAAATTTATTTTAATAATTTTATCCGTAGAAAATATTTCTGACTTTAAATTTATTCGTTTTCGGAAATCGTTAATAATTTCGGAAAGTTTTAAATTAAAAAGGTTTTTCGGAGATTATTTATGAATTTCTTTCCGAAATTAATTTTCTTCTGTTTTACACTTTTTGATTTACGGAAAACTGATTTCGGAAATTATTTAAATTAGTCTCGGTTTATTAGAATTTGACTTAAATATTTTATTATATGCTTTTAAATAATTTTTTGAGGTCTTATAATATATTTCCGTAAATAATATAAATTTTTACGTTTGTTGGTAAATTCTTCCGAAAATGTTTATGAAATTCTTTTTATAGTTCTTTTATTAATTTTAAGCTTTCGGAACCTTACGAAATAATTTTCATTTAATAAATTTTAGATAAAATCTTCCAATAATAATTTTTAAACATTTAGTATTTTATTTTATGTGTATTTGAAAAAAAAAACCCAACCAGCCCCTTCTCGCCCCTCTTCTTTTCCTTTTCTCTCTTCTCTCCCTTCTCTTCTCTTTCCCTATCCCGACTCTCCCATCCCCTGCGCTTTGCTCCTATTCGCAACCTCAAACCCCAGCCGCCTCTTCTCCCCAGCTCCACCAGCCGCCGGCGGCCACAACTCTGACCGCCACTGCCAGCCACCGCAAGGAGAAGCAGCTGTGAGTAGCCGCACAGCAGCAGCCGACGCCCCAGCAGCAACAACGCACCAACAGCAACGCGCAGGTCGCACCGCCGCCGCCCAATCACCGTCGACGTCTCCCGACCACCGGCGAGCTGTCCTCGGCCTCTGACGAAGCTTCTCCGACCTTCCCTTGCTCCGATTTGTTGATTTTCATTTGGTATAAATTTCTGAAAACCCTAATATGGATTTGATTTAATTGAGTATGAATTAGCTTATGATAAGCTAAATTGATTGTTTGATTATGTATATATGTGTTGTAAGATTGATTTGGATATGTTAATTGTATAGTTTATGTTGGAAATTTGGGAAATTGAATTTTTGGCCGGGTTATGCCCAAATTTTTTGGATTCGCCCATTTTAGTAATTTTGGATAAATTGATTATACAATATGTTTTTAAATGTATCTAATTTCATTTCGGAACCGTCAATTTGAAAAATTTATGCAGAGTTTATCGGAATTTGATTTCTAGGTCAAAATTCATGTGTGATAAAATTGGGTCGCATAATTGAGTCGTTTCACTCAATTGATTTTACAATATCGTTTGAAATGTATTTAATTTCAAATCAGAAGTGTTGATTTAGGAAAATTATGCGTAATTAATCAGAATTGGATTTTTAGGTCAAAACTCATGCAGGACTAAATGGGATTGTGTAATCGGGTCGTTTTATTCAATTGACTATACAATTTATATTAGAATATATTTAATTACATTTTTGAACTGCCAATTTA
The DNA here is from genome assembly GCA_039764185.1 of Tamarix austromongolica. Lineage (NCBI taxonomy): Eukaryota > Viridiplantae > Streptophyta > Magnoliopsida > Caryophyllales > Tamaricaceae > Tamarix > Tamarix austromongolica. The sequence goes on from CM077810.1 coordinate 7,220,244, forward strand.
TATATTTTAGTAATAATTTATCAAATTTGTGTTCCGGGCTTAAAAACCCTAATTGTGCTAAATTGGGTATTTCTTTTATTGGTTTTGATCAATTGATTATTTGATATGTTATAAAATGTATTTAATTGCATTTTTAAACATTCAATTTGATTAAATTAATATAAGTCAAACGAATTGTATTTTCGGGCCTAAAACCCTAGATTTCAAGTGAGATTATGAAATTGATCATGTGTATAATTGTTTTTCTAAAATTAAATTTGTAGAAATAGTTGAAATGATCCTAATTGCTTTCTAGTACCTTTAATTTGAATTACCCGAGTTTGTGTTGTGGGCTTTAAAACCCTAATTTTGAAAATGGATAGTCTTAAATTGGCTATTAGGAAGATTATTTTGTTGAAATTAATTATCTAGATCTATCTAAAATTAGTTTAATTGTGTTTTAATACTATCAATTTGAGGTAATTGAAGTGATTTGGTCAATTCGTAATTTAGGGATTAAAAACCCTAATCTTTGGGGATTGTTTTATGAAATTGATTTTTTTTGCTATGCGTCTTTTATCTAATCGATTTGGATTCGGTTCTATGTAAATGGTTGGTTTGTCTTCTGGGTTGTAAAACCTAACTAGTAAATCATTTTCGAAAAAAAAATAACTTATCTTCTATCGTCATTTCCCTAGCTTCCAAATCAATTTAAAATACTTTAAGTGATATGTATTTTAACCGATTTGAGTAATACTTAACCTTAAATCTTAATAGAGCTATGCTCTTGAGTCCTAGGTTTTGGACACGTTTTCCAAGAAATTTTTTTTGTGTCTCTTTATGTCGATTTAATTATAATAATTGAATTATTGATCGATAGGATAGTTTCTAACTTAGTTTTTGATTTTTATCGGCGATCTAGGAAAGCTTTATTGTGGATCCTCGAGCTAGTGATCTCTCTCTCCCTCTTATCTCGCTTAGCAAGCTTCGGATTTAGGTAAGTCTCTACTTACCTCCACTTATGGGTGTTTCGTAAGGATGTGGCTAAGAACAACTATGTGTGTGCTATGTGCCTTGTGTACCATGTGTTATGCCATGTTATGTACTTTATGTTTTTAATGACTAATTACTTGTAGTGCAGCTTGGAGTTGAGGTATGTTTATATGAATTCCTTATGACATGTGTGTAATGATTGTTCTATTGTGTTTATGATATTTTATGACGTGACCCTCTAAGACATGCATGCTAGGATATTAATAATATGATGTGGGGTGAAAGGATAAAATGGGGGAAAATGTGGAAGTAAGAATAATTAAGGAAGAGTAGAGTAATGGGTTAAGAGTGGAAATTTAATATACGAGCGATGAGTATGGGTGCCATGGGAAGTAAGTAATGTTAGGTGAAAAGTAGAGAGATTACTTGTGGGGGAAGAAATGTACTAGGGTTTGGAGTGGCTAACTAGGGTTTTCGATCACCTACGAAATTAATGAGTAAAGTGATATGATTTGGGATTGAACCTAAATGAGATGAGGTGTTTGACGATAAATGAATTAATGGTAGTGAAGTAAGAGGAAGTTGGGCCACATAGGTCCAATTAGGGTTTCAAGGGAAATCCTAGAGGCTAATAGCGGGTGGAGTTTGATGTCATGAGGTTTTGGGCATTAACCCACACCCTTAGGAGTTGGTTTTCATTATGTGTAAGTGTAAAGGGAAATGAATATCGAGGTGTGATAAGGGGCGCAAGAGTCCCAATATATGGGACGGGCCCTCTTCGGAGGATAAGTGCGCATATAGTTAGCCATGCATGTCAAGGGTAAAATACTTTCAAATAAGATATGTTAAGATACTAATCACTTAAAGAGAAAGATTGTTGAGCCAGGCCTAGACCGGTCCACCGGCGAATAATAGTGGCCACGAGCGTTTTGCCCTGCATGATTTTTGGTCCACCGGCTATAATAGTGGGGGATTCCGTGCTCAACAAACCAAACATAATGAAGTTAAGCCATGGGAAATACACCAAGCACTTACAGTGAAACATCATGTGAGTCAGAGCCAGATCGGTCCACTTGCGAATAATAGTGGCCAGGAGCGTTCTACCCTGGAGACCGATCCACCGGTGAATAATAGTGGTCAGGAGCGTTTTGCCCTGTATGTATTCCGGTCCACCGGCTATAATAGTGGGGTTCCCGCACTCACATGAATTGATAAAGACTATGATGTGAATCGACAATATTTACCAGAGATCTAAAGAATGAGTCTACCCGGACCATAGTCAGCCTTCATTATCTATATTACTACATGCTGCTTATGTGATTGTGGCCATGTAATGAGTTTTCAATAATATGGATTATTCCTACCTGAGGTGCATGAGTTACTTTATATTTCGGTCATACCACACTTACATGTTTAAATAAGATGTTACATATGTTTTGCATGTTATTATATGTGTATGGTAGGACTTATGATGTGGGTATTGAGTATGCATAATATTGTATCAACGTAATGTACCATGATTCAATATGCACTTGATGTTATAGTTTACGTCTCTCCCATAAGATAGGGTAGTGGGATTTACTCAGTATTGGACCCGTACTGATGCTACCTTGGTTGAATGGGTCATGTGATAATCCACTGATAGTGGGGAGCAGACCTCTTGTGCAAGTTTGAGATCGAATATTGTATTTGGGTGGAAGGCTTGGTTTGAGAGAGTAGGCAATCCGGAATTTGATCCGTCGGGTTTTATCTTGTTTAACTGTATTCATCTTTGGAAGTTACAAGGGTTGTATTTAAAATTTCAAGGGTATTGTAATTGACTTTCAATTTCTCGTACTCTGATAAACTTTTAAAATTCGGATTTATTTCACAGGTTCCGCTGATTAATTCAGCGATGATTTTATTTAGTGAATTTATTCACTTGCCATCTGCCTGTAGATATCTCCTTGTGGGAGTTTATCCTCACGGCATAGATGTTTGAAATTTTGTTTGACAAGTTTTAGCCTTACATCTAACATGAGATAGATGGTGGACATTTATCTTGTGTTAGATGTGGCAGTAACATTCCCCAAATTCTACCCTAGCTTTCGCTTTATTCTTTCAATTTTTTTTTCAGGAGTGAATTTTGGGGGTGTTACATATTTTATCTAAAATTTATTTAACAAAAAATAATTTCGAAAGATCCAAAGACTTAAAATTGATATAAGAGCTATATAAAGAATTTTGGAAGTATTTTCGGAAGAATTTACCAATGAACGTAAAAATTTATATTATTTACGGAAATATATTATAAGACCTCAAAATAATATTTAAAAGCATATAAGAAATTATTTAAATCAAATTCTAATAAATTGATACTAATTTAAATAATTTCCCAAATTGGTTTTCCGCAAACCAAAAAGGATAAAACGAAAGAAAATTAATTTCAGAAAGAAATTCATAAATAAGCTCCAAAAATATTTTTAATTTAAAACTTTCCAAAGAACTTAACGACCTCGGAAATGAATAAATTCAAAGTCGGAAATATTTTTTACAGATAAAATTATTAAAATAAATGACTATTTTAAACGAAAATTTTATGATTTAAATAATATACTTCGTTAATGAAATATAACTCCAAAACAAAGTTGTTATCACATGATGAAGTTATAATCGAAAACGAATCTAAAATATTAAAATCAAAATATGATAAAGAACGAAAATACATATTTTTAACCGAAAATCGAAATCATATGAATATAATAAAATTATGGTCGTGAACGAATTTATCTAGAATGATCCACAATGACAATGATTAATTAAATTCAAATATGAAGTTGAAATTGTTGATATATCCATAAAATGAATCGAAATTAAAATAATTAAATATTTACATCAAATTATGCTAATAAAGTAATTAAGCTTAATAAAATTGAATTTTAAAATACGGGGTATTACATTACTACTCCCTTAAAAGGAACTTCGTCCCTGAAGTTCAACAAAATTGAAATAACGGAAACATGATCAAATAATTTAGTAAAACATTGCTTGTAATAAATAGGTTAAAAATTAATCGGAAGAGAAATAAAATGATGTTTTACAAAATTAAACCAAGCAAAGTTGAATTATAACAAGGCATATGAAGTAAAATAGAATAAGAAAAATCAATATTTTAGCAAATCAAATACAATGGGATTCGAAAAAGGACGAAATACACCCGTAAAGTCAAAACAAGTTACAAAAATACTATTTCTTAAAAGTAAAGTCTCATAGCAGGATAAGAAAAAAGTGTAACGATAAGTTCAAATAAAAGGAAGGAAATGAAAATTCTAAAGATTACACAACTATGACAATACAACCAATACATAATATGCAATTAAAACTTTATACAATTCTTTATACAATAAGTAATCTCTATAACATCACACATGAAAATGAAGCTAACACTTAGCTCAACAACTCATTAAAGATCATCATGCGCACCAACCACATACATCTAGGTCAAAGGAGATTTCTAAACCAAAAATACTTTACCAATGATCTCCTTAATCTACACTACAACCATGATATTCTAGACACTTTAATTCGAAAATGCTACTACTACAGCAACTATAGCATTCAAAGCCCACCATTATACTTATTATTATTATTATTATTATTATTATTATTATTATTATTATTATTATTATTATTATTGTCATCATCATCATCATCATCATCATGATTTTTAATAACCTAGTAATAGTTCTTCTCATACAAGACAAAACTTAATACATTATCATTCACCAGCAAGTAGTCAAGAAAATAAGCATATTTTATGGGGAAGAATCTTCATACATTAAGGTTTAAATTACTAACACAAAATACAAAATTGAAACAACATATAAATGAATGGTAATCAATAGAAACTCAAATATAAACATGTATTGAAATTCACACGGCATTATTAAAGTCACGACGGTGGATAAGGTACCCTACACACTACTTATGACAAGGAACACCTCTATCTAAACCTCAACACTATTATTATCATAATTCTAGGTTTGTCCCAATTGAAAAGGACACATCTATATAAACATCACCATTAGGGTTACAACCTAAGTTTTTTGTTTCACAATTCCAAAAATTAAAACAACTCAATAAAAATAGGTTACAATTTATATTATATCATGTTACATCTAATAAGATACACCTTAGGGTTGTTAATCCACCGAACCTACAAGACTAGGGTTAACCTAGTGGGGTTACTACCCCCTTAAGAGTAAAATAATTACAAAACCATATTAATCACAACACATAAAATTCAGAGTTAATACAAGTCAAGCATGTAAAATAACAAGTGACCATATACGAAGACATAATTACAACAACAAATCACAAGGCCACTTACACTACCCAATCACACTATCCTCACAAGCTAATCCAGATTTAAAAATCCACTTGACCTTTTTATCAAAAGTCAACTTGAACACTTAAACGAATTATAGATCAATGAAATTTGAAATTCAAAAATATAAAATCTAATTTTTAAAATCAAAAGCTCTGATACCAACTTGTAACTCCCCCAAATTTCACTCCTAAAAAATTTTTTAAAACCAAAAGCCCTTATACCAATTTGTAACACCCTAAGTGGATACGCCCACGTGGGGCTACCTTGGAGCACTTTCGGATTGATCGGCTGACCCCACAGATCAGCATGAGTTATTTTAGCGTGCTTTATCCTCACTCACACACTTCTCGAAAAATAACTTCTCAGGAGGGTCATCCATCCTAAAAATTGATTCACAGCCAGCACGCTTAACTGTGGAGTTCTTAGGACAGAATCACCAAAATGATGGTATACCATGTTGATATAAGTAGTCAGATCAATCCTTATAACACTCCACTCAATTTGGGGTATTAAATTATATGAGTCATAAAAAATAATATTAATAATAACAATAATGATATTATTAATAATAATTTTATTTTTAATAATCATTATATTATATATAGTAATTGATATTTTAAAATCTATTATTATTTTTAATTATTATTAATATAACAATTATCATTAAACATTAGTAATAATTATTCATAATAATAAGCAACATTAATAATGAATTATATCTAATAATTAATAGTTTTAATAATACTTGAAATAAATATTAATTATTTTAATATTATTAACAATAATTAATATTAATACTAATTTTTATTGATAATAATAATAATAATATATTAATAATGAATAATAATAATTATTACCATATTATTTATTATAATCAACATTAATTAGAAATAATAATTAAAATAATAATTTATAAATTACTAATAATAACATATATCATAATAATTAATCATAATAACAACTAAAGTGTGAGTGACTTATTAGTGGGGGTATCTATACGGCACGTTAGGGAGGGGTTGATATTGATGAATAACCTGTTGTAGGTGAGGAACCCGTTAAGAAGGGGTTGATATGGGTAATTTATCCATCAAATTTAAAATTAATGCAAATAAATAAATAAATATTTATGAATATTGAAGGTAAAAATTAAAAAAAAAAATACTTAATCTATTTTGATCTATATATAGAAATAACCAATTGAATTAAATAACAAAAAAAATAATCAAACACCAAATCATCAATATTAACTTAATTTTAAAAATAATTAATTTGATAAAAAATATTATTAATACTATACTTAGATTCACATTAATTTTTATAAATCAAGAGTGTATAAATAGTAAATTATTTGTTTTAATGATTTCATTTATTTTGGTTGAATAAAGGATGGAAAGGAGAGAGAGAATCGAGAGGGAGCGTTGGGAGGAAGAGTGAAAATAACAGTTATAGTTTTGAAAAATAAAAAATATGAAAAAGTATACTGGCGTAGAGTTAGTAAAAATAACTAGTAAGGAGACGATAGAGTTGAATAAATATTACTTAAGGCATTGACATCGACGTCGCAGAGCCATAGCAACGACACACTTACTTTTCTTCTTGTCATTCATGGCTTGGCGTCTTTTTGTGCTAAGAGGCCGGTGCGTACATGGCGGGTGTTCCTAGCCGACTGCCGGGTATATTTATGGTTGAGATTTGACCGTGGCGAATAATTAGCAGATATTTCCAAATCCTCGGCAGAAATTGGAAAAAATAAAAAATAAATACTAGCTATTGGTCGAACTGCTAACCTCGGCGTTGATATAGAATAAAATTTTCGGAATTATCCCCAAAAAGGAATATAGTTTGTCTTTGCAGCTACTTACAGCTTATGTCAATTTTTGGGCTGTTTAATTTGATTTTTGGACCAGCTTTTGTCTGGTGTCTCATAGCAGCCAATTCGTTACACTAAACCAATCTTAAGTTGGTTATTACGGAAGCTTAGGATCGTAAATGAATAAAGTGGAGTCGAAATTTTTTAAATTTAGATTAGATTTATTTAATTAAATAAATTTAAAATATTATTTAAATTTAGTGTATTTAATTAAATAAATAAATCAAATTAATTTTTTAATGAGTCAAACCGATCCGACAAGCTAAAGTTATAAAATTAACAAAATTTTATTTTTTTAAATTCGTACTCCACTTATTTAATAAACACTCTCAAAAGTAAGTTTCGGACTCAATTTATTTAATTAAATAAATGAATTAAAATAAATTTTAACAAGCCAAATATCAAATTAGTTCAATTTATTTACATCCCTACCTCCGTATAAAGTTGTCATAAGCAATGTAAACATTATAGAAACATACTCCTTCCTTTCGTTCCACTTTTCTCTATTTTACGAGGGTTTTAAAAATCAAGAAGATTAAGAAAAAACTTAAATTGGCATATCATTACTTTTATAATCTTATTATACATTTTCCGTCATTATTAATAATTATTTTCTTTAAAAATATATAAAAAATATTATTTAATAAAGACATACAAAAATAAATAAATATTTTATAAATAAAACTTATGAAAGTTTTAGCATGGTTTAAAAGCAAATAACATACCAATAGAGTAAAATAGAAAGAGTATATAATCATTTAGAGAGCTCACTTATGAGGTAGCAAATAATATGTAATGATTGATTTGGATTAGAGTGAATTAGAATAAGGATAAATATTAAAACTTATTTTAGTCAAAGGGAATAGAAGTTTATTGTAGTGAATATTTTAAAATATTATTTGAATAATATTAACCTTACTTCAGTTGTTTGATAAATATTTTAAAGCTTTCATTTCAATTGAAATAAATAAAGGTTAAAAAATGTTACTTATATCATTATATTTAAAAAAAAGGAGACTAATTTAATTTGACATAAATTAAAAATATTTTTATCTAGTTAAGTAAAAAAAGTTATTTATATATTAACATTCGACTCCGCTACTTAAAACAAAAAAATGTAAAACTTAAATTTTAATTTATGACTTTAAAATTAATAAAATTGATTTTTAAATAAAATAAATTAATTGATCTATTCTTATTAATCTTCTTTCACACCGGAACGAATACGTCAAACTACAAATTTTCTTTATAGTCAATTTAAGCTTCATACATATCATGCATTAATATATATATATATATATATATAATTTAAACTATATAGGCCGAACTGTCTAGCATAACAACATTGAATACTACTTCCGCACTACGTAATACGCAATAATAAGACGAAGAAGATAGAAAAACAAAAGTTTAATACAAACAGCAACTGCATGCGTCAATAAAATATTACACAATCAAAAGTCTGACGCAAATACTCAATAGCACATATATAAATATCCTCATTCCCCGGGAATGCCTCATCCGATAGTCATGACCTGACCGAAGTCGAAGACGTACGCCAAGATCCCATCCGCGCCACCTTCGGTTCGGTTTTTTCACTCGTAAAGGGTTTCAAACACCAAAGGCCGGACGCCGTCCAGCTTAACAGGAAATTGATCGACCTCCTCACTCCAAGGATTCAGCACCTCACTATCAATATCCTTCATCGCACGCCATATGCCGCTGTTGCACTTGAACCCAGAACCGAATGCAAATTGCCATAAACGGTCGCCTCTCTTGATCCTCCCTTTAGCTTCAGCATAAGCTAATCCGTACCAAATGGAGCTACTAGACGTATTGCCAAACCTATACAACGTCATCCTCGAAGCTTCCATGTCATGGTTATTGAACCTCAAGCTCTTCTGCAAGCCGTCGAGGATGGGCTTCGCGCCGACGTGCGGGAAGAAGTGATCGATCACCTGACTAAAGTTCGGGATGTCGGCACGACGATCGTCGCCTGCCTTGGCGTCGGCGCTTGCTCCGTAGAGCTTTCGGAACACTTGGCCGAGGACGAATCGGACTTGTTCGGATACCGGAAGGATTATGGGACCTAATAAGGTTAGGTTGAGCTCAATAGCTTTGAATGCACAGCCTAAGAGGTCGTTGTTTATTGTCACGCCTCTTAAGCCGTCGGTATCCTCCTCCTGGAAAATGCACCTGTATGAATGGTCCGACATTGCTGTGGTGGTACGAACGACTCGCATGAGTTGGTATTTGGACTTGTTACGGACTGACGGGGAGTTAGAGAGGAGAACCGCCGCCCCACCTACTCGGAATAGGCAATTTACCGGTACCTTTGGCTTGTCGTTGCCCCAATATATGTTCTCGGTTATGTTCTCTGTGCTTACCACTAGTGCGTAGGTGTTGTCATGTACCTGTATTGTATTTTTTTTTTCTTTCTATTAGTACTATTATTTTTGGCCGAACATATTAATAATAAAGTACAAACACATGCAACGATCGAATGTATATAGAGTCAGAACTTATACACGCACACATGCAACAACAGTACTTTTATGCAGATGTATAGTAGACTAACTAATTACAAATCTTCTATTCTATCTCATTGAAGTAGTGTCGTAATCGTACTGGCCGTTAAACAAAGAGGCACACATATACAAGATTTGTGTATGGCCCAATTTACCAAAACAGTTCTTTGAAAGGCTTTTTTAACGTTTTGGGCGTAAATCAAATATTTAACCACATAGAAGTTTGATAAAAACTAGCTGAAAGCTAAGGCTGAAAATTAAAAGCCGAACGCAAGAGCTTCATCTAACAAATTAAATCCCCATAACCTTTATTTTCAGAGCTTTTTATCAATAAAAAAAACATTCATCTAAACTGAAATATGATGCCAAAAAAACTCTTTTAAGTATATGATAGCGAACATAAAATTCATTGGACATGTGAAACGTCTCTTATATTTGTTTATCCGAAATTAATTGTTTCAATGTCATTTTATATCTTCAACCCATTAAAAGCTATTACTATCAACTAATAGATATTATCAGATAAAATACCTATATGCAAACCATTAAGCTTATACGATGGTCAGATCAACTAATAAATTTTAGTGTCAAATAATCGCTGATATAGTATTCTTCATCTGTTTTTAATAGATGTCCGATCATAAACTTTGGGCATTACCTTTTTTTTTTAGAATAAAATAAATATGTAATTATATAATATTCATATTAAGTAATATTTTTATAATATTCCTTTTGCTTTTAATTTCTATCTTTATATATTAGTAAAAGATATTAATCGTCAAATTTTGTTATCGAAATGTGTAGTGACCACTACTAAAAACCGAGGAAACATTCGTTCATAGCAAGAGAGTCACACTCGTTTTATGGAATATACAGACAAACTAATACATAGCCAGTACGAGTAAGCATAACTCACTGTCTACACACGTAATACTACTACAACAACAATAACTAGACGGGTAATAACCCATTGAAAGAGGGCCATAATATCTTGGCAGGCAGAAGCCATGAATGTATACGGGAAATTCCTAACCACCACCATTATTACTCAGCTCGATGTAAGGTAACCGGGTACTCCTTTCCTTAATTGTCATGTAGTAAAGCATATCCAAAAATGGTAGTGACTGAAGACCGAAGAACAAAACAAGTGTGACCGAGAAACTGATGGCGATGGGCACTTCGAAAAGGTAACTCATGTGCAACAAACACATCATTATCTGCCATGACTTATGAAATGATGGCTTTTTAAGGATGGTACTTATTTTTCCTTGGTTCATTTATGAGGCCAACTTAAATAGTATTACGTGTAAATCAAAATCGTTCTCGAAGGTAAATGTTAGCAGAAAGTTAATGGTATTGCTATTAGTATTTGAAACAGTACCATCAAATAAGCTTATATTCCATTACCGAGAAACTGGTAGTAGCAACTACTTTTTCGTGATATTAAGCATGCCTCACGAATGCCAATGTGAAAAATTTAAGATATCCCCTCTCCCTTTTCTTTATACTGTTACGTTAATATATAGTTGGTTAAAAGTGGTTCCTTACTCAAACATATTAGCACTTGGGTAAAATAATAGTACATGATTTGATAACATAATTGAACGATAAACACATATTACTACTTATTTAAGTGTGACCGAAATAATGATAATAATATTTTATACTTTATTTAAATAAAATAAATTGACGTAAAATAATAATTTTAGATATGTGTATGGTTATTGAAGTTAAATTAATAAATACTCCATCTCTATTAAAAAAGTATTCACTCTATCATTAAATATTTTTTTATATCAAAAATAGAATTATTTTAGAAAATTTAAAAACTACTTTTTTATTTTTAATATCATTACCCCTATAATCTGTGCATTAAATACTTTGTTATTTTTTTAAATAAATAATGTAAGTATAATTTTAAGACTCCTTTTATTAGTAGTTTATTAGAAGATATATATACAGATTGATAAAATAATTTCTTTTTAATATGGAAGAAGTATTATTTTATAATACAAATAAATACTTTCTTTTAGAATATCTTGTTGAATTAGTAAGATCTACTTATAAACTAATGATAAATTGTAAATAAACTATAAATAATGAGATTATAAAAAAATAATGTAAAACAAGCAATATTATTAGATAATAAGAAAATAATAAATTTACTAAATAGTTTCTTACCTATCAAGGGTTTTCTCATGAGTTTTACTTTATAGGACAATTCCATGCTATTAGTTTTTTGCCATAATGAAAGAGATAGTTAAGGCGTATTTATTGCCCCAACTGTTTCGAAATCAGGAGATAGCTGATAATAGTTAATGGATTATATTATCAGTTAACTAGTGTCAGATTATATTAGTTAATTAAGGTAATATTAGTTATCTATATAAAAGTGTTTGATAATATTGGTTGTGAGTATAATTTAAAAAAAAATTAAATATATGAATAACTTTACAAAAAAATTAATTAAATTAATCCAAAAAGTTGATATTTAAAAATTTTTTCAATCCAAATGGTTAACACAATTATTTTTTACGAAACACTAGAATTAAAATTTTAATATACTCAAATTCTAACGCATCTAATGTATCTCAAAACTGTCCTTTACCCTTAGTTTAATTGTTAAAACTAAAGTTTGGGGAGTCTTGAGTCTTTTTATTCGACGTATATATTCATTTACATAGAATATTAAATTTCTATGACTATTATACTAACAGTAAATATAATGTCCAGCAAAACTAAGAAAAATAAAACTCATTGATTATATATATAACGATGTAGTGAAGATAAATACAAACGTCCTATGTCTAAAAGTTTTATCTTAATTTTTTTTTTCACTTGGCCTAACTACCTCATCTTCAGGTACCATTGAAAATAATCTTAGATAGCTAATAGTTAAGACTCAGGATTGCGGACGCATAAAAGTCAAAATTTGAGGGTTTTTTCTCTTCTTTTTTGGTAAGACAAGTTATTTATATACCAATACTTTTGGCATGAAGACTGAAAACTTCAAATGCTCAAGAAAAGAAAGACACTGTGACCTTAGTGGGGTCATCTTATATAACATCAATATTTATAGACACAGCTATGATCTATCAGTATATACATATCATTCCATACATTTAGAATGGACAAAAATGGAAAGTGACCACACATATTCAATTGTTCTAATGAAAAGAAGTCAATAAATAGCTGGCTTACTTTAAAGAAGACATCGAAAATTAATTGAAAAAAAAAACTTCTGATGAATAAATCATGCAAGTGACAAAATAACAAAAATAAATTTAATTACCTGAAGAAGTTGATGCGCAAGGCCGATGGCAGCGAGGCTAGCACTACACCCCATACCAGAAAGATTATAGCTCACAACATCCTTCCTCAACCTATACTTGTTAACGATCATAGCACTAAGCGAAGGCACCGCATTAAAGATGCTACAATTCACCACCACAATCCCAATCTCCGCCACCTCGACACCCGTCTTAGCCAAAACCTCGTCCACCGCACCAAACACCACATCCTCAGCCTCCCTCTTAGCCTCAGCCATACTATCGTTTGGCGGTTGCATCAGCAATGACTCAGGGGCATACGTACATTCTCCTAACCCTGACCTGTCTAAGATCTTCTTAGTAAATTCTAGTGTTTCTGCTGTTACTTTGTTAGCATATAACCTCATTCTTTCTACCATTAAATCTTTTGGCACCTTCTGTGAGTTCTTAGGCTTGTAGCATGAGAAATCTAGTAAGTAGACCTTTTTTGATGGTTTGGGGTTGAGGAGTTTATAGAGGAAAGTGCAGAAGGTTGTGCAAAGGAGGAGGGTTAATAGTATAAGGGAGGTCCGCTTGTCGTTGGGTTGGTTGTCCATGGGGCTGAGGAGGTGCTCCGCTAAGGTTGGTAAGGTGATGTTAGGAAAAAACATGGTGTGTGAGTGCGAGGGAGCTGGCTGGCTGGCTGCCCTTGTGGGAGGAGAGGAGAGACGGGAGGGGTTCGTTTTTTAGTGAAACAAGCTAGGGTTTTGAGATGGGATAGTTTTTTGGCTTTAGAGGAAGGAAGCTTTGTATATTTTGAGGGTGGAGATGCACGGTTTTGCATTAATTTATAGGGTCTCTCTCGTTGGAGGACGTCTGATTTACTACTATTAATTCTGGTATTAATTATAGATAGATGCCCTTTACCACATCAAATCGAATTCGTTTTGGTTGCCTGGAGATGCTCTGAACTGAACAAATTTATGATGATTAATTCGTCTAGGCCAGCTAGTTTAGTGTAGCCTGTACTTGTAATAATGGTCTTGTACCCTTGTGAAGCAACGTGTATCGTAGGAGCCAAGCACCTAATTTTACCTATGTCCAATTTTGGATACGTGACACTCAAAAACCTTGGAGACTATTATTTTCGATCGTCTCATTTAATGTTATTGATTTGATCTTATATATATATATATATACAAATTCTATATAATATACAAACATAAAAATATTTATGAACCGTCGGATTTTAAAAATCTAATGATTGATATTAAAAGATATAAATTAGAAAGAAATAAATTAGTGACAAACTTGTAATTAATTAAATTTTATATGTGTAAAATTAATATCCTTACATTTACGATTCTTGAGCCTTACCCGTCCCTCCCAACCTCTCTACCTCTCTGTCTCGACTCCCTTTTTCCTCCATGTCTCTCTGCTTCTTTCCAACTCCTGAGTCGTCAAAGCCCTTCCATGTCCCTTTCTCCATTGTTGTCCCTCTCTCTTCGTCAAAGTCCCTCCCCTATCTCTCTCCTACATCGTTCCTCCGCTGCCTCTCTCTATTGTAGTCCCTCCCTCTCCATTGCCTGTGTCCTCTACTATTTTGTTGGTCTTCTATATCATATTCTAATTCAGCAAATACAATGTGTTTTGTTCATATTAGATTTGGCAACGACAGTGAAAATTAAGGTATGTGAATGTTTGTTTTTGTTATATTATTTTAATTCCTTTTGTTCAACTAACACATGACCAAAATGATGTTTTTTTTCCAGGCATCGTAGATTTTTACGGAAGGATCATCATTATTATAGGCAAATGAATGTTTTCAATGGCTTTCCAAGAGAAGCACATGCACCAATCTGGTTGATGGATAGATAAGTGTATATGAAGATGAATTATTTGAAGGTGCACTTTGGGAAGAAGAATAAATATAAGCCTCCATCAGTAGGGTGGAAGAATATGTCTATATTCTTCAACCATCCATATTAAGAATCTCTATACATGACACATGTCCTTGATGTGATGTATATTGAGAAGAATATTTGTGGCAACCTTATTGGTACATTACTTAATGTTCCACAAAAGATTAAAGATAGCATCAATTCTTGATTGGATATAGAGGAAATGTGCATTATTCATGAACTAGCACTATGAGATGATAGAAGAAGAACTTATTTACCACCAACTTGGCATACTCTCCCTATAAAGAAGAAAATTGCATTTTGTGAATCATTTAATAGTGTCAAGGTTCCAAAAGGATAGTATTCAAATGTCAAAAGACTAGTGTTGATGAAAGAATTGAAACTGATTAACATGAAGTCTCATGATTGTCATATTTTGATACAACATTTAATGACAATAGCCATACGTGGAATTTTTCCGAAGCGTGTTTAAATTGCTATCACTAGGCTTTGTTGGTTTTCCAACTCACTATGCTCCAAAGTCATACATCCTGATATTTTAGATGCCTTGCAAAGAGGGATTGTGATAACTTTATGCTAGCTTGAAATTTATTTTCCTCCCTCATTTGTCGATATTATGATACATCTAATCATTCACTTGGTTTATGAAGTAAAAATATTATAACTTGTTTGTGGACATTAGATGTACCCCTTTGAATGATTTATGAAGTTGATAAAAGGTTAGCTGAAGAATTGATATTGTGCATAAAGATGCATTGTTGAGAGTTACCTAGAAGAAGAGGAAATTAAATTTTGTACAAATTACTTGTCTAATGATGAAACTCTTGGTATTACTAAGTCTTGGTATACAAGAAAAGTCAAAGGACATGGTATTAGGGGTAAAAAAATTTGGGCAAGTAAACCCTAACATGCTCCGCAAAGTACATCTCTATTTATTACATAACAGTGATGATGTTCAGCCGTATGTTGAAGAACATATGCATTTTTTTAGGATTAAAAATCCATCAAAGACTAAGAAATGGGTAATTGATAAACATAATTTTTCCTTCATACATTGGCTAAGAGATCGCATCATTCAGCTCATCAGAAATTCCCTAACGTCAATTTCTGAAACCCTCCATTAGTTATCTCAAATACCATGATATGAAGCTTTCTCATATGTTAGCTATGCCATCAATCGATACTTTTTACATGAAACAACAGGATGTGAGGAGTATAATGCATAATAGTGGAGACACTTTAGTGGCTGAGGTAATACATATTGCTAGTGTGAAGGACTAGAATCCAACATACTCGATCAAATATAAATAATTATCTTATGATTGAACGGATTTGAGAGCTAGATTACATTGTGTTTAAAGTACCTATTTTCGGGTGCAGATGGGTTGGTAATAGTCATGGGGTTAGATATGAAGATAGGTTCACATTAGTAAATCTCAATAGGGTAGGACATAAACAAAATTCATTCATCTTGGCATCACAAGCAACATAAGTTTTTTTTATCATCGATCCTGCTAATAAAATATGGTGTATGGTTTTAGCCATGAAGAAAAGAACTATCAATGAATGTGATGATGAAAATAATGCCACTTGGGAGAAAGAGTGTGCCAAAGCAGTACAAGCAACTCGATCATTGAATGATGATAACAATGACATTGTTGTGGAGGAAATCTATGTAAGGGATAATCTTTGTGAAGTAATATATGTATCAGATAATGAAACCAATCTAAAAGGAGGGAAGAAAAAAGAAGGAAAAGAAGGCAATGAGGGTAATAACATTTTAACATCATATTAAACATTAAATTATTGTATTTTTTATTTTCATATCATTACTACATATGATATGTTTGCTTAGCACTTTATTTTGTAGATATTTATTCATAGCATACATTATACTAATTTATATTCTCAAATTTTATAGAGATATGATGAATCAAACCATTGATATGGACTCTAAGGATGAAGAAGGGAAGAGAGGAGCTACTGTAATGAGTATCATCACAGACATGAGAAATAGAGAAGTGTAATACCCATCATTTTTGTGTGATGGTCGAATGATAATTTTTATCAAATTTTGGGCCTTTTGATTTTTATTTAATGTTATGATTTGGTTTTAATAAACTTTGATTTGAAATCATGTTGGAAAATGAAGATTATTGAGTTTTGTAGACAAACCCATCGATTAGTTCCATGAATCGATCAACTAGTTTGTCGTTCTAGACAAATTGGGTTCCTCGACTAAACCAATCAACTAGTTGCAGGAAACCAATTGACTAATGGATGAGCAGTTGATTGGTAGACCCAAATCCATCGACTGGTTTGTCAAGTTGGTCATGTTTTTCGAGTTTAATTTTCTAAAAAATCCCTTACACTAAATTGGAACCTTACCAACGTATGAAAGATTATTCCTAAGAGATTCCTAACCATTTTTATGATATATTTAATCCAAAATATTTCCTCAATTTAATCTAGAGGTCGATTGAGACAAAAGAGGGTGATAAATGACCTCAGTAATTGTGTCATACCTCCTCTCTCCTTTGCATGATTATGAGATTGAATGCTTCAATCTCAAGCATGCTTCTGAGTAGGTAGAAGATTCCTTCCAGGCTGACTACCTATTGCTCCATTTGTAAATGCAAATTCTTGCTTAATTGATCTAAATTCTCTAGAGATACCATTTGAAGTCTAGAGAAGAAGTCGACAAATCCTGGATAAATCCATCCGTTCTGATCGAACTCAAACGATCAATGGTAGGGTTTTGACTCAATATCCGAACCCTCAGTAATTTCATTTGATTGGTTGGCTATAAATAACCCCAATCATCACTGCATTTCACCTTTCTTTTAGCCACCTTCTTTCCTTAAGTCTTTCTTTCCCTCTCTTCCTTCCACAATTCAAGCCTTGTTAATCTACTTTTGGACAGTCTTTTAATCCTATCTCTAGATCTTTCTTATTTTGATTCTCAAGTAAGGCAGAGTTAGATTCTAAGAAAAGGTTTCATAGTTTAGTTAGCCTTTTCTCTATTTGACCTCAACAGGGTATATTCTTATTTTCTTCTATTTTAATATTCAAAATTTGATAAGATTTTGGTATAATTTATTAGTTTAAGACTTTGATTTTAAGGTTTCCAAAGTTGAGAATTTCCACATTTTTAATTTCTATTTTTAAGAGGATTTTTCCTCCATCAAGTAATTGATTCTTGCATGATAGGTGATATCTTTAGTTGATTGATGCATGTTAGCATGATGAAATGCAGTCGTATGTATGATCTGTGTGCTTAAATGGCATGATTTGAGTAAAAAGGGTGAAATGGGTAAAAGTAGGCTATGATGATACTATGATGAGAAATGCATGTTAATTCGATTGGAAATATGTTAGTTCATGTTGATACATGTTTTAACATGAATAAAAATGATTTATATGATAGAATCTATATGAAATTTGTGATTTGGTACTATATTAGGGAAAATCGATTGACTAGTTAGGTCTAACCAATCGACTAGTTCCTAGAACAGTTGATTGATTGACCCAACCCATCAACTGGTAAGCCTGCAGAGACCTTGGTCTTGCTTACTACTTAAACTCATCAACTAGTTTGACAAAACCGATCTATTGGTCTATGAACAGTCGACTAATTTGCCCAAATCGATTGAACAATTTGAGAAAAAGCATGGTCTGGTTGAGCCAAACCGATAGACTGATTGGTATGGCTAATCGACTAATTAGGCTAAATCGATCGAATGGTGTGTTTAATTTGCTTCTTTTTAGTTCGATTATACATTGAGATTATGATTGGTACTATACCATGGTTATTAGATGGATAAAATACAAATTTTATCATGGACTATTAGCCTAATTAAAAGATCAAAATGGATCATGGGTTACGATATACTTTATGGGTAATAGAAGGACTAAATGGGCATTTTACATACGATAAGTAAGGATAATTGAGAAGAGAGTAATGAAACTCAAATTGGGATGGAATTAAATATAATGGTGGATATGAATAATATTGGCCAAGGATAAATGGTAAACCCACATGGTTGGGGAAAATGGAAAGAAAATGATTAGTATGGATTAACTTGGAAAGTTGATTTGCTTGCTTTATATGGGCCTTGTATGATCACCCATCCTTACAAATAAAACACTAATTATGTAAAAAAAATTAGAGTTGAGTATGGGTCTGAGTTACCCAATCCTTGATTAGCTATCGAGGGTTAGTCTGCCTTCGGGCGGAATTCTGAGAGGTCTCGATGCCTTACCTATTCTAGACATTGATGATGTACTAGAGGGTATCAATACTAAAGGGTCTGGTTACCTAGTTGATTTTATTCAACCTAGACTTATGCCCATATTGGTTGGTTTCGGCCTTGACTTATGTCCACTTGGTGATTGACTTCACTCTAGACTTTATGTCTCTTTTTGGATAGGCTTCCATAGTATGTGAGACTATGGGGTTGTACACAGTCCATTGCTTAATGATAATAAAATATGGTTGGTAAATATTGCTAGATAATTATGAATGGTAACCAAAGGAATGGTTAATAATTGGATAGGAAATGGAAGTAATAATATGATTGACCAGAATGATTAAAGCCGGTGTATGTCTTGACTAATTGGTTATGAAATGGAATATTAATTCAGTAATTAGCATATCTCTTATATGGATAAATGGATGTCATATCTTAAAAGAATTGGATAATGAGAATAACCCTAGGGGTTGTTTGGATATTCTCTACTATTTCTTATGTAAGTATTTATGTGAAAATGTTATGATTCTTAAGCATGATGTATTTTATTATGCTGAAATTTTATATAATAGCATGTTTTATGCAATGTTACCTTTATAAATAGCCTTATCATATTGCATGTTGTAAATTATACTCATACATGGTAAGTTGGCTTATTTGTGTACATTGAGGGAGAAACTTTGCTTACTCAGTACATAGCATATGGATGTGCCTGTTTGCTTGGTCACCTACTCATTCCCACATGCAAAGGACCATATGCAAGTCTTTGGCGATAGCCACTAAAGGGTCTACTTTAGTTGGGTCAAGCCTTGTGAGAAAGGGAATCTAAAAGGTTTGGTGGGGGTCCGTGGTGGATCATGATTTTTGATTTGGGTATCCTACCCTAACTTATGTTTTGTAATCCCATCTTAATTTGTATGTATTTTATAACGATTTGATCAAAATCCATTAGGGTCCTTTGGTGTAAATACTTTTGGTGTTATTTAATTAAATTGTTAATTGTGCACTCTAGTGTTTTAAATATTTGGTTGGCTTAGCCTTGTATCTAATATGGGGTAGGTGGCAGACATTTATCTTATGTTAGGTATGGTGGTAACACCGCATTTTTCCTAAGTGTTTTCTATTTCCGCAACTTGTTTTAATGAAATTTTTTGGTAGTGAAAAATGGGGATGTTGCAAGAAGAATAAGTACAATTGAGTTGGAATACGTATAATCTTCCTATCAGCGAGTATGCAGACATGTTTCTCACATACACTTTACTTGTCACTCATAATTGTGTTCCTATCTCCTAAATAATTGGAATCAAGTTTCAAAAGATCACAAGGAACATATTTAGCAAAAAGTGACGGTAAATGATATGTTTTATTTGTCATATTTTTGGATGTCACATGTTATTAATTTTAATACATTAATATTGATATACATATTTATGTCTTATTTTGTAGAAAGCGTTTATCATCCCAAAGGTAAGAAAGAAGTGGCTTTTTATATAGTGTGGTGAATATCTAAGAACATTTTGGGCATACTTACAAAAAAAAAAATATAGAAAGAGGGATGGTGCTTTATGCATGAAGCCCCAGAAGCGTTATTGTTTTATTGATCAAGATAGTTGGGACCAATTTATATTATATTGTCTTTTAGAGGTGTTTAAGGTATTTGGTGACTAACAGTCAAGATTTTTGATTAAGAATATTTCATTGATATTTAAATAAATGTGAGTACATACTTGACTTTTAATTTAGGAGCACAATGTTAAAAATAAAGAAATTGTGAAGGGGATTATTTACGGCTACAATATGGCTCGACAAGGTTATGCAAGCCTAGAAGAAGAGTCTGTTTGACATTTTGATTAATGTGTTCACATTATAATGTAGAGAGTGTTATAATCATATTATTAATTTAATTGTGTATTTTGAAATTATAGCTCCTAGCCTAGGACAATGATCCATGTACCTCAGCCATTAATATTGGTATGTTATGGAAGAAGGTTAGAATAAAAAAAATTGATATCTTAATGAAGATGTATAAAATGCTGCTAAAAGAATTATAAGTTTGAAGTTATCCCTAGCTGTAGTTAGTTTTCTTAAAGTAAACTAGCTATGATTCTATGTTTATTTATATATTCTAAATTTTATACATTATAGGATAAACTTGAAACATTGGATGTTGTTGAGTGTTTAGATCAATATAGCATTGTGTCACAAGTAATAGGAATTGAAGAATACCTAAAAAGACACAGGGGTTTTAGCTTAGGGATTACGAGAACAAGCGTGTGTGATCGATCACGTGGACCCCGGAACACCCATTACCAAGTTGTTTTCTTAACCCAAAAATTAAACATGGCATTTAAACTGATGGCCACAATGGAGAAAGAGTTGGCCTCCATCAAATCTCAAGGGTATAAGCCATCCAATTAAGATGCACACGATCCGTTTCATATACCCAATGTAAATAGCATTAGATATAGTTGTGAAGCTAATACATGTTTTCTTCTCTTCTCGAGGTAAGCATATCAAACTATGAATTGATATATATATATATAATTTATCAAGTGTCAAATCAATGATTAACAATACAAATATTCTTTTATTGTAGTGTTTGCATAAATGTGACTTATTAGATAATGCCCCCTCAATTCTTTTGGTGAAAGGAAGGGTACGTATCACCCATGGTACCGAAATGCTAACAGTCCATGAGTCTATCTTGGCCCCAAATACAAGGCTTGTATATATTGACATTTCAATGATTGGAGATGCAACCTTGCCTTGTTATAAAGAAGGCGATGAGGCAGCTATAGTGTTGGAATGTAACACCCCCATTTTTAATGCTAAAAATTATTATTTTGTGGAAGCATTAATTACAAAATCAATGAGTGTTACTGCCACACTCAGTATAAGTATGGCATCCTCTATAGTTCTTATACTAGTTGTTAAGGATAAAATATTACTTTACTTAAATAACATTATAATGAAGGTAGGATAGAAATTTCATTACAAATTATATTGTCCTGATAAATACAAAAGAAAAGAAAAAGAGGTGCAATATAACAAAGGAAAATAGTAGGAGACTTAAGAGTCCATAAAATATCCAGATCAAAAGAAGTCTGGGCAAATACCAGATAGTCTTAACTCTCAACTCTCTATTTGAAATCGTCATACCCTACCCTTAAAGTAATCCTACAAGGTAAAGACTACCCGTTGAATAGGCAGGGGTCCATGAAATAGAACCCGTAAGTACTATGGTACTGAATAACCATTTATACCAAACTAATATGAAAAACTAGCATGGAACACATGTAAGGCATATAACCAACATGTACACGACATTTAAGTATTCATACAAGGATTTATATACAATAATCATTTAGATAGTTGAATTCTATTAAAGTCATATACTGCCCATTTTCATTTGTCCAAAACAACTAAAAGCTTACCAGACTAACATGCTAGGGAAGCTCTCATAAGTAATAATTAGAACCCAAACTCCATCATAACAATTATAACATCCACATCATGACTCATATCTTAGCATAACTCCCAACCAAATTTATAACATCCTAGGTATATTCATAGGTAAGCTATAATAAAATCCACAATATCACATGTATACTTACGGGTAGAATATAATAAAATACATAACATCACATCTGTACTTACAGAGATAGGATAATAAAATTTGTAACTTCACAGGTACACTTACATGTACAGTAAATTAAAATACATAACATCACCGGTATACTTACAAGTATAGTATAATAATATACATAACGTCACAAGTGTACTTATAAATATTATAATAATATACATATTATCACAGGTATACTTACAGATATAATACCAACACTAGTAGGCACAAATGCTACTATCAAAACAAGAGGTAGGCACAAGGCTACTACCGAAACCAATATAATATCCAATAACAATCACTTAAAACTGATTATACCATTTCCATTTTTATTTACTGGAGGGGGATACAATAATAACTCGGAGACATAAAATTACACTAGTCATACCGGCATATAAGGCATCACGATACCCTCCAACCATCCAACCTAGAGGCATAACAACACTCTGGTCATATTGATGCATATGGCACACAATACCCTCCTCACCTCGGATACCTAATCCTTAAGTATCGATACCGCCTAT
Source organism: Tamarix austromongolica (assembly GCA_039764185.1). NCBI lineage: Eukaryota > Viridiplantae > Streptophyta > Magnoliopsida > Caryophyllales > Tamaricaceae > Tamarix > Tamarix austromongolica. The sequence goes on from CM077810.1 coordinate 7,243,552, forward strand.
AGGACCAATACGTCACCTATAGAATAGACTAGGACCTTACTAGGGCACAACTGGCACACTAGAAAATCAAACAAATCGAGGACTCTTATCTCGTCTCTAGGGTATCTACCCTTAGAGAGAAACCATTCCCAAATTGGAGGTCTTCCACTTTACATGTTAGTATTTTTATAAGGTGATCACAGATAACACACATCACACATTTATTCTCATTTCCGTACTTATTCATTTTTCCTTTATTGCTAATTATCCAAATCAATATTAAGGTCAACAGTCCAAAACAAGGTTAAAGTCATTACTAAGATCAACCTACCAAAAGTCTAAGGCCATCTTATATCCAATTATTCACATTTGGGCGCACTAAACTAAAAATAACCAAAATGTCCCTAAGGCCAATGATTATTAGATTGTCATTCATTTAAATAGTAAATCTATTTTATTTATTAATTTGTTGTGAAAAGGCTAAAACAAAATAATCTAATTATTTATTATACAATTTAAGTCATTATTCATGTCAAAGGACCATTTTGCCCTTACATAGGTTTCTACATACAAAACCTTATCATATACTTTTAAAACGTACAAAATACATGATTGCATAATCAACAATAGATAATACATATTAGACATGATATTTTAAGATAAATATCATTACTTCTAGCAAAAATGTAAATTTAGCAGTATCCACTAAAAATCATTAGGTCCTACTAATTAAACTTTCGTACCTAAAAATAATACTACAAATACCGAATTAATATCTATCAAATAAAATAATAGTTATAATATAAAAATATTTATTTTTTTTAAATTACCAAAATACCCTTACAATTAATATTGGTACCAAAAATTACTAACATAACATACGCAACTCACGCTGCACAGTAGTGTGAGCCATGCATGCATAGGAGGCTTGGCTGCTGGCTGGGCGAGGGTTGGCCAGGCAAGGCAGGGAAAGGGAGAGGGTGGTAGAGGTGGTGGTCGGCAGAGCTGGTGGCTGGCCGGTGGTGTAGGGTTGGGGGATAGTGGAGGCCATTAGGTAGCTCGACGGGATAGCTGTGGGAAAAAAATGGAGGAGGTGGCAAAGAGGTGGAGTAAGGCTGGGTGAGGGCTCGTAGCAACTGGGTGGTGGTGATGGGATGGCAGTTGTTGGTACGTTGGATTGTGAAATGGTGGAGGAGTGGCTGGGCTGGGTTCTATGATGGAGGGAGGGTGTAGGGGCTGGTAGGATGTGGGTGGGAGTGCTGGTGGCTGCTACTGGATAACAGGGCTAGGAAGTTGTGGCTGGCTGGGTGCTGCATGCGGCTCGAAGGGGCAGAAAAAGGAAGGATGTAGGGGTTGTGAAGGTTGGATGGTGTGCGTGAGGCTGGTGGTGACAGGGTGGTGATGGTGGAATGGCTCGGTGGTGGATGTAGGGCTAGTAGAGGTGCATGGGTGCATGGGATTGGTTGGTGGTTGGTGGTGATGGGCAGAGGTCGCGGTGGCGGTGTGGTTGGTGGCTGTGAGGAAAGGAGGTTGTTTGGTTGGTTGTGGTTGAAGGCATGCAGGGGGGAGATAAGGAGCTATAGGAGACTACATGGGGGCTGGGAAGGCAACAAACAGAGGGAGGGAGTTGGGTAGTGGGGTCTGGTGCATGGGAAACAAAGGGGGTAGGAAGAAGGGGAATAGGGGTTGCATGCATGTGCTGCTCGAGGGTTTGTCGAAAGAAATAGAAGGGGGGCTATTTGTTTGGTGTGGAATGTGCGTTGTGGACTAAAAAATAACCTAAAATATATTTTTCTAAAAAATAAATTACCTTTCTAATACTTATTCACCCATTTAGAACTTAATTTAATTGTATGAGTTAAGCATCTAAATGCTAAAAGCCTAAAATTAAGTAATTGTATTTATTAAATAACCATTTGAAAGAGCATCTACAATGAGTAAATAAAAAAGAAAATGTATCCTTTTTCTCCAATGTTTTCCTGCCCTTTCTCTATTCCTATGCTACTACTTCTTTTTTAAGCTTATCGGTCTACTTTTTTCCAAATTAGTTGTTTAAAAAATCCTTCATTTTTTTCTTTGAGTACCCAATAGCTGCTTTCAAAATCCTCAATTGGCTATTATTTTAGCTCTAGGTTTATTGCTTCATTAAATTGCTGTGTAATATCTTTGAATGAAATTGACATTTTCTTGTATGAAATTGAAATGTTTCAAATTAAAATATTTGAGATATTAGATTGAACACATTTTAAGACATACTCGGGCAAATAATACGAAATCTTACTTTCGTTGGTATTTTATTCTAAATTTTTTTGTATAACCCTTTAAAAATCTTTTATATTGATTTTATATATTCTAATATTTACGAAATGAATTTTATTAAATGAGTTTCAAATAAAATTGTAACACCCCAAAATTCACTAATTTTTTAAAAAAATAGAAATACTTAAATTAAAACCCGTGAATTCTATGAATGTTACCGCCACACTTAATGCCAGACCGATTCACTCCGACCGTTCTAGCATCAAATGCTAAGGCTAAAAAGATTATTTTCAAACTTAAACCGAGAGTTCATAAAATGAATTAAAAAGATCATGACATAGAGATCAGAATACGCATAAAAGTTTATAATCAATAATAAGATAGAAATCAAAGTGCGAAGTCAAAATTCCTCGGAGGGAATAATCTTGCAATCGATAAAAGGTTTAATTGAAATACTTAATACAAGGTAATAAATCATAAAAGGGTAAATACAATACATAAGTAATACAGAAGGAATAAATTGCATAAAGAGTAAATACAACTACGACACTCTTGAGCTTTGAGCCAACTACATGCTCAACACATAGCCCCGCCTGATGCCTTGCCCATATGCACAAGTCAGAAGGGCCTACTACTCGTGGAAATGAGCAGCACCCATAAAATGGATGATCAGTATGATACGTACCGAGTAAGGTAACAGATGCACTAAGGCTAACACACAAGTTCACAAAAATCATGCAGAATAAATAAAGGTTCATAAAGTCCAACATAATGCATAAAGGCATATGATCAATCGGCTGAATATACAAATGTCCATTTTTAATTCCGGAGTAATACTTAATTAGTCTCTTATGGATACTCATTCCACACCATACTCTTTATCAAGTCCATGCGAGTACGGAAGTCCCCACTATTATAGCCAGTGGAGCGGAGACAAACATGGTACAATGCACATGCCCACTATTATTAGCCAGTGGATCGGTCACACATAGGATATCATACCCTAACCACTATTTTTTACCGATAGATCGGTTAGCCCCGGCTCGCATGGTGTTCCACTATAAGTACTTAGTGTCTTAATGTATCTTAGCAAACTTTGGTGTTTGGTTTATTGAGCTCGGAATCCGCCACTATTATAGCCAGTGGATCGAAAATACATAGGACAAAGCGTCCTAACCACTATTTCTAAGCGGTGGATCGGTAGGATCCGGCTCAATACTCTTCCACTTTACATGATTAATGTCTTAAATGTCTTAATCAGAAATTTAATCCCTAAACATGCATGACTAACTTTTACTATTCTTATCCTCCAAAAGTCTCGTCCCACATTATGAGACTCAAACACTCCTTGACCTTACATCCTTCCTCCTTATTTTAACTCACATTAGAACCCATCTCCCATATATGTGGGTTATGATCCACCTTTATTCACCTCCAAGTATACACGTTACCACACTTTAGGGTTTTCTCCATAAAACCCTAATTTATGTCTACATGACCCATCATACTCCACTTCTCACGACCCAAGACAATTTAACACCCCACTTCTCACAACCTATAGATCTCATATTCATCATCATACTTCATTCACCAAGTACACACATGTTACCACCGAACCCTAGTTAGCCATATCAAACCCTAGTTAACCACACCAAATCCTAGTTAACCATTCCAAACCCTATTTATCCACGACCAACCATAGATTACCACTCCAAACCCTAGTTAACCACAACAACCCATATTTAATCACTTATAAGCTGGCATCAATCTCAGACAAGAAAGAAGATCAAATAGAATCCGACATGAAAGAGTAGTAAAGCATCGAAGCAAATAGCATAAAAGGATACCTATCGAATAAGCTTTGGTACATCGAGGAAGAGAATAAGCTCTTTGATACTGCGCTATCAAGGCGATGAAATCAAGGTGTCAGACAACTTACTTAACCTTGAATCACAATAACCCATAATTAGCCACTCCAAATCCTAGTTAATCCTAACAATCATAATTAGCCACTCCAAACCTTAGTTAATCACAACAACCAATAGTTAATCACTCCAAACCCTAACTCAGTCTCCTCCATACCCTTATAATGTCCTACGTACTATTTTTCACCCCAAAACTTCCAAACACCCAAATAACTCTTCTATTATCTTCCTTACATCCCAAGTTAACTTTTCATATGTAAAATTTACTCCTATGTAGACGCTAACCTCCCCATGCAAACATTCAAACTTTTTCATGCAACCCTAAAACTCCCACACGAAACACTAGCTTCAACCATGCAAAACCCAAGATTCATCCATACCAAACCAAACCCTAGATTCAATCCATATAAAATCCTAGTTTAGATCCTCCTATGCAACACGATAAAATCTGCCATGTAAAACTATAGATTAAATTCTTCCACACAAAATTGTAGTTTAAATTTTCCCATACAAAATCATAGATTAGATTCCCCCATACGAAAAACTTAAAATTCCCCATTTTATTCTTCCACTCATTGATCATTAAAATACTTAGTTCAACTCACATCCCTTGGTAAACTTATTCCCCTTTTGTCAACTTACTCCCCTTGGTCAACTTCTTTACCTTTTAGTCAACTTTCTTCCCTTAGTCAGCTTCTTTCCCCATTCTCATTTTTCATCATTCCCCCCACACCAACCACATTAACGTCCTCACATGCATGTCTCACAAGGTCACAACACATAACATCACATACCATAATAATTCATCACATACACAAAGTACACATGCCATATAATGAAATAGAAACATACTTCAACTCTACGTCATACCACATATGAAATAATTATAATGATAGGCATAAGATACAACACACATAAGACCTTAGTAACACCCTTACCTAAAACGACATCGGTCTTGGAGCATGCTCCTACTTCTCCTTAAGGCTTTGACTAGTCTTACCTATATGAAGGAAAAACTAAAATTAGATTCCCTCCTACCAAAAATACTATTAATTACTCACTTATTCTAAGACTAGGTTTTTGATAAAATAATGATATACTAATAATAATGATATTAACTAATTACTAACTTTGCTAAAGATATAAGAAATAATAGTAATATTAAAAAAGTTGATAATATAATGTTGAAGACTTTACCCTAATAATAATAATAGTGATACTAAAATAATAATAGCAAAGTTACTAAAAGTAATATCAATGTTAATATTAATAAGAATAAGAATAAGAATAATAGTAGTAATAATAATAATAATAAGGACATTACTGAAAAACAAAGTGAAATAAGGGCTTCACCCCTTTTACTAAAATAATAATAATGATAATAACAATAGCATGAATAATAATAATAATAATAATATAAATAATATAATTGATAAAAACCGTAATAATATTAAAAAAAATAATAAACATAACGGTAATACTACTACTAAAAATACTAATAATATTATTAATATTATTCAAAATAGATGGTGAGATAAGGGCTTCAACCCTTCACCAAAATAATGCTAATAATGTCATTATAATATTATTAATAAAAATAGTAATGAATTAATAATAATAATAATAATAATAATAATAATAATAATAATAATAATAATAATAATAATAATAATAATAACAATAATAATGATAATCGAAGATAAAATGAAGCAGGGTTTCGACCCTACATTAAATAATTATAAACTTATTAAATAATAATGATAATAATAATAACACTAATAATAATAATAAATGATAATGATAATAATAATAATAATAATAATAATAATAATAATAATAATAATAATAATAATAATAATAATAATAATAATAATAATAATAAGACTCAATATTTATAATCCTACTACTACAATTCAAAATAGGCATAATAGGGTTTCAGCCCTATATAGAATAATAATACTAACATTGAAAATAACAACAACAACAACAACAACAACAACAATAATAATAATAATCGCATAACACTAATAATAATAATAGCAACACTAATAGTAAAATAGTTGTAATAATAATAATAATAATAATTTTGAAATAGTAATAATAATAATAACATTAATAAATAAAATAAAAACTCATAATAATACTAATAATATTAATAATACTAATAATCTACTCAGCCAAATAAGGTCAGCCCTAATAAGAAATAATAATACTAATAATATTGAACTCAATAGTAATAATAATATTAATACATGATGATGATGACGATGATAATAATAATAATAATATTTGAATAATAGGTTAAAAATTGAAATAAAATAAAATAAACTTAATTAAATAGGGAAAAAGGGTTGAGAGGGTTTAGGGTTCAACCTTAGGCTGGTGGTGATAGGCAACACTAGCGGTGGCGGTGGCCGGAAAAAGAGAAGAAAAAGGGAAAAGTTAAATTGTAGGAAAAGGAGAGGTAGAATGAAGGTGGGAGTTGGGGTGTTTAGGGTTGCCCAGGTGGAGAGGAGTAGAGTGAAGGTGGCAGCGCACGACGACGCTTGTGGCGGTCGAATGGGGAAGAAGAAGAAAAAGAGAGGAGGAGAGGGAGGAAGAAGAAAAGAAAGGTAGGGGAGATAGGGGAGGGTCTACAATACAGTTTAGGAGGTGAAAGGAGCGGCAACAGAGGCAGGAGAGGTGGCTAATGGTGGTTCGAAGGGCGATAGAGGTTGAAGAGAGGGTTGATCGGGGAGGGAACTTCGCACAGTCGGGGTGGGTTGTGCAAGAAGAATCGAGGGAGATGGGTAGTTTAGTTAGTTAGAGGGTGGTGCAAGGATTAGTTTGGTAGGCAGATAGGGCGGCGGAGTTGGCCAGAGGCAGTGTCTGAAGAGGCGTCAATGACAATGGGGATTTTGCTAGGTTGCTGGAAAGTCCCAAGATTGAACTAATGAGGGGTATTTATAGATCTTAGATGAGAGGTTAGGGTTTTGTAGGTCAGCGTAGGAATAGGGCAGGTAGGGTTAGGGTCACTGGTGGCATTGATTGGTTGGTGGAAATCAAAATCGTGGCAAGGGTATGTGTAATTAAAAGGAGGAACCGTGCGGAAGAAAAGGGAGGTGGGTTGGGTCAGCGTGGTCGCCAAATCAAGGGGAAGAGAAAGGGAGAAAAATGGCCTATCAAAACGGGCATAACCGGTGGCGTTAATCTCGGAGGTGGGTGGTAGAGTTGCAAGTCATCGATGTAGAGGAAGGAGAGGAAGAAGAAAGAAGGAAGAAAGGTGGGGGGGGGGGGGGGCGGACCGGAGGTCAAGGAAAAAGAAAGAAAGGAAAAAGGAGGGGAGAATAAGCCGGGCGACACAGGTTAAATTTTTTTAACCAAAACGCGGTGTTTCGAGGAAAGAAGGGAGGAGGAGCAGTGTTTCAATACTGGGCCACGTTGAAGGAAGAATAGAAAGAAATGGGTCGTGGTAGGAGAAAATAAAGAAAAGGAAGAATGGGTTGTGGCTAGGCCTAAGTCAGAAAGAACAGGAAAAGAAAAGGAAAAATGAAGAAAAGAAAGAAAAGAAGGAAAAAGGAAGAAAGAAAAGGAAAAAGGAAAAATAGAAAAAGAAAAATAGTGGGTTGGGTTAATTAAATTAATTAGGATATTTGTGATATTTAAAAATAATAATATTTAAATCCTTTTTAGGCTAATTTAGGGTTTTTGAAAGGTTTTTTCATAAATTCCATTTTAATTAGCTAAACACCCTAATTTTCTTCAATTAAATTATTTATAAAATTTTTCTCCTTCTTATTTTAAATAAAATATTTTATTTAATTAATTTCTAAAATAAAATCCTTAGTTAGCTAAAATATCCAAATTTCTCCTAATTAAAATACTTATGAATTTCTTCTTGATTTACCCTAACTAATTTCCTTTTATTTTAATAAAAAAAATTTGTTTAATTAATTTTTCTAATAAAAACTTATTAAACTATAATTTTTAAAATTATAATTTTTGGGGCATTTCAAAAAATATCCGTAAATATTTTATAGGTATTTTATACCTTCTTAAGTATATTTGTATTTGTATAAAAAGAAAATGTAGGACCAATCCCCCCCATTTTTCCTTTTCTTCTATCTCTCTTTTCTTTTTGCTTCTCTTCTCTCTCTTCCTTTCTTGTTCTCTCCTATATGAAAACCCCACTCCCCCTTTAGCACCTCCAAAATTAATGCCTGAAAAATTTCATTTAAAAGTATAATACGGAAGCTAAAATAGAATTTGGAGAATGTTGCCACCACATCTAACACATGATAAATGTCCACCATCTATCTCATACTAGATGCAAGGTTAAAACCTATCTAATAAAAATTCAAACAACATCTATACCATGAGAATAAAATCCCATAAGGAGATATCCACAAGCAGATGGTAAGTTAGCAATTCCACTAAACAAAATCATCGCTGAATAAATCATCGGAAACCTGTGAAATAATCCTGGATTTTAAAAGCTTATAAAAGTAATGCAAATTAAAATTCAATTACAACACCCTTGAAATTTTAGTACAACATTAGAAAACTTCTAAAAATAAATACAGTTAAATAAAGACAAATCATGATGGATCAAACTTTGGATTGCCTACTCTCTCAAGCTAAGCCTTCAACCCAAAAATAATATCTGATCTCAAACCTACATAAGAAGTTTACTCCCCATCATCAGTGGATAGTCGCAGTACCCATTCAACTAAGGTAGTATTAGTACAAGTCCAGTAATGAGTAAATCAAGACTACCTAACTCATGGAAGGAAACATGATACAGATAAGATATTGCAATATTTAGCTTACAATACTCATGCTTAATTATACATGCGATACATACACCATTCTACTCATATAATAACTCATGCTCGATTATACATGCGATACATACACCATTCTACTCATATAATACTCATGCTCGATTATACATGCGATACATACACTATTCTACCCATATAATAATTAATGTTCGATTATACATGAGACAACACCATTCTACTCATATAATAACTCATGCTCGATTATATATGTGATACATATACCATTCTACTCATATAATAACTCATGGTCGATTATACATGTGTACATTAATAAAACATGGGGCCACAAATTCATGCATATGAATACATGACTAGACATGACAATACATAGGGTATGAGCGTACCAGAAAATCATGATTGCATGCTAAGTAACACACACTACCCTAGAAGATAACATTCTACACATAAGGCCCATATGAAATTTAAATAATAGATCGTGTGATAATTGAATACAGATATGCGTCATATGACAACACTAATGTAAGGGAGACAACCAAGAGACATGCATTGGAAAAATAAATATAAAGTCCATGAGTGAGGGAGAATAATTCATTATTATATTTCATTATCATGATCACAACTATTTAATTATATTATCTTGAGGACGGAGACTCAAAGAGATCATAACAAATAATATAGTACTCGAAGAATACTAGCCCTAGCTGGCCCACCCAAAAACGTAACCAAACCACCAATAAATAAGACACCTAATCACTTAAGTATGCATACCCTTTATAGGGCTGAAATATATTGAGACACCTATAGTGAAATACCTCAAAACCTTAATTTAGGAAATTATGTTAAAATAGGGATTTATTAGGGAAATTAATTAAATAAAATTATTTTATTAAAATAAGGGGAAGTCTTTAAGGAAAAAACTAGAGGAAAATAACAAATAATTTAATTAGGAAAATTTTGAGTGTTTTGCTAATTAAAATGGAATTTAGAAAAAAATAGTTCAAAATATCCTAAATTAATATAAAAAGGGAATTTAATTATTATTTTACTAAATATTATTATTTTAAATATTCAAAAATACCAAAATATTCTAAATAATCCAACCAACCCATTTTTTTTCTTTTTTCTTTTTTTTTCCTTTTTCCTTTCCTTTCTTTCCTTTCTCCTTTTTCTTTTTTCCCCTTCTTCCGCCGAACTAGGTCAGCCCCCTCACAACCTAGACTTCCTCTCCTTCTTTCCCAGCATGTCCCAAGCCCGCACCTACCTTTCTTTTTCTCCACCATTGCCTGGTCCTCTTTCTTTTTTCTTCTTTCCTTTCCCCTAGACCAGCCAGCCAAACTGTCTAACCTTTTTTCTTCCTCTCGCTCCTCCCACGCCCTACGATCGAAGGTCTACAACCCTGCCATCACCAACCAACCACCACTGTACCACCAGCCAACACCACCCTCTCTCTCCTCATCGTTTTCCTTTCCTTTTTTGACCCCAACCAACCTCGTACCGCCTCATGTGTGACTCCTTTATTTCCTTTTCTTCTCCCCTAATCAAGCAACCCTTGCAACCTTACAAACCTATACTAGCCTGGCACTGTCGGTCGGTGACCTTGCCACACCTTCCCCCTCTGTCATTTCCACCCCCATTGGCCAATAAATACTCCATACCCGACTTTAATCAAGCTCCCCTTTTTCCTACCCAAAAATTTACCCCTTGCTCCATGACCCCTTCAAATGCATCTACCGCCACCGTTGCCCAAACCACCTTCCAAACTACTTCCTACATCACCCTCTATCAAACCACACCACCCACCACCTCTAATTCCTCTTGCATGAGCCATCACAGCTGTGTAAAGTTGGCTCCCCAATCTGCCAATTCTTCCCCATCGCCGCCCCTGGTGCTGCTATGCACCGCCATCCCCACAGCAACCACCACTCCCCTACCTTCCGAAACACCCACCAAAGCCTCCTCTACCTCCCCTACCTTCCTTTATCCTTGCCTCCCTCTCCTTCACCCTTCCTTCCCCTCCACCACCTTCAGCCACCACACCAATCGCCGCCTGCACCGCCCCTTTGGCTGCGCTACCGCCACCACCATTCTAACCCTCTCAACCTAGAGAATCCATCACCATCACAACCACCCTCTCAATCCCCCTCTTGTATCCTAAAAAATCATTTCTCCCACTTCCCTTCCTCCTCCACCGCCACTGCTAGCATCGTAGTGCACCACCACTAGTGCTACCTAGTCACCACCACCTCTAGGTTGTGCCCTAGCCTCCCCAACCCTTAAATCTTATGAATGTAATTGCTATTATTTTATTATTGTTAATATCATCATCATCATCATCATCATCATCATTGTTGTTGTTGTTGTTGTTGTTGTTGTTGTTGTTGCTGTTGTTGTTAGTATTTTTATGACTCTAGTATTATTATTATTAAGATTCGGACCATTAGTACTATTATTATTATTATTATTATTATTATTATTATTATTATTATTATTATTATTATTATTATTATTATTATTAACTTGGGCACTATTGTTACTAATGCTAATATTAACATGATTATTAGAACCCTTATTATTATCATTCTTAATATTAGAACTATTATTATTATTATTATTATTATTGTTGTTGTTGTTGTTATTACCTATGTCACTAATATTACTACTACTACTACTAGCATTATTACTACTACTACTATTATTATTATTATTATCATTATTGTCACTATTTTATTATTACTAATACTATTATTATTATTATTATTATTGTTGTTGTTGTTGTTGTTGTTGTTGTTGTTGTTGTTGTTGTTACCTCTGTCACTAATATTACTACTACTACTACTAGCATTATTATTACTACTACTATTATTATTAGCATTATTATTAGTATCATTATTGTCACTATTTTAGTATTACTAATTCTATTATTATTATTATTATTATTATTATTATTATTATTATTATTATTATTTGGGTTATTATTAGTATTATCACTATTATCATCATCATCATTATTATTATTGTTAATATTAAAGTTATTATCTTTAGTAATATAAATATTACTAATAATACTTTAACATGGAGCAACATAACTACCAATACCTATTTTGGCTAGTAATAGTATGATTAGCTACTCTAAGAATATTACCTTTACCTTTACTCATAAAACTACTGTTATTACTATTAAACCTAATACTAGGCTATGATAAGGGAAAGGTAGGAAATAATAATAATTTTGGTTAGAGGGAAGTTAACCCTAGCGTTTCCCTCTTATGGTGAACCAAGTCAAAACCCTAATGAGACATAGGAGTGTGCTCCAAGCTCAATGTCATTCTAGGTACGGATATGGTTAAGGTCTTTTGTATGTGGGAATGTGCTCTGTGTGTTGATATGATGTGTGTTCTTTTTATATTATGTATCTTGATCTTGTAGCGTAGCTTGCCAAGTATGGAGCTCAGGTAAGCTGCATATGTTTATGATATATGTAATGTGATATTATTACTTGTACTTGAATTGTGCCTGTGTAACATTGCCCCTCATGACATGCATGATAGGAGAATCTAAGTAGTATGATGTATTCATGAGAGAAATGGAAAAGAGTAAGGAAAGTGAGTTGACTAGAGAATGGCAGTGATGACCTAAATATCTTATGACCTATGGTTGGACAAAAGCAGGAATAATGGGAATAAATTAAGGGAATTGATCAAAACATGCATAGAGAGTCTAGGGTTTGCATGAGATGGTTAGCCTCTTCATGAGGATGAATTTTATATGGAAAAAGTTTATTTGAGGACTAAGAAGGTAAGGGAATACTTTTTAGAGTGATTTAAGTCCATATGTGAAGAATAGTACGTGGGTTAGTGTAAGAATGCATGGGAGACTTAACTAGGATTTTGGGAGAAAACCCTAAGTGAGAGAAATGTGTAAGGAAGGAAAAACTAATGGAAATGGTTAGAATAAGGAATTATAGACGGAAGGGGTGTAGCATGGAGGAAAAGTGAGCCAAGTGAGAAAAGGTATTTGGGTGTTGAGGGAATGATATGAAAGAAAGGAGAAGTACTAGGGTTTTGGGGAGCAAAATAGGGTTTTTTGTGATCATGCATGGGAGTTGGATAGTGGGGTTGTGATATCAGGCATGGATCTAGGGAAGTGATAGTTTTGGTAATAAAGAAGAGTTTTGGGTTCTCTTGGTGAGTGGAAAAAGATGGAAAGAAAGTCTCCGGGTCATAGGTCGTATTAGATATGTGTCATGTGGAAGAGGTGATGGTAAGTAAGAGTGATGGATGAATAACATTGTATGAGGAAAGTGAGGTGCTAGGGTTTGGGATGGCCAACTAGGGTTTCGTGGCCACATGTGTTATATGGGAAGTAAAATGGGTGATTAGAGATGAATAGAGTGAGGTGATGAATTGGAGGATCATGAGTTGTGTAGGATAGAGGAAAGTTGGGCTATATAGGCCAAACTAGGGTTTCTCGAAGGAAAACCCTAGAGAGTGATATTAAATTAACTTAGAGATATTGAAAGTGGGACTCAGAGTAGAGTATTCATAGTAATTAGGAAAGAGTGGGAAATAATGTCTGGATATACTAGAGGAAGTAGAAGTCTTAAGATATGGGACGAGATTTTCATAAAGTAGAGTGGGTTGTGCATGTCTAGTTAGGGTTGTGTGTGGAATAAGATACAATAAAATACTAATCACTTAAAGTGAAGTATTATCGAGCCAAGGCCCAATGAGGTTATATATTTTTTGGTCCATCAACTATAATAGTGGTCAGGTACATTTTGCCATGCGGAGTCATTTTTCAGTCTACCGACTATAATAGTGGTCAGGAGCATTCTACCCTGTTGAGTGTTTTCGCCCCACTGGTTATAATAGTGGGGGATTTTGGTCTCAATAAACCAAAATTTTCATGGTAATAATTCATGGAAAGATACAATTTACTTACAGTGGAACACCTCATGAGTTGGGGCTAGTGAGGATATATTTTTTGGTCCACCGATAGTAATAGTGGTCAGGTACGTTCTATCCTATGGAGTGTTTCTGGTCTACCGGCTATAATAGTGGCGTATCCATAATGACACAGAATTAATATGAGAAATGTGTGAACCAGAAGTATAAGACATGGAAATATACTAATTATTTACGGTGGAACACCATCTGAGTAGGGGCTAGTGAGGTTGATTTTCCAGTCCACCAGCTATAATAGTAGTTAGGTGTGTTTTTCCCTACTGAGTGATTCTGGTCCACCGGCTATAATAGTGGTTAGGCACGTTCTGCCTTGTGGAGTTTTTCCTATCCAACGGCTATAATAGTGGGGTTTCCATACTCACATGGAATTAATATAAGAGATGTGTATAACAAAATATTAATCTAAGTTTGGCCTGATAATATGAACCTGAATCATGTTTTGTATGCCTTACGTGTTAATTTTCTTGCATGACCTTACCCATATGGTTACCTTGCTCATTACGTAGCGTACTGACCACCCATATCATAAGTGCGGCTCATTCCCATGAGTAGAGTGTCCTTCTGAATTTGTGCATGTAGGAGGCACTATGTTTGATGACTATGACGTACTGGATGTGTCAGGCGGGGATGTGTGTTGATTATTGGACTTGGTATGGGGGCCCGAGAGTGATGCATGCCCGAATCTTTGTTTATCTTGGTTTACTAACGTCTTCATTGTATTTTGGTTTTGTTTTTTTGTTGTACCTTGTTATCCCTTTTGAGAACTTTGACTATGTACCCTATTTGGTTTGTATTAACTTTTCATCACGCACTCTGATTCATGTGTTATGAACACTTTACCTTTCTATAAATCATTTTTTTAAGTGTGTCTAATGTTTTATGAGAATTTTTCCTTAGCCTTGTGGTTGGTACGAGACTGGTCGAGGGCCGAGCTTGTATTAATCATAGTGATAGCATGTTGTATTTTTTAGGGGTATTACATATAGAGTAGAAGAGGGCTTCTCCCAACCTCGTAAGGCACCCAATATCACAAAATAGAAAAACACCAGAATGGTACTAAGTGAATACCAATCCTAACTCGGATAGTTGCCCCGAGTGATATAAGTCCCAACTCAAGATCTTTCACTTTAAGTTATTAATATTTTATTGAAGGATTTAACCAATCATAAATTAGGTCCACATAACAACACTTAGCTCACTTCCATCAACATAATGAATTTCCATCATTATATAAATTTCAAGTGGCATTAAATCCGATCAATTCCAGGGGCATTAAAGATGAACAAATTCAAGTGGCACTAAGGCCGAATAATTTCAAGTGGTGTTAGAGCCGAATAATTCCATGACATAAAAATATAGCATAAGGTATCATATAATTTCATCCCTTCACATACTCACACACATACAATATTCAAGAGTCATACTAACTTGCATTTGCATCGAGGCTATAAATTCATACATACATACAATTACCACACGAAACAAGACATATGTTTGACATGATTAAATAATCAATAATCATACTCATCACTTCCCAATCTAAATAGAAATACATCCAGATTCCGCCATAACTAAAGATAAGTAACGACTTACCTAAATCTGAAGCTAGCTAAGCAAATTGAGAAAGAGAGAGAGCTATCGAGAGCTTGACAATCCACGAGAAAATTCTCTTAGATCGCTAATAGAAATTGGAAACTAAATCAGAAACTATCTTATCAATCAATAATTGACATATTATGATTAAATCAACACAAGGAGACACAAATAATCTTTCTTAGAAAACATGTCCCAAACCTAGGACTCACGAGCGTAGCTCTATTAAGATTTAAGATTAAATATTAATCAAATTGGGTTTAACAAATATCACTTGGGGAATTTTAAATTGACTTAGAAAGCCGAGGAAAGGATAATAAAGGATAAGTTATTTTATCAAAAATGATTTACCGGCTAGGTTTTACAACCAAAGAAATAACCCAATCAGTTTTAGGGAACCAATCCAACTCGATAACATGAGAGTACAATTCAAATAATTTTAAATTAAAACTAGTAATCTACTAGGTGAGAGAAACATAAGCAAATCATTTTTATAAAACCATCTCCAAAAATTAGGGTTTTTATTGGCTGGACTACGAACTGCCCAACTCACTTCGATTACCTCAAATTAATAGTTTTAAAACACAACTAGTTACATTTTTCCGTGCATTGCACGGGTGACATATTAATTATTTATATATTATTACATAAGAGATGAATAGTTTAATAATTTAATTAATATGCACGAGATGAATAGTTGGTTGTATATGTTTAAGTAATTAATTAATAAAATACTTAATTAATACTTGATTAATATGTATTGTTCGACATATGTATAGTAGATGAATAGTTATATGCATTTGTTGCATGTAGGATATAAATAGTTGTGTTGTATTAATGACGGAAGATGAATAGTTATATGAATTTGCTGTTCGCATGAGATGAATAGTTGCATTCATATATTCATTAGTTTGATAATTCAATTAATATGCATGAAATGAATAGTTGGCTGCATACGTTCAAGTAATTAATTAAGAAAATACTTGATTAATATTTATTGTTTGACATATGTGTAGCAGATGAAATATTCAGTAGTTTTACAACTCAATTAATATGCATTTACTGCACATAGAAGATAAATAGTCGCATTATATTAATGGATATATGCATTTGAAGCAAATGAATATGCAATTTCGTGTATTAATTATTTATATATTAATATGCAAGAGATGAATAGTCTGAAAATTCAATTAATACGGAGGAAATGAATAGTTACATTTCCCCGCATAATGCACGGGTAGTGTATTAATTATTTATATATTATTATATAAGAGATGAATAGTTTAATAATTTAATTAATATGCAGGAGAGGAATAGTTGGATGTATATGTTCAAGTAATTAATTAATAAAATACTTAATTAATACTTGATTAATATGTATTGTTCGACATATATACAACAGATAAATAGTTATATGCATTTGTTGCATGTAGAAGATGAATAGTTATGCTGTATTAATGACAGAAGATGAATAGTTATATGAATTTGTTGTTCTCATGAGATGAATAGTTACATTCGTATGTTTATTAGTTTGACAATTCAATTAATATGCAGAGATGAATAGTTGGCTGCATATGTTCAAGTAATTAATTAATAAAATACTTGATTAATATGTGTTGTTCGACATATGTGAAGTAGATAAATAGTTACATTTATATATTTAATATTTTTTACAACTTAATTAATACGCAGGAGATGAATAGTTGGCTGCATATTTTTAGTTAATTAATTAAGAAAATTCTTGATTAATATGTGTTGCTCGACATATGTGCAATGGATGAATATCTCAATTAATACGTAGGAGATGAATATCATTTTATTGTTATGTAGCATAGGAGATGAATAGTTTGACAAATCAATTAATATGCAGGAGTATTTCATCATTTATTTGAGCTTATTAATTAGTAATAATATATGGCAGTGATAATATATGATTAGTAATAATAGGTATAATTTAGGCGAAATAATTTGTCGGTATATTTTCTGCCAAACAACTCTACTTTTTATATAATAACCAATGTTGTCATTCTGTTATTAGTTTTTTAAATAATAATTATATTATTAATCATAATAATATTCATAATAGTAATAATCAATTATATTAATATTTATTATTATCATAATAATAATTATCATTATTATATTATAAATAATTGTAATAGTAATTATCAAAATTATATAAATAATTATATAAGTATTAATTATATTAATAGTTATAACTATTATAGTTATATTAATATTAATAGTCATACTATTAATAATAAATAATAAAATTATTATTATAAACAATTATTATTATCATCATCATTATTATCATCATTATCATCATATTTGATTGATGTTGATCTAACCTTAAAAAAAATGAAAAAAAAATAATACTTCATTAAAGCTAGCTATATGTATTTGCTAGTTGAATTGTATTAATGGCAGCAGATGCATATGTGTTGGTCGACTGATTTATGCACTTTATTTGGTGTATTAATTATTTATCAATTATTTATATATTAATGTGTAGGATATGAATAGTTTGACAATTCAGTTAATACATAGGAAATTAATAGTTGACTGCATATGTTCAGGTAATTAATTAAAAAAAAATTGATTAGAAAATATTTTATGAATACTTTATTAAAATTATTGTTCGACATATGTACAACAAATGAATAGTTATATGCATTTACTGCACATAGGAGATAAATATTCGCAGTGTATTCATGAATATATGCATATGAAGCAAATGAATATGTACTTTGGTGTATTAATTATTTATATAATAATATACAAGAGATAAATAGTTCGACAATTCAATTAATATGCAGGAAATGAATAGTTGTCTGCATATGTTCGGATAATTAATTAAGAAAATATTTGATTAGAAAATATATAGTTAATACTTTATTAAAATTAATTGTTTGACATATGTGCAGCAAATGAACAGTTATATACATTTAATGCAAATAGGAAATAAATAGTCACATTATATTAATAAATGGTTATATTAATTATTCCATTCTATTAATTAGTAATAACAATAATTAGTAATAATATATGACAGTAGTAATATACGATTAGTAATAATGGATATAGTTTAGGCGGGAAATTTTGTTTGAATATTGTATGCTAGACAACTCCATTTTTATATATATATAGATATAGATTAAATTAATTTTAGCTAAATCTAGATAATCAATTTTTTAAAAATAATCTTATGAATCGCCAATTTTAGATAATCAATTTCCGAAATTAGGGTTTCAAAACCCAAGACACAAACTTGAATAATTCAAATCAATCAATTCCAATTGAAAATGTTAGAATACAAGTAAGACGATTTAAACTATTTTTATGAATTCAATTTTAGAAAAATAACTATACAAATGACTAATTTCATAATTTCACTTTAAATCTAGGGTTTTAGGCCCATAAATACAATTTAATTAAATTTTATTAATTTATTTAAATTGAATGTTTAGAAATGAAATTAGACACATTTCATAACATATTATATAATAAATTGATCAAAACCAACAAAAGAAATACCCAATTTTGCATAATTAGGGTTTTGAGCCCAGAATACGAATCCAATCAATTATTGCTAAAATATATAAATTGATGGTTTCATAATTGTAATTAAATGTATTCTAATATAAATTATATAATCAATTGAATAAAATAACTCAATTACACTATTCAATTTAAACCCATAAGAGTTTTGACCTAAAAATCCAATTCCAATAAATTTTACACAATTTTCCCAAATCAACACTTCTGATATAAACTAAAATACATTTCAAAAGATATTATAAAATCAATTGAGTGAAACAACTCAATTTTGCAATCTAATTTCATCACACTCAGATTTTGACCTAGAAATCCAATTCCGATTAATTCCGCATAAATTTCTCAAATTGACGATATGAAATTAGATACACTTTACAACATATTGTACAATCAATTTATCCACAATTGCTTAATTGGATGAATTCTCAAAATCTGGACATAATTTAGCCAAAATTTTAATTTTCACAAATCAACCAAATGCCCTACAATTGACCACTCTAAATCAATCATAAAACATATATATACATAATTAAACAATCAATTTAACTTATAATAAGCTAATTTATACTCAATCAAAACAAGGGTTAGGATTTTCAGAAATATACCAAACAAGGAGTTGCAAATCGGGGAGAATGAAGACCGGGAAACCTTTGCCGGAGGTCAAACGATACTCGCTGGCGGTTAGCGAAGCTTGCCATAGCCGAACGTGGCGGCATAGCCTGTGTTGCTCGTCAATGTTGCTGGTGATTGTTGCTACATTGCTACGGCTACCGCTGCGGTGGCGTTAATGGTGGCGTGTGGGTGCAATGGTGTTGGCAGATGATTGATGAAGGAGGAGTAGGGAGGAGGAGGCAGGTCGGGGTTTGGGGTACTTAAAATAGGGATAGGTTGGGAAGAGAGGGAAAAGAAAAGAGGGAGAGAAGAAGAGAAAAGGAAAAAAAAAATAAGGGGGTCGGGGCAAGTCCTTTTTTTCCCCCCACAAATACACATATATAAATAAATACTAAACATCTAAAAATATTGTTGGATGATTTTATCTAAAATTTATTTAACAAAAAATCATTTCATAAGGATCCAAATGCTTAAAAGTGATATAAGAGCTATATAAATAATTTTGGAAATATTTTTGGAAGAATTTACCAACGAACATAAAGATTTATATTATTTATGAAAATAGATAATAAGATTTTAAAAAATATTTAAAAGCATATAAGAAAATATTTAAATCGAATTCTAATAAAGCGAGACTAATTTAAATAATTTTTGAAACTGATCTTTCGCAAACCAAAAATGGTAAAATGGAAAAAAAAAATTGGAAAGAAATTCAAAAATAAGCTCTGAAGATCTTAATGACCTCAAAAACAAATAAATTCCAATTTGAAAATATTTTCTACAGATAAAATTATTAAAATAAATTTGACTATATAATTTAAATAATATATATCATTAACGAAATATAACTCCAAAATAAAGTTGTAATCACACGACGAAATTATAATCGAAAATGAATCTAAAATATTAAAAATTAAAATACGAGAAAGAACGAAAATACATATTTTTAACCATAAATCAAAATCATATGAATATAATATAATCATGATTGTGAACGAATTTATCTAGAATGATCCGCAACGACAATGATTTATTAAATTTAAATATGAAGTCAAAATCGTCTATAAATCGATAAAACGAATCAAAATTAAAATAATTTAATGTTTAAGCTAATAAAATAATTAAGCTTAATAAAATTAAATTTAAAGATATAGGATATTACACCCACGGCCTTCTCTACTCCCTTCCCTCTTTCCTTTATCGGCCTCCAACACTACCTCATTGCCACTACACCAATGTAGGCCATTTTCTCTCCTCTTGTCACCGTCTTTGACACCAGCAGCAACAGAGTAGTAGCACAGTAGCGGCAACACAATAGTAGTGGCTCACCGTATGATCATCGCGAGACCATCTGACTATCGGTGATTAGTCTTTGACCTTCATTAGTGCACTTGTAGTGTTTAACTACTCTAATTCACAACTCTTTGTCTGATATAAATTTTCTGAACCCCTAACTTTGAAATTCAATTTATTTGCATTAATTAGCTTATGATAAGCTAAATTAGTTGTTTAATTATGTATACATATATGTTTTATGATTGATTTATAGTAGTTAATTGTAGTGTGTGTGATTGATTTGTTAAAAATTGAAATTTTGATCCAGTTATGTTTGGATTTGACGGATTTATCCAGTTAAGCTATTTTTGGTGAATTGAGCATGTAATATATCATAAAATGTATCTAATTTCATATTGGAACTATCTATTTGAGAAATTTGTGCAGAATTAATCATAATTAGATTTCTAGGTGAAAATCCATGTGTAACAGAGTTGAGTTGCATAATTGAGTTGTTTCATTTAATTGATTTTACAATATGCTTTAAAATGTTTTTAATTTTATATTATAAGTATTGATTTGGAAAAATTGTATGAAATCAATAAGAAATTAGATTGTGTAATTGAGTTATTTCATTCAATTGATTATATAACTTAGATTAGAATATATTTGATTTCAATCCCAAACCGTCAATTTCAATATTTTAATGAGAATTGACTGGATTTGCATTCCAAACTCAAAAAACTCTAATTGTGTTAGATTGGATATTTCTTTTATTGTTTTTGATCAATTGGTTATATAATATGTTATATAATAGGTCTAATTGTATTTCTAAACATTCAATTTAAATAAATTAATATAATTCAATTGAATTGCATTTTTAGGCCTAAAACCTTAAAATTATGATGAAATTATGAAATTGGTAGTTTGTATAATTTCTTTTCTAAAATTAAATTTATAGAAATAGTTAAAATGAACTTACCTTCAATATGGATTAATTGATTTAAATTATCTGAGTTTGTGTCTTGGGCTTTAAAACCCAAATTTTTTATAAATGATTATCTCAAATTGGATACTTATAAGAGTATTTTATTGAAATGGATTATCTAGATTTGTCAAATTTTAGTTTAATTATATTTTTCAACTATCAACTTGAGGTAATCGAAGTTAGTTGGCTGGTTTGCAGCTCAGGTCTAGAAACCCTAACTGTCAAAGATAACCTTATAAAATTGATATGTTATGCTTCTTTTATCTAATTAGTTACTAGCTCTAATTTAAAATCATTTGAATTACATTTTTTTATCTTATCGATGCGCATTAGTTCTTTGAAATCGTTTGGTTGTCTTTTTAGTTGTGAAATCATTCTCCGCTTTTTATAAAATTAACTTATCTTCTATTATCCATTCTCCGCTTTTCCAATTCAATTTGAAATGCCCTAAGTGATATGTGTTGAACTCGATTTGGTTAATACTTGATTTTAAATATTAAAGGAGTTACGCTCTTGTATTTTAGGTTTTGTTCACGTTTGCTAAGAAAGATCATATGCGTCTCTTTTGTTTATTAAATTGTGATACTTAAATTGTTGTAAGGCAGTTTTCTAACCTAGTCCTACAATTTCTACTGATTATCTAAGAAATCATTATCGTGGATTATCAAGCTTGCTCTCTCTCTCTCTCTCTCAATTTGGTTTGCTAGCTTCAGATTTAGGTAAGTCAATACATACAATTACTTATAATGGAATCATGAGCTATTTGTCTTCTTGAAGTGGAAGGTGATGAATATGCTTTATGTTATTTTAAGTATGTCAAGCGTATACTATGTTTGGGTGGTAATTCTATATATCTATGAGCTTATAACTTAAATACGTTAGCATGCCTCTTGATTATTATATGTGTTCGAGTATGTGAATAGTTGAGCACGATTATGTGGTTAACATGTTCAAATAGTTATGAAATGTCTAGAAATTTTAGAGTATGTTCTAATGTGTATCAATTATAATTGGTTTGGAAAGTCATATCATTGGTTTAGTATGGATTGAAATGGAATGACGCCTTATGTTAGATTTTTATGTCATGGAATTATCCTGCTTTAATGCCACTTGAATTGGATAGACATTAATGCCACTTGGAATGGATATAATAATGGAATTTCATTGTGTGATGGAAGTGATTTAAGTGTTTTTACGTGGACTTTACTTATGCTTGGTTAAATCCTTAATTAAAACATTAATTACTTAAATTGAAAGATCTTGAGTTGGGACTTGTACCACTTAAGGTAGCTATCCGAGTTAGGTTTGGTATTCATTTTTCACCATTCTAGTGTCTTCTATTATGTTATTTTAAGTTCTTTATGAGGTCTAAAGTGGTCCTTTTCTACTCTCTAGGTTTCTCGATATATTTCAGCCCTATAGGGGGTATGCATACTTAAGTGATTAGGTGTCCTGATATTTGGTGTTCTTGTTACATTTCTAGGTGGGCCAGTAGGGCTAGTACCATTTGAGTACTAGATTAGTTATTACAATTTTTTTTAGTCTCCTTCCTCAAGTTAAAATAATCAAATGGATGTGATAAAAATAATAGAATACAATAATTGATTATTATCATCCATTCATGGGTGTTATATTTTATTATCCTATACATGTCACTCAATTTTCTTTCTACAATTATGTTACCATATGACACCTATCATTACCTAGTTATTACATGATCTATTATTTAAACCACATGTGGGTCTTATGTGCATAATGCTATCTTCTAGGATAGTTGTATTACTTAGCATGCGTTCATGATTTGTTATATGCTCGTACCCTATATGTTTCCATGTCTAGTCATGTATTAATAAGCATGAATCCATGATCACATGTTTTATCGTATGTCATTATATATCTTATATGTCCTCTCCTACTACCACATGTACACATGTGTGTCATTGATAATTATGACTAGGATATTCCACATGGACATGCCTTACTATACTTATCGCATGTTTATCTTGCTCTTGTCATTTTATGTACATCTTTCCTTAATACTTATTGAATCCATTGGCCTTTCTATATTTTTTTTTATGGATTGTTTCCTATATATTTTTGGAGGAGTTCCTATGCCCATGGTATTGTTAGCTTCTTTCTCCCATATTCGAGATAGATATTTAGCAACAATATTTTTCTCACATTTCAAATGTTCAAATGTGATTTTATATCCTTTGCTTTGAATGGTATCCAAGATTTTAATCCATCTATGGGTACTCATTTTTATTTTTCTATTGTAAGGTCATAGATTTACTATACCTAACAATATGTTCTTGTTGTAAAATCTTCCCTAAGGCAAAGTTTGAATTTTTCCAAATAATATATCACCGCCAAACTTCACATTTAATCGCTGATAAATTTTTATTTCTAAATACTCCACTTTTATATCGAGCTATTTCCATAGTTAAAGGTTTCAAGTTTCTAGCATTTTCTTTTATAGGTTGGATAACTTTAACATCTTCTTTCTTCAAATACTTATGCCATCCCTTCTTTTTTTGTTTGTTTGTTTTGTTTGGTAAAGAGGTGTTGTTGATCTTTCAAGGTCTTTGACTTACATTCCAACATAAGTCATTAGACCTAAGAATTGATCATTCCTTTCAATTTGTCTAGAAATTTTAGAACTTTTGTGGCCGTATGTGATTGTAGTTCAATGATTCCTTTTCTATCCAAGGAAATATATATATATATATATTCTTTAAACAACTCCATTGTGTTTCTTGAAAGTTACTTATCCATTTTCTAAAAAAAAAACTTAGAACTATTTCTCGGTATGCTCCTCCTTTTTTGTTGAAAATACTAGTTTATCATATATGCTATTAGAAAAAAGTTTAAATCCCCAAAGATCTCATCTGTCATTTGCTAGGATATTGCAGGTGAATTTTTTAATCCAAATGACATTTCCATCAATTCATATTATCCTTTTTTTAGGCCTATAAAAGGTTATCTAATGTATGGATTGTTCTTTCATTACAATTTCTAGTATCCTCTCTTATAATCACACTTACTAAACCACTTTCTATTTTCTCTTTTTTTTAGAAGGCAATATTTATTGGGCATCTTATAAGTGTTATGAAGTGTATTATTATTGAGTCACTTATAGTTTATGACCATCTTAGCCTTTCTTCATTTATGTTCTTCATGGTTTCTTACCATGAAATTTGGGTACCTATGTGGGTTTGTTGAGCTTTTATTAATCCCTAATCCAGTAGTTCCTTGATTTGTTTGCTAAATTCCTCTTCAACCAAAGGAGTGTAAGCAATATCTTTTGTTGTTATTTTAAATGGGGGTTTAAATTTTATAGTTTTTCCTTTGGTGGGAGTTGTCCAAAATGAGTTTTAGGATAATTCCTTATTATCCTTGTTTTTTCAATAATTTGGATTAATTTTCAGCCTATTTTCATATTACAATCAACATTTTCATTACTAAATGCTTAACAAAAAAACATATTTAGTGATTTATTTATCATATGAATCATCATCTATCTCAACTTCTTGCATTAGAGTATTTTTTTTATTTGAGTGGCAATAAATTATACCACCCACCAAGCTTAAAGTGCATACAATCTAATTATTTAATGAGAATTGCCATAGTTTGTTATAGATTGATACACATTTTTTACTAATTAACATAGAGCCATTGTTTAATGTTATGAATTTAGTCCTAACATAAAATATTTAAGATGTGTAGGACCATCCATTATCTAAGTCATTTGAGGATCATACTGTAATACCTGAAAAATTTATCTAATATTAATCCTGAATAATTAATAACTTACAAAATCCTAATCTTTATTTTGAGTGATTTATATTTTAACCTAACTCTAATATCAAACCATTAATATTTTAATCTTAGCTAATTTTAATAATCAAAATTTTAAACCTAACACTTATCTCCATTTAACTTTTTCCCCTATTTTCTTCTCCCTTCCTTTTTCCCTTTATTTTTCTCCAACCCGATTCTTCTTCTTCTTCTTCTTCTTTTTGCCCGCGTGTTCTTCTTCTTTACCCTTACAACTCACCAACATCTGACTCTACAATCCCTTTACTCAATCCATGGGATATGTTTGGTTGAAATTTTTACCGAATCTTCCCCAGTCTTGTGCGCCATGCCTCCTATGTTACTTCTCAATCATTCCTCACCATGTGCACAATATACATGCATACATGCATACACATACCCCTATAAATCTCTCTCTATCTCATTTATTTACCTCAACTAAATCTCTCACTCCCTCCATTTTGGTTATTCCCATTTCTACCCTCATTTACCTTAAATTTCCCTAGATTTTATTCTTAAGTTATAATGTTGTATTATTCTTGTTTCTTAGGTTAATTTTTGGTGATCTTAGAGGAGGCAGGTTATGCTTATATGCTTAGAGACCAGTGCTCGTTTTGGTAATGATGGATACATGTCTTAATTAGTGTTTATATGTGAAACATGTATTTGTATGTAATGTCCCATTTGGCCATAGATAATGTTGTTATGAAAATGTTATTATATGATATCTTGAAAGTGAGAAAAATGTAGAAGTATAAATTTGTGTATAATTTTGGGCGGCATGAATCTAGATACATGGAACCTATATATAATTGGGGTTAGTTATTTCAAATAAATGTTAGGGGTTGAAATTCATTAATATTGGGACTTGTAAGGCATTTGGGAAAATATGAGTTTTTTAGCTATTGTAAGGGAATTATGGTCATTTAATGATAATATGGAAAATAATCATGGCATGATAAGTTTTTGAGAGTGTTATCAATTATTTCATAAACAATATGATTAAATGATGTTTGAATAAGACAAAAGTTACCAAATATAAAACCCTAAGGTTTTTGGTAAGGGAAGGGTAATTTGGCCAATAAGGATTAAAAATGAAATTTTGGTGATTTTAAATAGAATAGACATTAAATAAGTTAAGTAGGACACTCATAATATTTGGGATAAAGATGAGTATTATAATTATAATAAATTGAGAAGTTATGCTCACCTTGTGAAAATTGGGTTTCGTAGAGGAATTATAGATATTTTCCTTACGGAACGTTCTAATAACTATGCGGTTGTGTTTTATGTGCTTTCAAATTTTGTTTTGTATATATACATAATTCTTGCTTGATGATCTCGATATAAACAACTCCAAATAAGATGCTAATCATTTAAAACAAAAGATCATGTGAGACGAGCCTAGGTATATTATGTGTACATTCCATCAAACGATAATAGTAGCGTAAGAGCATTCTACCCTAAAAAGTACATCAGTATGTTCCATCAAATGAAGAATAGTGGAGTCATGTACTCAATGTGAATGAGATATGATTATGAGATAATTATTAATGGATAAGACATTAATCACTTAAAATGAATAATTATGCGAGTCGAGACCAAGGTGTTGTACTTATTCCACCAGACAATAATAGTGGCTCGAGTGTATTTTACCTTGAGAGGTGCTCCAGACCATTCCATTGGTTTACGAATAGTGGTTAGGAGCATTGGATTTGTTTTAGTAGATGATAATAGTGGCTTAGGTGTATCTTTTTCTTAAGATGTGCTTTAGTTTACTTCACCAAATTAAGAATATTGGGGTCTTAAACTGTAACACCCCCAAAATTTACATATATATATTTTTAAAACAATACTTGTAAATTAAAACCATAAATTTTGGGGATGTTACCGCTACACTTAGTACCAGACCGGTTCACTCCTACTGTTCCTGTACCAAGTGCTAAGGCTAGGAAAAGACTACATATAACATCATTAATAATCCAAATTCATAAATACAAAAATCAGGGTACACATATGTCTTTACACAATCCAAAATACGAGAGTTAGTTTTTCAAGAAAAGAGGTAATTACGATAATAAAATTGTTTCTGAAGTGTTAATCATGAATAAAGAAAATAGGAATAATAATAATATCATATGGAAAGCCGACCACGTCACTCTGGGAACTGATCGAAATAAGCGTCTCATACCTGCAACAGGTCAGACGGGCCTTCTGCTCATGGAAATGAGCAGCACCCATGAAACGGGTGATCAGTACGCTACGTACTGAGTAAGGTAACTGAACACTAAGGCCAACACATAAACACATCAAATCATACAGGATAATAACCAACATACAATTCCAAACCACACATATGATACATAAAAGCGTATAGAGAAATCCATAGCCTATAATCAACAAGCCCACACATAAAGCCCAAAAAGGTCCAGATTAATTATTTAATCTTTCTTTTATTGGAAGTCGATTCACACTATACCTTTTTATCAATTCTATGCGAGTACAGGAACACCCTGCTATTATAACAGGTGGGCCGGTCACATATAGAGCATCATGCCCTAACCACTATTATTATCAGTGGATCGGTCACATATAGGGTACAACCCTAACCGTTATTATAACTGGTGGATCGGTCACATATAGGGTAAAACCCTAACCACTATTCCTGACCGGTGGATCGGCTCGGTTCCTGCTCGCATGGTGTTCCACTATAAGTAATTAGTGTCTTTTATTTGCCTTAGCAAAACTCTGGTTTATTTTCATTGAGATTGGGATCCCCTATTATTATAACCGGTGGGCCGGTCACACATAGGACTCATGTCCTAACCACTATTATAACCGATGGATCGGTCACACATAGGGTGAAACCCTAACCACTATTCCTGACCGGTGGATCGGCTAGTCCCGTCTCAATATCTTCCACTTTAAGTAATTAATATCTTAAGTATCTTATTCACAAGCTTTGACCCAGGCATGCATGACTACTTTCTACATTTCTCATCCTCCAACCCTAGTTAACCAACACCACATGAGTTAACCACGGCACACCCTAACACCCATACAACCCTAATTCCATGCAAACCCTAACTCCACGTAAACCCTTCTTACATGCAAACCCTAACTCCATGCAAACCCTGGGTCCCATGCAAACCCTAACTCCACGTAAACCACACTTCCATGCAAACCATAATACCATGCCACATTAATACTACCATGCAAAACCCTAACACCATGCAACACTAATACCACTATGCAAAACCCTAACTCCATGCAATATTAATACCACCATGCAACATTAACTCCATGCAAAACCCAAAACCATGCAAGCCCTAATACCATGCGTCCCACAACTCCACGCAAAACCCTACACCATACAACATTAACTCCATGCAAAACCCAACGCCATGCAAACCTAATACCATGCATCCCACAACTCCATGCAAAATCCTAATAGCACATTGTTACACTCCCCCATCATTATTTTACAACCCTATCATGCATGTCTTAAGGCCACATCATACCATAATAATAACACAATTGTACACATAATTCTCAAGCCATAATTTATTCACACCAACATACTTCAACTCCATAGTCATGCTGCATTCATATAAATTATAAAATATACACATGAAATACACTATAATTCATATCGTATGGCATGCATAGCATAAAATCACATATTACACATATGGCCTTATCACCCCTTACCTAAAACTACACCGGTCTTGAAGCACGTTCCTACGCCTCCTTAGGGCTTTGACTAGTTTCACCTATTATGAAGGAAAAGCTAAAATTAGATTCCCTCATATCAAAAGTACTATTAATCACTAACTTATTATAAGATTAGGTTTTTGATAAAATACTAAAATAATAATAGCAAAAATACCAAAATAATACCAATATTAATATTAACAAGAATAATAAAATAGTAACAATGATAATAAAAAGGGCATTAGTCAAAAATATAGTGAAATAAGTGCTTCGACCCCTTTACCAAAATAATACTAATAATAATATTAGTAAAATAAATAACCAACTTTAGTAATAATAATAATGATGAAATAGTAATAATAATGATGAAATAATAATAATAATAATGATGATGATAAAAATCATAATAATATTGTAATAATAATAATAATAATCATAATGGTAATAATAGTAAGGATAATATTTGAAGATAAAAAGAAGTAGGGTTTCCACCCTACATTAAAAAATAGTAAAATTATTAAATAATAATAATAATAATAATAATAATAATAATAATAATAATAATAATAATAATAATAATAATAATAATAATGAAGATGATGATGATGATAATAACATTAATAAGTAATAAATGCTATTGATAAAAATAATGATAATATTACTAATAATAAGACTTGATATTTATAATATCACCACTATAATTAAAAATAGGCATAATAGGGTTTCATCCCTATATAAAATAATAATACTAACACTTGAAAATAATAATAATAATAATAACAACAACAACAACAACAACAAAAACAAAAACAAAAACAACAATAACAATAATAGCATTATTAGCAACACTAATGGTAAAATAGTTGTACTAATAATAATGGAATAAGAATAATAGAAATTTGAAATAGGAAATAATAATTATAATTAAAATTATAAAATATTAATATTAATGATAGTAATAATAGAAATAATAAGGGTAATAGTGCTAAAATCGAATTAAAAATTACAATAGGGCTTCGGCCCTCAATAGAAATAATAATAATAACATTAACATTAATATTAATAATAATACATATTATTGATGGAACTAATAATAATAGTATTTATATTAGAATAAATAAAATAAAATAATTTAAGGCTTGTAAAAATAAGGAAAAGGGTTGAGAGGGTCTAGGGTTCAACATTAGGCTGGCGGGACTAGGCGGCACAGGCAATGGTGCACGACGGCGGTGTCAGCGACCGAAAAAAGAAACGAAAAGGGGAAAAGTTAAAGGCCAGAACAAAATAAGAAGAAGGAGGGTGGAAGTAAGGGTGATTATGATTGCCCAGAAGGAGAGGAACAAAATGATGGTGGTGGCGCAACCAAAGATGGCGGCGCACAACGGCGGCGGCGGTGGCCGAATAGGGAAGAAGAAGAGGAAGAGAGGGAGAAAGAGGAAAAGAAAGCCAGGGGAGATAGAGGAGGGTCCACAGCACAATTTGGGAGGTGAAAGGAGCAACGACAGTGGCAGAAGAGGTGGCTAAGGGTGGTTCGAAGGGCGGCGGTGGCCGAAAATGGTTTGGTTAAGAAGGAAAATTCGCACAGTCGGGGTGGCTTATGCAAGAATAATCGAAGGGTATGGGTGGTCTAGTTAGTTATAGGGTGGTGCAGAGAAGGTGTAGGTGGCTAGAACGGGCGGCGATGTTGGCCGGAGGCGGCGAAAGTGGCATCTAAAGGGGCGGTGGCGCGAAGAAAGGTATTTTCTGAACTTCAACCAAAAACCTCGACTCAATGCTGCTATGGGGTGTATTTATAGGCTTGAAAGGAAGTTAGAGTTGAAGGGAAAAAGGGGGAGTGGTAGATAGGAGTAGGCACCGGTAAACGAGGACAACCGACGCACTTTCCCGATCGTGTCTACAAGTGGCCAAGGGAGAGGGAATCTTGCGGGGAAATGGGAGACGTGGTTTGGGTCAATGGGTTGCCGAAACAAGGGGAAGAGAAAGGAAGGAAAAGGTCTGTCAAAGGAGCGAGATCGACAGTAGGGGCTTCGGACGGTGGCTGCATTGCAGGTCGTCAACGGATCTGGACTGTGAAGGAAGAAGAAGAAAGCGAACCGGTGGTTTAGGGAAGAAAAAGAAAAGAAAGAAAGGAGGAGGACTAGACCGGTGACGCAGGTAATTTTCATTTAAATGAAATGCAGAGTTTCGGTGGGAAAAGAAGCAAAACACGGCGCAACGATGGAGAAGAAAGGATACGCCGGTTGCGCGGATTGGGTCGTGGCGAAGGAAAGGAGGAAAAGAGGAAGATTGGGCTGCGGGAGGGCAGGCCCAAATGGGGAAAAAGAAGAGAAAAAGAAAAGAAAAGAAAGAAAAAGAAAGAAAAGGAAAGGAAAAAAGGAAAAGGAAAAGGGAAAAAGAAAAAGAAAATAGGAGGTTGGGTAAATTAAATTAAATAGAATATTTGGGATATTTAAAATTAATAATATTTAACTAAAATAATATTTAAATCCCCTTTTTAGGCTTTTAAAAAAATATTTTCTATAAATTGTATTTTAATTAGCAAAACACTCTAATTTTCTCAAATTAAATTATTTATAAAATTTACATTAATTTGAAACTATTTTCTCCTTCTTTTATTTTAATAAATATAATTTATTTAATTAATTTTTTTCTAATAAAACCTTATTTAATAAGAATTAATAAAATTAGAATTTTCGGGTCATTTCATAAACTCAACATAAATTAAAACATGGATCTTGTTTACATCTAAAATGATTTATGGAATTAGTGTTTACCTTGCATCGCTTACTATTAACTCACATGTATGCCTATTCTCTTTTGTACCCTTACATTGATTGCATCGCTAATTTACTATGTAAGGTACTAATCATCCTTTTTATAGGTTCTACTCATTCCCTTAAACACATGACCTAGATAGTTTTTGCAATTCTATGAGGACCCTTTAGATGATTTTTTTTCTTTATATGATGCCATATGTGTGGATGAGTGATTCTTATGTATTGAGGTTGAGCTTAAATTCATGTTATTTGGTGGTTAGTTTTTACCCAAATGCTTTTTTGAACTCTTAGTTCCTAATGTATCCATTTTATGTATTTTTGATATTGTACTTGGAGTTAATTTCCAAACTCTTATCTAAGATTTATGTAATTTCTCTTATTATCTGCTTATCATGATTTAGGTATTAACTATTTTACCTTGTAATCAATATAAGGATAGTATGGTAAGTCAGACTTATGTCAAATATGGTAATAACACCTAATTATTTTGATATTATACTTCCGCTAAAACAAAAAAATCAATTGTAAACTTTGAGGTGTTACATATACAATATTCCTTTATCATTTAGGTTATTTAGAAACTCTATGTGTGCATTTGATAGGAAATACTTATATTCATGAGTGCCACTATTTGTTAACATTGATATTACTCTTATTTTTAGGTTTTTTATACACTCCGACCCTTTTAATAAGTTTTATGCTTGGAAAATTTTGTATTTCTAATATCTATTATAGAAAGTGATTATATTTTTATTCCATCACTAAGCTGGATTATACACCTTAAACTTATGAGTGAATTTAACGGGTTTGGAGAAGTTTAATAGTGTTATTCTTATAGTTCATTAAATTCTCTTCTTAGATTCATAAGATTATCTTTAGATTTTGTGCCAAAATCTATCTTAATACATTTTCCTTTTCCTTTATCTAGTTCTTTAATTTTTTTTACTAATAAAATATGTTTTAGCTTGTCATATTCCATTTTATATTCTAAAATGATTATCATATTATTATTAATCTCTCAACCTCTAGTTGTAGACCTGATATTTCATCTCTTTTTGAGCTTTTTACAACTTTCCTTATGTTTGTAGTTATATCAAAGTATTTTTTGTATACAAATAATAAACATTTCTTCTTGGCATATAAGGACATGTTCCTATGTGTGATGTTAGGATAGAGCATACACTAGTCATATAGTTTTCTAAATATTCCTTCACCATGCATCTATTGATGTTCATGTCCATTTTGCATAAATAATTAGTTTATGTATTTAAACATATTTTGCATTGGATCTTAGAATTTTTTTCTTAATCCCTTTCTTATAGATTTTCTATAGAATGGAAAGATGATTTTTTTAGAGTATATAATAGCTAAATCTTCTTCTATTCCATTAATTAAATTTTCTATATATATATATATATATTTCTCATCTTCTTAGGACAATGATTAACCGAATGATTAGGTTCTCCTCACATAAAGCATGTGCATTTCCTTTTTTGATCTAGTTTATAAAAATGTCTAACTTTTTGAGACTATTTCTTTTTATGATTTGAAAACAAAATTATTTTTATTTAAATTTTCATAAGCCTAAGGTATCATATCATTCTTACAATATGCCTAGATTTTCCTTTTCATTTCCTTTTGTTGTGCATACTCCAAACACTTTTCTTGCAAATAATTAAAGGCATAAACAATTCTCAACCCTATTCCTAATCCCTTAGGATAGTTTGTTACTATGACAAAACTCCTCAATTTATTTTCCTAACTAACCACATTGTCTAATTGAGTATCTGTTTGCTATATCATTATTCACGAGGACCCATACTTTTTTTGTCATGCTAAAGTAGTCATTAGTATGTTCACCTATGTTAACTCAATTTTTTATTGTTGTTTCTTCCAAATCCCTTAGCATCTAATTTTGAGAACTTAACTTTTTCTTAGTAGGTTCTATTCCTAGTACTATTTCTCTAATTAATCCAATAAAGGTATGAGGACCATTGTCTAAAGCCTTTTGAGCTTCAATTCTTACCGGATCTTCTTCTTTTTTACTATATTATAGGTGTTTAATATTTAATCACCTAATATTGTTTCTAGATAAATGGACATATTGATATTTGGCTGATAGTCATTTACCCATGCTTGTACACAATATGCTTCCCCATCTATGTATAGCTTTAGGTAATTGTTGCAAGCGCGTGTTTGTTAGTGTTGATTTTTTTTCCATGTGCTATGCTAATATAACATTAACTAGCACATATCTTTCTCCTTTGCCTTTCCAATCTCCTTGCGGGATATAGACATTAATTATTTCTCTAAGGGGTCTTCCTAGATTGTATGAATGATGTTTGACGACCATTTTTTTTCATATATTAGGGTATCTCGATGGGTTGTTAACTTTGCCCCTTTGTTTGAACCAATGGTTTTTACATCATTCTTACTTTAAATATTTCTCTATAAATTTATTTTTCATTCATAGAGACACATCCCTTGAAATCTAGTTTATTTTTTCATTCATTTTATTAGAGGTTGCTTCATAGTCCATACCTATGGATTTAGTTATCCTTTCAAATTAATTTTTTATCTTCTCCATAGGATTTTTTCCACTAATACCTTTTGATTCTTTGATGGTCATACCCCTATTCATTTTTTTTGCTATTATTCTTCATATGGTAAAGAAAGAGGTAATACTTTTTT
Organism: Tamarix austromongolica; assembly: GCA_039764185.1. Taxonomy (NCBI): domain Eukaryota; kingdom Viridiplantae; phylum Streptophyta; class Magnoliopsida; order Caryophyllales; family Tamaricaceae; genus Tamarix; species Tamarix austromongolica. The sequence continues at coordinate 7,278,487 of CM077810.1, forward strand.
CTTCTTTTGGAGATAATTTAATGCCTTTTCTATACCATATGGAGTTTTTGGAGGAATTCTATCAAATTTTCTCCTATTTAAACTTTATCCATCCATTTTTTGTCTATGAGATACACCTAGACAACTTTTTCCTTAGCCTTGTATTTATTGAGGTTAGGGTATTCTTTTAAGAAAGATTTATATATATTTACATTTTTTTCATCAACCTTTTTTGGTTTAAATATTATTAGTAAGATTCTTATTAATTCTCCCATTAATATTTTCAAAAATTACAAAATTAGTAATATTGTTTATTCCACAAGCATACCCATAGTTATGAACCCTTAATAACATACTTTTATCTTCATTTAACATATTGTATACTCTTGAAGGGTGTAACTAAGGTTTATCAAGAATCTTGTTATATTTTAGTTTAATCATGAATTTATTTCAAGATCATATTTTATTTATTCCTTTTATGGAGAGGATTTGAATTTTTGAACATAATTTTCAAATGAAGCATGTTCATATCATTAATTTTTTTTACATCCCTTTGGAGTTTATATACTCTTATTTTTATCCAAATGCTAATATATTTAGCAAATTATTTAGGATCTATTATGAAGTTTGGGGAAACAAAAAGGATAGTATTACCCCATTTGTTAGACTAATATAAATCTCAAAGGTTATTGAGACTGATTGTCCTAAATCGCTATACCTCTCATCATATAGGAAGATAAATATTTTTGTTCCTAGGTCAAGTTTATGAAGGCCATGAATGGCTATCATTATTGCTCATAGGTGCATATATGGATACCTTTTTTGGGCAATTTTTTGAGTGGATTCTTTTTTGCATATAAGATTAATTAAAATATGTTGATTATCTTAAGTAAAATATTCTTTTCTTTCTTAATGATGTTTGTAGTTTTTTTTTCTTTACCAACGAATGATTTATTAGCACATTGATGTTATTCATTGATTTTTTAAGACCCTTATTTATAAAAATTTTAAATTGTTGATCTATGTTAACTAAGTTTTTTAGATGTTTGATGACATTTTTGTTATTTTTCCAAAACTATGGGAGTTTAGAAATCCTCCACTTAGCTCTAAGCCTATACTACTTAATTCCATTAAACATATACCCAAAGTTTATTTGGAACTTTAATGGTATCCTTTTCTTTGCCCTTTTTTTTTTGTATTTATCCAATCAAGTCATTTTTGATTTTTTTTCTTCCAAAATTTATAGTTTAACAAATAGTATTATTTCTATCATAATCTCAAGTTTTTATAATCTCTTACTAATATCTATTAATAATATTTTTTGGAATTTTAAGATTTTTTGGTAGTTTATATCACATTTTAATATACATAAATATCATGTTAAACCCATATCTTGCTTTCATTATTTATTGATAAATATACCAATGTTCATAACTTTGATTTTTCATGACAAAGCCATGGATCTTATTTTGGTTAAACTATCCTTTAGTTTTTGTTGGATCGTTTCCAATTCTTCATACCTTTTTCTAAATTATTTTGATTTAATCAAAGTTTCTTGAATTATTTTCTCATTCATTATATGATGAGAATTTTGAAATACTTTAGTAACCTTTTCTTCTATGTTGTTATTTTAATTTTTTACAAACTTTAATTTCTTTTCTAAATCATTAACTATGTTTATTTTAGTATTATTTATCTCAAAAATTTAATGTATATAATTTTTTGTTGTATTAAATTATTTATATTATTTTAGACCCAAATTGATTAAAAGGTTTATTATGGAAGGAATCTCCTTTTCTTTTGTATAGAAGAAGTAACTAAAGTTTTTTAGTGAAGTTACACGTAAGAGTATATGCATTTGTTGTATTTTTGGTTTCTCTTTGGCATGGAGGGTTATCTAAATCTAAGTAATTTATATTATTAATACTAACCAATTTCATTAATATGTTTATCAAGTAATTTTGAAAATGATTCTCGAAACTTGATGTGCCAATGGTCCTTTGGGGCTACCATATTTTGGTTAAGGGTTTTATCATGAGGATAATATCCTTTTCTTAGTTAATTTGATGAGATAATACATCTCATATCAAAATTAACTACTGTTTTATCCCAAAAAGGGATATTAAAAAATATAATTGCAAATATTGTTAATATTCATAATCCTAAAACCTTTTTTTTCTCCCTATTTTAGGTACTCAGAAGAATGAAATAATGTATTGAGAAAGTATGTGTATACCTTATCCACTCCTTTTCCTTTTGCAATCCCAGCATCACAGAATTCCATTTTGATTTTTCCTTTTATCCTTGGAGTCCTTGAAACCTTTAATCTTTTGTAGCAACACCCTTACGACACAAATTGGGCAACACAATACCTACTCTTCACTCCTAGCTTATCCTTTTATCACTCTAATCTTCTTAGCATGATGAATAGTGAACAAAACCTTAATTATACTCCGTTTTATTTTTTCTTATACGTAGGGAAAATTAGTCAAATATCTTACCACAATTAGGGTGATGGCTCCTATAAAGGAATACATATGCATGGTGGAGAGAGAGAAAAAGGAACTCCTGAGCATTATACTTTGATCACTCACTCTTATACCAATATTAAGATGGGGTTGCTTTGATAAGAAAGGAAATTCTCATTCAAAGTTATTTTATTTATATGAAAGGTTTTCTCTATAGGGAGTGCTTACAAATGAGCTAAGGATTTGTATGCGAGAAAATCCCATTAACTGAGTTCCCTCTACCACTTTCCATCATTTTATTAGATCAATAGTTGATTGTAGTAGGTCATATTTTCATTCTAATTACTATATTTAGATTATATTGAGATAAATCTATAATATTGTACAATTATTTTAGTATAGATATTGTAAAATATTATAGATAAAGTTATAATATTCCTACTTTACAAAAGCCTTCAATATACTTTTCCTCTTTGGTTCTACACAACACACAGATAGAATGGTATTATCGGTGGAGAACAAACATTAATTGTGAAACCATTGCTTACATCATTATTGATATCATCATTTAATCTCACTTAGATGTGTTTGTCAACCCTGAAACATGATTCAACCACTAGGGTTTAGTGCTTAGGGCTTAATTTAGCAAATGCAGGGTTCCAAATTGGTTGTTGATAATAATTTGTGTCCTTTGATGAGCTATCAATGGACTTTGTCTCTTTATTTAGATTTGAAACCATATACTAAGATATGCCAAAAACCATCCAACCATATATTGATGATCCTGAGGCCAAATTGACACAATCTAATCTTTTCATACAAAATAATGAACTAAGGGTTATTATTAATGATATGGATAATTAGCAAATTCAGGTTTCATGTGATTCATTCCAAATAAAATGCTAGGAAAAATTTTCCATAGCCTTATTTGACGAGGCGAATATAAGGTCATGAAATATGGAAAAGTAATGTGGATACTTTAAAACATAGGGAACACTACCTATGATTTTATAAACATGAGTGATGTAATTGAGGAGTTGATAAAAAAAAAAAGAAAATTGACCATTAGTAGAAGTATGAATTCTTCTCAGAAAGTATATGCTCTCTAGGCACAAAGATTATTGGCTTAGTTTAGGGAATGAAACATCAAGATCAGTAATCATGATCAAGATAATGTGTTAGGTTATCTTGTTATAACATATTCAACCAATTCCACTAATTGATGCATGTTAATTGAAACATATAGCTTAGTTAGGGTTTAAGGTGATTGAAATTTAGCTCTCTTTCATCTATGAATGTTTAACATTATAAACTATATCCTTGATCCAGCTCACATGTGGTGTAATTAATATGGGATAAAGTTTTTTGTTACTTAGAACTATGAAGCTTATTGAAAGATAGGTTTGCATGATGAATGTTTAACAAAGTTAATAGTGTGTCCCTCGGCTAATATAGCATGTTGCCAATGAATGTAAGAATATTATATGTGATATAGTAGAATATAAAGATAATGCTAACTAACACCATGGAAGAGGATATAAGAAAAAATTATTTATACTACCATAACATGTTATTAATTAGTGTATAACATCATTTTAGGAAGCCCATATTTAATGAGTTAATAGATATCATTTTTTATGGGTGATTTAATAATATGCTTCCCCTATATGACTTAGGGGATGAGTTAAGGTGTGACCAACTCAAGCAACATGATATTAAGAGAAAGGTATATCATTTGGATGTATGTATATGTGTGTGTGTTTTTAATAATCTTTTACATGATGATGTATGATAAATCATTACCTCTTACCTCTATTCTATCACCTATGAACCTAACCAAAAGAACACATAACTTTGTTAATAATTCACAAGGCAAACTTATATTTTGATAGGATTCATTGAATATGACTTCAATTAAGTTATCTATGTTAGCTAGCACACAATATAATTAATAAGTTGATATGGTTACATTCAAAGTGGAGCTTGATATGGTTCATTGTGCCATTTTTCATATGCATGATATTGGTTATGATGTCCTCTCCTTATCAACTATGTAGTCACATCTCTAAAGTTAACATTACTAAGTAGTATGTAGTACTTTCTTATGGTAATCACACCACTTTGTCATGTTTCTTGATATTAGATATATTTATATGAGATAAGGTGATGCAGGAGAATCTAATGAACCTAATGATTGTCATGTTCATATTAATTATCAAGGTAAGGAAGACTTAGCTTTCTTAATGTTGGAGCCTATCATGTTAAATATTCTTGATAATTCTTATATGCTTGATATTGAAAAACATTCAAGTTGTTCTTGTAGGTATGTCACATATTTGCAAGAAGAAGATGTTAATATACTTTAATGTGTACAAGTATTCAAAGCAGGCAAAACTATGGCATACATGGGATGATAATTTACAACAAGAAGATATGGTGATGATATTCATTAGTTGTATTAAATTGTTGTACACCCTAATCTTAAGTGTATTTTATGTAAATTAGGGTTTGATATAATTTCATGTATGTATCATAGTTAATTGTATAGCTTTATAATATGAATCCTTAGTATCATTTAACCAATGATATTATGCTTAGGATTAAGGTTATATGGGCTTAATTCAACCATGATTAATGGGCTGAATTAATGCTAAGAACCGGGTGGAGGGCTTCGAAACTCAAGTTGGAACTTACCTATATATACCTCACTCGTACACATGAATTCATATGAAGAATTAATAATCCAAATTTGAGCATAGCTAGCTATCTAACATCTATCTCTCTCATTTTGAGTTGACATTGAGCAAGGAAAGTCTGGGACATTGCCTTCCTCCATTAACACTCAAACTCGACACATTTGAATACTGGTTCAAATCTACCGAGAGCAACTATCCTTTGTCACTTGATTTCTTCGCCTATAACCCTTCTTAATCCTTCGTTTCTTTTACATAATTTTGTGGGTGACATCTTCTACCATCAATCTTCGATCCAACCTTCCAGCCACATTGATAAAACACAACATAAGGTCATAGAATATTTTAGATGTAATTTCTTGAACAAATGTTAGTCACACTAATAGCTAGAGGTTTATATCAACTGAATATCACTAATAGGAATCCTTACATGGCATTAGTTTTTATTCCTTCTTATGATCCCTGACCTATTATTATATGTAAACCTCATATAAGATTATATTGATATAGCCTTTCATAACTTATGTTTATTTGTCAACTAGCTCTTAATTCAAAATTGTAACACCCTCAAATGTAGTACTTAAAAATATAGTTTAATGGAAGTGTAATCTTAAAATATAAGGTGTTACCACCACACATAGCATAAGTTCGGTTTCTTCACCTTCCTTATGACAAGTTCTAAGGATCAAAATAAGTCACATAAAAAATAAAGTAGTAGAAAGGAGAGATAATAATAAAGATAAAGGTTATGGATAAACATCATTCATATAATAACGATAACTAAAATATAATAAGGGACACATGATTCCAAGAGATAACTAACTACAATAAAATTTAGCACTCTAAGGTGCTAAACCCTTTTAACCTAATTCTTAGATCAAAAGGCTCATTCTGCCAAGAGGGTGGTAGAGCCACAACTGCAGCCTTAGCTGCAACCACCACCTCAAGCACTTATTATGGTCGAGACTAGCTTAGAGAGGTTATGTTTCATCAGCCACTAGTGTTTGAGGGAGTCGAGGATCTAACGATAATGGATATGTGGATTAGAGAGATAGAGATAAAGAATATTTATACGTCTTTGAATAACCCAAATGGTATGAAGGTGGACATCAATATGTTTTACTTGTGAGGAAAGGTATATGAATGGTGGAAAGGAACCAACTTTGAGTTTTTGATCCAGTGAACACTTGGGAAGGATCTTTGAAGGCATGATGCTATCCTTTACACATGCTTCGTGTAAATCATATCAAGTTCCTAACCTTTTAGAAATGTAATATATTAATAGAAGGCCATTTTAGTAAGTTCTCTAAGCTTCTTTCTTTTGCACCTGAGATAGTCAATAGTGAAGAGATGGTTTGGATTTGAGCACCTAGGATCTTTTTGGAAGAGAAGTGATGACATATATGCTTATAGTGTACTACAAGACTTATGCCCTAGGAAAAATTCATGAGGCCAAGAAGGCACTAGGTGGGAGTAAGAGGCCGACCGAGAGTGTTCGGCATCATAGAGGTGAAAAGAGAGTTTAAGTGAGTGTTTACCAAAGGCAATCGAGTGGTGGTTAGACTCTTTAGTTTTCTAGAGCATGGTTCAGGACTGGCTAACCTTTGAGGTACTGCCACTGTAGGGTTAGTAGAGGGAATCACCTAGGCAGGGACTACTAAGACAAATTAGTTGAGTGTTGAAAGTGTGGTACAATGGGTCACAAAGGCTTTGAGTGTTACTCATAAGGAGTTAGAGCTTAACACCATTAGGTGAAGTTTAGAGGTGAGAAGCTTATTGGTAACATGATCCTTTGTCAACTCAAATGCCATCTAGTAGTGTCTAGAGTGCAGGTGCTAAGGGAAAGAGATATATTCCTCTTCCTTACCCAAAGAATAGTGCATATCATACTTCTAGTGCTAGAGGCACCTGAGGAGGACTGATGGCCAGTAATTTGAATGTGATCAGTAAGGCACAAGCTCATGGTTATGTCAACACTACCGCATGTTATAACATTGTGCTCTTATATGTTTAAGTTTCTACTTAACTATGAATATTAATGCTTATGTGTTAGTATTTTGCATTGACTGGATTTTAGCTATTTTAAGGCAGTAATGACCCCAAGCTCGTTAAACCATAATTTATAGACCTCACAATGTTCTAATGAGTTAGTTTTATTTTTCTTGACTTCAAAGATGAAGTCTCTTTTAAAAGGGTAGTAATGAAATACCCTATTTGTAGAAACCTTAATTATAAAATTACCATTTATATGTAATTAATTATAGTAATTATTGTAGGGTATTGCATGTTGAATGTGTTATTATTATGAGTATTCAAATTAGATTATAAATTTAATTAGGTTAAAATTCAATATAATTTGTATGATTAGTTTTAACCCTAGTTTGAACCCTTAACCTTTATTTGTTCAACAATAGGACCCCAACCTTGCTGTCTAATTCTTGTTCTTTCCTTCTTTTTCTCTAATTTGGTTTCAATAACTAGAACCTCAAACAAGTTGTAATTTTGATGAATCTCACACTCTACCTTATTCCTATTGTTCTCCTTCATGCCATCCCTACCATTCAATTTATTGTGCCAAATTGTACATGCCTAACTTCTTCATGTTAACCATCTAGGTCAATCAATGTCTTAAACCTTATTTTGATGAAAACAAATGAATTTAAATGAGTTAACATAGTTGCTTAAGTGTGCATGAGCTGTGATTGATACCAAATAAGTTAAAACACAATTACCCAAATAATTTCTCTAGTACATATTTACAATAGTAATCAAGTTTCAAAGCACAAGGGAAGACTATATCAAGACAACTAAAAATCAAGATCTCAATGTATATATTTCACATCTTATGTTATCTTGTAAAGTGGGATGAGAAAAAAAAAACTTGTGATTTTAGTCTCTGGGGATATTTTAAAATCTTTCTCAAAATTATTTTGATAAAAAAATCCAAGTTGATTTTAATTGCAAACTCTTTTAAAAGGTTTATTTTTGTTATATTAGTTCCATTTAGAACTAGTTGGTTGATCGACTGGTTTGGTTCAAACCCAGGGCATTTAATGTGTAAAAACTCAAATAGATTAGTTAGCTAAGTAAACTGATCGATTGATTTAACTAACTAGTCCATGGATTTTGCTCCAACAAAAACCCATTTATCATTATTTAAACACATTAACTAGTTTTACCAAACCAATCAATTAGTTTAGCTAACCAATCCATGGGGTTTGCTTATGCAGAAACCCATTCATCTATGTTTAATCACATCGAGTGGTTTTACCAAATTGATCGACTAAATTGAGTAAACTGATCAATTGGTTTAACCAACTAGACTAAGGATTGAGACAAAGTACAAAATGGTCTTTTTCTTAGGCAGTAAAGCAATCAATTAGTTTGAGTGAACTGATTTACTAGTTTAAAGGCACATCAATCAGTTTACTAAGCTATAGTACTCTTCAAATATGTTTATACCAACTATGTACATCACAAAGTTGATTAATCAGTTTTTGTAATAGTAAAATTTTCATCTAAGGTTTGAACATATTCATTCCATTGGTTTGAATAACTGATTGGCTAGTCGGTACAACTGATCGACTGGTTTTCCTAACTAATTGACTGATTTGTCCAACTGATTGACTGATTTACCTAACTAATTGACTATTTAAAATTAAATGCTAAAAAGTATACCCGTTTCTTGAGCAACAAACATTTGATATTTTACTCCAATGACTATACAGTAGTGCATAAATATGAATAACATTTCTGAGGTAACATACAAAGTACTTTTGAGCTATCGCTAATTGCACAAATCAATTCATTACTCATACATGAAATTAATTCTCAACTACTCACTTTTATATATATCTCAAGTTGATATATTTTCAAAAGTGTTTGTGCTCATTCTGGTTAGCTAGATATTACTAATTAATTGTAATATCTATTTATTTCTATCTTGATTACACTCATAAATTATTCTTTTACTTTTATATTTGTATCATTTGTGAGTTACTTATAATTAACCATGACTCTCATCAAACCACATTATAATGAGGTTTTGTGATTCCTAGCATTTTTGAGAAAGGTCATTAGATTAGTAGATCCATAAACCTAGAGAGAATAACTAGATCAAATTATAAATCATCTCCTAAAAGGTCGTTAACCAAGTAGACTCATAAACCAAGAGACGAGTTATCATCAGATAAACATACCCGAGGTTTAAAATCGAAAAGGAAAACCCTTTTAGTAGTGGGTATAGAGAATTCAATTCTCAAATAACTATATATTGTGTGTCAAAATTTTATTTTTTTCATTGCCATTCCAAAAACACTAATCATCTCCCACTAGGGTTCTTTCACTTCACCAACCAAGCCTGCTTTAGCCATTTTCATGCAACCCATCCCTATATAACCCTTCTCTCCTTTCTCATTTTTATGTTTGATCCAGACCTAAATCATAGCCTCTTCATTCATGCACTTTTCTCCTTCCTCTTGAGCTTACATTCACAGTTTTCCTCATCTTTATCACCCGTTGTCTCATTTTTTTTTGTCATGGCTAATTGTGTTAAACTCTGCCACTTTACACTGCTCACCATTAGCAGCATGAAATCCTCATATTTCTCCTCCTTATATACATGAATCACTCATGTTGTGAACCCTTTGCAACATAAATATCTTATGTTAAACCCTCCTTATTACATGAGCCTTGCAGCTTGGGTAACCCCTTATTGTGTGGAGCCTTACACATTTGGAAGCTCTTATTGCATTACATCCTTACATTGATATCCCCTCTTAGCATGAAGACCTCACATTAAAAGCTCGTAGTTGTATGAACTTCGCATGTTGTTCCTCCCTTGTTGCATTACTACCTTGCATAGCTTTCCTTTACCTAAGTTATCTTTTGTTCCTTCCTCAATTTGGTTTTTGTTAAAAAAAATTGATTTCTATATTATATTAGAAGCTAATGTATGTTGTTAGTAACTGCTTATTTAGCTAATACTTTAGGTGTCACAAAGAATGCAAACTTTTATGATTTTATTTATCTTAGGTTTAAATAAATCAAATCACTCATGATATGGCATAAATTGTGTATGAGTATTATAGATTGTTTAGAACTAGAATAAGGGTTTTCTTTATACAAGTGTTATGAAAGTATGTGATAAACATGATATCTAATGCTATAAAATATGAGATATATGAATGCTAAAATATGTAAAACATTGATAGATGCATGGTTAGGGTTTAGTTAGGACATGTGGCATTATCAAGTTATTTTCTTTCCATGATAATTATTCCATGCTTATTACTGCAAGTTATGGTTAGGGTTGATATATAACATGATAGGACTCAATCACGAGTATGGTTAGTTTTGTGTTAATATGTATTTGCATAATCTATGGATAGAAATGGCTTCTTTCATGTACCATGATACTAAATACTATCTTAAATTTTGATTCATATTTTAAAATAATAATTATTTTTTTCATGAAATATATGACATATTAGAAATGAATGCCAAGATTTTGTATATGTAAGTTGTGAAATGCATGCACAAAGGGAAATAGAGTCAATTAGTAAGTCTTAGATATTATCTACATGCTAAGGTTTTAAATTATTATACATTATCCTTTTAAAGAAAAATTATCATTTTAATAAAATTCAATAATGAATTGGATAATATTATATAATTGTAGTTTAATGGCATTTTGGTTAATTTTGACACAATGCGCCTAATGTGAATAATTGGACATAGGATGTCCTTAGTAGATTGTTAGGTTAACCTTAATATTAACTCTAACTTTATCTTAGATTGGTGAAAATAGGGTTGACTTGAATAATTAGAAATAAAGGAAAAATGGTTAAGTATCAAATCAGAATTTTTGTGCAGTATATGATATTTATGATCAATGAACAAAACGTTAATATTTAAAGTGGAAGACCTTAAGTTTAGGGATGATGAATCCTTAAGGATAGCTACCCTAATGATGAGTTTTAACCCTTGGTTTGGTTTGGTTCATTGTTGCTCTGCAGTGCCCTAGTAAGGTCATATATCTACTCTAATTAGTTATCTAAACTTGTTAGGTTGATACTTAAATATTATTTAACCTAGGAAATATAAGAGTATTGTGTTGCTTGTGTGTGTCAATAATACCAAGTGTATATCAATTTCCCTAGGTTGATATTATCTCCCCTTGATTAAATATTTGTTTGATGGCCTTGGTATGTTGTGGATTCTTACATTGGTAGTTGTCATTATTCCCTACCTTTAGTATTTGGAGTTATTTTGGTATGGTTGGTTGATAGCACATTAGTGCACTACCCTACTGGTTATGGATTTTGAGATGGTTGTGAAAGGGTTCAATGAAATACCCCAAAAATCATAATTTAGGAATTATGGCAAAATGATGACTTATAAGAGAAAATTAAGAAAATATATTACTTCATTAAATAAAGAGGAAATTAATTGAGGAAAATAAGGAGAAAATAATAAATAAACTATTTAAAAAATTTTGGACATTTTACTAATTAAAATGGAAGTTAAGGGCAATTTATCCAAAATAGCCTAACTAATTTAAAAATGGATTTAATTATTATAATTAAAATAATTATTATTAAAATTAAATATCTAAATTAATTATATAAATAAATAAAGACCAAATACCCCCAACCCAACCACTTTATCATTTTCCATTTTCCTTTTTCTCCTTTCTTTTCTTTTTCTTTCTTCCTCCTTTACTTTTTTTTCTTCTTCCCCCGGTTTGGGCCAGCCCGTCGGCCCAAATCTCCCTTCCTCCCTGGCCTGTCCCGCGTGCCGACCTACTAGCCCCTTCGTCACCCGTTACCCCCAGCCGGCTGAATCGCCCCCTCTTTCTTTTCTTTCTTTCCCCTGGACCGATCGGTTCACCCCGCCCTGTCTCCTTCTCCCTCACGCGACCTGTAGTTTGACGCCTACAGCTCGAATTTCACCGGCAGCCACCGGCCCAATACCGACTGTCCTCCCCTACCCTTCCCGTCGTTTTCTTTCCCTTTTTCGACCCCGACCAAGTCCCTCTCTCCCTTTCCCGCGTGCCATCTCTTTCCCTTTTCCTCTCCCCTTCCCTGACCCAACCTGCCATGGCAGGACCTGCACCACCTGCCACCGACCGGCCACCTACACACCTGCCCCGCACGCCTCCTTCTCCCCTTGTCGTTTTTCCCTTCCAATTGCCTATAAATACCCCCATTGGCAGCCCCGATCAGCTCCCTTTTTGATTTTTGCCCCGAAACTCTGCCTCTCCGCCGCCTCAAAAAGACGGGCTTTCCGCCGTCACCGGAGACCGCCGCCGCCACCTCTGCCCACCGTTATCATCCCTGCAACTCCCTCGACAAAACCAAGCCACCACCACCCTCCGCCTTGCCTTGCACGTGCCGCCCTAGCCGTGCAAAGTTCCTATCCCGAAAACCACCACCCCCAGCCTTCGCCGCCCTTGCGCCGCCTTCCACCGCCAACCCAGCCACCACCAGCACCTCCTCCACCCTCCAAAACACCCAGGGTAGCTTCCTCTACCTTCCCCTCCCTTCAACTCCCCCTGCCTCCCTCTCCTCCTTCCTCCCTCATCTTCCACCTCTCTCCACTACCCTCGGCCGCCGCACCAACCACCGCGCGCCGCCACCCCTTGCCACACCACCACCCTCACTCCACTCCCCTTCAGCTGCTGTTTCTTTCCCCACCTCAAACTCCTCCTTTTCCCCTCCCATCTAACCACCACCTCCATCTTTTCCTCTCTTCTCCACCTCCACCGCCGCCGCCGTCGCCGCCATGCGCCGCCGCTGGACCACCACCGACCCTAGGTGGTTCTCCACTCATCCAAACCCTAGTACCCTTTTATATAACTGCTACTATTTTCTACTAATATTAATACTAATATACTTATTATTATTATTATTATTATTATCATCATTATTATTACTTTTATTATTATTATTATTGTTATTATTATTATTATTATTATTATTATCATTATTACCATTATTATTGTCTCTATTATTAATGTTCTTACTTTCTTACTAATACTAACATCCCCTTTTGAACCCTAACTTTTATTATACTTAAATTTAATCTTAATTTTTATAATTATTAGTATTAACATTATTAACAATATTACTATTATTACTTCTATTATCCTTACTACGGTTATTTTTGTGGTTGCTAAACCGTACTTGGTTGTATTATTGTTATTACCATTACTACTAGGAGTATTATTATTATTATCGTTATTATTAGTGTTATTATTATTATTATTACTATTATTATTATTATACTTAACACCCTTATCATTTTGTTAACAATATACTACTTGTTCTTATCCATGTTACTTAACTCAAGCTAGTAAATATCATGTGATTGTTAACTAAGAAGAGTACTTGAACCTTATTACCATGCCACTTAACATTAACCCTAACCTCATCACTATGACACTATTATTAGCTATTACTATTATTACTACTATCACTACCTTATTGTTGTAATCAAAAGCATTTGAACCCTTTTATTATTCAAGAATATACAACTATTATCATTATCACCCTTAGGAATAGTTTGCTTGTAATATTGTGACCTTATAATATTATCATTTCAAATATAACACCATTAATAGACTTGGCCTTAAAACGCTAGGGTTCCTATCACTAGACATTAGTGTCACTATTTTATTAATACTAACACTATTTTCCTATAGCTAGCATGAACCCTATTACTACAAGATTAGAACTAATGGGTTTAATAAAATAAGTGTAACAATAAGTATCAAAAATAAATATATTTTGACTAATAATATTTAGTATACTAATTCTAAGGTAAAAACCCTAGTTTTTGTATAATACCCTCTTTAGTAATAAAAACCCCAATCCTAAACTAGAATAAGGGTTGATGGTACTTGTAAGGGAAACTAATACTTAGCATTTTCCCCTTTTATAGGTAACCCCGACCAAAGCCCTAAGGAGTTATAGGAGCGTGCTCCAAGCCCGGTGTCGCCTTAGGTAAGGACGTAACTAAGGCCTCTTGTGTGTCTACATGTATTATGTGTTTCGCATGCTATGTACCCTACGTTTATCATTATCAATTATGTTGCGTGTGCATGACATGGAGATGAAACATGTGTGGTATGTTTACATGGCATGTGTATTATGTATATGTGATGATATGTGTCGTGATCCTGTAAGACATGCATGTGAAGGAATTGATGTATTAGAAAGGAGGATGGGGAAGGAGATTGACCAAGGGAGGTGAGTTGATCTAATTATTTTAATGAATCATGAGTGAAAGAATAAAATGAGAATTCTAGGGTTCGTGTGGGAGAATCTGATTTATGATTTTTATGATTTTGCATGGGAGAGTTTAATTTATGATTGCATGGTGGTATTAATGGCTTATGGTGATATTAGGGTTTGCATGGTGGTATTAGGGTTTGTATGGTGGTATTAATGATTGCATGGTGGTATTAATGGCTTATGGTGGTATTAGGGTTTGCATGGTGGTGTTATGGTTTGTGTGGTGGCATTAATGTTTGTATGGTGGTATTAATGATTTCATGGTGGTATTAATGGCTTATGGTGGTATTAGGGTTTGCATGGTGGTGTTGTGGTTTGTGTGGTGGTATTAATGTTTGTATGGTGGTACTAGGGTTTACATGGTGGAGTTAGGGTTTTGCATGGGAGTTAATGATTGTATGGGATTTAGGGTTTGTGTGAAAAGTTCGAGAGGTTGCATGGGATGTGTAACGTTTGCGTGAGAGAAAAATTTACGTATGAAAGGTCGATTTGGGATGTAAGGGAGGTAATGCAAGCATTATTTGGGTGTTTAACTGTTTTGGATGGAGAATAGTACGTGGAGTAGTATAAGGGTATGGAGGAGACATAATTAGGGTTTTGGAGTGATTAACTCTGGGTCGTTGTGATTAAGTAGGGTTGGAGTAGCTAATTGCGATTTGTTGAGGATAATTAAGGTTTGGGATGGCTAAGTATGGTTGTTATGGTAAAATAGGGTTAAGAGTGGTTAACCACGGTTTGGTATGGACAATTAGGGTTGGTTATGGCTACTTAGAGTTGTTTGGTGTTATCATGTGTATTATTGATTAAAGTGTAGTTATGAATGTGGAATTTTATTGTTTGTGATGTGTAAAGCATAAAGAGAATGATTTATGCATATCAATGGTGAAGATCTTTTGAATAAGATATGTTAAGACACTAACCACTTATAGAGAAAGATGTCGAGCCGGACCCAGACCGGTCCACCGGCAAATAATAGTGGCAGGGTATGTTACCCTCGTGACCGGTCCACCGGCTATAATTGTGGCAGGGCATGGCCCTCATGACCGTTCCATCGGCTATAATAGTGAGGGATTCCGTGCTCAACAACAAATCAGAATAATGGTAAGAGACATGGGAAAGATACAAATATTTACAGTGGAACACCTTGTGAGTCGGGGCCAGACCAGTCCACCGGCAAATAATAGTGGCAGGGTATGTTACCCTCATGACCGGTCCACCGGCTATAATAGTGGCAGAGCATGGCCCTCGTGACCGTTCCACAGGCTATAATAGTGGGGTTCCTGCACTCACATGGACTATTAAAGAATATGTGTGGAATGAACGTATTATTAATGAGAAATAAGAATAAGTCACCAGAAAAGTATTCAGGCCTTATCTTGCTGGTTATCGCATGTGGTCTATATGATTGTGCTATGTATGCTATGTGGTATGATTGTATGCTTGGCCTTAGCGCACCTGCGCCCTTACTCAGTATTGGATCCGTACTGATACTACCTTGATTGACTGGGTCCTGTGATGATCCACCGATGGTGGGGAGCAGACCTCCTATGCAGGTTTGATCGGTTACTAATTGTGGGGTGGACGGCTTGACTTGAGTGAGTAGGCGATCCGGATATTGGTCCCTTGGGATCTGTTTTATTTAGCGATATTTCGTACTACGCTTCTTGTTTTGAAACCGTACTCTTAAGTGGTATTTCTAAACGATATTCTAACTGTTGTTGACTCGTGTTTTCGTGAATGACCTATGTTAACTACGTACCTATGTTTTGATGATTCTTACTTAATGATTGTTTAGTTTAGCCTTAGCACTTAGTATCGGAACGGTAGGAGTGAAGCGGTCTGGTACTAAGTGTGGCGGTAATACCCCCAAGTTTATGGTTTTAATTCTTCCGCTTCCGCTAAACCTCTGGATTTAAACGAAATTTTTCAGTAGTAAATTTGGGGGTGTTACATTCAATGTGCTCACATGAAGATCAAGAGGAATTAGTGATGCATATGTTATAGTATTTTCATCATGTCTTGCTATTGCATGTGTTTGGTGCCTTAAGCATGTTTTTAGTTATTTTATGATTTGTGTAATGTGAGCATGCTACCTCTTAGAAGGTTTTGTGATTTACTCAATATGAGAAATTCATATTGATATTATCACTTTCATCTTGATATAGGTTTTAATGGAAGCTTAGGTTTAGGGTGAACCTGGTGTCTCTCATTTTAGATTTGTGTTTTGTTCTTATGATCCCCTTTGAGACCTCAAGTGTTGTAAAACCCTTTTTTAATGTATTTGAAATCACTATATTTCATTTTGGTTGGTTTATTTTGGTTTTATTCTCAAACTTGAATTAGGTGTTGACTATACCTAATTTTTGTGTCTAAGATGTTTTGGCCTTGCAACTAGTGCGGGTTAGGTATTAGTCATACCTCCATCTATATTGGTTATGGTGTAAAACCTGATATTTTATATTATTAACTCTGGTAAAATAAAAAAATTAATTACTAAGTATGGGGGTGTTATCATAATAGTGGAGACATTGTGACCCCATTTATCAAATCCATCCATGTGTAGCATCATTGTCAAACTTGTTTGGAACGTTATAAAATGACTTCTTTACTTTTGATTTAAACTTACCATCTCTTGATATTTTTATGTTTCAAATTTTCTAACAAGAAAACGAATAAATTATTGGCTTCTTAATGCACATTAACTCCTTCAAAGGTGTAGGGAAATCCATGCACACTATTTAATCATTTTCCTAGCTAATAGTATCATGCTTGCAAAGGTATTATAGTGTTCCTCAAGATCTAAGGTTCTATTTAAGGTTTCTAGATGTGATATTCTAAGTCAAATTTATACATGTACTTTGGTAATATTTGAGGACAACAAATTATTTCAACTAAATTTCATGGTGTCCTTATTAGTTCTTAACGATTCAATAAATTCTACGACTTTTTAATCTATCCCATATTTACCTAGTTTTCTTGATGAATTAGTTTTTTCCCTTAAGATAACATGGTTCGATAGATTTTCCCCTATTATATAGAATGCAAGATTTTTTTTTTCAAATCCCAAGCTGTGTGATCTTCTTTTTCAAAACCATTTATATTTTCATCAATATATGAGATATGGTTCATCTTGAATTAGGGTAAGTTAATGACATCATAAGAAGTTAAGTGATCACTTTTATACTTGAGATAGTTGTAGCATACTCATAAATGTTTTCCCTAAAGAAACATATAGTATTATGTCATACATCTATACTAAGTAGAACAAAGTGAGAAATAGGATCAAGGAAAGGGAAATGAAGACAAATGTGAGGAAGAATGTTTGTCTAGAAGTGAAGTTGTATAATCATATGCCTTAAAATGATTATTGAGGGGCTTATTTATTAGGAGGAAAATGGGGTGGATGAGTTATATAGTAGAGTATGTTCATCTCCATATGATAAGCACTTTAATATATTAGTTGATTTTTTGTCCATTACATTTCATTTCTCATATGATTCTGAATATGTGCCAATTTCTATTTTTTACTTAATCTTTTACACTTTCTATGAAACACTCAAAATTGTTAGGCTAAAAATTTTTGTTTAAAATTATAGGTTTGTGGAACAAAAAATACAAAACATATGAGTCATTTCCTCTCTTAGTAGCATGACTCTAGTAACTTTACCATTATCATACTAAGGGTAAGGCTAAAATAGTTCATATATGAGATACTAAATAGAAACAAGAAGTAGTCGATAATAACATATATAACCAAAAGAATAATTGTGGAGATCCAACTCTCAAAAATACAAAAAAAAAGTATAATAATGCATTAGAGTCCAAAATATCCATACCAAAAAATATCCCTAAGGACACTATCAAATAGCTCCCACTATAAGTCCCAATCCATATATTATCCCTCTTACATAGACACCTCATCATACAAATCAACATCACCATCATCCAACATCTATAATATATAACCTACAAATTGCATGATCAATATCCTAATGTACTACATAAATAAGGCTTCTCCTATATGGGTAACATACAATATATAAGTTACAGTATAAAAGTAGTAAAACATGAAATAAAATAAACCACTAACTATGATTGCAAAAAAAGATCAGTGGAAGGGAAATATAAGAAGATAGAAGGAAAATATAGAAACTTTCGGTTCAAGTTATTAGACAGAATCCCGAATAACCCTACGCTCTTAACCCGAATATAATTCTTGAATAGAGTTTGTGAGCTAACTTGTAAAGGCCACTACCCATTGAATAAGTAGGCCCCAGAAATGAACATTTCAATACAATGGTACTAAGTAACCTATTATACAAGACTAATATGCAAGGCCTGCATGCAACATATCGGATGCTACCAATACTCATTTAATTATGCATATAATAACCGAAATGCAATATTAATTCATATAACCACATGCATCAAGATCATATACTACCAATACTCATTCACCTAGAATTAACTGAAACTTACTAATGGAGCATCCAAGTGATGCTCTTTGTAGTATAATATGAAATCCACATATAATACCCCATTTTTAGGAACTCTAACTAAAAATTAATAATTATGTGTGATTAGTTATAATTATTATTTTAGGAGGTTTAGTATTAAATGTATTATTATTACGACGGTTTAGATATAAAAATAATCAGGTTAAAAAGTTGATAAAAATTGAAGTGTTAAATTTAATCCTAGTTTATACCCATAAATCTTAGCCTAATTATTTTATTAATAACCTCGACCCATAATCCAATATAAATGTCAAAAATTTATTCTTGACTATTTTATCTTTTCCGTTATATTAAACCCATCCCAATCCCGATTATTTTTTCCTAAATTATCTTTCAATTCAGTACCCTAGTTTACCAAAATAAACCTAAAATGAAAATAAAACTATTTGTCTACTCTACCATCTACTCTCCCCGTCTCCCTCATTCTTTAATTCACTCAACCTATCACCTCATCCCAACCTTCTGTATTTATAGATACATGTACACGCTACACATGCACCCAGAACCCAATACCTTCACAACCCCCTATTCCTTTCGATGTGCCTTCCCTGAGCCTCTAACCAGCCCCTCCTGCATCATATATACACATGCATATAGACCTCCACTTCCCACCCTTCTCCTCTCTCTCTCTTTTTGTTCGATTTTTCTTTCCAACCAGACACTACCCGACCACCCCGTAGCACCCAACAACACCCTAACCATCACCAGCCACCACATCCTCTATAGAATCACCCCCAGCCTCTACCTTTTGCCATTTAAACCATCACACTCGAGCAGCCCATCACAACACCTCCGTCACTAGCTCAGCATGTGTAGCTTGTCACCCAACTCTCCAACCTTCGACCACCAACCTTCAACCACCCCAACAGCCCTAACCTGCACCATGCCACCCCATCATCACCATCGTAGTTGAACAACACCACCCAACCTCAGCCTCACCACCCTATATGTACAACAGCAAACCTCCTAGGCTGTCATAGCTTGTCGCCTAGTAGTCGTAGCTCTAGCCCTCCACCACTTCGTAGCATCCCCTTCTTCCCATCCGTCGCATAATCCCACCATCACCACTGAGCCGTCTAGCGCATCCCACCTCGTCACTAACAACCAGCTTGTGCACCCTTCCCCCATCGTAGCCTTGCCACTTTCTACAACCACAACCAGCCGCCCTCCACCGCCAACCAACCACCAATCCCCACCACCCACTGCCGCCCTCTCCTCCCCTTGCCTCACCTAGCCAATCCTTTGCCTAGCTAGCCCCAGCCCCCTCCTTCATGCGCTGCTCATGCAGCACATGTAGCATAAGGCATTTTTGGATTTTGGAAAAAACTTTGGTACCCATATTAATTATAAGGGTATTTTGGTAATTTTTAAAAAATTAATATTTTATTCTTTTATCTTATAGATATTAATTTGGTAATTGCAGTATTATTTTTAGGTACGAAAGGTTAATTAGCGGGATCTGATAACTTTAGTAGGATACTGCTATTTCTACATTTTTGTTGGAATTTAGGTAACTGTTATACCCTACTAAAATGATAAATATTGAGTGATAGCACATTAGGATTTTTGGTGTATGAAAATGTGTTAAGCATGATTTATTACGATATAATTATGTGTTAATTATTATTATTATGAAAACTAGTAAAACGAGCATGTTATCTACTATAAAATATTTTGGGTACGAAAGTATGATTAAAATGATTCTAATGACAGAAAAATATTTTATATGCTAATTATGTATAAAATAATCGGTTGAGCATGCTTAGATATAATTATGGAATAACTATTATGGATGTGTGCCCTAGGGGCAATTTAGTCATTTTTATGTATTATGATATCTATCCTGAAAATTATCTCTAATATGTATTATCTATTGTTGATTATGCAATCATGTGGTTTGGATAGTTTAAAAGTGTATAATAGGGTTTTGTATGTAGAAACATGTGTAAGGGCAAAATGGTCTTTTGACATAGATGATAATTTAAATATCATAATAAATAAATAGATTATTTTGTTTTAGCCTTTTCATGATAAATTAATAACTAAAATGGATTTAGTATTTAAATGGATGATAATCTAATAATTATTAATTTTAGGGGCATTTTGGTCATTTCAACCAAATGTGAATAATTGAACATAGGATGACCTCAGATTTTTAATAGGTTGACTTTAGTGTTGAATTTGACCTTGTTTTGGACTATTGACCTTAGGGTTGACTTGGATAATTGGAAATAAAAGAAAAATGGATAAGTATGGAAATGAGAATAATTGTGCAATATGTGTTATCTGTGATCACCTTATAAATACTAATACATAAAGTGGAGTACCTTAAGTTTGGGAATGGTTTCTCTCTAGGGGTAGATACCCTAGAGACGAGGTAGGAGTTCTCGATTTTTGTAGGTTTCTGGTGTACCGGTTGTACCCTAGTAAGGCCCTAGCCTACTCTATAGGTGACCTACTAGCCTTATAGAGGGCATAGATACTTAAGGATTAGGTGTACAAGTTGATGAGGGTACTGTGTGCCTCGTACATCAGTATGACTAGAGTGATGTTATGCCTCTGGGTTGGATGGTTGGGAGGGTACCGTGATGCTTATGCGCTAGTATGACCAGTGTACTTTTATGTTTATGGGTTATTATTGTATCCCCATCGAGTAAATAAAAATGGAAATGATATGATTAGTTTGGAATGATTATTATTAGATATTGGATTGGTTTCGGCAATAGCCTTGTGCCTACCTATGGTCTTGGTAGTAGCCTTCATGCCTACTTGTGATTTCGGTAGTAGCCTTCACGCCTACCTGTGGTTCTAGTAGTAGCCTTCGTGCCTACCTATGGTTTTAATAGTAGCCTTCGTGCCTACCTATGTTGGTGTTATGTCTGTGAGCATACCTGTGATGTTATGTATTTTATTACGCTATACCTTTAAGTATACCTATGACATTATGTATTTTATTATATTGTACCTGTAAGCATATTCGTGATGTTATGTATTTTATTATACTGTACATGTATGTATATCGGAGGTGTTATGTATTTTATTTTACTATACCTGTAAGTATACCTGTAATGTTATGGATTTATTATAGCAAACTTGTGAACATACCCGTGATTTTATGAATTTTGTTGGAATTGATGCTAATATAGAATTCATGCTGTGAATGTTATGATTGTTATGCTAGAGTTTGGGTTCTAATTATTACTTCTCAAAGCATCTCTGTTATGTTCATTTGGTAAGCTTTTAGTTGTTTTAGACAAATAAAAATGAGTAGTGTATAACCTTAATAGAATTTGACTATCTAAGTTATTACTATATATCAATCATAGTATGAATACTTAAATGTCTTGTACATGTTAGTTGTATGCCTTGTATATATTCCATGCTAGTTTTTTTCATATTAGTTTGGCTTAAAGGGTTATTCAATACTATAGTACTAACGGGTTCCATTTTATGGTCCCCTACCTATTCAACGGGTAGTCTTTACCTTGTAAGATCACTTTGAGGGTAAGGTCTGATGACTTCAAATAGAGGGTTGAGAGTTAGGACTATCCGGTGTTCATCCCGACTTCTTTTAATCCAGATATTTCATGGACTTTTAAGTCCCCTACTATTTCCCTTTGTTATATTGGAACTCTTTGCTTGATCTTTTTGTGCTTATCAGAACAAAGTAAATTGTACTGAAATTTCTATCTTGCCTTCATAATAAATGTTATTTGAGTAGAGTAATGTTTTAACCTTAGCACTTAGTATAAGAATGGTATAGGATGCCAGACTTATACTAAGTGTGGCGGCAACACCCATTAATTTTGTAATTAATACTTCCACAAAACTAAAAAGTTTTAGTAGTAAAAATGGGGGTGTTACACCACGTCATTTTCAACAATAGGCACAATTCTCTTAATAAACCCACATCTTCTTAATAACACCACAATAAGGAATGCACACGCACAAGTAAATCATGCCGACTCATTCATTATTATCTAAACTCAAGGTATTAGTGTAATAAATAGGCATCTCATGATTTTATCTATGTAGGTTTAGGGCCCCTATTATTCTCACCGGTGGAATGATAAATAAGTACAAATTCCAGGGTAGGATGCTCCTGGCCACTATTCTCATTAGTGGATTGGTAATCAAAATACAACCCTAGGGCAAAATGCTCCTAGCCACTATTCTCACCGATGTATCGGTAATCAAAGTCCATCCAGTCTTAATCCATGTGGTGTTCCACTATAAGTAATTAGTGTATTTCTCAATTATTATAATTGTATAATGGTTTAATTTAATAGATTTCGACATCCCACTATTCTCACCGATGGATCAATATAGGGAACAACTTCTAAAGTAGGACACTTCTAACCACTATTCTCATTAGTGGATTGGCACGTACAACTAGGCCCAACTCAAGTGATATTCAATTTTAAGTGATTAGTGTCCTCCAAGGGTTATTATCATTCAATGGTTTACTTTACTTGATTTTGGGACTCTATTATTCTCACTGGTGGATCGGTATAGGGTACAACTTTCTGGGCAGAATGCTCCTGGCCATTATTATCGTCGATGGATCAACAGGTACAACTAGGCTCGACTCAAGTGATCTTCCACTTTAAGTGATTAGTATCTTATTCTTATTTTATTTATTCCCGATTCAACCCACAAATATGTATACCTACCTTATGCATGGCTCCTACCTTACTACCACCCTAAGACAACCTTATTTCCTTGGAAATCCTAATTTCACAACTTTAGTACACCCTTACCTCCAGTGTCCCTTTTTAGCCCCCAATTGTTCCAACAAACCCTAACATGTCATACTATCATCCAATAATACTTATCGTGCGTGTTTATTAGGATAATCACCATAGTACATGCACAATTACCAAAATTCCCATAGACCATATAGCATTGATATTCATGTTGAAATAGGTAATATTGAAACAACAAATTCCTATTCTCATATTTAACATTAAACGACACTTAGCATGCATATTTAGTAGATCAATCACCATAGTAGGTTAAAAATTACCAAAATACCCCTAGAGCATATAATGTCGATATTCATGTGGAAACACGTATTTTTAATACAAAAAGCCCCTATTCTCATACTTAACATCAAATACCACTCATCATGCATTTTTATTAGAACAATCACTATAGTACATATAAAATTACCAAAATACCTCTAGACCATATAATATTGATAATAATACTCAAACATGAGTTTCTAAGACATCAAACCTCCTATTCTCATTCTCAATATCAAATGACACTTATCAGTCATATTTATTAAGATAATCACCATTATACATTCAAAATTATTAAAATACCCCTAGACCATATAATATTAATATTCATGCTAAAGCATGTATTTATAGGACATCATGCCTCTATTCTCATTTTCAACATCAAATGACACTAATCATATATATTTATTATGTTAACTATCATTGTACATTCAGAATTACCAAGTACCCCTAGGCCATATAATATTGATATTCATGCTGAAATAGGTGATACTAAGACAGTAAACCCCTATTATTAACATCAAACAATACTTACCATGCATGTTTATTAGAACAATTACCATGGTACATGCAAAATTATGAAAATGTCCCTAGATCATATAATATTATACAAACACCATGATTTGAATTGATATTCATGTTGAACATGTATTACTAATACAACAAACCCCTATTTTCATGCTTAACATCAAATAACACTCATCATGCATGTTTATTAGAAAAGTTATCATAGTACATGTAAAATTACCAAAATGCCCTTAGACTATATATTATTGATATTCACACTCAAACATTTGCTTCTAATACATCAAACTCCTATTCTCATACTTAGCACCAATTAATACTTATCATGCATATTTATTAGGATAACTACCATTGTATATTTAAAATTACCAAAATGTCCCTACACCATATAATGTTGATAATCATGTTGAAATAGGTGATGCTAGGATGACATCCCCTATTCTCATATTTAACATCAATTAATACTTATCATGCCTATTTATTAGGATAACCACCATGTTGAACATTAAATAACACTCATTATGCATTTTTAATAGAACAATCACCATTGTACATGCAAAATTATCAAAATGCCCCTAGACCATATATTATTGATATTCATGCTCAAGCATATATTTATATGACATCAAACCCCTATTCTCATACTTAAAATCAACTAATATTTATCATGTATATTATTAGGATGACCACCATTGTACATTCAAAATTACCAAAATGTCCCTAGACCATATAATATTAATATTCATGAGAAAACATGTGTTTATAAGACATCAACCCCTATTCTCCATTCTTAGCAATAATTATAACACATTAGACATCCCGGTTAGAGTTGATTTTTGCGATATGGATAAATAACCAAATTGCCCGTAGGGCACATGGTAGTAATAATATTGCTACAAGTCTACAGTTACATACTTAACCTAAAATTTTTATATGCACAAAACATACAACATCACTTCTCAACATTAGACCCCTTCTTAATCACCCTTTCACACACATAACATCTTACACGGGATACTATGCATTCTTTTTCCATTTTCTAAGATAACATTAATAATCACATACCTAACACAAACTACATGTCAAAACCCTAATGTGTTAACATACAATATTCAAATACTTTAGTGGAGTATAAAGGTTATCTGATTTCCAACAAAAACAAACTTTACCAGTAGCTAGCTAAAAAATGGTTAGGCTTCGTTAATAAAATTTTGACCTAAAATAATATCACAAATACCATATTACTATTGGATAAATGAAATAATGATTTTCATTATAAATTTATTAAATATAAGATTACCAAACTACCCTTATATCTTAAATATTATCCACATTTATAAAAATACCAAGCACAACTCACGGTGCATGTGTAGCGTAATCCATGTAAGAAATGGAAGGGGAATGGGTCGAGAGAGGATTTTAAGGTGATGGTGGAAGATGCTGGTTTGGCTGTTGGGTGAATGTAACACTCCCAACATTTACTACTGAAAAATTTTGTTTTAAAAGTTAAAAGTGGAAGCTAAGATAGTAAATTTTGGGGTGTTACCGCTACACTTAGTACTAGACTGGTTTTCTCTACCATTCTAACACCAAGTGCTTACTTTACTTAAATTCCAAAAATATAATTATAAAATAGAGTATCACAATATTTAGGAAGACTAACTCACATTCCAAAAAAAAATCCACTAACTGTGGTTACAAAAAGGATGTCGGTGGAAAATAAATACAAAAGGTTGTAAGAAAAGATACAGAAAAACTTTCCGATTCAATACACCAGTCAACATCCCGAATAACCCTACACTCTTAATGTCAATGAACAATCCTGAAATGAGCTTGCTAGCTAACCTACAAAGACTACTACTTATTGAATAAGTAAGGGCCCAAGAAATGAACCCTTTAGTATAATGGTACTAAGTAATCCATTATACAAGACTAATATGCAAGGCCTGCATGCAACACATCAGATGCATCACATCAATCACTTGAACATGGAATCACACATATATTAACTGAGATGCAATAAATTTCCTAGAGCCATATGCATCAAGGTCACATGCTACCATTAATCATTCACTTAGAAAAAACAAAACTTACTATTAGAATATCCAAGTGATGCTCTTTGTAGTATAATTAGGAAACCACGTCATCCTCAATCGGAGGCGCGCAACTCACTTAATTAACGCACAAACTTCTCAACAAATTCATAACAAGAATACCATACACATTAGTAAATCATATCAGTTCATTCATTATTATCTAGACTCATGATATTAGTGCAGTAATTAGTCAACTCATGAATTTTATATCCATGCGAGTTTAGAGAGCCCACTATTCTCACCGGTGGATCGGTAATAAGATACAACCCTAAGGTAGAATGCTCCTGGCCACTATTCTAACAGGTGGGCCGGTAATAAGTTACAACTAGTCCCAACCTACATAATGTTCCACTGTAAGTAATTGATGCCTTCTTATTGGTTATTATTGTCTGAGATTTTTTTACTTGAGCTCGAGACCCCAATATTCTCACTGGTGGATTGGTAAATATAATACAAACTCAGGGTAGCAAGCTCCTGGCTAATATTCTCACTAGTGTGTCGGCAAATACAATACAACCCAGGGCAACACGCTCCTAGCCACTATTCTCACTAATGGACCAATAGATAAAGTACAACCTACCTAAGTCAAGTGATCTTCCACTTTAAGTGATTAGTGTGTTATCCGTGTCTTATTTGTTTTAGATACCACACACAAACATGCACAACTCAAGTTTGACTCATGCCCTACTACCACCCTTAGCCTACCTTGTCTTATTGGAAACCCTAGTTTCCCTAGCCCAGTACATCCTTAACCCCTAATGATCCTTTGAGTTTCCAATTTATCCAAAAATTCCAAACCTATCATTAGAAACACCTCTTAGCATGAGTTATAGCTTATTTTCTCATTTCTCATACATGATAACAATTGGCCTCTAGGGTTACTCCTCCAAAACCCTAGTTTTCTCTAGTTAGCCTAATCTATTCTCTACTATGTATTTAGCCCTAATTTTCCACAACCAAGCATATATTACTAATATTATCTATCCCTAAATTTTTGTACATTAATTCCCCCATTTTGCATATGTGATACTAACCTTCCAAATCAGACCTCTCTCGAAACCCCAATTCTACCCTTGGTAACCTCTCATCCTTTAGCACTCCATGGACTCCCCATATGTGCAAAGTTACTCAACCATGTCATCATTAACCCTAATATCCACTCTTAACAACCAACCCCTACTCTTCTCATCCATGGCCATAGCTCCCTTGGGTTTGACTCATCCTATGCATGTTTATTAGAACAACTACCCTAATACATGCCAAATTACTAAAATGCACGTATGCCATATAATATTGATAACCATGTTGAAATAAATGATACTAAGACCATAAACCCTTATTCTCATATTAGCACTTATCATACATGTTTATTATACTACTCACCATAATACATGCAAATTCATTAAAATACCCCTAAACCATAATAATTTGATGTTCATGCTCTCCCATAAGTTGCTAATACCACAAAGTTTGATTTTCACACTTATCCATAAATATTACTTATCATACATATTTATTAGGATAACCACTATTACACCATCAAAATTACCAAAATACCCCTATGCCATATAATATCAACTTCCATACCTAACATGTGTTACTAATACCATAAGACCCTAAGTTCATACTTAGCACCACTTATTACTTAGCAAACACATTCATTAGGATAATCACCCTTACACCTTAAAAATTACTAAAATACCCCTGAGCAATATAATATCACTATTCATGTCCAAACATATGTTTATAATGCCACCAAACCCTATTTTCACTCTTAACCCCACATAACACTTAGTCGTCACATTTATTAAAATGATCACCATCATATATTAAAAATTACCAAAATACCCCTAGACCCTAAAATATTTATGATACACCAAACTCCTACCTCCATTCCTTACATTAGTTATAACACAAATGGAACCCCGCCTAGGGTTAAATATCATGATGTGTCTAAATGACCAAATTGCCCGTAATGCTCATAGTAGTAATATTTTCATCACAAGTGTCCACATATACCTAACATAACATACATCATTACTACTCAACATTACAATCACCCCTTTCACACACATAACAAAATGACATGCATTCTTTTTTCATTCTCCAAGATAACATTAGTAATCATGGAATTAATTATAACACATCATGTCCACATAAATCACATGTCAAAAACCCTAATGTACTAACATACGATAGTTCAAACATTGTAGTGGGGTATAATGGTTACCTTACAACAAAAACCAAACTTTACTAGTATTCGGTTAAAAATTCTTAGGCTTCATTTAATAAAATTTTATACCTAGAAATAATATCATAATATAATATTAATATTAGACAAATGAAATAATATTTTTATTAAAAATATTTATTAAATATGATATTACCAAACTACCCTTATACCTTAATATTATCCAAAATACATAAACTTTACATGGCATAACTCATACTGCATGTGCGACATGAGCCATGCAGCTTTGAAGGAAGATGCATAGAAGGGGAAGATGGCTCAGGTGAATGCTGTGGGTGAGGATGGGAGGTGATGGTTTTGGTTGTTGGGTGTAGGAGGTGAGGGAAGAGATGGGAGGTGGTTAGAGAGTGTGGTGCATGCGGCTCAAGGGTTGCAAAGGCATTGGCGTAGCTGCATGGAGGAGGGTGTTGAGAAGGGAAGAAGGGAAAGGAAAAGGAGGAGAAGAGGAAGAGAAGGGGAGGGTAGGTGTAGGTGGCGTGGGCAGCTACAGGGGATGGTGTAGGAGGTGGGTGGTTGGCGGCAAGCAGTTGGGAGGAGTTACAGTGATAAAGGAAAGGGAAGGGGAGAGGTAGCTAAAGGGTGGAGGTGTCGACGGGATGAGGAGGGGAAAGAGACAAGGCTACAGGGGAGGTTGAGGTAGATGCTGGTTGTGCAAGGAGACTATGGTAGAGAATATAGCGGTAGTTGCAATGGAGGAAGGGTTATTATAGGGAGAATGGTTGGAGGCAAGGGAAATCAGTTGGAGCTATTGTAGGGAGAAAGACAGAGGGGCAATAAGGTAGAGGAGGAGGAGAAAGGAAGGAAGGAAGGAAGGAGAAAGGGGTGGTGGTTGGTAGTGGTTTTAGACAAAAGAATGAGGAAAAATAAGGAGTAGGGAGAAGAGGGGAGAAAAGAGAAGAGAGGATCGGGGGAGAGAGCAGGGCATGAGAGAGATGAGTGGAAAAGAATTATAGAAGAAGAATAAAAAGAAGAAGAAGAAGAAGAAGAAGAAGAAGAAGAAGAAGAAGAAGAAGAAGAAGAAGAAGAAGAAGAAGAAGAAGAAGAAGATGAAGAAGAAGAAGAAGAAGAAGAAGAAGAAGAAGAAGAAGAAGAAGAAGAAGAAGAAGAAGAAGAAGAGAAGAAGAAGAAGAAGAAGAAGAAGAAGAAGAAGAGGTGGAGGAGGAGAGGGGGGTTCTGTTGGTTGTGTGAGGTAGGTGGTGTAAGCTGGCAGGCAGGGTGTGGCATGTAGGGGATGCAAAGGGAAAGGAAGGGCATGTGGGGTAAGGGGACCAAGGATCTACAACGTCAAAATGGAAAACAATAGGACACGTAGAGGTGTGGTGGTGTAGGTGGTCTGACTGGGTAGAGGGGAGGGAGGTGTGGACATGTAGGGGTTTAGGGGTGCAAGGGGGAAGAAGGGAGTGCAAGGGGGTGCGTTTGGCATGGGGGTGTAGATGGGGTCCATAAATTCATGTTGTAAATAACCATAACATATAGCACTTGGCACATTATTATGCGTTGACATGGCCTAGCTAAGTTTACTCTCATGAAAGTCTTCAATCAAATAAGACCACCCAAAACACCACTCCAACTCCTAAAATTCTTTCTCACCTAGAAAGAATCAAAGAAAATCACTTATAAAAATATATTCAAAGACTAAAAATAGGAATAAAACATAGAGGAGAAGAAATTAAAGGAAGAATAACTCTTCTCTTGGAAGAAAGAGCTTGATAGAAGAATAATAAGGAGAAAACTTGAGGGGTTTTTTTGGTAAAGGGGGTAGGAGAAAGTTAAAAGGTTTAGGTGATTATAGAAAATGAGAGGTAAAGAGGTATGATTTGAGGTTAAGAGGCAAGGGATCAATAATGAAAAGGCATACTTGAGCATGAAGGAGAAAAGTGTAGAAAGAGAGGCTAGAGTGTAAGACAACAACTAAGGGTTAAGAAGATCCTTAGACTAGTTGAAAAGTGATGCAAAAGATGGGAATTGGAGTGCATAAATATTTTCATGGTGCGAACATAAAGGAGAGGGGAGAGAGTGTGGTGATAGAGAAGGGATTAAGGAAAATGTGAAAAGGCACTTTTGGGTGGGAGTCATGTTAGGTTGGTTTTAATCTAAAACATATTTGTAATGAGTGTTTAAAACTCTCTAAAAAATGATTTACAATAAAATTATAAGGTACCCCAAGGTAATATGATGATTAGAAAGATAATTGAGTTCAAAACTATCATATGTTTCATTAAAAATAATTAAAGCAAATACACTATTTACCAGTCAACTGGTTTGTCATACCATTAGACTAGTGCCTTGGTTTCAAAGTTATTTTTAAATTTACTTTCTCATTAAATATGATGTGAAAATACTTTTATATATCTACACATAAGAGATAATGCTTGCGCTTTTAGATTTTTCTTCTAGGATAATTTAAGTTTAAATGTTCACAATTGTAGTAGAAATAATTCACCATAAATTAATTGAATTGTTTTTTAAACTTTAACTTAAAAACAAATAAATAAATAAAATATAATTTTCTTTGGTTAATTATTTCAAGAATTCAAGGTTAATGAAGTTTCTCTTACATTACAAGCCATAAGCATATAAAAGGTGCTTAGAGTTTTTATTCATTGATACATGTAGTACTTTTAGGCTCATATATTTTTTCTTTTGTAATATTATTCTTTACATGCTATGTCATTTTATCAACCACATCAATCATGTCGGGCATCCTCTTCATTCCTTTTTACATTATTTGTATTGAGTATTACCATGTCTTTTTATTCTCATTTATGAAAAACCACCATATTGATAGTTAAGATTGAAAAGAAATTAACTAAGATGAAATTTATTGGTGATTTTTTGCTTAATATTCATTTAAATAGATCCCATGAATTCTTCATCATTTCTATGTAATTTATCACAATTTTACCTTTTATTATACACATAAAAAAAATATAATTTACTTTTGGTGACATAAGAATGAATTTGTCGGTGAAGGTAAATTTTCTTTATATAGTTCATTCTTAATATGGTAACTTTTTTTTTTACATTATCATCTACATTTTTAATTTTTTACTCTTCTATGTTATAAAATTTATGAAGATTTTGATAGTGAATATTAAAATGAATGCAAAATTGAGGCTAATTTTGATCAATTTATATATTAATATGCAATAATGTCTTATGATACCCTTAAGTTAGCACACATGAGGATAATTAAATATACAAAATTATTTAGTTGATGTACATTGCACTATGTAACATAAATGTATATAGTGTATTTGATGATTATATTGAGTGAAATGATTCTCTCATTGTTGTTCTAACTAAAGAAAGATTGTTGTTATACTCATCTTCTACTGTTATTGTAAGTGTTTAATAAATTTTTTTTATCATATTATTGATGATATTTTGTCAATATGCCCTTAATCTTCTTTTATTTCATGTCATGCATTGCTACATTAATAATATTCATAGGTACACTAGTAATCTATAACATTTTCTTTTTCACAGTTTACCTTTTTGACACTATAAATGTGAATCTATTACCTTCACTACTTCTATGGCTCTATGCATAGATCCTAACTACCTACACCATTAACTAAATCGCATCTAACATAAAATCAAGATGCAAAATAAGATTTTCTTCAAATGTTAGATTGGTGTTGACCATTTAGCAAATGACAACCTAATTTTGCAATCATATTCCTCCATCCTTGAGTTCACAATGCCCCTAGCCTGATTAGGATCATCATAGCCTACACCTCCTTATAGTTCCATTTGTCATTAGATCTATCAAGACCTACCATTTTACTCATATTAGCATAGAATAAAATATCAGTCCATATATCCCCAATACATATCAATTTTTGGCCTAGTAGTATGTAAGATATTTGATATATGACATGGAAATAAAGTCACATATATATCGGCTAACAAGATACATTTCAACCTATATATGCTGATACTTGTCCATTTATTTATTGATATTTGTTGATTTTTACTAAAAAATAAGCAAAATCATGTTCAACAACCATGACATATACAATATCATCTACAACACCTTAATATCACAGCACTGGGATCACAATCACAATGGAAATATCAACCACATTTTTATTATTTACAGCCACTTATGTCACAAAAGCCACTTGTAATTCACTTATCTTATGTGTGCTCATGTTTGAATTAAAAATTGACGGATGACATATTATAAGGTATCTAGATTCCTTGTTTTGTATCCTCTTTGTCACAATCCTCCCCCTAATATTACTCTAAACCTTTCAACATAGTTATAAATACATTCTTTCTAAGATATTATTGAAGACAAGGTAATTTTGTCGCTCCTATATAGGCTATGCATAAGTGAGCTTTCAAACTATCTCGTCTTGATCCCCTTTACATCGATATTCAATCCAATTCTTTATAGTAGCTATTTTATCCTTCACATATAGGTGGAAAGTGTGATTTTCCGACACCTTTATAGCTATAACATAATCCTTCAAAGCACATAAGGTTATCTTCCCCCTTCCATAGTAATTAGACATGGATTCAATATTTACTTAGCAATATTAGAGCTTAGTGTTTATAGTACAACCTTGTGGAAACATCTCCATGTGACCATATGTACCATGGGCAAAGTATTTGCATGTCATACCTTCATCTACACACCCTCTACCATTTCACTGGTAGGGTTAGGTTCATCTAGAAGAGACCATTATCATAGCATACCATAAGCACTTTTAACTAAGTATTAACTATTATTTGATTAAAAAAGAAGTTAAGCTACACAATCAAATGGATCTGATCCCACATTTGTATTAGGATAGTCAAGATTTACCTAGCCTCATATGAAAAATAAATAAAAACTAGTATACTTTCCGCTAATATCATGCACTATAGTTATTGTCCATCAACTTTCTAACATTTAGTTTAAGGTTACTATCACCACATGAGGAAACCGCCTTGAATGAGCATGGTTTGAGGTGCCAAAAATTTAAACCCACTATCTAGAATAGAACCATTTGAGAAACAACAAGCCTTCTAACATGAGAAATGAGGAATTATTATCCCATAACAATCACTAAACTTTTTTTCCTAACATGGCTTGGTTAAATAAGGCCAAATCCTTGAATTCCATACCACTTATACTTTTAGCTTACAAAGTCTCTAATAACTTAGATAATTGGTGCATATATGAGATTAAAAATCAGAGGTGTGATTCTACAAACCTTTATGCCATGTAGTGTCTTACTCAAAACATCCTTATCTAGCATTGCAAATAAACCTTCTACACATAAAAGGAGCAAGTACAACAATAACATATCATATTGTCTCAGAATCTCTATAAGTAGAAAACACCACTCAGTTATTCATCTATCAACATAGAAAAAGAAGTAGGCATAATACTTTTCACAATTAGATGTGCTCATCATTTTTGAACTCTATGTTATGCATCGGTTGTGGTAGATAATTTGATTCAACTATATTGCAAGTCTTGCTCATATCTAATTTTAGGGCCACATCACATCACCTACTAAGAACTTTGTTTTATTATTTATAATTAGGTGTCTTGAGACAAAAGAGATTTGAATAATTAGCATAATGCCAAGTAAAATATTATTCATCTAATTGGCAAGTGTGCTTGAGAATAACTTATATATAACATTACATAAGCTCATAACTCTAAACTCAACCATATGTTTTTGATTTTCTACCTTTCAAACCAATTTAATCTGTGTACGATCTATTCATTCCAAAATTTTGAACACACCAATTTAAATAATAATGATAATATAACACACATACCATATGTTTTGGGTCCTTTCATTAGATGGAATTGTTAAAGATTTTCCCACACTTTTCAACCTAAAAAAATTCTTCATCAACATTCAACTCATGTTTTTTCCATGTGTTCTTATATTGTACAGACCACTATGTCACATTCCAATATTCAATCTAAGTAGTTATTAGAATCAATTTTAAGCCTAAAGTTATGTCTTCTCATTAGATGTTCTCCACCTTCATGTTCCATCCAACAATCTGTGAATAATGTTTTTTTGCGTCCTATTACTAGCTCTATATTAGAAACAAGTAGTGTTGTCACCACCCTCTCTAGCCTCCATATCCATTTAGTGCACTCTTCTTGTGTAGGTTAAGCTCAAGTTGTCAATCATCAAGAATAGAAGAACAATAAAGATATCAAACTGTTGGACGTAGAAAATGTCAAAATTTTTGTGCATGGTTCAACAAATCACCTGATTCATAGCTTAAGGTAGGAATGTTTTTGATGACTCGATGGATTTTAGTAGATCTCAATAGCAATCAGATATATATATATATATATATATATAATCACATATATGTTCTCTATATAGAATAATAGTCTTCTCTCCTTTTTATTTTTATTTTTTGCATTTGTCCCATCAAATCAATGAATGCAAAGCACATATATATAAAGTAAATGAGAACAAGGTAGTAGAAAGCAAAAAGTCAAGGAAAAAACATGAGGACTCCATTTTAATGAACACATACCATACTTTTCTAAGCACACCCTTATTTTCAAGCATATGTTGCTCATGTTCATTGCATAATCTGTCCTTTTAATTCTAGCTTCAAAACATACTAGTATTTTATTAATGTACCTCATGTTTTAAGTATAGTACTCCATTCATCCTAGAATCAAGCAAAATTGTGTAGAGTTTCTCCACAAGATTTTTACTCCATGAATCTAGATTTTTTAGGCTCCAAAATACAACCATCTCTCACTTGGAGACCAAAAAGCAAATGACCATCAAACTAAGTCAACTAGTCACAAGAAAACACACTGGCTTAAACAAGAATGCCAATAGAAGGCATGCACAACCTTATCCTTTTAGTGTTAATGTACTTCGTTAACATATGAATAGGATTCCTTGAATCTAATAAATTTTACAAGATCATCACTTCATCTTCCATAAGACTATGAGTGTATTGGAATCTTCTTCATATATGCTTTATTATTGAGTGAAATAATGAGTTTTACACAAATTAAATTGCACTTTAACTATCACTATAGAGTATAATATTATCCTACCTCCAACCTATCTCCTCCAAAAATGTAGATAATCACACTATCTCCTTTCCTACCTCTAATATTACCACACACCCCACTTTTTTCATAAATAAAGAGATGAACTTCTAAAGTTTGGAAATCAAACTAATAGTAGTACCTCCTATAATAAAGATGTATTTTGAAGTATTCTTTTAAGTATATACATCTCCACTGATATCAGCATTGATAAACCCTTTCAACATAACATCACCTCTTTTAAACACATGAGCTTGATCTGAATTACCCTTTAAATACTTTTAAATCCACTTAACTATATGCCAATGTATATTCTCATGTTTAGACATAAACCTAATAACCACTCAACAATAGGAGCTATATGTGGTTTGGTGCACACCATAGCATACATGAGACTTCCAACTATAAATACATAAGAAACTCTCTCCATGTATTCACATTCTACAACTTTCTTAAGATAATCCTTTTGAAAAATTAAAATGAATTTTTATTGGATTATTCCTTGGCTTTATGACTTGAAATTTTGGGCCCCTTATAAAGCATTTCTTAATATTCTCATATTAAGTATCTACTTTGTATGGACTAAATCCTCTATCTCAAATTTCTATGATAGTTTCATCTCCATGTTCACAATGTCTTTAATATAAGTAAATACTATCAACATGCCATATATATATACTAATAAGATGATGAAAAATTCATTAGACCTCTTGAAGAAATAATGTTCCTACTCACTTCTAAAACTACTCTCATACATAAACGTGTTGATCTTTAAATACCATTGTCTCAGTTCTTGCTTTAGTCCATACAACTCTTCTTGACTTTACAAACTAACTTTTAATTATGGAGACTTTATATCTATGTGGTTGCTACACGTATATATCATCATCCAAATCACCATGTAAGAACATTGTCTTCACATCTATCTATTCTAAATGCATATTCTCATATAAGAAGCCACAATACTTAATAACATTCTGATAGTAGTTATCATCACCATAAAATAAAATATCTCATTATAGTCAATGTTAGTCTTCTGCTAATACTTGTTAACCACTAATCTAGCCTGTACCTCTTGGTTCCATCGGGTTTCACCATAATCTCATACGATAATTTGGTGAGTAGTGTTTTCTTCACAACTAGCAGTCTATTTTATTCTTATATTATGTTTTTTCTCTATGGAGTTTATCTTAGCATCCATGGCTTGATCCTATTTAAATGAATCCTAAACTAGCACAAATTCCTCAAAAAACTCTATCTTATTAGTGTAAAGTTTCGTATAGTTAAACAATGGAGAAATTACTCAAGACGGAGTTCATTAAGTATTTAAATTTTTTTTTACAATTTATTAATTTACAGATGATACTACTATTAATGTTTTGTTTGTGATGAGGAAACTCAATGATAACATCCTCTTCTATCATTAAGTATGTAGAAATGCTTCTAAATTAAGTCTAAAGTGCTCAGTTTCCTATGTTTAATGGATAAATTTTGTTTGTATGAATGTAGTAAGGAAACAATAACATCATATATTATGTAGTTCTTATACTTAAAAGATACTCCTATCTAAAGTAACATATATTCATGGTCACAACTATTCTCTTATTGCTCACAATAGATGGAACATATAATACATTTTTGTGTATGAACTCTCAAACCCTCCTCAACTCAACCCTAAATTGGAACACACTTCTAACTCTAGAATCCACCGAATTTCACCTCCTCAAGGTGTGCGCAAACTCAATCACTTTAACATGCATATTATGTCCACTAAGTGATCAATAAAGTACAACACAATCAATGGGTGGTAATGAAGAAACTTAATAACAGTATTGATGTATGTAAGAATAATTTTCTCAAAGAAATGCAACTTTCATCAAAGCTTGTCATACAAGAGGTTTAGCAAGTATAAAACCACAAATGATAGCTCTCTTGAGTCTATAAAATAGCTAAGAAAATTTTATATTAAATAAATATATTTCAACTAAAATCTAATATACTTTCCTTGAAAATTGTAAATCATAGATAAGTTTAGGCAAACGTCAGTTTACTAAGTCGAGTAAATATTTACCCAAGTAAATCTAAATTAATTTATATAAGCACACACACATCCAGATTCATCTTCCCATAAATATTTCAAGATACCAACTTAGAGAATATTTCCTTATTTATCTATCCTAAATGTATCAATTATACATACATATGTACAAATATATATATATATATGTGTGTGTGTGTGTGTGTGTGTGTGTGTGTGTGTGTGTGTGTGTGTATGCATGTATGTATGTATGTATGTATAAAGAATTTTGTCAAAATCTTCTAAATAAAAAAGTCTCAATTAATACAAGAATGTGTGAGAGGAAGTTTAGAAAGATATTAATCTAGATTAAATCATAGTAAAATTCATTTGGTACTCATTTGGTACCATAACATAATACCAAGTATAAAATCATCACAAAGTTGAAATGAAATAGAATAAGCAATGATAGAAACCGGTCAATTGGCTATATAGACCAACTAATCAGTTTGGCACACCCAAACACTAGCATCTGTATTGAGATTAGTCAATCAGTTTATATAACTAATTGACTAATTTCTACTAGAATGCTCATTCTACTTCATTTTGACCTTGTGATGATTTGAGACTTCATATTTGGATGATGGAAAATCACTTCTTACTATAGATTAATTAACTCAATTAGTGGATCAAATAGGCTAACTATTAATGATATTACCAATTAATGCCCTTAAGGGGCGTTGATGGATAAATTAGAATAATCATACATTTATGGTGAACCTATCATGTTATGTAGACATTGTATGGTATATGGATTTGGTAATACAACATTAATCATTTCAAATAAAAGATCATGAAGCACTATATGATTCTATATTATATCATCATCGATTAGCTACTAGGGATCAGTCTGCCTTCAAGTGTATTAATTTGCCTTTGAGCAGGATCCTAGTTAATCCCAGTACCTTTCCTGATGATGTATTAAGGGGTATTGATACTAATTGGTGTGGTCACCTAGATGCTTTATGCCCTTTTGTTATTGGTTTGATTTCTATGAGCATTGAGATACCATTGTAGATAATCCAATCCATTGCTCAAAGAGGAAGATGAATATAATTAAATGAGTTAACTACCTTATAGTGATGTGATTCAAACCTCATGATTAGATAAGTAGAATGAACCTTAGAGTTATCTAATAGTTCACACCATTAGTTTGATATTTTACATGATCCTACATTTTTATCCATTCCTCATGAATATTTTTATTGTAACATCCCCCAAATTTACCAATTAAAGTTTTCATTTTATGGAAGCGATAATTACCAAATTACTAGGTATTACTGCCACACTTAGTAAAAGTTCGGTTCCCTCACCTTTTTCATACCAAGTACTAAGGCTTCAACAAATCATAACCAAAATAAAAGAATGGAAATGAGTGGTAATACATAAATAAAATTATGGATAATATACTATGTACAATAATGGAAATCAAAAATACCAAGGGACATAAGAGTCCAAAGGAAAATCGATTACATCAAAACGATACAGAAAGGTACAATGTCAGTTTATCTTAACTATTAGACCAAAAAACCCACTTCAAAAATAGGATCTCTTTCCAATTACTCTCTTTCTTATCACTATAATATACCTGGATCCATTCCTTATCCTTCATGTAGCCATCTACCAAAGTAGTATCAGTATGACTTCCTTGTACTAAATAAATTACGATACCTCATAAGCGGCAATATACCCACATTGTACATAGTCATACAAAAATCTAAAAATTATATTGGAGCACAAGCACATACCATAACCACATAAAATTATTATGGGATAATATATATATCATCAAGTCTATAGCTCGATAGTAAAATATGCTTGCTCACTTTACATCATCTCAAGGTACAATAGACATATCGATTAATCAAATTAATTCCAACTATAAATGTAGGGTACTGAGGCAATTACCTAATCAACACATCTAACTCAATTCCAACTACTAAGGTAGGGCAATAAGGCAACTTCCAAATCAACCCATCCAAATCAATTCCAAATACCAAGGTAGGGCACTAAGGCACTACTGAACCAACACATCCAAATCAAATCCTTCTTATTTTCTTACACAAAAGTTACTTCTCTTTTTAATTACTCGAGGGGGATATAATCAACTCAATGACATTGAGGTATATCCATTTATATCGGCACCCAAAGGCGACACAATACCCTTACTCTTGAACCTAGGGACATAGTAGTATGCTTGGTCATACTGGCACGCAAAGGCAATATAATATCTTTCAATCTCAGTCACCTAATCTTTAAGTATTTCTATCTCCCATGGGGCCTATAGGTCTCCTATATGGTAGATTGAGATCTTATTGGGGCACAACGGGACACTAAAAAACCAAAACAAACGAGGGATAACACATCATCTCTAAGGTAACTAATTCTAGGGAACAATCATTCCCTACTTGAGGTCTTTCACGTTAAGTATCACATACTACACAACAATTCCTATTTCCATACTTAACTTTTTCCTTTTTAATTCTAATTATTAAGGTAAACCCTAAGGTCATTGATCTATGTCAAATCCAAAGTTAACACTAAATTCAATCTATCAAAAGTATAAGGCCATCCTTATGTCCAATTATTCACAAAATATGCATTAGATCAAAATTTACCAAAATACCCTTAAAACACTAATTTTATAATTTGATTCATTTTTGTACCAAATATTATTATTACAAGAAATGTGTTGTGAAAAGGCTAAATAGTAATATTTCATATTATTTTAGCATGCAGGCAATATTAATGATCTAATGATTGATTATATTTTCCACTTTTCATGCAATTAGCAAGTTCTTGTACCCACAAACCCTAATTGTGCATTCTTAACATATAAAATTTTTCCATGCAGCATGTATGTATGTACATATATAAAGCATAACGTGACATTTATTAAGGTAGTTATCATCACAGTACATGTAGGGAAGTATCTCTAATCCTGGAATATGCAAATGTCAATTATTGTATTCCAATCCTAAACATATGTACATGTTCTTATACTATGTATAAAAACCCTAGCTACCATGCAATATAAATCATGAGATATTTATCATGGCATTTAAATCACAACTTGAAAAGAATAAAAACTCTAACAAAACCCTAGACATGTGTACTTATATCATGTAACATATTACTCATGCATACAACTTAACTTACAATAATTGTAAGTATCATTTATTTAACATGTTACCATTTTATTATGCATATCACAATACTTAAAAAATATAAAACTAGAGCATGATTCTAGGTTTAAAAAATCCTATCATGATCGCACATAAATTCTACCATATCATGAGTGATTGAATTTACCTAATCTAAGCTTACACAAATAAAAGTACAAAACTATTTTCTCTAATATCCTCAAGAATTACCTAGGAAATTAATACCCAATAACACATGAATTAGTATTTAATCAAAATAATAATAATCCGAAATTACTAAAAAAACCCTCAAGGATAGCTAACCAGCTAAAACAAAGTAGCAAGGAAACCAAGAAAGTCATAAAAAAAGGAGGAGTCAAACGTAGGAAGTTGCTAAGAAGAAGGGAAGGCGAAACGGTGCTTTAGGTTATTACTAGGGGATTCTCTGTGACAAGGATG
Organism: Tamarix austromongolica; assembly: GCA_039764185.1. NCBI lineage: Eukaryota > Viridiplantae > Streptophyta > Magnoliopsida > Caryophyllales > Tamaricaceae > Tamarix > Tamarix austromongolica. The sequence continues at coordinate 7,320,060 of CM077810.1, forward strand.
GCCGATGCAGAGGATAGCTTTGGTGTAGAAAGGTGCAACAAGAGAAGGAGTATTAGCACAAGTGGTCAAAGGTAAAGGAAGGGAATCGACACAAGTGGATGAAGGTGGAGGAAGGTGCTTTGGTGTGCTTGGATGAGGGATTTGGGGTGTTTTTGGTGAGGTTGTGCATTGGTTGTGGGGTGTTTTCAGCAGGATTAACCAATGAAAGGGGTGAGGGATCGGTGGAGATGGCTAGAGCTAGGGGAAAGAGAGCGGTGGCAATGCACATTGTAGGAGAAAACGATGGAGATGCAGCAATGATATTGGCAAATCAACGGGGCTTCTCTTATTTGAGGGATCTCCTAAGAAAAGGGGGATAATGCAAGCTGCTTGGGGTGATAGACAAAGAAAAATCAAAGGGGATGGAGGGATTATATGGACAGTGGAGTGATGGGAAATGTGGTGCAAAACAAGGGTGGAAACATGGAAGAGAGGGAGGTATGGTGTAGGGGAGTAAAATGTGCCAGGAAGGGGATAGGGATGTGACCCATCAATCTAGCATAGGTTAGAGTAATTATTTAGGTGAAGAACCATGGTAAAATATCTAGTTACCAGAATTAGGGATACCCAACATAACATATATTCGTTGACGACTAAATTAGAGTTTAATTTTGATAACCCACTCTTTAATAAATTTTAACCTAGTTAAATATATATCTGGTATATCTAGTATATCATAATAATAATACATATATCAATAAAATATTAATACAGAACACCCTACAATAACTATTATGACTAATACACATAATTATTGGTTTATAATTAAGGTTTTCGAAAACATGGTATAGTTATAAGCATGATGAACTATGACTTCCCTATATGTAGTATGAAGCACGATATTCCATGAGTTCCATAACTATTATTAAGCATGATAGTATTTTCTTCCTTGTGCATAATAGTGTGATATGATAATGATTCTATGTTAATAGAGTACATAAGTTGGTATGCCACTATATGATCATAAAAATGTATGTCAATATGACATGTATGTATTTCCATGACCATAAGCACATCATAAACTCCTATGAGTAGGTAACTTAGCTTACTTAATATATATAGTATATTGACATGCCTATTTGTTTGATCACCTACTCAATCCCATGATCAAAGAATCTTAAGTAGGAATTCGAGGGTTGCCAATGGTTAGCCTAATGTGTATTTGGGCATGGGGAAACCAAGAATGGACTTCTGATAGTTATCTTTCGGAGGTCCTTGAGAGGCCTCTTAGTTTTGCCCTATCTTTTATCTATCCTTTTATGTACTTTAGTTTATTTTGGAATCAATGTGATCTTGTTTTGTAAACTCTAACTCTTACTACCTTTATGTTATCTATTTTACACACTCGATTCCTTGTGTTTAGTTTGGTTTGATACTTAGCCTAGTAACTAACATGGGATGGACAGTGGACGTCTACCCTATGTCTCCTTAGGGTCAATAATAGTCTTATCACAATCAATAAGATTAGGTAGTTTGACTTGATTGCTACCTGAACCAACTTGCATGTTTTCATATAATATAGATTCATCAAACATAACATCATAATGTCTTATCACCCTTCTATACACATGATCCCATAATCTATAACCAAACTCATTAACATTATACATAATAAACTAACATGTAATTGACTTAGGATACTATTATGACCAATATGCACATATGATACACAACCAAAGGTTCTTAGGTAAGATAAATTTACTTTTTTTCTTAACCAAATATCCTCTAGTATCCCATTATCAAGTAGTAATAAGGGCCCTTTAATTATCAAATAGATAATGATACTTATTGCATTAGCCCCAAGCTATTTTGGTAATCTTGAGTGAAATCTCATGCTCCTAGCATGGTCATTCAAGATCATGTTCATTCTTATAGAAACCACATTATAATGTGACTCTCTAGGAACAATATTCTCTCACTTGATTTAGTTGTCAATAATAAATTTCTAAAAACAAATTGCACTACATTAATCACATCCATTATCTAACTTGAGGCACTTGAGCTTTAGATCAACCTCATCCTCAACCGCAACCCTTTATGTCTTTAGCATGGTGAAAACATCATACTTGAATTTCAAAAATTAAACCCACACGTTTGTATTGTAATCATTAATAAATATGATATAATACCTAGAGCATCTAACTGATGGTATTGATGCCGATCTCCACTCATTTGTGCACACTAGCTCCAACCATTTTGCCATAAGATATCTCAATATCTTTGTGAAATTGGCCCTCTTCATAAAATTAACTCTCACAAAGACCTAATCTCTTATCCAACTGATCACCTCTTAAAGCTATCATTTTCATTATTTTTTTGCTTATATAACCAAACCTACAATGCCACAATTCTAAGTGGACTAGGTTTCAGCTATAACTGCTACACTCTACAACTAAACTATGGAATATAGCATCCATGTATTGGATACCCATTTTATCTTCATAACATCCTTCATAACTTTCTAATAATTCTCCCCAAATGTGGTCTAGTGACTTATATTGTTTTATTGGCTAATAAATATCAAAATTTTCACCCTTAGGATAAATTTGATAGCCTTAAGCTCCCACTTGCACCCAATTAGAGCCTTAATTATCACATCATCCTTACTCACAATCTCCAAGCACTTGAAAGATATATCTTCAACCTAAAGTAAAATTCTAAAGCATGTTCATGCTACTTGTGGAATGACCACAAGTCAACCAAATGTCAATAAGCATACAAGAGGTCAAGCATAAGGCTAAATAAGTTAGATAATCTAATTAAAATATATAAAGACTACAAAGTTTTTAAGGTTACTAAGCATATTATTAAGCCCTAAAAATGTATATGTAAAGGTAATGACCACAAGTTAACCAAATATGAAGAAGCATATAAGAGGTTAAGTTTAAGGCCAAAGAAGTTAGATAATATAATTAACACATAACAAGACTATAAAGGTCTTAAGGTTAGTAATCAAATTATTAAGCTCTAAAGAGGCATATGTAATGTTAATGGTGATAGAAGGTATACACTTATCCAATTATCGAATTAGAATAAATTATCAAATATTGAGATTAGATCCTTAAATCCTCAAACTATGTGAAATATCTAAAATACTAGTATGCCAAATTACTTAAGGCTAAAACCCCAAGTTTATTGCCATGAATTAACCCCAGAGCCTCCAATTATCTAACTAAACTTATTTCATACATATATTACCTATGTTAAGCCCAAATTTCCATATTTTATGTGAACAAATTAAAATTAAAATACCCTTTGTAATCCCCTAAAATTTTAAAAACCTATAATTTAATAAATAACTTTTATTTGGGATAAATTAGATTTTAAATTTATTTAATTTAATTATTTCATGATTTTTGAGTATATCAAATTGGATATGAATATTTAATAATTTAAAATAAATATTTTTTTTATTTTATAATACACTTTTTATTTAAATAATTTTTCAAACCAATATTTTACTAAAAGTATCCTTTTTAAACCAATATATTAAATTTTATTAAATAATTAAATTTATTTGTCTACCAAAAATTTTACATCTTATTTTTCCATAAATTATTTTATCTATTTTCTCCTTATTTTCCCTTTTCCTTTTCTCTTTCCTTTTTCTCTTTTTTTTCGTTTCTTTCTTTTTCCTTTTTTTCCCTTTAGGCTGCAAGTCCATGACCTGCTCTCCCCCCTATGCGTTTGTCCACTAGCCCATTTCGCCCCTTCCCTCCTCCTTCTCCCGCACGGCAACACAACCCAACCCTTCCTTCTCCCTTCGACCGAGCCGACCCACTCTTCTTTCTCCCTCACCCGGGCTTCCCCTTCTCTTCCTTCTTCTTCTTCCTTTCTTCTTCCTCTATGCTCGACCACCCCGAGCCACGCCCTACATCCGCTACCCTGACAACCACATGCCCCTTACCACTCTCCCTCTCTCTCCCCATCCTTTTCTTCCCCATTTTGGACCCAACCAACCCTACATCCCCTAACTGCATGCCCCTTTCTTTCCCTTCTTCCCCTTCCCTCTCCCTGCCACCCTAGCAGCCTGCCCCGACTAGCCACCTACTCCCCTCTTCTCCCTCTCCTTTTTCTTCTCCTCAACATCATCTCTCCTGCCCATTTTCAAGCCCTCCTTCCCTCTCCTAACCTCACTTTCTCTCCCTTTTTTCTCCTTTATCCTCCCCATGTTTTTGCACCGTCGCTGCCACCACCACACCAACCACCTACGCCACCTCCTACTCCCACCTTACACCACCACACCACCCCTTGAGCCCCCTACAACCCCTCCTTCCTCTCCTCTTCTTTTTCTTCCTTCTCGACAACTACCCTACTCCTCCTCCTCCTACCATTTCCACCACCACCCGAGCCACCAAACCACTCCCTACAACCTTCCCTACCACCCTCTCACCTCCTTTAGCCGAAAAAAACCCTTGTAGCCCCTTTTTTTCCTCCTCCCTTTTACTTCCTTCTCAATTATGGCCACTTCTGCAGCCTCCTTCGCAGCCATGTTGTCGTCGCCTCCACCGCCCTTGGCCTCCAATCACCCATCCCCGACCACCACCTATACCCCTACACCTATCCCTTACCCTAACTCTCTCCCACATGCCCTCTTTCCTAGCCCCAACATCCCAACCTAAATATAGCCATTTCCTTATTTCTTCCACCTACCTTTGACCCCCTCCTCCCTTATTTTGCATGCAACTCATGCTGCATGAGTAGGGTGAGTTGCTGCCTTCCTTTGGGTCAATTTGGTTAATAAATTTTAAGGTATAATAATGGTTGACTTAAGTATGTCATTTATTAAGTTTTTATAAAAATTAATCCTTGGATTTTCTACTCTAATATGATAATTATTGATATTATTTTTAGGTATTTATTTTTCTAATCAAAGCTTGAATCTTTAACCTGGGTACTAGTAAAGTTCGATTTTTGTAGGAATTACGGTAATCGTTAAACCTTACTTAAACGTATAGATAAACGTATGCTAGTACGTTAGGGTTTTTAATATGTTTTTATGCATAATATATGTTGTTTAGTATAATATATGTAGTTACTTATATTAATTGATAAAAAGGAAAGCATGCTAGTTTATACACCATGTGTAGAAATAATGCTTAAGGAAGGAGCTTTGTTATCAATAAAAAAAATGTTAAGTACTTATCTATAAAGTGTTATGTTATTGTGACCATTGATGCATAAATATTGTTATTATGACCCCTAGGTGTAACACCACGAGTCGACACGACCACACGGGGGCTACCTTGGAGCGCTTTCGGATTGATTGGCTGGCCCCACAGATCAACACGAGTCCTTTTAGCACGCTTTGTCCTCACTCACGCACTTCCCAAGAAATTTTCAGAAAATTTCTGAAACTTCCCAGGAGGTCACCCATCCTAAAATTGCTCCACCGCCAGCACGCTTAATTGTGGAGTTCTTAGGATGGAATCACCAAAAGGATGTTATACCATGTTGATATAAGTAGCCAAATCAATCCTTATAACACTCCGCTCAATTTGGGGTATTACATTACTACCCCCTTAAAAGAGACTTCGTCCTCGAAGTCAAGGACTTAAAAGATCGAAAAGAATAAATGCGAACAAGCTAAAGTTAGTAACATAAGAGGTACTACCCCCTTAAAAGAGAGTTAATCTATGAACACACCTTCAACGAAAAGCTCTAGGTGTGACCTCTTCATGTCTTTCTCCGTCTCCCATGTGGCCTCCTCAGCTCCATGGCGACTCCAAAGAACCTTAACAAGTAAAATCTCACTCGATCGAGTCCGTCGTAATTTTGTGTCAAGGATCCTCAATGGTCTCTCCTCATAGGTCAAGGAGTCATCAAGCTCGATATCTTCATGCTGGATAACGTGTGATGGATCAGCAACATACTTTCGTAATTGTGAAATATGGAAAACATTGTGAACTCGAGCTAACTCCATAGGCAATGCTAACCGGTAGGCAACCTCACCCACTCTTTCTAGAATCTCAAATGGACCAATGTATCGTGGGCTAAGCTTGCCTCTCCTTCCAAACCTCTGAACACCCTTGGTGGGAGAGACCCTCAACAAAACACGGTCACCCACCTCATATCCATCTAACCTCTGCCTCTGGTCGCCATAACTCTTTTGTCTATCTTGAGCTTCTCTCATCCGATCTTGAATCAAACGAACATGTTGAGTGGTCTCCTCAATAATATCTGGTCCCAGCGCTATGGTCTCACTGATGTCACTCCAACATAGGGGACTTCGGCACTTACGTCCATATAAGGCTTCGAAGGGTGCCATTCCAATGCTCGCATGATGGCTATTATTGTAAGAGAACTCAATTAGATCTAAACGATCCTCCCAACTGCCCTGAAAATCAAGTGCACATGACCGCAACATATCCTCCAATGTCTGTATCGTACGCTCAGTCTGACCATCAGTAGCTGGGTGAAAAGCAGTACTCATCTTCAACTTCGTGCCCATCGCCTCTTGCAACTTCCCCCAGAAGTGCAATAAGAACCTTGAATCTCTATCAGAGACTATATCAGAGGGAACACCATGGTACCTCACCACATATCTCATATATGCTTTGGCTAGCTGATCCATGCTCCAAGTAGCCTTCATTGGCACAAACACCGCCGACTCGTTAACCTGTCAACAATAACCCAAATCATATCACAACCGTTGCGTGTCTTTGGTAAGCTTGATATGAAATCCATCGAGATGGAGTCCCACTTCCACTTGGGAACCTCTAAAGACTGAACCAGACCTGCCGGTCTTCGATGCTCAATCTTAACCTTTTGACAGGTCAAGCATCTCGCCACAAAGTCTGCCACCTCTCGCTTCATGCGAGGCCACCAATAAATCTGCCTCAAGTCCTTGTATAGCTTATCTCCTCCAGGGTGGATGGAATAAGGCGTACAATGTCCCTCCTCCATAATCCGCCGCTTGAGCTCAACACAACTTTGCGGAACACACCACCTACCTCTATATCGGATGCTACCATCATCATGAATTTTAAAGCCATCAGCTTTGCCCTTCGCAATCTTTGATCGAATACGCTCAAGCTTGACATCACCGGACTGCCCAACTCAAATCTCATCAAATAAGGAAGGCATAACCTTTAAGGCACTCATTTGCACCTCTAAATCGCCATGACATATGAGCTCAGTACCCATGCCTCTCAGCTCCTCTCGCAACTGGTAAGAGGACGCCATCGAACTCAATGAATGGGTTGTCTTCCGACTCAAAGCGTCTGCCACTACATTAGCCTTACCCTCGTGATAGGTCAACTCAAGGTCGTAGTCCTTAACCAACTCCAACCATCTCCTCTGCCTCATATTCAGCTCTCGCTGAGTGAAAATATATTTGAGGCTCTTATGGTCGGTATAAAACTTACATTGGACCCCATATAAATAGTGCCTCCAAATCTTCAATGCAAAGACTACCGCTGCAAGCTCAAGATCATGTGTCGGGTAATTCTGTTCATGCTGTTTCAATTGACGCGAGGCATAAGCAACCACTCGGCCATGTTGCATAAGAACACAACCTAAACCATGCTTTGAAGCATCGCTGTAAACCTCGAATCCATCAGAGCCTGAGGGCAAAGTCAAAATCGGTGCGGTAGTAAGAAGACGCTTCAACTCCTGGAATGCCTCCTCACAACCACTATCCCATTGAAATCTTGTCGTCTTCTTCAGTAAATTTGTCAATGTTCGAGCCACCCTTGAAAAGTTCTGAACAAAGCGACGATAATATCCCGCCAATCCTAGAAAACTCCGAACTTCACTCACGTTAGTAGGTACTCTCCAATCTGAAACAGCCCGAACCTTTGCTGGATCAATAGAAACCCCACTCGCAGATACCACATGTCCTAAAAAGGAAACCTCTTGCATCCAAAACTCACACTTAGAGAGTTTGGCATAAAGCCTATGCTCTCTAAGAAGTGTCAAAACCATCTTGAGGTGTTGTTCATGATCCTCCTTACTTCGAGAGTATATCAGAATATCATCGATGAAGACCACCACAAACTGATCTAGGTACGGTCAGAAAATACGATTCATCAAATCCATGAAAACTGCAGGTGCATTGGTGAGCCCGAATGGCATCACCGTGAACTCATAATGCCCATACCTTGTACGAAAAGCTGTCTTCGGGATATCCGCCTCTGCTATTCGAAGCTGATGATACCCAGACCGCAAATCAATCTTCGAAAAGATCCCAGCACCACGAAGCTGGTCAAACAAATCGTCTATCCGTGGTAGCGGATAACGGTTCTTCACCGTTAATTGATTTGACCCACGATAGTCAATACATAAACGAAGGCTTCCATCTTTCTTCTTTACAAACAATATAGGTGCTCCCCAAGGTGATACGCTAGGACGTATATACCCATGCATCATCAATTCTTCCAACTGGGATTTCAACTCCCTCATCTCTATTGGTGCCATTCGATAAGGTGCTCTAGACACTGGCTCCGCTCCTTGAACCAAGTCAATGGTAAACTCTACTTCCCGGACATGTGGCATACCCGGTATCTCTTCTGGAAAAACGTCGGGAAAATCTCGAGCAACGATAATACTATCCAATGAAGCAACATCGGCATTAAGATCTCGAACACTACACAGGTACATAAGATAACCCTTTCGTGCTAATAGACAAAGCTTCATTGCAGATATAACCTTCATTGTAGGCCTAGGCTTGCATCTCCGATAAGAAACCCTAGCACCTTGAGGTCCTCTAAGTACCGCACGCTCTTGGGCACAATCTATAATCGTTTGATACTTCCCTAACATGTCCATCCCCACAATGACATCAAAATCCGCCAAATCAAACTCTATAAGGTCCATGGAGAAATCTACCCCGCCTATGACTAAGGCCACATTAGAGTGAAGATTACTACAAGCAATATGATCCCCAGATGGTAATTTAACAGTAGAGGAAATACTAGCAGTAGGATTCATGGCAGCTCTAGCAATAAATCTAGAGGATATGAACGAACACGATGCACCAGAGTCAAATAATACATATACGGGCAAGGAGAGGATGGTGAAAGTACCCGTAATAACATCCAACTGGTTGTCCCCCTCAATTTGACTCATGACATTCAAGCGCCTATCCGAGTGTCCACCTCTGAAACCTCCAGAACCCTGCATCTGACCATCACTGCCTGGTAGAATAGGGCGAGAGTTCTGCATTCTCCCCTTACTCTCTCGACTCTGAGTACTAATAGCTGGAGAAACTCTCTGTTGGGGTTGTGGAGATAAATTTGGTCCCCTCTGTGGTATTGGAACACTTCTCACTGTACCATCGGCAACCCTAAAGCACTCAAATTGTCGATGACCCATCTTTCCACAAGCCCGACACTGAACTAGATTCCCCGAACAGTCCTTCCCGGGATGATCCCTGCCACAACGAGTGCAGATGAAACGCCTCCTCGGGCCTTGAGCCTTGACGTGACCCGTAGATTGGCTACCAAATTTTCCTCCAACACGTTGTTGCACTCTATAGTCTCCTTCATGATACTCAATCTTCCTCTTGCTCGTAGAGAAATCCCCACTCCTAACCTGAACAACCTTTGCAACCTTAGTTGCCTTATCAAACATTTCGAATAGTGAATGGAAGGTAGAGCTAGAGATCAACTCCTGAATCCGGATGTTCAAACCCATCTCAAACTTATGCATCTTCTTCTCCTCGTCCGCATCCATCTTAGGTGCAAAACAAATAAGATCCATGAATTCCAAGTAATACTGCTCAATAGTGGATGAACCCTGTCGAAGTGCCATAAAGCGATCGTATAGCTCTAGCCTGACACGGGTAGGGCAAAAGCGTGTCCGCATCTGCTGTAACATCTGTTCCCAAGTCTCTATGGGTGCTCCCGGCACCTGCTGACTACGCCACCAATCATCAGCACGACCCTTTAGAAAATATGAAGCAACCTTCACCTTCTTGTCAGGAGGACACTCAGAAGCCTCAAAGATCTTCTCAAACTCCCTTATCCAGCTCTCTAAGGCAAGTGGGTCCTCAGTGCCCAAGAATTTTGGTGGTGAGTGTAACCGCGTCCTATGCAACAAGTCCTCCTGTGGGGCTGGTGGAGGAATATGGATAGGGATCTGAAATGGTGGAAGAGGAGGTGGTTGATGCATATCTCTTTCCGCCATTGCAATCAAGAGTTCCTCTATGCGGGAAAGTCTAACATTTTGAGCCATCTTCAGCTACAAGACAAAAATTCACTTAGAGAAAAGTCTAATCTTACTATTGCAATGGGTTAGTCACATAAATCATACAAGGGCCACTTAATACTACCCATTCCATGTTCCTCACATAACTCGACTAAAAATATCAAGGACTCAGATTTTAAAATAGAAGAAGGATGTTAACTAAGATAAAGGATCATTAAAAACTATATTTTCACAAAAAAAAACAAAAAAAATAAAACAAGATTTACAAAACTAAAGCTTTGATACCAACTGTAACACCCCGAGTCGACACGACCACACGGGGGCTACCTTGGAGCGATTTTGGATTGATTGGTTGGCCCCACAGATCAACACGAGTCCTTTTAGCACGCTTTGTCCTCACTCACGCACTTCCCGAGAAATTTTCAGAAAATTTCTGAAACTTCCCAGGAGGTCACCCATCCTAAAATTGCTCCACCGCCAGCACGCTTAACTGTGGAGTTCTTAGGATGGAATCACCAAAAGGATGGTATACCATGTTGATATAAGTAGCCAAATCAATCCTTATAACACTCCGCTCAATTTGGGGTATTACACTAGGGGTATTTTAGTAATATGTCTTATGTAAGAGTGTGGCCTAATATGTGTGGGTGCTAATCGGGGTTATGCTGAATAATAATAGTTGGTGGAGTTGGATGATGAGAATGGAACATTAATAATAATATTTTATGTAGTGAGAGTATTTTAATAAAAGTGGTGCAATAAGGGCAAAATGGTAATTTTGTAAGTAAAAGGGTATTATGGTAATTTTGGAAGTAAGGGGTAAAATGGTAATTTAATAAAGTAAAGGGGGTGAAATGGTAATTTGGTGTAAAGGAAGGGTAAAATGATAATAATAAAGTAGAAGGGTAAAATAGTAATTATGATAATGGAGAAGAGTGGCTTGGTAATTATAAAAATGAAGAAGGACAATTTGATAATGTAACCAACTAAAGGGCAATTTGGTAATTATGATAATGTAAGAGGACAATTTAGCAATCTTGCCAACTAAAGGATAAAATGGTAATTATGATAATGGAGAATGGCAAATTCGGTAATCTAACCAACCAAACGGGAAATCTGACAAGTGTAACAAATATGAAGGATGATTGGTGATTTAGTAAGTGTGAAAGATAACTTGGTAACCTAAACCGAGCAAGGGGTAATTTTGTAATTATGTAACACAGACGGTAATATGGTAATTAGGCAAGTAAAGAAGGGATGACTTAATAATTATACAAGCAATGGGTAATTTGGTAATTTTGTAGAGATAAAAGGGGTAAATCAGTAATTTGTATCTAATATGTCGTTGGGATAACGAAATTTCATAATAAGACCCAAGTAACGCTAAATAGTAAGATAAGGGTATTAGACAATCACACGAATGAATCTTTAAGGAATTTAGATGAGATAATGATGGCCTTAATGATTCATCTAAGTTATCTTGGATAATTATATGAATAAGGAGTACATAATGATATCATAAACAATTGAAAGTGAATAAGTATTTGATTGTTGTGCTTTTGTGATCACCTCAATTAAGACACTAATAATTAAAGTGAAAGATCTTGAGATCGGGAATGGTGACTCTTTAGGGGTCTCTACCCTAAAGACGTGGTTTAGCCCATGGTTATTCTAGTATTTGTTGGTATACCTTTGTGCTCCAACCAGGCCCTACATCTTACTCTATCTAGCTCTATAGACATATTTAGGGGGTATGTATACTTATGGATTAGGTGTCCTTGTCAATAGGGTACTAAGTAGTTGTATGCACTAGTATGACCAGGGTACCTTTGCATCCCTGGGTTGATAGTTGAAGGGTACTGAGTAGCTTTTATGTACCGGTACGACCGGTGTACCTTTGTGTCCCGGGATCTTGATCTCCCCTTCGAGGCAAATAAATGGAATTATTGTGATGATTAAAAATAAAAAATACTAATCATGAAAGTGAAAGAATAATGAGACGGACCCGGATGAATGATTATGAGTATCGATCTACTGGATATAGTAGTAGCCTAGGAGCATTTTGCCCTAGAAGATGTTTATGAGTACCAGATATAACAGTGGCCTAGGAGCATTTTGCATTGGAAGGTGTTTATATGTATTTCAATCCACCAGCTATAATAGTGGGGGATCCTAATCTCAATAAATCCAATTTGGATGTGAATAAATCATGGAAAATACTAATCACTTATAGTGGAACACCATGTGAGTCGGGGCCAGACCAATCCACTAGCGATAATAGTGGCTAGGAGCCTTCTGCCCTAGAGACTGATCTACCGATAAATAATAGTGGTCAGGAGCATTCTACCCTGTATTTTTCCTGTCCACTAGCTATAATAGTGGGATTTCCACACTCACATGGATATAATTTGAGATATGATGGAATAATGATTGGTTATTGGCTTAAAACCCAAAAGTATTGATTTCACGTTATGACCTATTAATATGTGATGGACTTGTTGAGCATATGGACATTATGTGTGCATCTCTTATTACATGTGTTTATAGTTTTGCATCATGTGTTGCATTGCGGGCCTACTTTTCAATGTGGTTTAAAGGATTACTCAGTACTATAGTACTAAAGGGTTCCATTCATGGGCCCCCTGCCTATTCAATGGGAAGTGTTCCTTACACGTCCATTGCAAGTGCTATTCAAGTGGGGAATGGGAAAGAGCGTAAAGATTGTCCGAAAACTTATAAGGTTCCACCTCTCTCTCTTTTAACTCCTGGTTTAAATGTAACCTATATTCTTGTAACCACCATTGGTGAATTCTATTCTTATAAAATGTCTATTTGCGCTACTCTAATTTCAATATGGTTTGAGTTTCTCGTAAATTGTATTCTATCCTTTTAGCCTTAGTACTTGGTACTGGAACGGTAGGAATGAACCAGTCTAGTACTAAGTGTGGTGGTAATATCCCCGAAATTCATAGTTTTGTTATTTTGCTTCCGCTATATCTTTTAAATAAAATGAAATTTTTTAGTAGTGAATTTTGAGGGTGTTATACCCTTGTTCACCCTTAAATGCCTTAAAACTTCTAAAAATCATAACTAATTTCATACAACTACAAAACCTATCAAATTGTGTATCGAACTTCGAGTAAAGGGATCAATTGACATAATGACCGGCTTAAATTTTACAAAAACTCACTAGAATGGCCATTTTACTAGTGATATGAACTAGCTACTCACAAAACTTAATCCATTTTAACTCCATTTCAAATCTAAGTCACACACAAGTTAATGCATCTTCATGTGAACATAATGACATAATTAGATAGAATTAAAGCAAGCAAATACACCCTCAAAAATGCAAGGCCATGATAGCTCGGTCATCCTTTGAAGCTGCAACTGAGGTTCTTTGGTTGGGTTTTCTTTTAGGCAATTTGTCAATTGCTTTGCCTACTAATGGACATAAACTCTGTTTGACCTGACATCTCCATCTCAAAAACGTTTCTTCATTTCCCATTTCTACGGTCTCATTTCTCCAAAATGCACGTAAATGTAAATTATTTTTCTCTATTTCCATCTTTGTACCTGTGTAACATTGTAATGTCCACTCCTAAAACCGTGTTCTTTGACAAGAAGATTGCACTTCACATTGCTTCTGACTCTGGTTTTCACCACACACAATGCAGCATGACATTGATTGCTACTTCTCACGTGACAAGATAAAAGAAGGATTCTTGCTCACTGAATATGTTTCCATTTGAAATCAACTAGCAGGCCTATTGATTTAACTAATGGGAGAGGATTGTCATAGCTTCCTAAGTGGGGGGTTAGGCTTGGTGGATCCTTCCATACTTCCACCTTAAAGGGGTCTGTAGAGGAATCGACCTTAGCAATTTTTTATGGAGATTTGTTGCTGATCATTACCTTTTTTTATTCCTTTACATCCTTATTCCCATTTTGTGATTGGTCTAGTTAGTCTGTACTTTGTATTATGAGGGATGTATTTCATTATTGAACAACTTTAGCTAATTTAGAGCTATCTATTAATCTGTTAGTATATAATGATTAACCTTTGGTTGTAATCATTGTAATCGTTGTAATCATTGAGCTAATCAGAATCCCTTGTTCATTCTTGCTTCATTGAGTTCTTCATAGTCGTTCACATATGGTAATATAATTTGCATATGATTTGATTTAGTATGGCTGGAAATTTTACAAGCTTCATTAGCACACTTTCAATTTGATAAGCCATCAGTCAAATTCACTTATGGTAGACGTGGGATGGTCAAGGCTTGGGGTACTGGTGACAACTCAGCTATGACTTAGCTAGCTACTGAGTTTTTTCTTAGTTGTTGGGGTCATCCTAATTTTACTATTATCGCTACTGGGGTAATTTTTATGTATGAAAGAACTATTATTGAGCCTGTTAGATTTTGTTATAGTCTTAGAAGGGGGAATCTGTTATGGAATGATTGTGGAATGAATAGGAGGATGCCAATAGAGGGCAAGGGAGAGGATTTGTTGTGTTGGGAGGGACCAGGAATGCATGGATTGTACAACTGTCAAATTCTCACATTTCTCAATACCATTGCCACATCATCCCTCACATCACCTTGGTTGTCACATTTGTTGCACTTATTGCAGATATGCTCCTACTCTTATCAACGTGGTATCAAAACAGTGACAGTTGGGAAGGAAAGTGACATTGAAGATATTGGAAGAGAAAGTGGGAATTATCCATGAGGAATGACAATGGGATGTGAGGGCACTACGATTGAATATGCAGAGGTTGGATAGGTTAGTTGGAGAACTAGTTGGGAAGGTTGATTTGCAGATTAGTTGTGGGGAACTTGGTGCTTCTGTAGTGGGAAATGGGAAGGAGAAAATGGGAGAGGTTGTTAGTTTGACACCGTAGATGGTCAGTCTTGAGGCTTGTGAATCAGAGGTGGAGCACAAGGGTGAATTTCACTATGTTAGTCAACTGGAAGTGGCCTTGATGGTTGGATTTTCAGGGTCAAATGCTACTTCAATTTAAACCACTTGACAGAGAGGGGGGGACCTGAAGCTACAACAGTGGCTATGGAAGGCAGCGTCCTGTCTTGGTTTCAGTATACTGGTGAAACCAGAAGTTCACCTCTTGGGCTGGGTTTGAGGAAGGCGTTGCTGCTTCGATTGTGAGTGCCTCCTTACAATCAAGCAGGAAGCCCCCTAGAGTAGTACTTGGAAAGGTTCAAAGCTATGGCAGTGCTGCTGCAAGGGCATTTAACTGAAGAGATTTTGGAAATTACATTCCTTTGATCTTAAGCCAGCAATTTGGGGGGATGTTCTCCTGATGTAATTTTTCAGAGATGATGTAGGCTACCCAGTTGCTAGAGAAGAACCAGGTACTTCAAGTGTGTTGGGGTGGGTCTGGGAGCAACATGGGCAAGGTCACTAGTGCCCAAGGTATTAGCTTAGGCCCAAAACTCTCAGTCCCATAATACCTGGCATCCTCGACACACTCGAGCTCTATTTGCTAGCAACCATCACTAGATTTACAATGTATCTATCTCTTTGTTACCGTGAGAAGCATGAAACACTTTGCTTGGTATGTAGCCATTGCACCAATGAAAGCTAGTAATTTATTTTGCGCATAATTGAGTTTTTGTATAAGCAACTATGGGGGGAGTTAGATGTAATAATTTTCCATTTTCTATATGTTGATAGAAGATCTTTACAAGTCCTATTGACTAACGCTCAATACCATACAAACAAGCCTAGACAAGACCGCAAATTTTTTTTTTTACAACAAACTATGTATTTGTCAAGCAGAAAAAGGTTTCCTGTGAATTTCTGAAAAATTTGACAAAAAAAATATGAGAAAAAAAAAGAGAGACAATTTTGGAAATTAAATCTAGGTGGGTTGATATAAGGCTTAATCAATTTAAATACATGTTTTTATTGTTAATATTTATTGTTGAATCAATCAATACCTATTGATATAAGAAAAATGAGCCTCCCTACCCCAGATAAATTGGAGGCCCGGGTTGATTCCAAGAGCCAGTACTGACTAGTGACTGCAAACATCCTCAAGAACCCATTATGTTGCTTGAATTTCCAACAGTCTCTTCACGGACAAGATCAACATGATTCCAATAGAAATATAAATAAAAATAAGTGTCACCAGCAATGATGTACTGTAGCGAGCTGCAGGAGAGATTAGATGTTCTGTGGTGTGACGGGGACTGATAGCAGCAAGGGTGTGAGCGATGGCCGTGTAGGTGTGGTAGCGATGGCAAAATCATGCACTTGCTTCTCCCTCACTGGCTCACTATTTCATTATTTTCTCTCTCTCCCCCTTTAAACACTATTCTGATTTCTATATTTTCTTCAAAATCTCTCCCTTTCTATGGCCTTGTTTGTTAGAGAAGGAGAGATAAAACAGAAAAACCATCCATGACCTTCCTCTTTTTTCTTTGCTTCAGTCTTGCCTTTTCCTACTGCAGTCTGATAACTTGTCCAACTCCTTACCCATCTCAACTTTGTTTTTTGATGCATGTTACCCCTTTCCTTACCTGCTATGCAATTACTTTTTGATTAGGTGATGGAAAGTATGCGTCAGTGTGCAATTAATCCACTTTTTGGGTAGTTTTGGACTGATATTATAATAATAACAAATTGTTTATATTAATTTTGTATCTATAATCTTTTTAGTATTAAAATTAATAGTATATGGGTAAAGCTGAAAATAATTTTTAAACTTAATAGAAATTTTATTATTTTTGTGCCATTTGTTTGCAGAATTACCATCTCTCAATTCCTTTGTTGTCTCCATTCTCACATACCCATCCCTGTACAACCCCTAATCACTATTGCTTTTTTTTCCCTTAATAATTGTCTCTTGAGTGTCGTGGCATGCTTTGTAGGTTTCTTGATCTGTTTTGTTGATGAGCATCAAAATTTTCTTTGACTCAAGAGCTTCTTGCATATGTCATATGTGATGAAATGTTTTTGAGTGTCTGTTTACGCAATTCAGCTTGTCAATGCTATTTTATAATTGGTGTCCTTATTCTCATGAAGCCATCATCTGAATCATGCAGGAGGAAGCAGGGAGACTGAAGTTTGTATGTATTTCAAATGATGGTGTCAATGAACATATGATTTGGTATCCAAATCTTTCTATATGCATTTTTATACAAATCTTATGATATGCTATTTGTTGGGCATCTATGCTGACAAATATACTTGTTTTTGCAGGTTGGTAGGTTTAAAGAATATTTTTGCTAGGAAGTTGCCAAATATGCCCAAAGAATACATTGTTCGTCTCGTAATTTACTAACTTAAATTTTCAAATAAACCTTATTTAAATAAAATCTTTAAAATTAGAAAATTTTGGGGTATTTCATCACTACCCCCTTAAAAATAGACTTCGCCCCCAAAGTCTCCTGTAGCTACTAGGGTTAGGGTTAGGTGATTTTATGCAACTAGGTTAATACGTCACTAATTATACTAAAACAACTACCCCCTTAGGGACAAACTAGGAAGATAAATTCTAATTTATAACGAAAAGATCTGGGTATTCTTTTCATATATTTTCCCCATATCATATATAGTTTCCTTATTTTTATTTTGAACGGTTCTACCCGAGATTCTACCTCTCCTATATCTTAAGATTATGTCAAAATATATCCGACTATTCTTATCTTACTTACCTACAGAAATATAATAGATACTTCTGTTCTATAAGAAGATGATCATCCAGCTTTAGCAGATAGAATGAAACATAATGAGGACGACGTATCGATTAATCAGATTGCATATATGCTGGCGAGGACAAGTTGTCACACATACCGGTGGTGACATCCAGTCGTCGATCCGCTTCGGTTTGGCTGATGACGTTTAGGCGCCCTGCTGACTGACCTCCATTTTGAGAATGTGGTCTCGATCCTTGTGATCTTCTTCCTATCTCTCGAACTGGAGCACCCGAGGGAGCGATTGATCTTTGATAATCTTGTTGAGATGAGTCCCGAAGGTGCTACTGATAGGCCTACTGCTGAGGGATTAGGGTTCCTTCTTGATGATATGATCGGTCCTGATTATACTGGACTTGAGGTGGCTTCCAACACTCTATTGCTTTGTGTCCTTGCTTTCCACAATTGAAGCATTCAATTAATCAGTCGTTGCAGTCCTTTCTTGGATGGAATTGGTTACACTTCTTGCATATTGGTCCTCGTGGGGGTCTTCGGTCTTGATAAAGATCTCTCGATAGTTGCCTCCTGGAATCTCTGATCCGGGGCTGAGTTCTGCTCCCGAAACTCTGAGTTTTTGGCTTCCTCTTCCCAAGGATGGCGGCTTGCTCGTGGAATAGCGTGTCAGCTATACAAGCACGTTCATATAAGGATGCTAGGTCTGTAAACGGCACGGCACCCATCATGCGACGGATGCTGAAATTTAGTCCTTGCTCGAACTGGAAGACTACTGTGGATTCGTTGGCGGCGATCCCTGGAGCGAATCAGAGTAACTCTGTAAACCGGGCGTAATACTGGCGAACTGTCATTGGTCCCTGCGTGAGTTGCATAAACTCTCGAAGCTTGTCCCTCCTTAGACTCTCGGGATAGAATCGAGTACGGAGGGCGGTCTTAAATGCCTCCCAAGTAGATGGAGGACTTTCCCTAGTACGGAACTCCTCCCACCAGGCGTCTGCTACGCTCCGGAGGAAAAAGGCTGCGATACTAGGCTGTCTGTCTGGTGGGCAGTCCACGGCCTCGAATGTGCGGTCTAGATCTCGTATCCATCCTTCTAAAATGAATGGATCTTCCTCCCCTGAATACGTCGGAGGGCGATGCCCAGTGACTCTCCTCAACCAGTCTTCCCTAAAGCCTTGAGACTGTTGGGTGAACTCCAAGAATGCAGTGACTGCTTCCTCTAAGCAGTTGATTCTACCGTTGTTTGCCATTTTGCTACAACAAAGAAAATATTTTAGAAACGAACCCACTGGTTCGATATTTACTTATACCTACCTTCTTATTTCTAAGGGAAAAACCCTATTCTACCCATGTACTCCTCACCGTGGCTGACTCTATAACTTAAAACATAGTTTTTTTTGATAAAGTGAGACTTTCTTCTCAAAACTCAATAATTCTTTCAAAATAAATTTCACCTCCCAAAATTAACAAAAGAATTTAAGGTCGAAAACTTTCGAAATTCACTTCAAAACCAATAGACCTTTCATAATCCAAAGTTTTATTTTCAAAATCGAGCGTGTCCGAAAGGATCAACCGCTCTGATACCAACTTGTAACACCCCAAAATTTACACAATTTTTTTTCCAAAAACATAATACTTATAAATAAACTGTAAATTCTGGGGATGTTACCGCCACACTTAGTATCAGACCAGTTTATCACAACTGTTCCGATACCAAGTGCTAAGGCTGAGAAAGCAATTTACATAACACATTCATATACTGAATTAGTAATAATTAAAATCAGAGTACGCATAATTATATAAATTCAAAGTACTGAATAATGTCTTTCTAGGTAATAACAAACAACATAAATAAATTGTTTCAACGATACAATAATTTAAAATGACACAATTTAAGATATTAAAAAGGAGAGACAGCCATGTCCTTCTCTCGACCCGGTCTGTTTAGTCATCACTCCTTTCACCTGATGTCCCATGGATATCAATAGAATCAAAGTAGGTATCTCCTACCTGCAATAAATTAGGTGGGCCGCCTACTCGTGGGAATGAGCAGCACCCATGAAACGGGTGGTCAGTACGCTTCGTACTGAGTAAGGTAACCGAATACTAAGGCCGACACATAACACATCAACCAATGTAAGATAACATTCCACATGCTTATCACAATCCATACATACAATACATAGGAACATGAAGTAAATCATTTGAAATCAATGAATCCATACATAAGGCCCAAGAGTTCAATTACTTACTTAATCTTTCCTTTATCAAAAGTAGATACACACATGTTCTTTATCAGGTCTATACGAGTACGGGAACCCCACTATTCTCGCCGGTGGATCGGTCTCCAGGGCACTCCGGCTCCTGGCCACTATTATAGCCGGTGGATCGGTCACACTAGGGTACATGCCCTACCACTATTATATGTCGGTGGATCGGTCTGGCCCCTTCTCGTACAGTGTTCCACTATAAGTAATTAATATCTTCTCATATCTTATCAACAAATATGGTTTGTTTTGTTGAGCTCGGGATCCCCCACTATTATAGCTGGTGGATCGGTCACTAGGGTAAAATACCCTACCACTATTAAGCCGGTGGATCGGTCTCCAGGCTACCGCAGTACCTGGCCACTATTATGCCGGTGGATCGATCTGGGCCCGTCTCAACATCTTCCACTTTACGTGTTTAATAATTTATGTATCTTATTCAGAATATTCATTTCAAGACAGGAAAATCCAGTAACATATACCAATACTACAATAACCCTAATTACCATGAAACCCGAACCCTACATAGTCCATCTTCCCATGCATACCCTAGCTCCCATACAAACCCTAACTCCATGTAAGCCCTACCTCCACGTAAATCGTAACTCCATGCAAACCCTAATTCGTACCCAAACCTTAACTCGATGTATACAATACTCCCATGCAAACCCTCATTCATATGAAAACCCTAGTTCATATCATCTTGGCAAAACCCCAACACCGCGTAAACCATACTCCCATGCAAACCCTAATACAACTGCAAACCCTAGTTCCACATAGACATACTTCCATGCAACCCTAATCCACATACAAACCCTAACTCCACGTACCATACCCTCATGCAGTCCCAATTCATATGCAAACCCTAACTCCACTTAGACATGCTTCCATAAAGGTCCCAACCTCAGGTTAACTTATGCAAAGCCTAACATCATACCAATTCATGCAACCCAACACCATGTTATTTCATGCAACCCTAACATCATGCCATTTCATGCAAACCCTAACATCATACCATTTCATGCAAACCCCAACTCCTTGCCATCCCATGCAAACCCTAACTCCCTATCATTCCATGCAAACCCTAGCACCACACCATTTTATGCAAAACCCTAACACATGTCTCAAGTCATATCATACATTAATGACATAAACATATGCATAATTCTCATACCACAGTATATTCACAACAACATAATTCCATTCCACAATCATGCCACATGCGCAATAATTAATAATAACGAACATAAATTACATAGCATATCAAACACATAGTGCATGCAAACACATAAATGGCCTTAGTAGACCCTTACCTAAAAAGTCACCGGTCTTGGTGCACGCTCCTATTCCACTTGGGTAATTTGATTTGGTTCGCCTATTATATCAAAACATACTATGATTAGACCTTCTTATATAATTCTAAATTATTTCGAGGTTTAGTTTTAGGATGAAATTTTACTATTAAATAATTAACTATAGAAACTAATATAATTAATTCACTTATTTTCTTTTGAAAAGGTGATAAACTAAGGGTTTCTACCCTTCTCTCAAAATAGATTTAATAATATCATAACTATGATGATGATAATAATAACAATAATAAGAATAATAGTAATAAAAATAATTAGTAATATAAATAAAGTATAATAATATTAATGATACTTTTTATAGATAGAATATTAGATATTAATGATATCAAAATTCTTAAAATTAAAAGTTGGATTTCTAACCATCCCACAATGATAAACATAATACTATTTGTGATAATAAAATTAATAATGAATATATACTTATATTATATTTTAATAAAGGTAATAATGATAATATAATTAAATTAATGTTGAAAAATGTTAATAATGTTAATAAAATTAATAAATGTGAAGCCTAATTAAAATTTAAGGCCTCTGTTCTTCCAGTAATAATCACAGTATCAACCAAATAATTATACTAATAATAATATTATTATTAATATTATTAATAATAACATCAATTATGTAAAAATCCAAGTAAATAGGTAAAGGCCGAGATAATTACTGTATCTTACTCAATAATACTCCCAGACCTGTAACCAAAATTTAGAAATTAGAATACAGTCAATATTACTAATAATAATAATTATAATAATAATAATTAAAGTAGAATTAATACTAAAATTTTGGCTAAAATTAGAAAATTATAAATAATTTGAAACTAAGTATTTAAAATGTCTATGGCATCACCTTGAGTTGGAGGATGTAGGTGGAACCGGCGGTGGTTCCCGGAGGTGGCCGGAAAATGGGTCTAAGGGGGTTAAAAATTAGGAAAATAGGTGATGGAGAGGAAGAAAATTAAAATAATTATATGGGGCTGTAGAGGATAATTATTAGGAGTTAATAGTTGGTTTAAGAGGTGTTAGAAGTGGCGGATGTGGTGGTGGACGGTGGTTCACTGTCTCGGGGTCAAGATTCTTGTCGAATCAACTAGTCAACTTTGGATGATTATAGAAACTTGCACACGATGAATCGAAGGATGAGGTTAGTTTAGTTAATTAGATAGTATTGCAGGGAAGAGATTGGTAGCAAGAGGAGGTGTTGAAGTTGGTCGGAGGAGGATAAAATGGCGTCTGATGGGGCGGTGGCGCACAGGCACAGCTTAAGGTTTCGGGGAAAATAAAATCCCAAAATCATGCAAATGAGGGGGTTTTTATAGTTGGGGAGATTATATTTGAATTAGGGAGGTTACTAAGTGTTTAAATTCGGGGGAAATGGTTTAATTTAAGCCAAAGGTCGGGCGGCAAAAACTTGAATTTTTGTCGACCTTCGCGAGGCAACAGTGCACAAACGAGCGGGAGAGAGGGGTAGTTGATGGTTTCAAATGAACGTGCAGATCGAGAGGACGAAAACGAGCGGGAGAAGAGCCGGTCACGCCACGTGTGGCCGGCGGCACCATTTTCGGGGGAGAGAAGGAAGGTGGGTGGTTATGGCGTCGGGCGGAGGAGGAAGAAGAAGATGGGGGGCTGGCCGGCCAGTTCGCAGGGGAGAAAAGAAGGAAAAAGGGAGGGAGACCGGGCGGTTCGGTGCAAGGTAAAAACGTTTAAATGAAACGGCGCGTTTTGGAGAAAATAAGGCTGAAGCACGACGTTTTGAGTTAGATGGTAACGGTTATAAAATTTAAAGTGAAACGCGGCGTTTAGTTGGAAAATTGAACTAAAACGCAGCGTAGGGAGGGACGAGGCAGGCGGCGAAGACGCGCGGGCTGGGCCGTGCTGAAGGAAAAGGAAGGAAAAAGAAATTGGGCCGGCGCAACAGGCCCAATTCGGGGAAGAAAAAGAAAAGAAAAGAAGAAGAAGGAAAAGAAAGAAAAGGAAAGAAAAAGGAAGAAAGAAAAAGGGAAAAGGAAAAAAAGGAAAGGAGAAATAATTAGGTTAGGGCCAAATAAATAGATCTGAATATTTAGGATATTTAAAATTAAAAATATTTAAATAAAATAATTTTTAAATCCCTTTTTTAGGCTAAAATAAGCTTTTTAAAGGATTTTCCCAAAATTTCCATTTTAAATTAATAATTCCCTTAAATTTTATTAGATTTAATTAAAATTAATTTGAAACTATTTTATCTTTCTTAATTTAAATAAAATAAATTATTTAAATAAATTTCCAAATTAAAATCTTTAATTAGATAATATGCCCAAATTTCCTTTTTTTTGTAAAATAATTTACTAACTTAAATTTTCAAATAAACCTTATTTAAATAAAATCTTTAAAATTAGAAAATTTCGGGGTATTTCACTAGTAATACAACAAAGGTCGTGATTGCAATTGCAGTTGTGGTATTGGGGTGCCAGGAATAATATTTTATATGGTGTCATTGCCACGATGTGATTTTTGTTTTCACAATAAATATTGACAAATGTTGATAAATAATAGTAAATATTAGTAAAGTATCAGTATAATCAGTCAATAACCAATATATCACTGATATAAATATGAAAATTTTTAAAAGTCCTGTGTTGCCAATGTAGCATATTGGCTGATCCGAAATTAGATAAATATCAGGGGACATTACTTATCGAGATCAATGTTTAATTGTCTGATACACATAATCTATTTAAAAGGCTGAACTATATTTATGTACCATGCTTCCGCCTCTTGTTCTTGATCCTTTTCGACATTCTAGTTGTTAGAGATACTACTTTCACAACTTTGTCTTCTGGTGGGGAGCTGTTTTATCCGGATAGCTATAGTATTAAGGCAACTTATAATGCTTTATGCCCACGATGGCCTATCTAGTGGTGGTATAAACTAGTTTGGCATTCCTTGTCCGTGCCTTGACATAATTTTCTACCTTGGCTCACCATGCATGTGCGCCTCCTGACCAAAGAGAGGATGAATTGATTTGGTATGATTAAGGATGCTAATTGCACTTTGTGTGGTACACATGTAGAGATTATTAAGCCCTTGTTCCTATAATGTGCATATTCTAGACCTTTATAGCTACGTATGCTCACAATTGCAGCTAGACAAGACCAACTCAAGCCATGGGAGTAAGAACTACAATAAGATCCACCTCGACATAAGGACATGCTTTGTGCTCTTTTCACTTACTTCCTTGCTCATATTTGGTACGAATCCAATAATCATATTTTCAACCATAAGAGTAGTCTTGGAAACATTTTTCTTAAAGTAGTAATGGATATAGCTCGAAGAGTGCTTATATGCCTAGATCCACACGTTTGTTTGTTTTTGTTAGTCATTTAGATCGTATAGTCTAGTCTCTTTGGGAATTTGTTTGTACATGATTTTTGATAGTAAATGAGATATTACACTTATTGAAAAAAATATTTCCATTTCCAAACTATAATATTAAACTAAGAGATGTTACTAAGAAGTTAGGTAAATATCTCAACTCGGATGGCGTCAAGATTTGAAAGATTTTAGAATTAGTGGTTATTATAATGAGAATTGATAATACTATGATGATTTTGTGTATTATGAATATGAACATTTGATGGGGAATTGTCCTATTCAGTGTTTGAAAGTGCACGCTTGAGGCGTTAAGTGTATTTTTTTTCATCTTGAGCAAGGCCAATTTGATGAGGCATTGCTAAGATGCACTAAGGTGTAGAGGTTCACAAGGCCTCTAAGGCACATATTTTACTATGGTTAATTATTTTGAGGCTTTATTTTCATTCAAAAGAATCTATACTCAATAAGATACAAGAACAAGGAGTAGGAAAAAGGGTCATAGACAATTTTGAATTGAAAAGGAAAAGACATTTCACTCCGGTTAGTTATTCGTAGACCTTTTTTTTGTGTGTGTAAATACAATAACTAAAGCTCATCATGGGAAGGGTAAGGAAAAAGGATTATGGAAAGATCAATAGAAATAATTTTGAGGGAAAAGAGAGAATTATTTATTGCATAGAAGGGAAGAAAGTATCGCATATTTTTTTGATGATTAAAAGCAGTATTAGACTAGGTAATTTCGATGCCTCACTTTGCTTAGTTGGCGACTTTGCCTTATGCCTGGCCCACCTCTATTGCCTTGGTACACAATAGGCCTTTTCAAACATTGTAATTTTTGTTTTCTTTTGTATTACACCAATGTGCCTGAATTGACCAATCCCCTATTTTCATGGTTATTGGTTCAAATATAGAGTTCAATTATCAAATTTCACCTTTTAGTACTTAATAATTCGGATTATGTAAATATAAGGCTTAAGTCATGAAGTATACTTAATACTGAATTAATTGCCATTAGGCATTCAAAACAAGAGGAAAATTAATATTGTAATATCAAATTAATCATTAGGCTATTCCAAGTCCTAGAATTAAAGAAATTAGCCACTCATATTCAAATTACCCCTCATAGTCATTGAATTAAGCATAAGATAGTAAATATATTTGAAGATTGAAAGAGAGGAGAGTGAACTCTATGGTCTCTAGTGGATCTCCACAAGAATCTTACCGAAATTTGGCTTGATCTTGAGTAGTTCTTGCTTTAAACTTCAATTTCTCATATAGAAATTTGTTTTTAATGGGGTACAAAGGGAAAAAAATATCGATGGCAGCTCATAGATCCCTCCTTATATCTCCAATAAACCCGACAACCTTAGGAATAATAGAAGGGATAGAATGATTGTTACGGTCCATTTGTGTTTTCGATGTCTTTGGGGTATTGTTATCAACCATCAGGTCTTGATTTGTTTTGTAAGGGGCTGGTGTACCTGTAAAGTCTGTTTGTACCCCATGTTGCTAGTGACTGGTGTTACCCTACTTTTTGTTTTTGTGAAGGGAGGGGATTTATTAAATGGTAGTAATATTCTCATATACATCTGGTTACACCCAGATTCTTTTTTTAATTATCACTTGATTGGTAATATATATTTACCTTTTATCAGGAATAGGAAAAGAAGGGAGTGAGCAATAAAATCTGAACTTAAATTTGACTATTTCGCATGCATGGCAGGATAATATTGCACCCTCCC
Source organism: Tamarix austromongolica (assembly GCA_039764185.1). Lineage (NCBI taxonomy): Eukaryota > Viridiplantae > Streptophyta > Magnoliopsida > Caryophyllales > Tamaricaceae > Tamarix > Tamarix austromongolica. Next base: position 7,346,656 of record CM077810.1, read on the forward strand.
CCCAGTATTACTTACTGGTTTGAGCACAACTCTTTGCACTCCATTCACATGTACTGGATAATACTGGTCACCTGATTTCATTATTTTCATCTCCTCTTCTTGAAGCTAGCTATCCATCTAAAATAATTCAAATTGCCCTTGATCCATGGCCAAAATGTCTCCAACTTCAAAGAAGTTATTTGAAATAAGAAGCTAAATTCTGCCTAAAAAACATATTATAGACAAGATTCACCAATAAAAGAGAAAATTATATTATAATATAACACATTTATGCACTTCCCCTTTTTTTTACCTTTTTCTTTTTTACTTCCTTGTAGTACTCACATTTTCTTTATTGGGCTTGTATCAGAAATCATAAATCTGTAATGGTTATCAGATGCAAGCCATTTGACCATGTTGTTGGTGTTAGGGTCCCTCCTTAATTAAAGGGGTTTCCTAACAACAATAATAGTGGGGATGATGCATGAGTTACAAAGATGGTTAATATTTTGTAACTCTTGGGAATTTGAGAAGGCAAGTGCATTTTATCATGTGTAGGTTACCAAAGTTTCATTGGCTCAAAATTAATGGGAGAGCATTCAAGAGTCATCTTATGGCTTTTGGGTTACCCCCTTCTACTCCTATAAATAGGGGTCTTTGGGAAGGCTTAGAGCATCAAGCAAAGCAAGCAATCCTCTACAAAAAGAGAGAAAGTGAGAGCCACTACAAAAAGTGAGGTGCTTAAGAAAATGTCTCATATTTTCTCAAGCGAAGTTTGAGTGTTCCACCACTTAGTTGGTGAGAAAGTTCATCCTTTTTAATCCATCCTTTTTTAGGCAAAGAAGTTGAGTGAGCCTCTAGTTCATACTAGAGAAGAATTACTTGTAATCCTATTATCATCATAGTGAAAGGTTCGTGGTTTTTCCCTTCAACTTTACGGGTTTTCCACATAAAAATTTGGTGTCTTTATTATTCTATTTCTGCTATTTTTTTTTCCTATTTTAATCACACACAAGGAAGGAAAAGGTCTTCCACTATCAACCGGTCCTTTTTCCGCAACAGTTGGAGGGATTACATATCGTCCATATGCCAGGTAAAGTTTTTTTTAATTTTTTTTTAAGATTATGTCATCTTCCTTTTACCTTTTCTTTCTGGTTAGAAAGATAAGCCTTTCTCTGTTTTCATTGTTTTTCTAGCAATGTTGCTACTTCTTTCTAGAATCCTTATGTTCTTTGCGTTTCCTGTATTGTGTCAGCCCTAGGTTGCTCCAATTTTGTTTGTCTGAATGTCATAATGTAGCCACCCTCTTATCATTTGAGAATGGTATATGTGGCCTCTGATATGTTACCAGTTGCACTAACTAATAACAAGACTTGACAGCATCCCAAGGAAGGATTAAGAAAGGAGGAAAATATAAGCCAAATGAAGGTGGTTTCATTTATAATGAGGAACCCTTGCTTGTTGCTCTTATACAATTTTTTGATGCATATTGGGCATGCCATATCTTAAACTCTGGACGACAGTGCTCAGCTTGCTCTACTGCAATATGTTTATGAACTCACTATTTCTTTCTTTAGAGCTGGACAACCACATGCATGATAAAGACTCAAATAGTTTGGAGGCTATCAGGCTAGTGCTACAAGTAGTGGTGTTAGGATAAATTAGAGCTGCATGTCTCTTGTGTCTTATAACATTTCAACTAGTGCCAATTGTCAAGTGTCTCTAGTTGCATTCTCTTTTTGCAATGCATGCTTACTAGCACCACTTGGTTGATTAAATGTGTAAGACTATTATCTCTTGTTTATTTGCTAAAACATTGTTTTTCTATTAGCCAATGTGATTCCTTGTCCTTTTTATCTCTAGTCAAAGGTTTGAAGAGATAGCTTTTTGTGCGATCACAAAGGATCAACAAGTCAAAGGATATGAAACCAGATTGATGAATCACTTAAAGCAGCATGCTCGCGATGCTGACGGTTTAACCCATTTTCTAACATATGCTGATAACAATGCTGTTGGCTATTTTGTTAAGCACGTCCAGCACTGTAATCTTTTGATCTTCTAAATTTACAACTCTAACTTCCATATATTTTGGGTTACCTCTTGTAGTGTTACAACATTATGTACTAAGAGCTGTCACGTTGTGCAAACAAACCACATGTTTTGCTTTCTCCAGTATCTTTTGTTTTCTATATTCATTTTAATCGCTGGCCTAGGTTCTCAGCTATGCCTACCGGTAGAATGATGCTTTGAAGATGCCTGAAATTTATTTGATTTATAGCATGGAATCCTCACGTGGATTAGTTTTTGAATCCTACTTGTCAATCCATGGTATTGGGCATGTCAGTTGATAACTTTTGGTCTTTTAGAAGTGATCAATGAACAACTTCAAGGGTTAATTCTCATCTATTGGCACTTATATTGTGTCCTTTGATAAAGTTGATGGAACAACTTGACTTAAACATTTGTGATGCTTTACATTGGTTTTTAGATAACCTATGATTGCTAGAGGTCCTGTTTTACTTGTTTCTTGTTCTTTGTCAGTTAAATTGATCCAATCCATATTATCCTATATGGGCTTGGAGTTTTCGATGTTTTACCCAAATTTTACTTATGTCTGATAGAGATCCGGGGAAACTTACCATGTGGATTTGTCTGGTACTGAATTATGTTACTGGTCATAGTTATTGTGATGGAAACTGTGTTTATTACCCAAGCACTAATCTTTGAGATGGATAGGCCCTTTTTTATCCTTTTTGTGTTCTGGGTAGTGTGTTTCTTGCCCTAGTGGTATTTGCTTCACTTTGAAACTATTAAGTTCTTATGCTTGTTTTTCTATTTTTTATTTTATTTTATTTTATTATTATTATTATTTTCTTTTTCTTTTGGTGTGATTGTGGGGCCATGAGGTTTCTTTACCGGTTAGTTTTGCTGAATATTACTTGATTTTATAATTGTCTAAAGGGTTTTACAAAGGAGATCAGCTTGGAGAAAGACATATGGCACGGGTATGTTTTCATAGTTAAATCATTAATTTAATTATGTTGGTTTGGAAGCTTGGTATCTTCTGAAACTGACTTCTGCATAAGAAAAACTTGACATCTTTAACAAACAAACATCTCTTTCTTTTGGTGACTGGGCATCCAATCTTAAGAAGAAATGACTTGGCTATAGCATGGTCGTTTTCTTATGCATAAGCTATTTTATGTGTAGAAAATCAACAAGTTTCATGTTTTGCGATGTTTAAGGTATATCAAAGACTATGATGGAGGAATTCTTATGCAATGCACCATTGATCCAAAGCTTCCCTATACTAATTTGTCAACTATGATTCATTGTCAAAGACAGGTACTTAAACCTGGTATTTTTTTGCTCATGCTCATCTGAAATCACTGTTGCTGAACCATAAAAGTTGTAGCTTTAACTGTAGATGACTCTAGCCTGTCCCCTTTTACTTGGGAAATCGGGCTGTAAGAAATGAGAATGAAAATAATTAATCTGGTATAATGTAGCTTTAGCAAATAACCTTGCCTCTTTAGGGTCATAAAATTTTCATTGACTACAGAGCTTTGCAGTAAACCTGGTTGTGCTTTGATATGACAGGCCATTGATGAGAAAATCAGAGAGCTTTCAAATTGTCACACTGTCTACCCTGGGATCGATTTCCAAAAGGTACGTGCCTCTGCCAGTAGCTTTGTCAGCGTGAAGCATCTAGCATCTGGGTAGTTCTTATGTGAAATTTGTCTCCATTGCATATCGGGTGACATGTTTCGATTTGGTTTGTTTCTGCCCCAAAACGTAATTCTATAGTTTGGGAAAATCTTAAAGCCACCAACTATGTTTCAAATGCCCCAAGCCGAACCATTATTTTATATAGTGGGGTTTGTTTTGTTTTGTGCTTCATACATCCTATAACTTAAATTTATTTGAATATATATTTTTTTATGATGAATAATCATGTTCTTATAATTTAAATTTAAATTTATAACATATGTTAATTTATAAATTACAGTCAATCCAATGTAACCATGACATCAAGTATAATATTAAATAAATCGAGGTAATTATTAATGAAGGAAAAATTTGAGGTTTGTTTTACTTAAAGAAGAAACATTTTTATGTTTACAACAAAGGAATAAACGTTTGAAGCAGCTGGAGTGTTTCACTCTTTGAAGATACAAGGACCCGTGTAACTTTTTCGTCAAATTTCCAGCCATATATAAGGACCTTAACTTTTTATTTGCAACCATATATGAGGGCCTTAAATTTTTATTCATCGGTTTAAGGACCTATCTAATTTTTCGGGCCATATATACCAAAATACATACTACAAAGACAATAAATATATTTATATGTATACATATACTAAAATTAAACCTGAAGTTAATTATAACGATTTAAACTTAAATTTTAAAGGATTAAGGCCTTCATTTTTTTATATATAATATTAGGACCTCAACTTTTTTAAAAATAATTTAAAGACCCATTTTTCTTTAAAATAATTTGAGAATATATATCATGTATCAACTTAAAATAATACTCATTCACAAGAAAGTACTTGTCTACGTTAATAAGTATATATGTAGTGTTATTATTTTAGACTTTTAGTATTGCCATATTTTATTTTATTTTATTCTTATCTTTTTTCATTGATTTCTCCTCTATCTATAATATGACATATTAATGCTCTAATAATAATAATAATAATAATAATATGACCTATTAATAAGTATAGTGTTAATGAGATGAAGTAAGTTTTATGTTTCTACACATAATATGATTTTTTTTATATGTTTTGAATAACCGTGTAACCATGACTGAAAAGTGCACACTTATTTATTTTCTTTTATTTCATTTCATTACCTTCTAAAAGGCTTAGTCACAGTCACAGACTATAAGATATTATACCACAATTGACATTTGGTCTTTCACTTTCGCCACCATTTAGCTAGTGGGCTAAGATACTTACAACTCAATTTAAGAAATCATGTGTTTCGTTTTTATTTATTGTTTGATATTCGGAAATTATATTAATCAAAAGGAGGTAATCTATAAAAGCATCACTCATAAAATTCCTCTTAACTTCTATAATATATGGCATACCAATAAGTATAGTGTTGCGATATTTTATAATATTATTTTAGGTGAACAATTATTGTTTGAGTAGTCATAATAGACATTAAATTATACACACACTCCCCGTACAATTAACTGGCGTTGCTGCTATGACGTTGCAGCTGCTGCTTAGCAGGTTTTGGGTCAATTGTGACTCAAAATTAGTTTTAAAATTTCACACTTTATCAGCCAATTAATCGAAAAAGGTCACCGCTGGATCGACAAGTTATTGAGAATTCCTAAACCTACCAAAAAAACATGCATGATAATTTCTTATTTATTTACTATATATATCTTATACCAAGTTACTATCAAATTATAATAAAGTTTTGTTAGTTATTACCTTTGCATCTACCACTATCGTTTTTTTATTCCAAGACAAATTTAGGGTTATTAGGACAATTTAACTTATAATGATTCATTTGATATTATTTAAAACATTAGTTTATTAAGTACTTATATTTAAAAGATCAATAAATAATAATACGAGCATATGGTGAAATAAAATAAAAATTCACGTTGCAACAACCGCAACACAATTTATGTTCTGATTGCGTGACCAAAATTTTATTTCCTGATACACACACACGCATATATATATATATATATATATATATAAGGCCATCAAATTATTAAAAAAAATGTATGTACTTTATATTATTGGAAAAGGTGAAGTTACTCAAGTTATAAGAAATAAATAAATTAACCCTATAATTGTTATAAAAAAAAATAGTTCACATTATTGTATATAAAATTATATATAAAAATTATTTGTCCTTAGACCTTTAAAATTTAAAAGTTTTGATCCTTATAATGGACTTTGGATATGACACACAAACACACACAAACACACACACATATTTATCCATAAGTATATTTATTGTATTTAAATGTGTTCTGGTTTAGGTGGCTGGAAAAATTGATCAGGTCCTTAAACCTTGAAAGAAATAAAATTTTAGGTCTTTGTAATGCATTTAGGCACGTTTGAAGTTTGTTTCAATTAAGAAAGTTCTCCATTAAAATAATATTAGATTATTTGTGAGTAGATAGTTTACTTTACATATTATATACTTGTATAAACAATTAAATGTAGTATAGATTTACATACAACACTAATTGCTTACATATTAGTTTAATAATCAATTATTTTACTATTTATATAATATTTTAATAAATAGTTTTTTTTATTCAGAATCATTATGAAACTAATATATTCATCAATAGCCATTTTGCTTTTAAATTTTAATAATTAAAAATTGAAATAATTGAAATTTTTAAAATTTTTAAAAATTTTAAAAAAATGAAAAATTTAAAATTTAAAAGTAAAAAATTATAATTCAAATATTATTATTTTTGAAACTTTTATTTTGAATTTCTGAGTTTTCAAATTTTGATATTTTTGAAAATTTATAGTTCTGAAATCCAATATTAATTTCATAATTTTAAGTTTTTTCCTTAATAATTAGTTTGTAAAATTTTAATTTATTTAATCTTTATTTTTTAAGTATTTAATTATGGTATGTAATTTTTAATTTCTTAAATTTAATTTTATATTTTTACATATTGAAATTTTTAATTTTTTAAATTTAATTGAAGCTTTTATTTTTTCAAAAAATAAAAAATAGAAAGTAAATACAAAATTGATTTTGACAGTAAAATAAAACATTATTAAAATACTCTATTTGCAATAAAATAAGTATATAGTAAACTAATATATAATTTATTAGTGTAGTAGGTAACTATTGATACATTAAAATGTATACATGTATATCATCTGTAAACCGCCAATTAAAGTATTTATAAAATACGAATATTATTTTAATAGTAACCTTCCTTGATTGGAACAATTTTTAAAGACTTACTCCTTTATTGTAATCTGAACTTCCTAAATTGGAATAAATTCCAAACATATGTTCCTTTATTGATAATTATTTCGAAATGAATTCTATAACTCTTGGAAAATATTAGAAAAATCTGTGCAGTTTGAGTGTGACAACATAAGAAAGAAGTTAATTAGAATTACAATTTACAATTGAACCTGTTATAATAGGAAAAGTTTCTTATAAAAAAATTGTTAATATATTTATGCGGTTTATAATCTTTATTCAACTTTTAAAACCATGACTAAATTGTTTTCAAAATCCTTAGCCAAACTAAAATGTTTCAAACCATAAACCAAACTATGAAATTACGGGAGTAAGATTTGGTCTGGTTTGGTTTCCTGTGACCTCTAATTGTATGAATTTATGTGATAATGGTGTTGGGGTTGCCATGATGTCAAGATGAGCTGGTTTATGTTTCTGTAGCTTCTTGTGCATCTTTTTTTTAGCCCACACTTCCATTTTTGTATGACTTGATTTTCTTATCAGAAAGAGGCTGGTATTCCTAAAAGGGTCATCAAGATCGAAGATATCCCAGGGTTGAGTAAGTTCCTGTGCTCATATATTGTCCTTTAAACACATTAATTGTTCTGTGTAAAGCTGAGAATTTTGTGTCTTCTCTAGGCGCCATCTATCATTCTGTATTCAGTATTAATCAAGTATTCTCCCTGAGTTGATGTGCCTCTTCATTCTCCATGGGAATGTCTTATGTTCTATGTGTCTTGCTTTGGATATTGAAGGATCCTGATTATAAATTATATCATGCTTTGATGGGTTGACTAGGGATGCTCCAACATGGTGTTCATTCTGTCAAGTTAATATTCTTGATGTAATGTGTTGAACTGGACCAGATACCGAAGGATGATACTGGTGTCAAAAGTTCTAGGTGAACTTAAGGTTCTAATACCCAAACACCCTAGACATAAGGCACATGCAAGGATGGTTCTGGGGCACTGCTGCCACACGAGGCCTCCTATTTCAAAAACCACTTAGATATAAGGGAGAAGGTATTATTTTTTTGTTTGAGTGAAAGATAATGCAGCTCCTTGTTATCCATGGAGCTGAAATAGCATGGATAAAGATGAAAGACAACTGCATGTGCTGAATCTTATCAGCTTCATTCTCACAGTTTTGGCAGATCCAAGTTATGAAGTTGCTATGGCTAGTGAAACTAGAAAATTTTCAAGCTGAAAGCTTGTTCCACAAGCTATTTGAAATCGAGCCTTCCTTGCAACGATACACATGACTCCACATCCTCAAAGGAGACCGGAAAAATATATTACCAATAGATCATCAGTCATGTTGAAGAAGCCATATTGATAGATGCATTTGTGGTGGTGAATCTAGATTCCAAATCCACATCCAGTCTCTTTTGAGATGTTCATGATTCATACATGACACTTGATGATAAGCTCTGAATATGGAGTAAAACATCTAAAAGATGTAAATCTCCAATTCAGACTATCTTCCATCGTGTGTGGCATTTAAGGCTCTTAAGATATCTTTAATACTATCGATCACTTAGCTTGGAAGAGCTGTTGAAAGTGTGGTCATGCACCACCTCTTCTCCTTCCTGATATCACCTATAGTTAGGAACTCCTTGCCTTAGTTAAGAGGGTCACAAACAATGCTTTGAATGTTGCATCCCCCACCTTATATATAATCTTATAGGTTGATATTTTTCCCACCATAGATTGTACACCTAGTGCCATGTTTTAAAATTGATTGAACCTCACATTAAGCTTTCCAAGGGATTTGATTTGATGTTCCTCCAGATATTTTTTCACTCAGGGCTTTCAAGGCTGGCTCTGAGTAGTTGGGGCCTAGGTAGGCAAGAAGAAATATTGGGCATATATATGTGTGCGCTTGTGAAAAAAATATGAAAATAGATTAATACAACTTTGTTAAAGTAAAAATAGTATGATTCTAACAAAATTAAATTCAACAAATTGAATTATATTAAGACGTAATGTTTCCAGAAAACACAACTATTACACACTACTGAAATATCAATCTCCTTGCATTTTTTGGAACAAAATTCTTGATTATGCTATCATAGTTAAGCTTATCAACAATATTATTTTCAATTGATAATATAGCCAAATCATTCAATTTTTCTTGTGATATGTGATTGAAGGTATGCCTCGATCAACTTTAACTTTGAGAATATTCTCTTAGAGGAAATAGTGACCAGGGTTGTTAGAAAGATTCTATAAACAATCCATTTGTATATATTTGAAAAGGGGTCATATTTCCTAAAGGGCTGACCTGTAAAACCACCAATAGCATTTACATCTTGAATCTACAGAGGGGGGCATGCATTAGTAGTATGGGTCAATTCAGTACAAATACCACAAGAATGAGCTTGGGGAGCTCCACCTGCAACAAGGTTGGATATAAGAGTAGTTAACTCACACATCAACTTCACTAACTCTATTAGTTTGGCCTACATAGTTCCTAGTTCCAAATTGTTGTGAATTCTCAGCCGTATTAGAGATTATTTGCTTTGCTTGTTCTGGAGTTTTGTCTACTAATGCACGTCCACTGCTCCACTTGCTGCATCTATCATATTCCTGTCATGAGGTATTACGACTTCATAAAAATATTGAATCAATAATTGGTCACTAATTTGATGTTGAGGGAAACTAGCACATAATCGTTTAAATCTCGCTCAATACTCATATAGTGAGTCATTAGAATTTTTCCTGATTCCACAAATCTCTTTTCTAATTGAACCTATTCTACTTGTAGGAAAGAATTTTTTGAGAAAAGCCTGTTGCAATTCAGCCCAAGTATTAATGCACCTAGCAGATAGATAGTATAACCAATCTTTTGCTAAGTCATGTAAAGATAAAGGAAACGCCCTTAGTTTAATACGTTCTTCTTCTATACCTTCAGGCCTCATGGTGGAACAAACTACTAAAAATTCCTTAAGATGCCTATGAGGATCTTCTCCTTCAATATTCCTACATTCTTCTTCGTGATATTTGTAGTATAGGTTGAGGAGAAAAAAAACTTGAGGTACCAATTTGGGAAGCAAGGGGTGGAAAAAAATCTACTAAATCCTTGTATCAAATAGGATGGAGCGTAAAACGCATCTATTTGGTCGAAGCATGGTTCAAGTAAAATCAAAAGTAAGAAAAAAAAAACATGCAGAAAAAAAAAGTGGAAGAGAAGAAAAAACAATTCTCTCATTGCATATATGGCCTATGTTATAAGTAGTATGGGACACGGATAATAGGAACTGGGTATGCTTGTCAAAGAAGGGATGTACCTAATCTAATTAAGTTTTTCAAAAATTAATTTCTAACTATTTAACTTTCTAATATGAGTGACCAATTTGCTTTTCAAATGGTTATTTGTTTTGAATGGAGTCTTGAGTTAGTGGCCATTTTTATCTTAGGAATGCAGAGATAAGAAGTGGTATGGCATAATTTGCTTGTTTACGACATGATTATATACATGGAGGAAATGTTTCATAATGTGGTGATTTGCTGGAGGAGGACAAAATTTTAAGTGTGGGGGAATTTGATGAGACATATTTTTATATATTTTATATCCTTTTATTCTAAACTATTGGCCACTTATTTTAATAATATATGAGGTTATTTTCATTATTTATAATTTTGTGCTTAAAATATAATAATCTCATCTATTCAATTTATTTTGAGCAAAAAGATAAAAATTTGTATGTATATTGACAGCATGCAGTATTTTGGCTATAAAATTCACATCCAAACTCAGATTTAAGATGATTCAAATTGCTATGTAAAGCTAAAATTGAGATCTGCAATTCTTAATTACTAATCTTGTTCCTTCTTTGTAGGTGCACGATTAGCAACACTACATGTGGGCTAGCAGCTACAATAACACAAACAAAAATCAGAATTTACGGAACAAATATTCCTAAGAAAAGATCAGAGAAAGGAAAGAGAAGATTAAAAAAAGAAAAGTTTGACTTTCTTCTAATCCGGTGGAAGATTAGCAATAAAAGATTTGGTACATTAGTAGAGAGGCCAGCTGTTACTCATCTATAAATACATGCACAAAACAGAGAAGAGGAGTGGCTCAATACCAGAGAAAAGAAAAAATTGAAGTACTGACGCACGTAGAGAAAGAAAGACTGAGAGTTTAATCTTTTTTCCTCCCTGCTCCTCACAAGTAAATTAGGGAGCATTAAATTTAAGTTTATAATTTATATAAATAGAGGTATTAGCCATAGTAAGCGAGTGGGTTCGAGATCCTGTGGGGAGCAACCGACCGATTGAAGGAATTTTCGCAAGTGCACTTCAATCGGAAAGTTCTTGTATCTATTCTAAATTTCCTTCTTTTATATAATTCTTAAATTTTAATTTATTCCTAATGAAACTTGTGTTCTGTATACCATATTCTTAAATTGACTAGAATAAACCATGTTTTTAATTTAATCTAGTTACTTGCAAAGACCCCGAACCAAATTAATTACTACTTGTTTCGATTCATTACTACCCCGCTAGAATTAACTGGATAGCTATAATCCTTATCCTAGATATAAAATTGATCAGAATTTATATGCGGGACAAGAATTTAAATGCGAATTGTAAATATAATTTGTATATCAAAAACTCAATTATTCAATATTTGAAACAAAAACGCACAATAAAAATTCAAATTGAATAAAACATGGTTAATTAAATTTAATGTAGAACACAAGTTTCATTAGGAATACATTAAAATTTAAGTAAAAAATTATATAGAAGAAGGAAATTTAGACGAGATACAGGAACTATCTGATTGAAGTGCACTTGCGAGGATTCCTCCAATTGGTCGGTTGCTCTCCACAGGATCACGAACTCGCTTACTTACTATGGCTAATCCCTCTATTTATATATATTCTAAACTTAAATTTAATGCTCCCTAATTTACTTGTGAGGAGGAGAAGGGAGGAAAAAAGATTAAATTCTCGGTTTTTTCTTTCTCTACGCGTGTTGGTAATTCAATTTTTTTCTTTTCTCTGGTATTGTGCCGCTCCTCTTCTCTGTTTTGTGCATGTATTTATATATGAGTAACAACTTTTTTTTAATGTACCAAATCTTGGGTTGCTAGTCTTCTGCCGGATTAGAAGAAATTCAAGCTTTTTTTTAATCTTCTCTTTCCTTTCTCTAATCTTTTCTTTGGAATATTTGTTCTATAAATTCTGATTTTCATTTATGTCATTGCTGTTGCTGGCCCACATTTAGTGCTTCTAATCGTGCACCTACAAAGAAGGAACAAGATCAGTAACTAATTAAATCATGCTTAACAAAATTATATCAGTTGTAACTTTAAGTTCAATGTTGCCAATTTTATGTCCAGATTTAGAAAAAGTTGCTATAAATAAGAATTGCATATCTTTATTTTAGCTTTACATAGCAATTTGAATAATCTAAATCTGAGTTTGGACGTGGAAGTTATGGCCAAAATTTTGCATGCTGTCAATATACATACGAATTTTTATCTTTTTGCTCAAAATAAATTGAATGTATGAGATTATTATATTTTAAGCACAAAATTATAAACAATTTAAATTACCTCATATGTTATTAAAGTAAGTGACAGAAGTTTAGAATAAAAGGGTATACAAATATGTGCTCATCAATAACAAGCCTCAAAATCCTCCAAATAATTCAATACATCAACACCTCTTTTATTTTCTTGTGGTACAACTTATCTTGGGTGACATAGTTTAACAAACAACTCAAACCCAAATGTCTAACATATCAACATGTTTCAGGATATTTTTAAGATTTGAACAAAAGCTCGTTAAACCCTTGTTATCGAAATACTTCAACTTCTTCAAATCAAACAAGAGTCCAAAATCTGCTTGATATATTTGTTAAATTGTTCAAACTCACTTTGAAGTGAAGAAAGACCTTGATTAATAATATAAAGAGAGTAATTAACCTTGAAGGAGCCCATTGTAGATTGTGTCATCTCTTCGGTATCATTGTTGTTAGTATAATTGAACCATTTCTTTGGTGTACTAATTCTTTTTTTTTTTCACAAAATGCACATTCAATTTTCATCTTACTTGTAACTTGTAATCTCTTGAGATTCTCAATAATAGAAGTTTCAAAACTAATTTCTATTTAGTTTTACAATGATGACATGAAACTTTATAATTTATTGAAAGCATAATCCATGTGCAAGTCTTCGACCTAAATAATTTTACTTACAATATACGATATGATAAATCATGCTGTAGATATACTTAAAAATTCTCTAGTTTATGTGTTAATAAGGTGCCAGTTTCACTCCTCATCTTAGAATAATAACCATATCTTTTCAATTGAGCTAAAGTGTCTAAGATTTGTGGTGCTTGATATCTTAGTGCTTTCACACTTTCAACAACACTTTCCCGTAGAGTTTTAAAAAATGTGTTAATAGGAAGTTCTGATCTCTAAAAATTTTTCATTCCTTTGTAGACGATGGTAAAAAAAAAGGGGAAATATTTTGCTAGACCCGAAAAAGAATTAGCTTTCTCACTACAACTTGCCATATTACAAATTGCAAGATTAAGGCTATAAAAACCAAAGGAATAGTGCTCTAGGATTTACCTCAAGTAATATTTTTTGCATCCCTTTGTGCTATCTCTCATATTAGCTACATTATCATACCCATGTCCTATTTTATCATTAAGATAAAGCCCAAGAGAGTCTAACGTAGTTGTAAACTTTTTAAATAGTCCAAGCCCAGTTTTGTCACGCACCTTTAAAATTCCCAAAAAGAACTCTTCCATAACAATGGGATGTGCAGAAACACTAACACATCATACCAAAAGAGACATTTGTTATTGAGACTAGCATCACAAGTAAAATCAAGAACAATAGAAAATTGCTTTGCTTCCTTGATTGTAGAAACAATAAAATTTCTCACCTTAGTTGCTAATATGTGAATCATTTTATTTTACTTCTTATAACTCAAATAATGGTAATGAGTTGATCATGTTCATCCCTCGTTGAATCACTCAAATTTTGCTATCATTTCAATCATTTGTAAACAAAAATAGAAACTCCATAGTTTTCCTCACAAAATTTCTCATTATCTCCACGTAATGACAACTTATTGTTTTCAAGTCTCCTCACAAGATCCAAGATCCTTGATAGTAATTTCCTCGAATGTGCCTTCTCTGTCTATTTGTGCTTGTACATCTTTGTCAATTGTTGCTTTCTCATTCAATCTTTTTTCCCAACTCAATCCATTCCATAAAGCAAGAAGTGTGATATCCACTTTTTTCATGACTTGCAAGTTGTGCATATATATTTTCCATTCTTTCAATCTGTTCTGAAATTGGCCTGCAAGGTTCTTGTTATGATCTTGCTTGAATAACTTACAATAAAAACAAAATACTTTGTTCATGGAAGCTGTGTAAACCAACCATCAATGGTCATGTTTTTTCACCATTTGGAAGGTTATAGTAATAATACAAGGAGCTAAAGTGTATTTGAATCATCAATAGGATTGATAATATCATTGTCTCGTTTAGGGCGCTTTAAGTTAAGAATTTTCTCATCTTATCCCAATTTTTCAAGTAGGAATGCATGTCTTTGCATTCGACTTCGGATTGATTATGATCACTATGCCCATTGCTTTCTTTTTTCTCGTTCAAAGGTTGATTTTCTTCTTCTACGGGCTGATGTTCACTTCCTTGAATTGTTTCTTCATTCTTATTCATGGGTTGATCATGTTCTACATTGTTAGTCATCTCCCTTTGCCTCACAATATCATTCTCATTCTCTTTTACTTCACTTTTCACAACATTTTGTGAAGCATCTCCTTAAACCTAGAATACCTACTTGAAGTTTCCTTAAAGCTTCTCTTCTCTCCTTAACCCCCCACTCTAGCTATACTTTCTAATAGGACCCATAATTAAAAATATCAATTCTACACAATTGACAAAATTTTTACCTTGCTATCTTTCTAGAAATGCTCTTCGACATAAACAAAGACAGCTATTAATTTGATTTTAAATTTCTTAGATATTGTCTATATTTTGATTATAAAATCTGTAGTATAAGATTTCAACTTATATTTTATACTTCAAATCATTCTTTAAACATTGAAACTATTTTTAAAATGTAGTATGCCATAAATGGTACTCTTAAGAGGCATAAAAATATTATCTTTATTTTTATTGGTCATATTTCCCTACTTTTCGGTGCTGAGGCAACAACTAGCTAGATAATAGTAAAGACAAGGAATAAATACTATGTATAACTATTCAGCAGTTGCAGCGGCCGTGGTCGTTGGTGGTGTTGATTTTGATAGTTTTGAAGGTTAAATTTGGGCTTACTATGCAAGGGGGTTGGGTTTAGTTTGTTTCCGTTCAGATCTGTTTCAGTTCAGGTGTATTTTAGATTGTGCTAATTCAGTCTGATTTAAGTTTTTATTCAAATCAAATAGCGGTTCTATGGCTATTGGATTGGGTAAAAAATTAGCACATTCGTTTCAGATTCAATTCATGGGACTTTGCATGGGATTGGGTATAAGTCGGGTAAATTCAGTTTGGAATTCATATTGGGTAAATTCAGTCGGGTAATTTATTATAATATATAGTTTATGAGTTTTATAGTTTTTTTTCATATCTTTTATTTTTATTTGATTAATTTAGATTAAATCCATATAATTGGATCAAATCATTTATAACTAGAGATTGATTTACCTTTAATTTTTACAATAACCAATGTGAAGTTATTAAAGTGTTGTCATGGATTTTATAAGATAATAAGATACTAATATGTTTAAACGATTGCGCGAAATATGAAATTATATATAAAACATATTATCATCAAAATGAAATAATTGAAAATTGTTTTGTTGCCAGGTTAAGCTAATGTTAGCTGATAATTTTGCCATATTTTATTTTTTAATTAACCTAATCATTGAATAAAACTAATTAATACATTTATATGGTTAGTTAAATATTAGCAATTTCACTTTTTATTGTTATGGATAATTTTCTTACATTTTGATTTTTTAAATAAAATATACATTTATTTGAGTTATTTGATGTAGGTTATTCATTTTTATTGTAGTTTGTTATTGTATTAACTTTGCTCGATATATATAGTAGTAATTGCAAAAATAACAATATGGTCTAAGGCCGAATCATGGTTGGCTAGGTTCAATCTCCTCTTAGGGTATATCCTTCTCAATAATAATAATAAATTGTGAATTTGTTAATGTGGCTATCATAGCTTCTTTTCAAAAGAACATTTCACAAAGAATACAATTGTAAACCAATGTATTTTTATTATTATTTATATTATAAATTTTATGTTATATTATATTATATTATATCACACTTTATTAGGCCTAGTAATTTTGACATTCATTGATTCAGCATCTTACTATTTTTTTGGTTGTTTTATATATTTATTTATTTTTATCACTGTATAAATATTTTTTACTAATTAATTATGATGTATCTAAAATTCTAGGTTCATTGCTTTTTATAGTCATAATATATTTTCTTACAATGTTATTTTTATGTCATAGGTTTATGATGACATTGACATTAATGATGACTATTGGAAGACCACCCAATTTGAAGGAAAATTTGCTAAAGAACTACACAATTATCATTTTATCTTAGTAATTAAATATATTACACTGTAAATTTATAAATGTATTTATCTTTTAGGTTAATTGTTCAAAGCTTCTAACTTCAACCGATCATATACGTTAAGTAGATATATGGACAATTTCGGGCGATTAATTGATAAATTTATAATTAATGGTCGACCATTTTCATAGAGAAGAGAGTTTCAAACATTGGGTTGAAGGGGTAATAAAAAAGATGAACAAAACAGCAGTACAATCGCAAAACAAATCAGATTATATTCTCATGGAAGTAAAATAAATCTTATGGTTCATCCTGCTATGTGTTGGATTAAATTATTTTTAAATTCAGTTTGGTTTAGATTTGGGTATGGTATTGTTCAGTGTAGGTCATTGTCAATATGGGTCGGTTTGAATACAAGTTATCATTGGATTAGATTAACTTTGAGTCACTTTTGGGTTGGGATATATAAGATTTTGGACCAATATCATTTTTTGTTTATTTATCAAATTCAGTTATTTGGTTCGAGTAATTGGTTCCAAATCCGCTTTATCTGGTCTAATTTTTATTAGAATTACCATTTTTGGTATTATTTTTGTTATCATTATCATTGCTACTCCATTTGTCCCATATCAATAGGTTGCATTTTCATTTTAACTTGTCCCAAAATATAAAGCTTGTTCCTATGGTTATTTTTATTTATTTATTTCGGCCATGCCCTTAGTTTGCAATGCACAATACAAAACATAATGTTCTCTAAAAGAACTAATTTCAACAATTTTCAATGTGTAAATACTGAATACAAATATACATATATATATATATAGATATAGATATAAATGTACAACAAGCATGCTATTAATTATTTTATCTTAATTTGTACAATAATCTAAATAGCCTATTTTTATGGGACACGGAGCATTAATTATCTTTATTAATTAGTATTATTCTCATTATTTTATTTCTTCTTATCTGACCTGATTTTATCTAATTTGGTTGGTCATGATTTGATTGTATTGATCTTGATGTGATAATAATCAGAACTAAAATTAAGATGATTAGAACAAACCCTTACAAATTGAGAACACTTTTGTCCCATAGGTAATTGAATCCCTGGATGTTGGTATTTTTTCCATGACAGTTTATTTACAGTCACTTTATGCTTCTCCTTGTCCATTCCCTTTTTGGTGCCTACTAATGGCTTGTGTATGATGTATTGGATTCATGACATAAATACTTAATGCATGTTTATGACAGGGGAAGCTGGGTGGACACCTAATCAATATGGCCATACACGGTTTAAGCCATCAAGCAATTCTGGAGATGGTTCGTCTAGTCAGAAGTCATTGACTACATTCATGCGCTCTCTTATAAAGGCAAGTCTTCCTCTCCCTGCTTTCCAATTCTCTTGGAGTATGTTATTGGGGATTATGTCAGGCATAAATACTTATTATGATGTACAAATGGTATCAACTACTTCTGACCACCTCTGGGTACTAAGCGTTTAGGCAAACCTTTGAGACACTTTTTTTTAGTCCTCTTGTTTGTGAGGGAAGTTGTTTAAGTGCGAATGCTAGCAACCTGAATCCAAGAGTAACAAGTTGTGGCAGCAATACATATATTTCCCATATTTGCTTCAAATATCTACCTTTCTTCTTTCATGCCTGATGCTGCTTATATGACTTGCATGTTGCATCCATAATTGCTTCCTTTTGTAACTTAAGTAGATCATTTGGCAGCTTGAAAAGATAATCAGTGTACCTTGTTTTTTAATTCTGCAAGACTTCCTGCTCTCGTATGAATTGTCTATAAATATGACCTTATGCTGTGCCCATTGACTGATTGCTTCATTTTCTAGTTAAAAGTATATTGGGGTTAAAATCTCCCTGCCTAGAAGTTGGCTGCATTGATGCGATGTTCAAAAGTATGTGATGAGTTTGCTCCAGGTAGTAGAGAATGCCTCTTGGGCGGCATGAGTTTGATACATTTTATGAAATATCAACCTTTTGGTGAGAGCAAAGAAAGCTTAGCGGAGGGTGCTTTCGCTCTTGTGCAATTTTTAAACCCAATTATAGGCCTCATATTGGATTTCCCTTTGTAATATATTTATTGATGATCTGATGGCTTTTTAATTTTTTTACCCTGGTTTGGAAACTTTTGACTGAATTGTTGTCATTCAAGCAGATTATGCATGACCATCCTGATTCATGGCCATTCAAAGATCCAGTTGATCGACTTGATGTGCATGATTATTATAACATCATCAAAGATCCCATGGGTAAGAGATCTTCGTTTTGACTTCACTTTTTAACAAAACTACTCAACTATTCTAATTTGGCCCTCAATATCTAGATTCTGTTGGTACATAAATTTGGGTAGAAGTTTAGCAACCAAGCACTGTATGGTGGGTCTTCTCCTTGTTCCCTTCTATTGAACTCCCTGTAATCATTATCATTTTCCTCACGCTGCAGATTTAAAAACGATGTCGAAGAGGGTAGAGTTGGAGCAATATTACATCACATTGGATATGTTTATTACTGACGTGCGGAGAATGTTTTCCAATGCTCGCACTTACAATAATCCTGACACCATATACTACAAATGTGCTATGAGGCATGTTTTGTCAATCTTTCTTTGGCTGTACTGCCGTCTAAATTGCTCTATACTCTCTCCGAATTGTAGTGCCGGTACCTGGTTCTGATTTTTTTCTTCTTTTTTTTTTTCTGGGTAATATGCAGACTAGAGGCCCATTTCTCAAGCAAAGTTCAAGCAGGCCTTCAATCAACTGGCACCAAGTTGCCAACTTAGTGCATGCACATTATAAACGAACTTGTGATTTCATTTGTAATTGTATAGTAGGAGCAAACAGTAGTCTTACCTGTTAGGCTGTTATTGAGTCGTAGGGAGATTATTGGTTGTAAATTGTGAATAATAGCTTTAGTTTCATGCCCTACGTATTTACCGTGGGAGTATTGCGCGGGGATGTGGAAATGCGATGTTTGGAAACAGAAAATGACGATTTCTTAAAAAAATATATATTTAATATTTCAAAATAAATAAATAAATTATTGGGTAGCACGTGATCCCATTTTTTTTGGCAAATAATATATATTAAATATTAAAGTAGATTATATAAATATATATATTACTGGTATTAAGAATCCGACCCCATAGTGCACAACTTAGGCCGAAACTAACGAAACCTAGGGGTTAATAATTCTTAACATTTCTTTCATGATTTTTGGTGTCATTTCTTGTTTGTTTTCCTGGATAATTTTTTTGTTCTCTCAATTTTTCCTTCTCATTCCATAAGATTTTTCTACCAAATTTATTCATGTTGTCAATTTACGTGGAGCAAACAATGGTTATTGCAAAATAAAATCTTGATGTGCATGTTTGAAATAATTTACGTAGGGTTCTCAAAATTAGGAAAGAGGATGGTTCTTAGGTTATTGATTTGGTTGATATCCAAACATAATTTTAGGAGTATTATATCTCTTTCTTAAGAGCAAATACTAACCCCCCAACTTGATGTAGATATGAATATTATCCAGTTGGGGCCTCAACTATCTAAGCAATACTACCATGATCTCCTACAACCCATAACTAGAGAGGAAGTAAATTTAGCTCTGAATTCCATTGGAGATACTAAAGCTCCAGGTCTGAATGGCCACACTCATGGGCTTGTCACTACTTAGCATCGACTTGTTCGATAAATTATATATTAAATAAAATAAATATTAAAATAAAAAAAAATTCATTGACATTTTTAAACGCTAACAATCTATTTTAACTTGCAATGAAAAGAAATTTTAATTATAAACCTTTTTAAAAACTTGCCAAAATAATTTTAATTATTTTAATAAAATGAAGAATATAAACTGAAAGTTTTAAAAGATAACTAAAATACTAAATAAGTAGTCCAAAGATGAGAAAAAGAAAGGAAAAAAAGAAATGACTAAATTAAAGAAAAAAGTATCAAGATATTATCCTGGAAAAGGGCAACCAATGTACTACAATCATATCTAAAATTGACGTGATGGTGAGTAGTGACACTGACGAAACAAAATGAAAAATGAGAAGAGCCACCCGTGATTCGAACCTTGGATTATCATGAGTTTTAGTAGGTACACTACCACTAAGCTATTGTTCTCATGGGTCATTTTGGTATATTTTATGTTATTGTATAGGACTTCAATGGTGCCTCGGGACACCATTGAAAAGCCTTGGCTCCGCCACTGGCCACACTTCATACTTTTCAAGTAAACTTGGTTCATTATGGGTGAGGATATTTGGTGTATGGTCAATGGTGCTTTCTGTAATCCCCTAAAAATTTCGAAAACCTATATTTTAATAAATTACTTTTATTTGGAATAAATTGCTTTAAGATTATTTATTTTAATTATTTTATGGATTTTGGAGTATGTAAATTTGGATAAGAGTATTTAATAAATTAAAAATAAATATTTTGCTATTTATCATATTGTTTTATTTAAATAATTTTCCAAACTAATATTTTACCCACTTTATCCTTTTTAAATTAATATTTTAGATTATAATGAATTAAATTATTAAATTAAATAATTTATCAAAAATATTACGTTATTATGATTTTATAAATTGATTTAATTTATTTCCCCTATTTCCCCTATTTTCCCTTTTTCCCTTTTTCTTTTCCTTCTCATTTTCTCCTTTTCTTCTTTCTTCTCTTTTCCTTTTTCTCCCCCTTGGGCCGCCCGCCCGGCCTGCTCTCCCTTCTCCCTGCGCATTGGGCCTTCGGCCCGTCTCTCCCATCCCCCTTCTCCTTCGCGCACGCCCGACCTCCAGCCCAAACGCCCCTTTATTTTTTCTCCCTGGACCGGCCGACTCTCTCCTTTCCTGCGCCAGTCCAGCCGCCCGCCATCCCTTTCTTCTTCTCCTCTCTTCTTCTCCCATGCCCGACAATCTACGCACGACGAGCACGCCGCCGCCTACAACCCGACCACCACCTACCTCCCTACCCTCTCTCTTCCTCTCTCCCCCGTCGTTTTCTTTCCTCATTCGAACCCAACCAGCCCTGCATCCCCAGCCTGCACGCCCTGTTTCTTTCCCTCTTCTCTCCTTCCTTCTCCCTGCCAACCGACAGCCCTACCGCCACTGCAGCACCGATCGGCCAGCCCCTGCCTTTCTCTTCTCCCTCTTCTTTTTCTCCATCTCCCAAGCCCTTCATTCCCCATTTTTTTTCGAGCATCTCTTCTTCCCGAGCTCCCTCCTCTCTCCTTCCTCCTTCCCCATTTTCTCCCCCGGTTTTTGATCACCGCCGCCCGCCGCCGCTCGAACCACCAAGCCCAACCCTTGCGCCGCCTTCTGCCACCACCTACTACCACCCTGCACCACCACGCCGCCCCTCGATCCCTACACTCCCTCCCTTCTCGACCCCTCTTAATTTTCTCCCCAGTTTTCCCCCTTACCACCGAGCCGCCTGCAACCGCCGCTTCCGACGCCGTCCGGCAACCTCTGCCGCCACCCAACCCACCGTTCGACACCCTGCAACCCCCTCTACAACCGCCATGCCTTAGTTGGCCGAAAACAACCCTTGCACCCCTCCATTTTTCCCTCCACTTTTCCTTCCTTCTCACCCCTTCCCCTCGACTCTTCTTGGAAGCCAACTTCGCCGCCTTGCCGCCGCCGTCTCCGCTGCCCTATGCCGCCGTGAAACCACCCTTAGCCTCCACCTACACCCCCTCTTCACTTCTGCACCATTCCCCTGCCTTAGAACCTCCCCCAACCACCTTCTTTTCTAGCCTAAATACCCTAACCCGAAAATAATATATTTTGTTTCCTTCGAACCCTTCCACCCCTCATTTTTGCATGAGACTCACGCTGCTCATGCAGCGTGAGCTCCCCCTTGATTTTGGAAATCATTTAGCTAATTTTTAAGGTATAATAGTATTTTATGTTAAGTGTTTTACTAATTAAATTTTATAAAGTTTTATGCTTGGATTCTTATTTCTAACATAAAAATAATGGATATTATTTTTAGGTGTTGAGTTGCTAATTATGCTTGGTAAGATTTGATATCTTGCGGGATTAAGGTAACCGTTAATCCTCCCTTAAATATATGGAAAAACGTATGCTAGCACATTAAGGGTTTAGTATGATTTTATGCATGTTTTGTGTGCTTAGCATGATATGTATATGGTTTCTTATATTGTTTGATAAAAAGAAAAAGCATGATAACTTTTGTGCCATATGTAGGTATGTTAATTAAGGAAGGAGTTTGATTATTGATGGAAATGTTAAATGCTTGTTTATGATGTATCATGTTGCTAATGCATGAATAATGTTATTGTCTAAGGGTATTTTAGTAATTATGCTTATGAGGTATGTGAATTAATGTATGTAGTTGCTACTGAGTATTATGTTGAATAATGACAAGTTGGTGGACTTAGATGATAAAAATGAAGTATTAATATCATTATTTTATGTAGTGTTAGTAAATTCATAAAAATGGTGAATAGAGGGGTTGAATGGAAATTTTATAAGTGAAAAGGGTATTTTGGTAATTTTTGAGATAAAAGAATAATATGGTAATTTTATGACTAAATGGCCAAATGATAATTTTATAAGTAAGTGGTAAGAATGGTAATTTTGGAAGTAGGGGTAAAATAGTGATTTTGGATGAAGGAGGGCATTATGGTAATTTTTCAAGTAAAAGGGCATTATGGTAATTTTGGAGGTAGAGGGGCAAAATCGTAATTTCATAAGTAAAGGGTAATATGGTAAATTTTATAAGTGAATGGTGAAGTGGTAATTTATAAGTAAAGGGGTAATATGGTAATTTGGAAAAGAAGGGCAAAATGGTAATTATGTAAGGAAAGATAAAGATGGTAATCTTGGATGTGAAGGGGTAAAATAGTAATTTGTAAAGTAAAAGATGTATGGTGGTAATTTTCATAAATAAAAGAATATTATGGTAAAATTGGATGTAAGGGGTAAAATGGTAATTTTGTAAATAAAAGGATATTATGGTAAACTTGGGAGTAAGGGGTAACGTGGTAATTATGATAATGACAAAAGGTAATGTAGCAATTAAATTATGATTGTAGAAGGGCAATTGGATAAGTATGATGCTATAGAAGGTTAATTTGGTAAATTAACCAATTAAAGGGCATTATGGTAATTTTAAATATGGAGAAGGGTAAAATTGGTAATTATAATTATGAAGAAGGGTAAATTAATTATGAGGAAGGTTAATTTGGGATTTATGATAATTGAAAAGGGTAAATGGCAATTAAAATAATTGAGAGAGGTAAAATGGTAATTATGATAAAGGAGAAGGGCGATTTGGTAATCTAATCATCCAAATGGGAAATATGATAAGTGTAGCAATTATGAGGAGTGAATGGTGATCTAAAAAGCGTAGGGGATAATTTAGTAATCTAAATTAGACAAGGGGTAATTTGGTAATTATGTAACCTAAAGGGTAATATGGTAATTTGGCGAGTAAGGAATGGATACTTAACAATTATATAAGTAAAGGGCAAATGAGTAATTTGTACCTAACATGTCTTTGAGATTGTGGAACATTATAATATGAATCAAATAATGTCAATTAGCCAAGTAAGAGTATTTTATAATTAGTATGGCCTTAATGATTTCTCTATGAATTTCTGGATAGTCATCTGAATAAGAAATGATTAATGATATCATAACGATTAAAAGTGAATAAGTATCGGATTATCGTGCTTTTCGTGATCACCTTGATTAAGACACTATTACTTAAAGTGAAAGACCTCGAGATCGGGAATGGTGACTCCTTAGGGTCACTACCCTAAGGACGTGGTTTAGTCCACGATTATTCTGGTATTTGCTGGTGTGCCTTTGTGCCCCAGCCAGGCCCTATATCTTACTCTTTCTAGCTCTACGGACCTAGTTAGGGGGTATGCATACTTATGGATTAGGTGTCCTTGTCGGTAGGGTACTGAGTTAGCTTTATGCACCAGTACGACCAGGGTACCTTTGCGTCCTTGGGTTCATGGTTGAAGGGTATTGAGTAGCTGGTATGCACCGGTACGACCGGTGTACCTTTGTGTCCCGGGTTATCGATCTCCCATTCGAGGCAAATAAATATGATTGATGTGCTGATTAAAGAAAAGGAAAGATACTATTATTGAAAGTGGAATATTAATGAGCCGGGCCCAGATGATTATGATATTGAGTACCGGTCCACCGGTTATAATAGTGGTCCAGGAGCGTGTTGTCCTGGTATGTGATATTGAGTATCGGTCCACCGGATATAATAGTGGTCCAGGAGCGTGTTGCCCTGGTATGTGATATTGAGTACCGGTCCACCGGATATAATAGTGGTCCAGGAGCGTGTTGCCCTGGTATGTGATTATGAGTACTGGTCTACCGGTTATAATAGTGGTCAGGAGCGTTGTGCCCTAGATGATGATTTTATATATATTCCGGTCCACCTGCTAAAATAGTGGGGGTCCCGAGCTCAATAAAATCAGTTATGTATGTGAATAAGGTTATGGAAAAATACTAATCACTTATAGTGGAACACCATGTGAGTCGGGACCAGACCGGTCCACCGGCAAATAATAGTGGTCAGGTGCGTTCTGCCTTGTGTGTTTACCTTTCGGTCCACCGGCAATAATAGTGGTCAGAGGCGTTCTGCCCTGTGTGTTGACTTCTGGTCCACCGGCTATAATAGTGGGGCTCTCGCACTCACATGGATATAAAATATGATATTGATTGAATGATCATGGAATAATGGCTTAAGGCCCGAATGTATTGATCTTACACTATGACATGGCTTAAGGCCCAAAGTATCGATCGTGACTTATAAAGTATTATGTTTGTTATTGTTATGTATGCATCTCTCATTATTTATATGTGTAGCTTGCATTATGTGCCGTATGCGGGCCTGTCTTTAAGTGTGGTATTAAAGGGTTACTCAGTACCGTAGTACTGAAGGGATTCCCTTTATGGGACCCCTACCTATTCAATGGGCAGTGCCCTTGCAGGTATTTTCAGGTGCTACTCAAGTGGGCCACGGGAAAGAGAGTAAGGAATTATCCGATATCGTTAGGTTTTTTCTCTTTATCATTTAAATTCTTGGTTTTAAATGTTAACGTTGTTAAAGTAACCACCATTGGTGGATTTTATTCCTGTAAACGATTTGATGCGCTACTCTGATTTATGTGTGTTGAATTTCTTCCAGAATGT
Organism: Tamarix austromongolica; assembly: GCA_039764185.1. Classification (NCBI taxonomy): domain Eukaryota; kingdom Viridiplantae; phylum Streptophyta; class Magnoliopsida; order Caryophyllales; family Tamaricaceae; genus Tamarix; species Tamarix austromongolica. The sequence goes on from CM077810.1 coordinate 7,372,423, forward strand.
ATTTCATTTATTAGCCTTAGCACTTGGTACTGGAACGGTATGAGTGAACCGGTCTGGTACTAAGTGTGGCGGTAATACTCCCAAAGTTCACGTTTTATTTATCGGCTTCCGCTATTATCTTTTGATAAAACGAAATTTTTCAGTAGTGAATTTTGGGGGTGTTACACTTTCTTATTAGGTCATATTCCTAAATTTAGTAACTATATTACCTTATCCCTCCTTCCAAAAGTGGCCAATACAGAATAGTTTACATGATTTAGACCCATTACTTGTAATGTTCTCTATAAAATCATCACAAAAGGATTTACTAAACAATTACAACATATACTACCTACGATGATTGATCCTTCTCAAGTAACATTTATCAAGGGGAGATATTTGGGGGGAAATGTTTTACTTGCACATGACCTTTTATGCCATTATAATTGCCAACATATCACACCTAGATGTATGCCCCAAATTGATCTTAAAAAGGCCAATGACACTTTGAATTAGAAATTATTAGAATAAGTAATGTTAGGCCTAAACTCCCCCCATTTTGTACGTCTAGTTATGTGTTGTATTAGTAGTACTAGATACTTCATTTTTCTTAATGTCACCTTCGTCCCCCCTTGATGGAAAAAGAGGGTTACGCCAAGAAGACCCTATTTCACCATATTTATTGATGATTTCTATGGATTATTTCACCTGCATGTTGCAATCTCTTTAGAATAATTAGAATTTTTGAGGTCACTCGCAATGTAAAAAGGGTTACATCACTAATCTCTCATTTGTTGATGACATCTTAATTTTTTTTAGGTAACCTAAACTCCATAAGGTGTTTACTTGAACAAATGCATTTGCTTGGTGAAATATCTAGACTACACATGAATTCACAAGAGTTTCTTGTACTATGGTGGTATGATTGAGTAGATAAGAAGTAAAATTCTAAATTTTACTTCCTTTAAAGCTGGTTGTCGGCTCCAACTCATCACAAGTGTTCTATTTGGAATCAAAATGTTTTGGTGCCAAACTTTGATTCTTGGAAAAGCCCTTATTAAATGCATAGTCTCCCTATGCAATACATATATTTGGACTGGGGGTTGTGAATATAGCTGTAAGGCTCCAATTGCTTTTAACACATGTTGTTTACCAAAAAAAAAAAGAAGAGTAAAGTGGTTTGGTATCATTAACATGCAGATGTGGAGCACTAATTCCCTTATTAAACACATATGAAATTTATAAGCCAATAAGAAAACTCTTTGGGTGCAATTGATTCATGGTAGGTACTTACGTACTCAAACTTTAGATAAATTCAAATTGACACAACAAGGCGCATGCACGACAAGGAGTATATTTCACCTTCATACTCAACTGCTACCCATTATCAACTCTAGCCTTGCTGAAGGGGAGTACAAAATCAATAAAGTCTATAATCTAATTCAAGAGAAAGATTTGGCTAAACCGTGGCAAAGGACCATTTGGAATAACACTACAACACCTAAATGCTAATTCATAGTGTGGCTAGCCACACATGAAAGGTTAGCTACTAAAGACCACCTCTCAAAATTCTAGTTTTTTCCTGATACTACATGTATTTTTTTTCCAAAATTATTAAACTTCCCAGCATGTGAATATATGAATCCTTATGTGAAGATACTTGCACAAACAAGAGGTTGGCAAGCTGGTTTACATAATTGGCAAAGACTCATTAACCTAGCAATTGCTATGCATGGTCGGGAGTAACAACAATCTATGAAGTTTGGAAGGAAAGAAACCTAAGGGTATTCCAACAAAAATCTATTCCAAGTCATGTATTAGCTAAGGTGATAGCTACAGCTACAGGTGGGGTTATTCATGTTATCTGATATCTGATGCTCCGATCCGATATCTGAATTGATCTGATCCCAAATATCAAATAATCGATCCGATATTATTTTTTCAAATCAAATATCTAATATGATAAATAAAAGATCAAATAAATCAGATATTTGATTTGACAAATATAAATAATATCTAATCTGATAAATTATATACATACACACTCTAAAAACTATTATTTTTTTATAAAATTTTATTTCATATAATCATGTATTTGTGTATATGTGTGCATAACTTGAAATAAGTGATTATTATAAGTACATTTTATACTTTTTGATTATTATTTTGATTAAATATTTAATTATTATCCAAAATTTGAAATTACTAATTGAGTATGCTGTAATTTAATACTCAAATCATCTCATTAGATCATATTTGTTCAAATTATATCATTTTTTTTAATTTTTTGATTGAACAACTTTTTATCCAATATTCCTCAATTATGGCACACTCAAAAGTTTTGGAGATCCAACAGATTATTTGTTATCTGATACAAAACTCCAGCTTTTTGAATCTTTTTTTGGATATCTGAATTTTTAAATATCCGAAACCTTTTATCAAATATCTGATCTATGAACACCCCTAGCTATAAGTCCTCATCAACCTAGAGAAGAAAAGCTTGAAAAATACCCTAGAGGGGTGAATAGTGTTTTATGGAACGAAAATGACAGAATAAAAATTAACACACAATGTAGAGTGGTTAAAGAGTGAAATACTCTTTACATCCACTACCAAATGGTTCTTCCTTTTTGATTTTGAAATGGTGACATATTTTTATTGATGATCACTCTTCTCTTAGTTTATGAGCCTTATAATCTCAATGACCTTCTAAGATATGATTTACAACTTGACCTATTTATCTTCTCTAGACTTTTTTACAAAAATCTCTTAAGAATAATAGACAAACACTCACTAACCCCTTTAAATAAATTTTGTGAGGAGGTTGTGATTACAGATAATTCTCACCAAGAATATAAAATATAAAAGTGTAGAAATTTGTATGAGATGTCATCTAACTAGATATAATAAGATATATTACAATTTCGGAACAGTTCTAGATAAGAGAAGCAAGAAAATGGCACATTTTAGTAAAATCTCAAAATATAAAAGTTTGGAAATTTTGAGTGAGCAATTGAATGATTTGATATTAAGAGATTAATTGCACAATCAATATTATTGAAACTTGTAATAATATATAGGGACCTTATTTATAAGGTTTACCTTTGTTTTATACCCATTAGATACAAAATCTCAAAAAATTATATCGCCCAATGGGTAGAAAATCAGATGCTCATCAGTTGATTGGTATGGAAAAACCAGTTGATCAATGGTTCAACCTAGTTTATTGTTTATGTTCAGACCAGAAGTGAAAAGTGAACATTGTGTGAAATGGTTGATCAGTTTATTCAAACTAGTCGATCGATTATGCATAGTGCGCAGTTGATCTTAAAAACGTATGTGAACAGTGACATGGTATAGTATGTCCACTCGATGTGTTCATTTTACTAGTTTATTGGTTTGTTCAAATCGGTTGATCGGTTATGAACTAGTTAATCAGATTTCCAAAAGTAGTCAATGTGTTTAAACAAAAATGAATGGATTTTTGCATGGATAAAACCTATGGATTGTTTGGTCAAACTAGTTGATCAGTTTGTCAAAACCGGTCGTTGTATTTAAACAAAGATGAAGAGGTTTCTGTAGGAATGAAACCCATAAACTAGTTGGTCAAACCAATCAATTGGTTTCCTCAAATTACTTTATTGGTTTGGTGAAACTGACTAATATGTTTAAATAGGGACAAATGGGTTTTTATAGGATTGAAACTCATGTACTAGTTGGTTAAACCAGTCGATTAGTTTCTCAAAACCAGTTGATGAGTTTAAATAGAAATGAATGAGTTTATGTAAGAATGAAACACATGTAATGGTTGGTTAAACTAGTCGATCGATTTCCAAATTATCCAATTAGCCTTAAGATCAAATGATTGGTTCCTGTTGGAACTGATAATTTAGTTTTAAAAACACTTTTGAAGAGTTTATGAAATGAATTGAAGTCAAATGTTTTTCCACAAAATGTTTTAAAGATTTTTAATTAAAATGTGGACTTTTCTCACTTTAAATCTTTACATGAAATCTAAGACTTCATAAATAGTATCCTTAACCTTCAAGTCTTGGTTATCTTCCGTGGGTTGTTTTCTTGTACTTGAAAACTTGATTGCTCTTTTACATTTGCACATTTGGAGAATGATTTTGAGTGGACGTGTTTTAGATTTATTTGTAAGTCAATTATTGTACATGCACACTTAAGCAGACACATTAGTTATCAAGATGCATTTGTTGTCATAAAAACAAGTATAATGACATTCTTTGACTTTGAGGTCAACAAACCTCAAAAGTCATATTCATTACATATATGAGTTTGTTGCTTGTACTTGTACATAACTCTATTTTAATATAATGACATTATATATTTTCAAAAAAAAAATTGGTTATATATTTTATTTTAGATATGTAAATTTATCTCTTACAATTTTATAAACAATATTAGATGTTCATCTTGATATTGTAAGATGTGTATTCTAGTAATTTTTTTTTTACATATTGTATATGAAGGATGTATGTTGTAGTATCATTAAATATTTATTATTAAAATTTTTATTGTAGTTGTCAAAAATATTATTTTAGTAATGGATAATGTATATTATAGTAATGTTGAATATGTATTATGGTTATGGAAGATGTGTACTTGCATACTAAAAGATATACATTTATATCTAGTAATATGTATAACCTTGTCTAGAAAGATGTGTATTTATATATTGATTATTGTCCTAGAAAATGTGTATTTATATCTTAGAATATATGTATTTATATATTGAAAGGTGTGTGGTTATATCTTGGAGAATGTGTGTTCTTGTCTAGGATGATGTATATTTATATCATGAAAGATTTATATTAAGTCCTAGAGAATTTGTATTCATGTGTTAAAAGATGTGCATTTATATTATAAAAGTTGTGTTTTTATATCAAGAAATACATGTATGTGATTTTTTTTACGACGGAAGTATATCAATGTATGTGTTTGTCTATAGATTTTTTTTGGTATATATATACTTTTTAAATTTCTTATAATTTATATTAAAATAATTAATTTAAAAATTTTCTTTTAAATGATTACATTAGCAAATTGCTAGGTGATGTCATCATATGCACCTAACATAATGCTTTCATACTCACGATGTAATTTGCTCGTTAAACATAATATAAAGATGTCATTTGAAGGGGTGATTGGAATTATGAATTGTCTGAATATGAGCAAAAACTAAAGATATAAATATTATCTTTAAAAGTATAAAATACATCAACTTCATCTTTTTCAAGAACAAAAATGGTTGAATTGAAAATGCTTTAAAAGTGTAGTCATTGCAGTATTATACTAGCTAGTTGATTTATGGTTTGATTAAAGTGTAAATCATCTACTTCTATGTACATGTGTAGGCACATTTGTGTTTATTCTCTTATGTAAGTTGATAATGCTTATTAATGGAGATAATTTAGGATCTTGATTGTTTCTCCAATTAACTTTCACTCACCTACACATGAATGTTAAAGGTGAAATGACTTGTGGAGTGGAATTGTAGATGTAAAAGAAAGTTGAATTCAATTTAATTTATTTCTTATTATTTTTTATCATGCTTTTATTTTATTTAAAATATTAGGATACAAGTGCATGTGTAAACAGGCATATCATACATTATAATGGTAGAGCAGGTAGCAAGAGGACTAAAATAGAATAAGGTAATGTTCGGTGACTAATTTAGGAAGAAAAATAGTACATTGACCAAACTAGGACAATAAGAAATATATAGTGACCAAATTAATATTTGGCTCTAATAAACTTTTTGCAACAATGTGTTGGTCTTTCAATAACCATGTAATATTTTTTTTTTGGGAAAATTACACGATATACCCTTGTATTCTTGTATTCAAGCAAAAAATTTCCATATACACTTGGTTAGACTTAAGTTGTACTAGATTTCATTGTATTTCAATTTTAGCACACCAAATACCCTTCCATCATTTTTTCCATCAATTTTGATGATGTGGTAATTAACTACCCAAACTTTCTTCATTTTGTTTTATATAGATCAACTAAAATACCTTGTGGACTAAAACAATTCTCCTACATTTCATCATATTCACCAATTTTCTTCTTCTCTATTAACAATCATTATAACAACTTTTAAATTCATTAATATTAAAAGCTTTAAAGATATATCAATTAAAAAACACAACCCAATTTTTTTTCCCTTCTCACTTCTTTTTGGATAAAAGTGATTCATCACCATCTTTCACAATATACCCTTTCATTTTGATAATTTCTAGATCTAAAGTATCAGCATACCCAAATAAAGAAAATATAAACCAAGAATGATGCTTTACTTCTTTCACTATTATCCCTTCTTTTTTAAAAAAAAAATCTCCCCAAATTTAAAAAATTAATCGCTAATTCAACCAACTAAATACCTAAATTAATGCATAAGAACATAACAACTACCTTTAATACATATTTTAGTTCAAAATTTAAGTCTAGATTTTCTAGTTCAAATTTTCTGATATGAAATAAGTGCATAATTGTTTTTCAAACCAAGCTCTCAAGCAAGAGCATCATCATTGATGCTAAAAAGAAAAAACAACAACTAAATCCAGTCGCAACCAGCATTGTGATGAACCTCCACTCCTCATGTCTAGTGTTGATGAAAATAAAAAATAAAAACATGACATCTAAACTTTTCCCATCACCCAATCTTCCTCATTTGTTAATTCATCCATCATCACTTCTTCAAAGGTAAATAGTATGTTGGGAAATTGAAAAGTTATGAAATAAAAGAATAACATGAAGGGGTTATTGCATTGAGGAAGATTACAAAATCCAATGAATATTAGAGGGTCCTCCTCTATAACTTTACCTTAAAAGTTACTTCTACATTTTTTTTTATTGTTTGGGACCAAGAATTTTAATGAGAAAAAAACCGATGGTAGTAGGGTAGATTTTATGATGAATATGGAGAAGAGAGATCCAGAGAAGTGAGTGATTGTTTTGGTGAGTAACAAAAAGATTTTAATAAGAAAAGAACTAGGCATAGTGAGATATATTTTATGGTGGGTATAAAAGAAGATAGAGAATAAGAGTATGCGTTTTTATGAAAAAAATAAACAAAACGCAGCGCGGGAATGACGGGCGAAGGACGCAGGTAACGTTTAATGAAACGTTGCGTCCTGATGGAAAAGCCATCAAAATGCGGCGCGGGGAGGGGGACGACGGAAGAGCCAGCGTCGCGCTGCTAGACTGGGCCGAAGGAAAAGAAAGGAGAAGTGGACCGCGGGAGAGGCAGCCCGAACGAGGAGAAGAAGAAAAAAAATAAAAAGAAAAGAAGAAGAAAAAGGAAAGAAAAGGAAAAAGGAAAAGAGAGAAATAATTATGTTGGGTATTTAAATTAATTAATATATTTTGGATATTTAAAAATAATAATATTTGAATAAAATAATATTTAAATCCTATTTTAGTCCAAATTAGGATTTTTAAAAGATTTTCCATAAATTCCTTTTTAATTAGCAAAACACCCTAATTTTATCCAATTAAATTATTTATAAATGATTATTAATTTAAAACTATTTTCTCGTTCTTATTTTAAATAAAATAATTTATTTAATTTATTTTCAAAATAAAATTCTTAATTAGTTAAAATACCCAAATTCTTTTCTAATAAAAATACTTATAAATTTCTTCTTAATTTGCCCTAATTAATTCAATTTAAAAATAATTTATTTAAATAATTCTTATAATAAATATCCTTTAAATGTAGTTTATAAAATTAGAAATTTTCGGGGCATTTCAATGCCACTCTCGATCCACGAGCCAAATACATGCTCAACACTTGGCCCTACCTGATGCCTCATGAATATCAAAGGCATCAAAAAAGACATCACCCACCTGTATAAAGTCAAAAGGGCCATCTCCTCGTGGGAATGAGTAGCACCCATGAAAAGGGTGATCAGTACGCTACGTACTAAGTAAGGTAATCATGCACTAAGATTAACATACAAAAGCATGTAGTCCAACAAGATAACGTAATAGAATATGTTCATCCAAGTAAGTACATAAAGGCCCATTATAGTATAAATTAATACATTAATTAATCTCTAATTAGAACTCATTTCGCACCATGATATTTATCAATCCATGCAAGTACGGGAACCCCACTATTTTAGCTGGTGGATCGGTCATTTGTAGTGAAACATGCACCTAACCACTATTATAGTTGGTGGATCAGTCACTCATAGGACGAAACACCCTAACCACTATTATTCATTGGTGGATCGGTTTGGCCCCTGCTTGCATGGTGTTCCACTGTAAGTGCTTAGTGTCTTTTACATGTCTTAGCAAACTTAGCGTTTGGTTTATTGAGCTCGGGATTCCCCACTATTCTAGCCAGTGGATCGGTTATATATAGGGCAAAACGCACGTAACCACTATTATATGACGATGGATCGGACTCTAGGGCACCCCGGCACCTAGCCACTATTATGCCGGTGGATCGGTCTAGGCCAGGCTCAATAATCTTCTACTTTACATGATTAATGTCTTAAGTGTCTTGTTTAGAATTTTAACCCTAGACATGCATGACCAACTCCCTCTACACTTATCCTCCAAAAGAACCTATCCCCTATCTCCCGACTCATGTACCTCCTAAGGTATCCCATCATTCTTTTCTCCTTTACCTAACTCACACTAGGAATACAATTTTCAAGTATGTGGGGGCAAGGCCCACCACTTCACACGTCCAAGTCCACTCACTCCTCACTCTACGGTTTTTCCTAGAAACCCTAATTTAGGCGTAAGTGGCCCATCCTACTCCACCTCACACAATCCAAATTATTTTAACACTCCACACATCAAAACCTATAGATTCCACTCTCATCATCACACTTTAATCACCAAGTACATGTGTGACCTCGATACCCTAAGTAGCCACACTAAACCCTAGCTAGCCACACCAAACCCTAGCTCGGTCTCCTATGCACCCTTATACTATCCCACGTACTATCTTTCATCCAAAGTATTCAAACATCCAAACAACACTTCTATTACCTTTCTCACAACCCAAATCAACTTTCCATACGTAAGATTCACCCCCATATAGACTTTATACATCCCATGCAATCTTTCAAACTTTTCATGCAAACCCTAAAACTCCTACGTGAAACCCTAGATTCACCCATGAAAACCCAAGATTCTTCACCACGTACTTAGATTATCCCATGCAAACCCTATATTCATTCATACAAAGCCTTATATTCCTCCATGCAAAACCCTAGATTCCTCCCCTTATGGTCATACAACATTTAGGTCAACTCCACATCCTTTCACTCCATATTATTATATTACATAACCTAGCATACATGTCTTACAGGGTCACATCGTATCACATCACAATCAAAACATAAACATATGATACACAAATCATAAGATAACACATAAACGTACCTCAACTCCAAGCCACACTACACATAAAATAGTTATAACAATACACATAAGATACATCACATAACATGGTACATGGCATATAAAACACATCACATACATAAGGCCTTAGCTACACCCTTACCTAATATGACACTGGTCTTGAAGCACACTCCTACGCCTCATTAGGGTTTTGACTAGTCTCTCCTATAAGAAGAAAAACTAAAGATTAGATTCCCTTATATCAAAAATATTATTATTTTATAATTTATTCTAAGATTAGGGTTTTTATATAAAATAATAATATAATAATAGTAACACTCACTAATTACTAATTTTTGCTAAGGATAAAAGTAATAATAGTAATATTGTAAAAGATGATAATATAAGGTTTGAAAAATTTACCCTTATAATAATAATGATACTACAAATAATATTAATAATAATAACAATAATAATAGTAATAATAATAATAACAATAATAATAGTAATAATAATAATAATAATAATAATAATAATAATAATAATAATGAAAATGACATAATTTGAAATAAATGTGAAATAAGGGCTTTGACCCTTCACCAAAATAATAACAACAATAATAATAATAATAACAACAACAACAACAACAACAACAACAACAATAATAATAATAATAATAATGATGATGATGATAATAATAATGATAATAATAATAAGAGTATTAACCAAAATTAATGTAGAATAGGGTTCGACCCTACACTGAATAAATATAATACTAATACTACTACTACTAATAATAATAATGCCAATAATAATAATAAATACTAATGATAATAATAATACTATAAATTAAAATAGTAACATAATATGGTCTCAACCCTATATAAAATAATAATAATAACATTAATAATAATAATAATAATAAAAATACTTGAATAATAGAAGAAAAATAAAATTAATTAAATAAAGCTTGCATAATTAGGTTTTAAGGGTCAAGAGGGTTTAGGGTTCCATCTTAGGTTGGTGGTGACCGGTGGCACTGGCGGTGGTGCACGGTGACAGTAGCGATGGCCAAAAAAAAAGAAGAAAAGAGAGAAAGTTGAGTACTGGAAAAAAGAGAGAGAGAAAGAGGGTGGAAATTGGGGTGTTTAAGGTTGCCTAGGTGGAGAGGAGTGGAATGAAGGTGGCGGTGCACGACGGCGGCAGTGGTGGCCGAAAGTGGAGGAAGGAGAGAAAGAGAGGAGGAGGGGAGAAAGAGGAAAAGAAGGGCGGGGGAGATAGAGGGGAGTCTATATTGCAGTTTGGGAGGTGCACGAGGCGATGGTTACGATGGGAGCGGTGGCTAATGGTGGTGAGAAGGGCAGCGGATGTGGAAGGAGGGGTTGATCGAGGAGGTAACCTTGCACGAATAGGGTGGCTCATGCAGGGAAAATCGAGGGAGAAGGGTAGTGTAGTTAATTAGAGGGCGGTGTAGGGAGTTGTCCTATGGCTGGTTCTAACGACGGCGTTGGGCGACAGCGACAGAAATAGTGTCTGAAAGGGAGGTGGCGCACGAGAGTAAAATTTTAGGATTTTGGGAAAAACTCGAGTCTAGGCTAGTTATGGGGGTATTTATAGAGCTAAAGGAGAGCTAAGGTTAGAGGGGAGATGGGAGAATTGGGGCAGGTAGGTTAGGGTTGTCTAGCAGCTACGGTAGGCCAGCGCATGACTGCGTCGTGGCCTACGATTGACCAGGGAAAAAGAGGGGGATCGTGCGAGAAGAGATGGAAGTGGGTTGGGTCAAGGTGACTGGCGAGTCAGGGGGAGAGAGGAAAGGAAACAACTGATTAAATCGGGTGTGGCCGGCAACGATATTCTATGGTAGTTTGGGGAGGTGTTGTAGGTCGACAGGGGAAAAGGAAGGAGGAAGAAGAAGGGGCGTGGACTGGGCGGTTTGGGGAAGAAAAGAAAGAACAAGGAAAGAAAGAACCAGACCAAGGATGGGGGAAAATAAAAATGAAACTCAGCATTCAGAAGACGGGTTGTGCCAAAGGAGAAAAGGAGAGGGGAAAGGTCTTGGGCCGCAAGCTGACCCAGATTTGAGGTAAGGAAGAAAAGAAGAAGAAGGAAAATGAAAAGAAAAAGGAAGGAAAAGAAAGAAATAAAAGGAAAAAGGAAAAGGAGAAAAAGAAGAATAAGTGGGTTGGGATAATTAAAATGATTTGGATATTTGGGATATTTAAAAATAGTAATATTTAAATAAAATAATATTAAATTCCCTTTTTAGGTAAATTTTAGGAATTTTGAAAGATTTTTCCTAAATTCCTTTTAATTAGCAAATCACTCTAATTCTTTCCAATTAAATTATTTATAAAATTCTTATTAATTTAGCCATATTTACTCTCTCTTATTTTAAATAAAATAACTTATTTAATTATTTTTAAAAATAAATCCTTAATTAGATAAATTTTTTAAAATTAGGGTTTTGGGGTATTTCATTTTTGGTCTTCATTAGTCTCCAATTTTCCTTGAAACATCATTAAAAAATGTAATAGTATCCGTTAAAACATATGTGATCTTTTTCCATATACCCCATACTTAAACATTACATTAAAATTGGTTGTTAATGGAGACAATAAAGGGTCATTGGTTGATATTCATAATTGACTAATTTGAAATTTTATTTTATTTTATTTTATTTTATTTTATTTTATTTTATTTTTATAGTCATTTGGCAGGGTAATTAGTGTTTCCTTAAGCGCATGAGTTTTCTTATTTTGGGGTACACAATCTAACTTCCATTGAATCATTAAATGTCAGCTTCTATTGTGCACCTCTTTTTTTTATTACTTGAAATATATAATTGTTGCTTATTTATGAAAATAATTAGTCTTCTAAAAATTTTTACTCTTCGGGATATAGTGACTAATATTATATTATATTTAATGGTATGCATTAAAAGAGCAACCAATCAATGTCCAATGTATCTAGATTGTAATTTGTACCAAGGAGGGAATCTACATTTTAGCAAAAAAATATTTTTTTGTTTCTTGGTTGTTACTTATATATATATTGAAATCCAATTAAGTAGACAAATGGGTGGAGATAAATTTGTTATTTCATAAAAAAAATATTATTTTTTGTCAAAAATTGACAGAAGGATATGTCATGCACTAAAATAAAAATATCGTGGAATTTCATACAACACAAGATTAACCAAGGGAATATAGCAATTTTTGCTTAAATATAGGGATATTCCATATAGTATCCCATATTCTTACAACAAGTGTCATAATAAAACTTATTACCATCGTTTTACTGATTTTTCAACAATAATGCAATTATTTTTCACTAACTACTATAACTATTATTCACCTCCATATTAATAACTTTTAAGCAACTAAATGATGTTATTTTTTTTATTTTTTACCACCGTTATCATGGATTTTCACCGCTATTGTATTGATTTTTCAAAAACAAAATATGATGATATTCCAACAACGATGTTATAATTTTTTAACAATTATTGTAAATAAAAATTTATCATTGTTTTTACTAATTTTTTAATAGCTATGTAATATTTTTCAACAACTATATGATGGTTTTTAATCAAATGTGTGATTAATTTTTAATAGTTAGTGTAACAAAATGTCACCATCATTTGTACAAAATTTTTAACATACTTGTGATATATATATAACAATAATGTGATGATTTTTCAAGACTTATCTGATGATTGTAGTATTTGAAAGATTAAACCAATGTTATATTGTATTGAAATATTAGTATAACTATGTTGAAAGCTTTATCTTAGGAATATAATATTTTTTTATAAAACTTTTAATGTCAAATACATAAGACTACTTTGGTATACTTATTTTATTTTTTTAGTAGCTAAAACTAATGATTAAAAAAAGGTTATATACATTTACCAAAGTGTTATCGGTTTCATATTGAATATTGTGTAACCTATTATATGATATATGTTCTTATTGCCTATTGAGGTTTTAGGACTTGAAAAGGGGCAACAATGTTTTATATATAGATTCTCATTACTATATCTAGAAAAAGATTTTGGGGTAAGATAATATTGTCACCAAAATTTTAACCCACTATTCTGATTTTATATATTTATAGATTATCAATATTTTATGAATGTAATTTCTATAAGAAATCAAATAATGATACAAAAATATATGATATTAAAAGAGCATTCAAAAAGTAATATAATATGAAGCATTTGGAAATTTGTTAAAAATTATATATGTAATGAAAATATTATTCTATAAATTATAAAATAAAAATTCATAAAATTAGGTATTAAATTTAAAGCGAGTTGTACAATGTCATAGAGATATACATAAAAACTAATAATAACATTTTAACTTATATTATATTTTATTCTTACAAAGAATGACATGATGTAATCCTTTATTTTTATACATGACATATATGATTTTGATAATACTTAAACTTATAAGGTATTTATACAACTTACTTCTATATTCAATAAAATCATGAAAATATGGAAAATTGAGTGAAAAATAATAATATATTAAAGATACTCAATTATGGATTTAATCATAAACACTTATATTGGTAATAGACCCTTGGTATATTGATAATAATGAATTAAGTGAGTTTGAGATTAAGGGTTATGCTTGTACATGGTACACACACTCCCCTTCTACCCTATCCATGGTGAAAAAAAGGAAACATTTGCACTAAGTGAACAATGGAAACATAATTGTTGGAGATAATATACCTGTTAAAAAGACCATGGAAAAACCTAATACTTCAAGATCATTGTCAATTGATCATGTTGCTATGGAATTTGAAGAAGGTGAAACCCATATTGGTGGCAATTCAAAGATTTCGATGACTAGTGTTGATTTGAATGTCACAATTTAGCCTCCATCTCCATCTACCCCTGTTGGTGAGTGAATTCAAGTGGCGTCCCCTAAATTGGATCGCCCTACATCCAGTCCTTTAGAATAGATGAACCCACCCTCTCCTACTCTCCGAACTCAAACTTCAAAGCCATATCGCATTCCCACCCTATTGTATACACTGTGTTAAGTATTTTTTGATATATTTTAACTTTTATACATTACTAAAATGGTAAATATTTCATAATAGCACATTAGGGTTTTGAAGTGAAAACCATGGTAAGTATGTTTGTTATATGGTAACTTTTATACTCTATTAAAATCATAAATATCACATGATAGCACCTTAGGGTTTTATGTATGAAATATGTTAAACATGATTCATTATCCTATGATTTTGTGCTTATTATTGTTATTATGAAAATCAGTAAAAAGAACATGTTACTTTTATAAAATAATTTGGGTATGAAAGTATGGCAAAATGATCTTTTATGATTATGTATGATATGTACTTAGAAAATTATATGTTAAGCATGCTTAGATATAATTGTGAAATAATAATTAAGGATGCGTGTCTTAGAAGCAATTTGGTCATTTTAAATATGTTAAAATATTTATCCCGACAAGTATGTCAAATGTGTATTATGTATCATTGATCATGAAATTATATGTTTCTAGATCAATTAAATACGCATATTAGGATTTATGTACCAAATCACAATTAAGGGAAAAATGATCATTTAACTTATCTAATAATTTAATTATTAGGTTTTAGCCTTTTCATAAAAAATAAGTAAATAAAAAGGATTTAAAAATTAAAGCGAATGTTAATGTGGTAACTTTTATCTCAGGGACATTTTGGTCATTTTCAGCATAATGTGTCAAAGTGTGAATAATTATGCCTAGGATGACCTTAGTATATATTTATGATTGACCTTGGTAATGATCTTTTCTACGGCTATATCAAATAAGTGGGAACTGAGTAAAATGGTTAAAGTATGGAATCCGAATATATGTGATTGATTGTGATTTCGTGATAACCTTAATAAGATACTAATACTTAAAGTAGAAGACCTCAAGATTGGGAATTGTGGCTCTTTAGGAGTCACTACTATAAAGACATGGTTTAGCACATAATTGGTTATGGATTTTTGCTGGTGTGCCTTAGTGCCCCAATTAGACCCTATATTTTACTATATTTAGCTCTGTGGACTAATAGAGGGTATGCATACTTATGGTATAGGTGTCTTTGTCAATAAGATACTGTGTTAACTTTGTGTTCCAGTACGATCAAAGTACCTTTGTGTCCTTGGGTTGATAGTCCGTAGGATAATGTGTTATCTTGGTGCACCAGTTTAATAGGAGTACCTTAGTGTCTGTGGATTGATTTGACCTCCCCTCGAGTAATAAAATGGAAATGTTTATGATTAGATTATTGGATTGTTCGGTAGCAGCCTTTGTGCCTACCATGGTTTGGTAGTAGCCTTTGCATCGAACTATGTGTTAATACTAGTCTTTTGTCAACCAGTGATGTTATGGAATTTATTAGCCTTATTCTTGTGAGCCTACATGTGATGTAATGAGATATGTGACCGTTGTTGTTGTTATGATTTGATTTTATGTTGGTTTTGACTATACTTCAAAGAGAATCACTTGGATGTTCGATTGGTAAGTTTTAGTTCATTCCAGATAAACAAGTATGAGTAGTATATATGGTTGGTGGTTTTTGGTTATATGAGTGATGGTTTTATTTCAATCAACGCATGTATAATTTAATGTTTTAAAACAAGTACTTTTGTATTACCATATATGTGTTCCATGCTTGTTTTTTATATTATTTTAGTATAATGAGTTGCTTAATACCTTTATATTAAAGGATTTTTTTTCATGGGCCCCTTCCTATTCAATGGGCAGTGGTCTTTATAGGTTAGCTTATGAGTTTAGTTGAAAGTTGGTTGTTCAATTGGGAGCTTAGGACTATCCGGACTCCTTTCTGCTATTTTGTTTCTAGTTATATTTGGACTCTTATTTCCTCCTTATTATCTCTCTCTAAGTTTTGTAATGTCAGGCGTTGTTTTTATTTAGAACGATATAAATATATTTGTTCTCTCTAATCTAATTCTTGTAATTATATTATTAATTCAATAAGAATAATGATTTTAGCATTGGTACTTAGTATAAGGATGGTAGAGGAAACTGGAATTATACCAAGTGTGGAGGTAATATTCTTCATTTTTATTGTTTTAACTTCCACATCTAACTCTTTAAATAAAAATTTCCATGGTATGTTAGAACTTGGTACCAGAGCTTTTGGTTTTTAAAAATCGGGTTTTGGTTAGAGATTCGGTTTTCATAATGTTAAATATTTCAACCAAAATAGGGTTGACAATAGTAAGGATCAGGTACCCCCTATCCATTATCCAAATTTGATAAGAAAACTTATACCCATATCCATATCCAAATGCGGTGAATATTTTGTTTCCTCCTCTATATCCATATCTATATCTTTTTATCTATATCCATTGGGTAAAATCCATTGGATTTCGGGTAAAACCCATCAAGTTTAAAATAAAAATCATTCAATGTTAGAATTATATACTTAGATTATTAGAATTTATTTATATATTCACTTTTAACTTCAAAAAATATATTATATAAGTGAAGGCGTCGTGCTAATTCCGCAAGCTCACGGATTCGTTATAGCATTTTAAGGTTGTATCCACAAGGACTTTGTAATTGATTACACTTCTTTACTATTTTAACTATCTAAATCTAGAAAAAGGTGGAGATATGCGTTTGGATGAAAATATTGATTACAAAAAGCGTTCTAACTTGGAGATACTAAACAGTGGGAATAAAACTTAGGATCAAACTTCTGTCTCCGAATTAATAATCAATAATGAAACAATACTTATGCCACAGATTAATTCACTAACTGTGGAAAATTGGTCAAATCGTATTCGTTAGCCTCTTTCAAGGTTTGAGAACGTATTTAATCTAATATGCCGACTACTTTCATGACTCACAAACTAAATTAAACCCATTAACCGCCACCAATTATAAAGTCACTAAGAATTAAATATCTACTTTCGTGATTGCTTAAATTCCCGTATATATGCTGATTTCTTATAATAATCTTAGTCTTTAGTTGTAGATTACATCTATGGAGGTCATATTTCACTAAATCCACTTTAAAACAATCAAATCTAGCATATATAACAATATCAATGAATCAATCATAGGACATAATACCTTGTTTCATTATATCGATTACGAAAATGGTACCTAAGCCCAATCCTAGAAAAGAGACTACTCACTCATACTTGCAAATAAAATGAATGAAATAAATAACATGATGAACAATAACAACATAATAGATAAAGAAAAGAAGAATTAGATTAAAATAACCATAATCCGAAAGAGTGCAATGTTGATTTAAACCGACCGTCACAAATTACACAATTGAATCTTCCAAATAATTAAAACTAAATAAAAAAAGCTATTACAAGAAGCTATGCTCGGTAATGAGGGGTCTCAAACTGCCCTAAAACGTCCTCTCTCTCCTTAAGAAGTTCCTGAGGCGTGCCACGAAATTTCCCATCATGCCAGCCAAGTTGCGCATGAAGATCGTGGGGAGGACTGCTTCAACACGGCCGTGCAGCCCTTGCATGTCTTGGCCGTGCAGTTTCTTAGCTCTTGACAATCTGACAAATCTGATATTGCACGGCTATGCAGGCCTTGCATAGCTTGGCCATACAATATTTTTGGCTTCAACTTTTCAACTCAGAATCTCGCACGACCGTGCAGGTCTGGCATGGGCTGGTTGTGCAATTCTTTTTTCTTCTATAAATGACTGGGAGTGCTACACAATTGTGCTGCTCTGACACTGGCTAACCATGCACTCCCTTTTTTAGTCTTCTTAGGGAGGTTTTAGCAATCTTTTGGCTCTCATAGCTTCGATGCACCTTCACAAGCATGTTGGGTTGATGCACTCTCCTCTCAAGCTTTCCTTGCTAGGTTCTTAGCTTCAAATATAAGGATTTCTTTCTTGGTCTTGGTGTTTTTTTGCAGAAAATCCTGCAACACAAGGCTCAAAAAAACAGTAGTGCAAATAATAGGCCAAAACCATAGCAAAACATGTAAAAGAGATTAAATGAGGTCCCAAAACTAAGGGAAAGAGAGGTAAAAATATGGTCAAAATTCACTCTATCATAATGTAAAAATATAATTTCATATCGGATAAACAGATGCGGATACGAGTACGGATATTAAGGTGGGTACGGATTCGAGGATCCCTTACCGATATCCATACCCAAACCCAATGGATATTTCTCTCATTCCTCAATATTCATTTATCCATATCCATTTATATACCCAATGGATAAAATCCATCCAATTGCCATCCCTAATCCAAAAAATGTATTTCCTTTTCTCACTATTTTTAAATCCAGATTATTCTTGTGATTATTCAAGAGTGGGTAGAATAAGTAGCCTTGATTTATGCTTATGTATTTATGTTCTTAGTAAGCTAGGGTTTTTCCTAGCGTGGTATCAGCTTTATAGCTCTAGAAGATGTGATTATGTGTATCTGCCACATTGTTAATCGTGGTGAATCGGTCCAACTACCTACATGGTCTCCAATCCCATTTTTCTCAACTTAAAATTTTTATTTTGAAAGAACAATGCATAAGATAAAATAATAAATAAGGGATGCTACTATCACATCTATCACAACAAGAGGTGTACATGTTCACTTGACCTATGAAAGATGTAAGGCCGGATATGAAAAAAATATAACAAGAAGAAAAACCACCTCAAAATAGTAAAACTATTTAAGATTACAAAATCTCAACAAAATGTTACAATTTTGAATCAAATTAACTAGAATCAAAAACGAAAAATCCTAACACATAATAAAAACACCAAAAATCCAACTATGTGACTCAGCCCAAAACTTGAGAAGAGATTAGATCACTTGTACCAAAATACATCTAAAAAGTAAATAGTTTGGTATAATGGTATTGAGTAAACTCATCAACTTAGAGAAAAATAGCATTCTCACACAACCATATGATATAAAAGGAGTAAGATCATGCATAACTACATAGGATTACATGCGATAACAACCATGAATAACCACAAGAACAAGACATACAACACTTGCGATAATGTTAATCCATTTCAATCAACCACTTATTAAATAAACCAAGTAACAAGGGTATCACACATAAGTGACTACCAACATCTTATATAACCATATAATAAACAAAGATAGAGCACATAATGCAATAACCAAACTACACATACAAATTAACTTCATTTATTATTTGAAGGGGTCTAACCTTATAACGCAGGGATATTACGTTATGTTGGTCACACTGGCGCACAATGTAGCTTAATACCCAATCATCTATTTAACAAAATGATACTAAGATACCCTTATCATACTAGCACATAAAAAAATACCCACTCATTCATGTGACATGAGGATACTAATATACCCTAATCATGCTGGCAAACAAGGTAAAATAGTACTCACCCATCCATGTAACTTAATCCATAGTTAATGATACCCTTTAAGAAGTCTAAACAAATAAAAAGAGTATATTAGTACCTTAAAAGTACCACAAGGGCACCCAATGGAGTTTAGAGTGTGAACATCTAAACAATCCCAATCAAAAAGCAGGGATATGAACCCCATCTCTAAGATAGCTAGCGATAGAAAACAATCACTTCCAAACTCAAGGTATTCCACTTTAATAATTAATGTTTTATTCAATATCAACACATTATTTACTAAATAACATGAAGGTCCAAATATAATAACCAACAAGGTCCTCAAACCACTTTAACCACTTAGGGTCACCAACAATAACTAGACATGATATGCTAAGGTTAGACAATAAGACACGACCTTCGCAACAACAATATATTGCCACAAAGGCTAAGGTTAGGCAAAAATTTATTACCTCCACAATACACAACCAAATCCTTTCCAACTTATCCCTTTAATTCCAACTATTTAAGGTCAACATATAGTTAACAAAAAGTACTTTAAGGCCATCCTAGGCTCATCTTACCCAATGCTTAAGTAAATTGAATCCACTAAAATATACTACAAATGATCACATATCCCAAAAATTCCACTTTAAGCTGAAATACCTCAAAAGGGCCAACAAACAAAAATATTAGATATTATAGGCTTAACTACCATAAAATATGAAAATGTCATTTTATATTGAGAATGTTAAATCCAAAAACTATCAAAAAGTTATTACTAAAAATACTATTCATATTCAATTAGTATTTATGATAAGCCACTATTTATGATTAAAAAAACCCTAG
Source organism: Tamarix austromongolica (assembly GCA_039764185.1). Lineage (NCBI taxonomy): Eukaryota > Viridiplantae > Streptophyta > Magnoliopsida > Caryophyllales > Tamaricaceae > Tamarix > Tamarix austromongolica. Next base: position 7,393,002 of record CM077810.1, read on the forward strand.
AAACTATCTCAAAACTACAAAATATCTAAAGGGAACAAAATTATCCTATAAAAACATAACCTTTTGTATAAATGAAATATATATCTTTAAAACCCTTTAAAACATGAAAAGTCAAATTAAAATAGTAAAAATTGATGAAAATTTTCCCAAAGCATATTCATATCAAAAATAACATATTATAACTAAAACTTTTATTTTTGTTAAAATTTATAAACCATGTAAAAAGACTCCCCCTGAAGCCATAAAAACACAATTAGGCCATAACATCCAACATATAATGATCTAACTCATGGGGACTTTACATACTTAACATATATGTCTTGAAAAACATATTATAACCCATAAGATTCTATTTTGTTCAATATCTGAATCCATGCTCTAAGCAAAGAAGAAATAATTTATGACTCCTTAAATCCACCTTCTTGAAACTAGGGTAGTAAATGATTCGAGTCAGGGTGGGCTTGGTCTTAGTTCATTTAATAAATGAGTCTAAACATAAGGCTCAATGTTGGACCAAAAAATGTTTTGGTAAACGAGTTGAGCTCAAAAGCTTTTGCACTATAAATGAGCTTGAGATCATGTCTTATTTTTAGGCTTGTTTAGCCAAATAGACAAGTTGGGCCCAAAAAGTTAGAAAACTAGATCTATTATTTAACAACCATACTTGAAACCTAGAAAAAATATAAAATATTATGGAATCAAACCCTAAAAAAATCAAAGGAAAAAGGATTAAGTGGGAAGGAAAGATGAACCAACTCTTAGGTTTTGGAAAATCACAAAGCTTAAATAATGTAGGAGAAAATGGTACATGGTGGCACAAGAATGGATGGAGAATAAGGGAGAAATTTTGGTCAAGGGAGGAGGATGAATAAAAGAAATTACAAATGTTGATAAAATTCTTAGAAGACTTAGAAGTTAAGTTAATGATAAAAGGGGTAAAATGGTAATTTGTGGCTAAAGAGGCAAAACTTGACTTAGCCACAACAAAGGAGGATGTGCAACCTAAGGGAAGGAAAATAGGGTGTTCCCATACATCCTCATCGTTGATGAATGGATAGAAATCAATCTCACAAAGTTTAGGTGTAAATGGAAGAAAATAGGTTGATATCAGTGACTTATTACATCAAAAATTATCTAATTGAATCTAAAAATATTAAAAATAATTATATAACATTTTAAAAATCATTTTGATCTCAATGAAACTAAAATATAGTGATACCTAAAGTTTCATAAATTTTATATAGCCTAAAAGGATATCTTTGGGCTTAAAACACATGGTTATGGCATAATGATACGATGTATAGTGCATTTTTTTCCAACAACTTAGTTTAATATTTTGAAAATTTTTAAAAGATTAAAAAAATATGAAAAATATATATGAAAATATTCACATAAAAAAGATCCTCAAAAGAGTTTAGAGGCCAAAAGTGGCTTGGAAGCCTCGTGTAACATAAAACCATGAGAAATGACAAAGATTCTTGAACAAAATATTTTAAAAATATAACTAAGGCTTAGAAACCCTTGAAATATGCAGTAAAATATTAAACTAAGGAAAATTTTTATCCACAAATTCAAATAATAAATAAATCCAATTTCCTAAAAGAATGGGGCATTACATCATTAAGCAAGAGTTACTTTTTAGTTTCCCTCGACATGTATTAAGTATAAGAAGTATCTTTTCTATATTAGATATGATGGTAACACCTTGTGTTTTTATTTTTGGCTTTTGAAAAATATATTTAAAAAAATATTTTGTGAAAAAGGAAGTGTTACAATTATAGTATATATCAAAGACACCAATTTTTAATGTCTATATTTCAATGTTAAATCTCTTAATTCTAATGAAGAAAGGTAATGTACTCTATATTTAAATAATGATGTCATTATAGCCTATCAAAATACTTATCTATTTATAATAATAATAATAATAATAATAATAATAATAATAATAATAATAATAATAATAATAATAATAATAATAATAATAATAATAATAATAATAATAATAATGTTGTAATTTTAATGAACTCAAAGAGAGATAATATAATAATATAGAGATGAAGAGAGAATGTGACTTTTGATTATCATTGATACATGTGAGTTCTATCTTTCATTTACAATTCATAATATCCCATATATACAATACTCATACTTATTACATCCATAATGAGAAGGAATATGAAAGAAGGCGGAGAATATGAAGAGTTGGGGAATCATAATAGAAAATTTATTACAGCTTATGGTAATAATATCAATATTAAACCAAGGGTTTAATACAATACACATTCATAAATTTTAAATCCATAATATGTAAGTAGGATATTTATAACAAATATTTACTATTTAGATTTATATTAGTATCTTTTAGATATTTTCTTAAATGTACTTGTATTTTCTAAATTATTAGATATATCATCTAGTTTCATATTTTTAGATATTATTATATTTTCTTCATCTATTTGTAATATCATATTTATGTACATACGTATTAAATGCATTATCCTATCCCAAATCCCAACACATTGATACATATTTAATTATTAATAATGGTATATTATGTAATTATATTAAGTTTGAATATTTATTCTATATGCAAAATTGTCTATAGGAAAAAATATTTTATTATAGATCTAAATAAATATATGATTTAAGAAACTTATGAAGTCAAAATTTCCCCCATTCTTTTACCCCATTGTCCTCCAGGCCAAAGTTGTGTCCCCTTCTTATTATAAAATTATTCTATTATTAAATTTTTGTATAAAAAAAAATTTGTAAAAAAAGGTCAAACTCCTTTTCTTATTGTCACTTTTTTTAATTATATATATATATATATATAATACTTTTTTTTACTTTTTAATAAAGTATATAAGTATAATTTTAAAATTATTTTAAAAAAATAGATATAAATTAATAAAATAAATTCATTTTTGTATGAAACCATTAATGTATTAGGACTAAAAAAATCAATCCATGTAACGATATAAGAGAAAATATGCAAAACACTTAAGAGAAAAACTAGATGGTTGATAATGAAAGAAAAATATAGTTCTTCTACCATTATTTTTATTTCACAATTCACTTATTTATAATATAAGAAAATAAAGTGAAAAATGGGGAGTTCCAATGAATATTATTGTACTATTATGAGAGTAGGTGAATATGAGTGATAATAATATTTATGATACATTATGAGGCTAATGAAAATCCTTAGGGAATGTGTACGACCACTTTTTTTATCTAGCACTTCCCCTTGAATGTATGCCTATAATTACTATCTCATTAAAAAAAACCTTGTTAGAAAAAACTGTATGGGAAAAAATGTGACTGAGGAAAAAGAGTATAGTATGATTCCCCTCAACTTAGTAGACATCTTTCATATGATGCATTCTGATATTGCATACAAGTTGACAAAACGTTCTTGTCAGTAGTGACTTGGTAAATAGATTTGCTAAGTTTTAACTTGATCGAATCTATTAAACGTCAAGTGTCCCTTTTTGTTATAACTCATGTGTTGAGAAGAACTTTGGTGATAGATGCTTAGTTTCATCACTTTTGATGTATCATTCTTTGATTTGCATAATGTAATATGCATTATCTTCATATATTACTATAGGACCTTCTCTATTTGTTTTCTATCCATATATTTTGTGTAATACCTCGTATTTTTTAAAATTTAATTTTATTAAGCTAAATTATTTTATTAGCGTAATTTTAAAAAAAATATTTAATATTTTAATTTTGATTTGTTTTATGGAATTATTGACGATTTTGATTTCAAATTTGAATTTAATTAATCATTATTGTTGTGGATTATTCTAGATAAATTCGTTCATGACCATAATTTTATTATATTCATATAATTTTGATTTTTGATTAAAAATATGTATTTTTGTTCTTTCTTGTATTTTTATTTTTATTAATTTAGATTCATTTTTTGTTATAACTTCTTCGTGCAATTACGACTTTGTTTTGGAGTTATGTTTTGTCGACGAAATATATTATTTAAATTATAAACTTTCCTATAAACTAGTAAAATTATTTAAATAATTTTATCCATAGAAAATACTTTGATTTTGAATTTATCCATTTTTTGAGGTCCTTAAGATATTCAAAAAGTTTTAAATTAAAAAGATTTTTGGAGCTTATTTATGGATTTCTTTCTGAAATTAACTTTCTTTCAGTTTACCCTTTTTGGTTTGTAGAAGACCATTTTCGAAAATTATTTAAATTAGTCATGACCTATTAGAATTTGATTTAAATATTCTCTTATATGGTTTTAAATATTTTTTGATGTCTTATAATATATTTTCGTAAATAATATAGATCTTTGCGTTTGTTGGTAATTTATTCCAAAAACTTTTCCTAAATTTTTTATATAGCTCTTATATCGATTTTATACCTTCAGATCCATATGAAATGATTTATATAAAATCATCTATTAATATTTGTTTAGATTAATTTGTGTATTTGTGTTTGCAAAAAAATGAACCCCCATCACCCCCTTCCTTTTCCCTTTTCTCTTTTGTTCCCTACTTATTTTCTTTTCTTCTTCCCCCGACGTGTTTCTTCTATAGCCAAACCCCAACCCTCACCTTCTTCCTTGCTCCTTCATCCCTCAACACCACCAGTCAGTCAACCAACCTCCACAACCACTACTTCTCTCCACTGCTACAACTCCCTCCATTTTCAACACTGCCACCCATCGCAACAACAAGTGCAACATCGAACACAGCAGCAACAACAGAGGCACAACAATAGTGATGATGCCACCATTCAGTCGCTGCTCGACCACTGACAATTGCTCCTTACCCTTTGATGAATTTCCACCAATCCCCAATTGCTTTGATTCACTGAATTCCATCTGGTATAAATTACCCCAAACCTTAACTTTTATTTTGATTAATTTGGTATGAATTATCTTGTGATAACCTAACTTGGTTGTTTAATTATGTATATATATGTTGTATGATTTATTTAGAGTGGGTAATTGTAGCGTATATGGTTGATTTGTGAAAATTAAAATTTTGAACCTATTATGTCCAAATTTTGCGGATTTATACGATTAAGCTATTTTTGATAAACTGATTATACAATATGTTGTAAAATTTATCTAATTTTACGTTGGAATTGTCAATTTAAGAAATTTATGCGGAATTCATTGAAATTGGATTTATAGGTTAAAATTCGTGTGTGACAAAATTTAATTACATATTTGAGTTGTTTCACTCAATTAATTTTACAATATGCTTTGAAATATATTTAATTTTATATTGGAAGTGTCAATTCGGAAAAACTGTGTGAAATTGATCGGAATTGGATTTTTAGATCAAAAATCTTGTGAATCTAAATTGGATTGTGTAATCTTGTTATTTTATTTAATTGATTATATAAGTTACATTAGAATACAATTAATAGCAATTTTGAACCATTAGTTTATATATTTTAACAAGAATTGACTGGATCTTCATTTCGGGCTTAAAAACACTAATTGTGCTAAATTAGGCATTTCTTTTATTGTTTTTGACCAATTGATTATATAATATGCTATGAAATATGTCTAACTTCATTTCTAAACATTTAATTTAAATAAATTAATAAAATTTAATCAAATTACATTTTGGGCCTAAAACCCTAGATTTCAAATGATATTATGAAACTGCTCATTTATATAGTTTTTTTTTTCTTCTAAAATTGATTTTATAGAAATAGCTAAAATGATCCTAATTGTATTCTAGCACTTTCAATTGGAATTAATTGATTTGAATTATTTGATTTTGTGTCTTTTGCTTTAAAACCCTAATTTTGGGAAATGATTATCTTAAATTGGCTACTTGTAAAATTATTTTGAGGAAATTGATTATCTAGTTTTATTTAGAATTAGTTTAATTGTACTCTTAAGTTATCAATTTGAGATAATCAAAGTTAATTGGTTGGGTTGAAGTGCGGACTTAAAAATCCTAATTTTTGATATGGTTTTATAAAATGATTTGCTTATGCTTCTTGCACCTAGTAGAATACTTGTTTTAATTTAAAATAATTTGAATTGTATTTTTATATTATTAGGTTGGATTGGTTCCCTAAAAATGGGTGGGTTGCCTCTTTGGTTGTAAAACTTAGTTAGTAAGTCATTTTTGATAAAATTAACTTATAATCTATTATCCTTTCCTCGATTTTCTGAATCAATTTAAAATACCCAATGTGATATTTGATAAATTCGATTTGGATAATATCTAATCTTAAATCTTAATATAGCTACACCTGCAAGTCATTACTTACCTTTATTTATGGCGGAATCTAGAATGTACGTCTGCTTAGAGTGGAAGGTGATGAGCATGCTTATTGATTATTTAATTATATCAAGTGTATAGTGTACTCTTGTGTGGTAATTGTATGTATGTATGAGTTTATAGATTCCACACAAATGCATGTTAGTATGCCTCTTGAATATTGTATGTGTTTGAGTATGTAAATGGTTGAGAATAATTATGTAGTTAACATGTCCAGCTAATTATGAAATTTTTGACGATTTTAGAGTATGTTTTAATGTGTATAAATAGTAATTAGTTTAGAAAACCGTATCCATGGTTAAGTATGGATTGAAATTGTATGATACCTTATGTTGTATTTTTATGCCATGGAATTATTCGACTCTAACGTCACCTAAAATTATTGAACCTTAGTGCCACATGAATTGGATCAGCTTTAATGCCACTTGATATTAATCGGCTTTAATGCTACTTGAAATAAATATAATAATAGAAATTTATTGTGTTGATGGAAGTGATTTAAGTGTTGTTATGTGGGCTTGATTGGTTCTTGGTTGAATCTTTAAATAAAATATTAATCACTTAAAGTGAAAGATCTTGAGTCAAGATTTATACCATTCGCGATAGCTATCATAGTTAGGTTTGGTGTTGACTTGGTACCATTCTGGTATTTTTTGATTTTGTGATCTCGGGTACCTTTTGAGGTTAGGAGAGGCCCTCTTCTACTCTATAGGTGTCTCGATATATTTCGGCCCTATAGGGGGCATGCATATTTAAGTAATTAGGTGTCCTATTTATTGGTGGCTTGGTTACATATTTAGGCAGGCCAGCTAGGGCTAGTACCATTTGAGTACTAGATTAGTTGTCACGATCTATTTGAGTCTTCGTCATCAATATAATATAATCAAATAGTTTTAATCATGATATTGAGACATAATAATAAATTATTCTCGTTCACTCATGGACTTCATATTTCATTTTTCCTATGCATGTCTCTTGGTTGTCTCCCTTACAATAGTGCTATCATATGATGCATGTTCGTACCCAATTATCACATGATCTATTATTTACATTGCATGTTGGCTTTATGTGAATAATATTATCTTCTAGGGTAGTTGTGTTACTCCACACTCAATCATAATTCCTTGTACACTTGCACCCTATGTGTTGTTATGTCTAGTCATGTATTCATAAGCATGATTTATTGTATGAGTGGAATGGTGTATGTATCATATGAATAATTGAGCATGGGTTATCGTATGAGTGGAATGGTATATGAATCATATATGTAATTGAGCATAAGTTATTGTATGAGTGGAATGGTGCATGTATCACATGTATAATTGAGCATTAGTATTATAAGATAGAGATTACCATATTTTTTGTGCATCATGTTTCCTCTCATGAGTTATGTAGTCGTGATTTAATTAGTACTGGACTTGTACCTATACTACCTTAGTTGAATAGATCCTATGACAATCCATTGATGGTGAGGAGTAGATCTCTTGTATAAGCTTGAGATTGAATGTTATTGTTGGGTTGAAGGCTTGGCTTTGAGAGAGTAGGAAATCTGGATTCATATCCCTCGAGATTTGTCTTTATTTATCTATATTTATTTTTGAAAGTTTTCAAGTGTTGTATTAAAATTTCAAGGGTGTTGTAATTGAATTTTAATTTCCCATTACTTTGATAAGCTTTTAAAATCCAGGGTTATTTCATAGGTTTCTATTGATTTATTTAGTGATGATTTTGTTCAGTGAAATTACCCGCTTGCCATCCACCTATGGATATCTCCTTATAGGAGTTTATCCTCATGGCATAGATGTTTGAATTTTTGTTAGGCAGGTTTTAGCCTCACATTTAGCATGAGATATATGGTGGACATTTATCTTGTGTTAGGTGTTATAGTATGTAATACCCTAAAACCCTAGTTTAGGAATTAAAAATAAAATAAGGATTATTAGGTGAGATTTAATTAAATATACTATTTTTAATAAAATAATGATATAATAACAACAACAACAACAACAACAACAACAACAATAATAATAATAATAATAATCAAGGCCAAAAAGGAGGAAAATAATGTAGGGATTAAATTAGTGGAGGCTAGAATATTTACTAAATTAAAATAAATTTTAAGTAAATTATAATAATAAATTTTAAATTAATAAAAAAATTAAGTAATCATTGTTACTAATTTTATTATTCCTAAAATTTAAAAAAAAATCCCAAAACACCCCAACCACCTCACTTTTCTTTTCTTTTTTCCTATCTTCCTTTTTATTTTCTTCCCTCCCTCGTCGGACTAGGCCCCACCCAGCGGTACCCAACTCTAACTCTATCTCCATGTCCCTCTCCCCCTCCCCTCCATTCCTTCTTTCCCCAACCCACTCCCCCTTCTTTTTTTTTTCTCCCCCCTCACATGACCCAATCCATGCCCACGGTTTTCCCCTTATTTTCTTTTCTCCCTTTCCTTCTTTGCTTCTTCCCTTTTTATCCCCGTTTTCAACCTCCCCCGATCAGTGTATCTTGCATGGCTCTTCATAGCCATAGCTCTCTCTCTCCTCCCCTTACTGTAACACTCCTAAAAATTACAGTTGAAAATTTTTGTTTAACAAATAAATATAAGCATAGTGGGTGCTACCGCTGTGATTAGTACAAGCCTAGCCCCCGGCCAGTCTCGTACTAACCACAAGGTCAAAAAAAGCTATGATCAACCATTAGTCAAACTCGAAACAAGGATTTATAGAAAAACTAAAATGTTCATAATACGGAAATCAGAGTGTGCATAAAAGTCATTACAATCTAAATGAGTGCATAATTAAAGTTCCTAAAGGAAACAAAACCAAACTAAATTGGTACACAAATAATAAAAGAGAATTTGGCCAATTCACTCTCGATCCCCAGACCAAGTCCAAGCTCAACTCTCAGCCCCACCCAATGCCTCATCAGTGTCATAGGCATTGAAGATGGCATCTCTTACCTACACAAACTCAGTAGGGCCCTTTTCTCTTGGGAACGAGAAACAACTATGAAATGGATAGCCAGTACACTACATATTGCGCAAGATAACCATACATCTAAGGCCAAACATACAAATGCATATAACACAAGCATGATGATATATATAACATACAAGCAATACAAACAATAAAGGTTGTGTTATAGTCTGGTTAACTTATTCCTCAGATATTTGATCAGTATACTCATTTCACACCATACTTATTATCAATCCATGTGAGTGCGAAAACCCCACTATTATAGTCGGTGAATGGAAAATACACCCAGGGCAGAACATACCTAGCCACTATTATTCGTTGGTGGAATGGTCTCCAGGGCACAAGGCTCCTGGCCACTATTATTTATCGGTGAACCGATCTGGCCTTGACTCTCATGGTGTTTCACTGTAATTACTTAGTATCTTTCCCATGTCTTGACATCATTAAATTTGGTTTGTTGATCATGGAATCCCCCACTATTATAGCCGATGGACTGGAAACATGCAGGATAGAATGCTCATTGCCACTATTATTCATTGGTGGATCAATCTCCAGGGCACCTCGGCTCCTAGCCACTATTATTCGTGGATGGACCGGTTTGGGCCCAGCTCAACAATATTCCTCTTTAAATGGTTAGTATCTTATTTATTTCTTATTAGATAAATATTTTCACCTTGACATACATGTCACAATCTGTCTACTCTTATTCTACAAGAGCGCAAGATGGCCCGTCCTATATCTTAGGACTTTTGCACCTCCTAATACACCCCGACATCCTTTTCCTCTTCTACTTACTCACCATGAATACCCAACTCCTAAATGTGTGGGTCAAGGCCCACTACCTTATGCCATCTAAGTCCACTCACTATCACCACCTAGGGTTTTCCCCCAAAACCCTAATTAGACCTATGTGGCCCATCCTTCCTTTGTCTCACACAACTAAAGCTCCTTTACCACCCAATACATCATTTCACTTAGATTCAACCTTAATCATTTCTATTTACTCCCCATTTACACATGTGACCATGAAACTCTAGTTGGCCACCCAAACTCTAACACCTTTCTTTTTTTAATATATCACCTCTCCATTTCTCACCTACCATCCTTTTTTCCCTATGACACTCATAGTCACTCTCCATATGATATTCTTCCACTCTTGCACCATATTCCACTCACCCTCCATTATTTTTACTTTCACAAACTCCTCCATTTAGGGTATTCCTCCCAAACCCTAACCAAGTTCCCTATGCACCCTTATACCAACCTATGTATTATTTATCGCCTAAGGACTCCAATCACCCCAACAACTCTTCCCTTACCCTACTTACACCACAAGATAAATTTTTTCACATAAGGATCATGCCCATGCAAACTCCATCCATCACATGCAAACCCTAGAATTCCCCATGCAAGATTCACTCCAATCTTTTATTTTGTCCATATTTTCCCTTTTATTTATCCCCTTATGGATCATGAGATAATTGGGTCAATCTTATATCCCTTTAGTTAAATCATTTCCTCCTTTTTCCCTTTTCATCCTTTCACCCCATATCATATTATTAAAACATCCTAAAATGCATTTCCTAGAGGATCACATCATATAACACCACAGGCACAACATACATATCATTATACACATGCCATAAGGAAGTTACATAAGTATACCACAACTTCGAGCCGCACTACAAGTAAACAGCCATAATAACATAAAGTACACATATATAACATAACACATGGCACACATGACACATAACACACATAGTTGGTCTTAGCTATATCCTTACCTAATACAACACCGGCCTTAGAGCACGCTCTTATGACTCCTTAGGGTTTTGACTTGATTCACCTATAAGAGGGAAATACTAAGGGTTAACTTTCCTCTTAGCAAAATTACCATCATTTCCTACCTTACCTTTATCATAGCCTACTATTAGGACTAATAATAATAGTAGTTATTTTATAAGTAAAAGTAGGGTTATTATTCTCAAAGTAACCAATCATGCTACTACTAGTCAGAATAGGTCTTAGTAGTTATATTGGTTCATGTTAAAGTATTAATAGCAATATTTATATTACTAAAGATAATAGCTTTAATAATAATAATAGTAGTAGTAGTGGTGGTGGTAGTAGTAGTAGTAGTAGTAGTAGTAGTAGTAGTAGTAGTAGTAGTAGTAGTGATAATACTAATAACAACCCAAATCTTAGTAATAGTAATAGTGGTGTTATTAATACTAAAGTAGTGGCAATAATGATGATGATAATGATGATGATGATGATGATGATAATAGTGATAGTGATATTAGTGATATCGTTAATATTAACAATAATGATAAAGTAGTAGTAGTAATAATAATAATAACAACAATAATAATATTAATATTAATAATAGTTCAAATCTTAATAATGATAATAGTAGGGTCCTAATACTCATGATAATAGTAACATTAGTAATAATAGGGTCAAAATTAATAATAATGATAACAACAAGAACAATAATGATAACATAATAATAATAATGATGATGATGATAATGCTTCAAATCTTATTAATAGTAATGATAGGGTTCGAAATATCATGTTAAATTAGCATTAGTAATAATAGTTCCCAAATTAATAATAATAATGATGATGATGATGATCATAATAATAGTAATAATAATGGTTCAACTATTATTAATAATACTATTAGTAGTAATATTTCGAAGTTAGTATTAATAATAATAATAATAATAATAGTAATAATAATGATAATATAATAATGATATTAAACATAATTATATTAATATTAATAAAATGATAACAATTGCATTAATAATGTTTAAGGGCTGTGGAGGTTAGGGTACCACCTCGGGATGGTGGTGACCAGGTGGCATTGGCAGATGCGAATGACGGTAGCGGTAGTGGATGCTCTAGGTTGAGAGGGTTGGAATAGTGGTGGGGATGCAGCCAAAGGAGTGACATAGGCGGTGGTCAGTGTGGTGGTAGAAGGTGGAGGAAATGAGAAGGAGAGGGAGGTAGGAGGGAAAGGGAGGTAGGGGAGACTCTGCTGGTTGTTTTGGAGAGTAGGGGGAGTGGTGGTTGTGGCAGAAAAGACGGTGCACGATTGCGCAAAGGGCAGCGGTGGGTGAGAATTGTAGTTTTGGACAGCCAACTTTACCCAGCCAAGGTAGCTCGTGTAGGAGGAATCGAGGGTGGTGAGTGGTGTGGTTCGGTGGAGGGTGATGTAGGGATTTGTTTGGTAGGTGGTTCAGGCGGCGGCGTTGGACGATGGTAGCTATGTGGTCGTCTGAAGGGGTAGTGTAAGGAGGCAAATTTCTTAGTAGGAGAAAGGAAGGTCGATTAAGGGGCTGTATGGGGTATTTATAGGAAATTGAGGGTGGAAACAACAAAGGGGGAAGAAGACAAGAGGGGGTAGGTGTGGTAGAACCATCGACTGGCAGTGGCAAGTTGGTGCAAGTCTGCAAATGGCAGGGTTGGTTGGGTCAGGGGAGAAGAAAAGGAAGGGGAGGGCACACGTGAGAGGAGAGATGAGGGGCTAGTTGGGGGTCAAAAAGGAAAGGAAAACGACGAGGGAGAGAGGGAAGGTGTAAGCTGGTTGGTGGTTGGTGGCAAATGAGAGGGACGGTGGTGGCAGGGTGTGGGATGCAGGCAAGGGTGTCAAGGAAGAATAAGGAGAAAGAAAGAAGCTAGACTAGCAGACCTGTAACACTAACAAAATTCACTACTGAAAAATTTCGTTAATTAAAAGAAATTAGCAGAAGCACATTAATAAAACGTGAACTTTGGGAGTATTACCGCCACACTTAGTATCAGACTGGTTCACTCATACCGTCCCAGTACCAAGTGCTAAGGATAAGAAAAAAATAAAATACGATTGAAAGAAGTTCAACGTACATAAATCAGAGTAGCGCATCACATCATTTACAAGAATAAAATCCACCAATGGTACTTACAGTAATACATAACATTAAAACCAGGAATTTAAAGAGAAAGAGAAAACCCTAACGATACCAGATAACTCCTTACTCTCTTTCCGGTAGCCCACTTGAGTAGCACCTGAAAAGACCTGCAAGGGCACTGCCCATTGAATAGGCGGGGGCCCCATAAAGGGAATCCCTTCAGTACTACGGTACTGAGTAACCCTTTAATACCACACTTAAAGATAGGCCCACATACGACACATAATGCAAGCTACACACATAAATAATGAGAGGTGCATACATAACAATAACATACATAATAATTTATAAGTCACGATCGATACTTTTGGCCTTAAGCCATGTCATAGTGTAAGATCAATACATTCGGGCATTAAGCCATTATTCTGTCATCATTCCATCAATCTCATATTTTATATCCATGTGAGTACGAGAACCCCACTATTATAGCCGGTGGACTGGAAGGTAAACACACAGGGCAGAACACACCTGACCACTATTATTTGCCGGTGGACCGGTCTGGCCCCGACTCACATGGTGTTCCACTATAAGTGATTAGTATTTTTCCATAATCTTATTCACATACATAATTGATTTTATTGAGCTCGGGACCCCCACTATTTTAGCCGGTGGAACGGAATATATATAAAATCATCATCCAGGGCACAACACTCCTGGACACTATTATATCCGGTGGACCGGTACTCATAATCACTTACCGGGGCAACACGCTCCTGGACCACTATTATATCCGGTGGAACGGTACTCATAATCACATACCAGGAGTGTTTATCTTCTTCAATTAATGAGGCTGAATGGGTTGCTCCAAGTGCTTGATCCTGCCGAACCGATGGTTGTTGTGGTCTCGGGATTCCTTCACGTGGCGCGTTGTAGCATTCGAAGCTTCTATGCCCAAGTTGTCCACAGTCATGGCACTAAATCAGCTTTCCCATGAAATCCTTGCCTGGATGATCTCTTCTACAACGACGGCAATGGTAATGTCGGGTTGACCTCTTGCTAGCCTTGCCACTGGGAGTACCCTGATTCTTCTTACGTTTAGCTTTAGTTCGGAGTTGAGGATGGTCCCGCAAAACCTTGCTACTGGGGCGATGACTCTTTCCTTCGGACTCGATCTCTTTGTTCTTCCTCTTACCTAGGATGGAGGCTTGTTCTTGGACTAAGGCATCGGCGTTACACACTCGCTCGTACACTGTACTTAGATCAGGAAAAATGTTGGCGCCCATCATGCTTTGGATGTTGAAGTGAAGTCCTTACTCGAATTGAAAGACTACTGTCGCCTGGCTAGCTGCTATCCCGGGGGCGAACCTTAGCAACTCCGTGAATCATGCGTAGTACTCTCAGACCGATAGGTTTCCTTGTGTCAGCTCCATAAATTATTTGAGTTTGTCCCTCTTGAGACTTTCTGTGTAGAACTGTGTGCGGATGGCGGTCTTGAAATCTCCCCATGACGTCGGTTGTCCTCCTTGAGTTTGAAGATCTTCCCACCAAGTATTGGCTGGTCCTCGAAGGAAATACGCCGTGATGCTCATCCTTCACTCCTCAAGGCAGTTGAGCGCCTCAAATGTCCTATCGAAATCTCGTAGCCAGTTCTCTAAGACCACAACGTCTTCTTTTCCATCGTAGGTCAGGGGTCGATGCCGTGAAAACCTATTGAGCCAATCTTCTCCGATACTTGTTGAAGGTAAAGTAGCTTGAGGTTGGGGTACCGGGGATCACTGGGCTAAACCCACGAGTACTTCAAGCGCTCTCTCTAGGTTGTTGATTTGTTTGTCTCGGTCCATCTTGGGTTAGTTGTAAAACAGAAGTCTATTAGGGAAGGTGCTATCTCTCAAGCTAGGTGATCTAAACCTAGGTCACTTAATCTACCCATACCCAACTCTCAGGACTAATCCGGTTTTCAAAACAAGATAGAGAATTAAGGAGAAACCCTAGAAGAATCATTTAACCTTCAAAACTTCTATGAAATACTTTGATACTTACTTATATAATCAACTCAAAATATTTAAAAACCGAAGAAGGTTTTCAGAAAATACCTGATACCAACTTGTGGTACCAGCTTAAAAATATAAAAGAAAAATGGAGGCGCGATCAAAACACGCTTCAGAAACAAATTCAAGTTTCGAAACCAAATTTATTTTCAAAAACGAGCGTGGCCAAACGACCAACCGCTCTGATACCATATTGTAACACCCCTAAAATTCACTACTGAAAAATTTCGTTAATTAAAAGAAATTAGCGGAAGCAAATTAATAAAACGTGAACTTTGGGAGTATTACCGCCACACTTAGTACCAGATCGGTTCACTCATACCGTTCCAGTACCAAGTACTAAGGCTAAGAAAAATGAAATACAATTTGAAAGAAATTCAACGTACATAAATCAGAGTAGCGCATCAGATCATTTACACGAATAAAATCCACCAATGGTGGTTACAGTAACAACATAACATTAAAACTAGGAATTTAAAGAGAAAGAGAAAACCCTAACGATACCGGATAACTCCTTACTCTCTTTCCCGTAACCCACTTGAGTAGCACCTGAAAAGACCTGCAAGGGCACTGCCCATTGAATAGGCAGGGGCCCCATAAAGGGAATCCCTTCAGTACTACGGTACTGAGTAACCCTTTAATACCACACTTAAAGACAGGCCCGCATACGACACATAATGCAAGCTACACACATAAATAATGAGAGGTGCATACATAACAATAACATACATACAAATGTGAAGGGATGGTGTAAAAGAAAAGAGGAGTATTAGGGTTTCAGGATGGCCTACTAGGGTTTCTATATCACATGTGGGAGATGGAGAGTAGGGTTATGATGCTTAGAGTGGGTTGGGTGAAGTGATAGTGTTAGAGTCAAAGGGGAGTATGGGCTATGTAAGAAAAAGAGAGGCTAGGGCCACATAGGCCATATTAGGGTTTTCAACGGGAAACCCTAGTAAGCGATGGTGAGCTTAGGTGGAGAAATGGAAAATTGGACCTTGACCCACATGCATGGGGGCTTTTGGATTCATGGTGAGAAGGGTGAAAGGTGAAATAGAGGTATTAGAGTCTTGGGAGTGTAGATGTCCCAAGCTATGGGATCGAGGCATTTAGGAAGTCTAGGGTGGAAGTATGGTAATGAGTCGGGAGCCCATTGGGGGCATGCATCTCTAGTTGGGGTTACTTATGGAATAAGATATGAATAAAACACTAATTACTTAAAGTGAAAGATTGTTGAGTCGGGCCCAAGTTAGGATGATTTTCAATCCATCGGCTATAATAGTGGCTAGAAGCTTTCTTGCCCTAGAGTGTATTTTGGTCCACCAGCTATAATAGTGGCTATACGTATTTTGCCCTAAAGTAGTATTTTCGGTCCACTGGCTATAATAGTGAGGGTTCTAAGCTCGATAAACTAAACCTTGTATGGTAATAAATCATGAAAAAGATACTAATTGCTTACGGTAGAACACCACATGGGTTGGAGCTAGGTTAGGATGATTTCTAGTCCACCAGCTATAATAGTGGCCATGTGTGTTCTGTCCTGGAGTAGTATTTCTGATCCATCGGCTATAATACTGATTAGGTGCATTATGCCCTAGAGTAGCATTTTTGGTCCATTGGCTATAATAGTGAGGTTTCTAAACTCATGTGGATATAATTTAAGAGTTGTGTAAATACGAAAATTAATGGCCTAAATCTCAATAATGGTGATTAATCTGAATGACATAATGCATGCATTATCTACCTTTTTCATGTTATGCTTTGTCTTAGCCATATGGTTACCTTACTTAGTACGTAGTGTACTGATCACCCCTTTTATGGGTACTGCTCATTCCCACAAGTAGAGGCCCCTCCTGACTCTGTGCAGGTAAGAGATGATGCTTATGATGATTTTGATTCTTATGATGCCTTAGGCAGGACTAATTGATGACCTATTGTACCTGATGTGGGGTCCAAGAGGGTGTTATCCAAACTTGTCATTTACTGTTTTCCTATCGTATTTAGTTCCCCCATAGTGGGTGTCATTTGTACTTAATGTCCATTCTGTATTAACTCTGACATTTGTATACTCTGGTTTTATCTATGAAATGTTGAAATATTATGGTTTTTATTGACTATTCGTGTTAATACTTTTAGTTCCTTTAGCCTTGTAGTTAGTATGAGATTGGCTAGGGGTTAATCTTATATTGATCACAGTGGTATCACCCCCCATTTTTAGTGTATGGTTTTCTATAACAAACAAAAATTTTCAAGTGTAAATTTTGGGGTATCACACAATAACATTCCACAATTTCTATTTTAGCTTCCCCATTATTCTTTTAAATGAAAATTTTCAAGAGTGAATTTTGGGGTTGTTACACTTTGTGTATGTGGTGTACTAATGATCTAAGCCACACACATTCTCATCCTATCTCATAGAGTGCGATCAACTCTGCATAGTTTGATAAGGTAACTACCATTGTTATTTCACTTAACGCCAAGAAATGATAGTCCCATTTTACAAGAATACATACCCTATTTGGAAAATGACTTTATGTGGGTTAGATAAATACCCTATATTTGAATATCCAACCAAATTGGCACTATTTTTCTTTTCTCTTTGAAAGAATAATCCCATATCATTTGTTCCAACAAATAGCAGAGGACGTGTTTTATACCATTCTAATGTCTTCGTGTGGGAGATGAACTATATCTAGCTAGTAGATTTACTGCAAATGATATGTCTGGTATAGTATTATTAGCAAAATATATTAAGGCACCAATGGCGCTAAGATATGGTACTTTAGGGCCAAGTGTTTGCTCATTATTTTGTTGAGGATGAAATGAGTATTTATTTATCTTAAGTAACCGAACTACTATAGATATACTTAACATATGCTCTTTATCCATATTAAGGTGCTTAAAGACCTTTTCTATATAATTCATCTAATGGAAAAATATCCCATTTTTGATTTTCTTAGGTTATAGTATGAGAAAATACTTGGTGGTTTCCAAATCTTTCATTTCAAATGTCCTCCTTAGGCAATTAGTTGTTTGTCGGATCTCATCAATAGCCCCAATAATATTTAAATCATCTGCATAAACAACTATGATCACATAACCAAACTTAGTCCTCTTATTGAACAAGCATGGACAAATGGGATCATTTGTATATCCTTCCCTTACCAATTCCTCACTTAAGCAATTGTACCACATTTGCTTAGACTATTTAAGTCCATATAGATACTTTTGTAAATTAATTGAGTACATATGACAAGGTTTTGATTTATATCCCTTGGGCATGTTTAATCCCTCTAGTATTTTCATATAGATGTTGGTATCCAATGAACCATATAGGTATGCAATAACCACATCCATGAGGTGCATTCTCACTCTTTTAGTCATTTCCAAACTGACTAGAAACCTTAGGGTAATTGCATCCACCACAGGGGCTAGGTTTATGTAAAGTCAATTCTTAGCTTTAATGTAAAGCCTTGGGCCAAAATTATGGCTTTATATCTTACAACCTCATTGCACTCATTATGTATATGCATGAACACCCACTTATAGCACTGGTTTAACACCATAGGTGTTGGACTAATAGTGAAATACCCCAAAATCCTAATTTCATAAATTTTAGAAAAATAAGGAATTATTAGAAAAATTAATTAAATAATTTATTTTATTAAATTAAAGGGGTTTAATTAAGGAAAATTAAGAGGAAAATAATAAATAATTTAATTAGAAAAAATTAGGGTGTTTTGCTAATTACAATAGAACTTGGAAAAAATTATTCAAAATAGCCCAAATTAATCTAACAAGAGATTTAATTATTATTTTTCTAAATATTATTATTTTAAATAATCAAAAATACCAAAATATATTTAACACCTAACTAACCCATTATTTTTCCTTTTCCTTTTTCCCTTTCTTTTCCCTTTTCTTTCCTTTCTCTCCTTTCTCCTTTTCTTATTTTCCTCTCCTCCCTCAGTACGGGCCAGCCTTCCCGTGGCCCAAACTCTCTTCCCTTTTCTCCCGTCCTATGTAGCCCAAGGCCTGCCTCCCTCTTATTTTTCCTCGTCGGCCACCTGATTCTCTCTCCCCCTTTTTCTTTCTTTTCTTTTTTTCCTAGACCGTTGGTCCAGCCCTTTCTCCTTCCTCTCCCCATTGCGCGACCTACAGCCCAAATCTCACTGGCCACCACCAACCGCCGACTAGCCCCTCCTTTACCTCTCTCTCCCGTCGTTTTCTTTCCCCTTTTTGACCCAACCAACCTCCTCCCTCCTCACACACTCCTGCCCCCTTTCCTTTCTCTCCCTCGACCATCGACCCCCTGCCATAGCAGACTTGCCCCGCCTGCCACTATCGGCCGATGGTCCTAACTCACCTCCCCTATTTTCTTCTTCCCCCTCTATTTTTTCCCCTCCAATTTGCCTATATATACCCCATAAGTATCCCCAAAATTGGATTCCTTTTATAGTCTAGAAATTTCCCCCATTTACGCCACCTCTCGATTAGACGACTGCCCCGTCGTTGACGCCTAGCGCTGCCACCTAAGCCACCCATAGAACCATTCCCTACATCACCCTCTACCAAACTATGCCTTCCTCCACCCTCGATTTGCCCTGCACGAGCCACCCCAGCCATGCAAAATCCACCTCCTAATCAGCCCACCTTAACCACTGTCACCCTTCGCACCACTGTTCGTCGCCGATTCGGCCCCAACAACCACCCCCTCTACCCTCCAAAACAACCAAAGGAGCTTCCTCTACCTCCCTATACTTCCCTTTTTTCCTGCCACCCTCTCCTCATCCCTTCTCCTCCCTCCACCACCTTTGGCCACCGCACCCGTCGTGGTGCGCCGCCCCTTTGACTACACCACCACCTCCATTCTAACCCTCCCCACCTAAGGCGCCCACCACCACCTCAATCACCCCCTCATTCCCTCTCTCCTAGCCTATACAACCACCTATCTCTCTCTCTTCTCCCTCCACCACCGCCATACACTGCCGCCGGTGCCTCTATCATCCCTAGGTGGTACTCTAACCTCCCCAACCCCTAAACCCTTTTTATACAAGTGTTAGTAATTTTTAGTAGTATTAATAGTATTATTCTTAATATTATTACTATTATTATTATTATTATTATTATTATGTTGTTGTTGTTGTTGTTGTTGTTGTCGTTGTTGTCGTTGTTGTTGTTGTTGTTGTTGTTGTTGTTGTTGTTGTTGTTATCATTATTATCACCTTTATCATTATTATTATTTAACCTAACTTTAGAATTATTCTAACTATTATTATTATTATTATTATTATTATTAAGGGTCGAAAACCTTATTATTATTATGATTATCATTACTTTTATTATCATTATTAGTAGTAGTAGTAGTAGTATTATTATTATTATTAATACTAACATTGGCATATTATCACTTTTATTATTATTGTAAATATTTGAATCCTTATATCATTATTACCATTTCGATTATTATTAGTATTATTCCTAACATTATTATTATTATTATTACTGCTACTATCACTATTATTATACTTGACCATATTATCACTAAGGCTATTACTATTATAATTATTAGGACCTTTGTTAGCATTATTATTAAGATTGGAACTATTATTATTATTATTATTATTATTATTATTATTATTATTATTATTATTATTATTATTATTATTACCTTGTCAATATTGTTAATATTCCATATATCACTAACCTTACTATCACTACTAGCATTATTATTATTACTATTATTATTATCATCATTATGGTCACTACTTTTGTATTACTAATATCATTATTATTATTACTAGGATTGAGGTTGATATTAGTTTTATCACTACAATTACTACTACTACTATTATTAGTAATATTAAAGCTATTACCTTTAATAATATGAATATCGCTATAATTATTTTAACATAAACCGTTGGAGCTACTAAGACCTATTTTGATTAGTAGTAACATGATTAGCTACTTTAAGAATAATAACCCTAATTTTACTTATAAAACTACTATTATCATTATTAGCCTTAATAGTTGGTTATGATAAGGATAAGGTAGGAATAATGGTAATTTTGGTTAGAGGGAAGTTAACCCATAGTATTTCCCTCTTATAGGTGAATCAAGCCAAAACTCTAAGGAGGCATAGGAATGTGCTCCAATATCAGTGTCATATTAGGTAAGGTTATGGATAAGAACAACTATGTGTGTATTTTGTACCTTGTGTGCCATATGTTATGCCATGTTGCGTACTTTATGATTATGATGACTAATTATTATAACACATCTTGGAGTTGAGGTATGCTTAGGTGAATTCCTTATGGCATATGTATAATGATTATATATGTTGTGCTTATGATGTTATATGATGTGACCCTCTAGGACATACATGCTAGGATTTTTAATAATATGAAATGGGGTAAAAGGATAAAAAGGGAAAATTGGGAAGTGAGTTTACTAAAGTGGACATGAGGTTGACCCAATTATCTGATCATCCATAAAGGGAAAATAAAAGGAGGTTATGATCAAAATGAACAAGTGATGTGAATCTTGCATGGAAAATTTCTAGGGTTTGCATGGGATGGATGGAGTCTGCATGGGGATGATCTCTGCATGAGAATTTCTTTTAGGGCGTAAGTAAGGTAAGGGGAGAGTTATGGAGTGATTGGAGACTTAGGGTAAAAAATAGTACGTAGGTTGGTATAAGGGTGTATAGGGGACTTGGTTAGGGTTTGGGAGGAAACCCTAATCTGAGGGGGAATGTGAAAGAAAAAATAATTGAGGAAGAGTGGATTATGGGATAAGAGTGGAAAATTATTATATGAAGGATGAGTGCAGGTGCTATCGGGAAGAAGAGATGTTAGGTGAAAAAATGGAGAGGTGACTTGTGGGGGAAGAAAGATGCTAGGGTTTGCGGTGGCCAACTAAGGTTTCATGGTCACATGTGTAATCGGTGAGTAAAGTGATATGATTTGGGTTGAATCTAAATACAATGAGATGTTGGACTATAAAAGTTATAATGGTAGTGTAAGTTAGAGGAAGGTTGTGCCACATAGGTCCAATTAAAGTTTCAAAGGAAAACCCTAGAGAGTGGTAGTAAGTGGAGTTGGATTAAGGTGATGGGCCTTAACCCATACCCTTAGGATCTAGGTTTTTGTTATGAGTAAATGGAAGAAGGAATGAATGTTGGGGTGTGATAGGAGGTGCAGAAGTTTCAAGGATAGAAGTAGAAGGTTGGTGACATACATGTCAAGGGTGAAAGTTTTATCGAATAAGATACTAACCATTTAAAGAGGAAGATTGTTGAGCCAGGTCCAGACCGATGCACGGGCGTAATAGTGGCCAGGTGCTGGGGTGCCTTGGAGACCGATCCACCGGCATATAATAGAGGTCAAGAGTGTTCTGCCCTGTACGTTTTCGATCCATTAGATATAATAATGGGGAATCCCGAGCTTAATAAACCAAACCCTAAGTTACAATAAATTATGGGAAAGATACTATGTAATTACAGTAGAACACCATAAGAGTCGGGGCCAGATCGATCCACTCGCATAATAGTGGTTAGGAGCACTTTGCCCTAGAGACCGATCCACCGACAAAAATAGTGGTTAGAAATGTTATGTCCTGTACGTTTTTTATCCACCGACTATAATAATGGGGTTCCCGCACTTACATGGATTGATAAAGAGTATAGTGTGAAATGAATATATGTACCAGAGATCTAAATAACAAGTTTATCTGGACCATAGCCCGGTCTTCATTATCAGTGTTGTTGTATGTTGTCTATATGATCATGCTTGTGTTATATGCCTTATATGTTTGGCCTTAGCTGCATAGTTACCTTAATCAGTACGTAGCATACTGAGACACCTATTTCATGAGTATTGCCCATTCCATGAGTAGTGGGCCCACCCAAGTTTGTGTAGGTAAGATATTACGACACTTACGAGGCACCGGGCGGGGCTGAGAATTGAGCCTGGGCTTAGCCTAGGGATCGAGAGTGACCTGGCCAGATTCTATCTTTCATTTCATTTTACCCTATATCATTTTATTTTATTTCTATTCTATCGTATGGTATTTTTCTATTCTTTGGAAATATTAATTACTTACTCCTTGGATTGTAACTCTTTTACCTGTACTCTAATTTATATATGGTGAAAGATTAAGTTATTTTATGAATTCTTGTTTTAAGTATTGACTTAGGTTTGATTATAATCCTCTTCAGCCTTAGCACATGGTACTGAAACGGTAGGAGTGGATCGGTCTTGCACTAAGTGTGGCGGTAATATCCTTAAAATTCACAGTTTTATTATTTTCCTTCCGTTAATCCCTTTTATTAAACGAAATTTGTTAGTAGTGAATTTTGGGGGTATTACAAATAGGTCCAAACACTCCTCACTTGTTAAGCAAGTCCAGCTCTACTTATATGGCCTTTACCTAACTATCCCAGTCATTCCTTTTTCAACGTTCCTCAATTGATTAAGGCTTATTGTCATTTTCATCTACAATATTGATAATGATGTTGTATACAAAGACATCATTGATGATAATTTTATTTCTATACCACCCACTTCTGATGATAGCATAATTAATTAATATATCATAATTATCATTTTCTCTATCATCATCCTTGTTATCATGGTCCTTTGATAAAAAAACACTCCATGGATTTTATCTTTATTATTATTAGTTGCCAAATTAACAAAATTTTGTTTTGGATTCTCTCCTTTTCCTAGTATTAGAATTCTTAGAGCCAAGTGGTCTACCACACTTTCATCTTACTTGTGACTCACTTGCTATTGGTTGGGATGAAGTCTCTATAGGGACCTCTACACAAGATGGAGCATTTCTAGCTGGTATATATGACCTTGTCACTTACTTTGTATCAGTAAATGTCATCTAGTAGCTTGTTGGCTACATTTTGTAAATGTATGATCCTTTAAACTTTAAGTTCTCTTTGATTAGTGGTAGGATCTAAACATTGCATGGAGGTGGTATTCCATGTAATATTTTTATTTATGATCTCCTTTTCCTTCTCTTCTCCCCCTAAGGTTGGGAAGATTGTTTCATTGAAATGATAGTATAAGTACCTAGCTATAAATAAATCACTAGTTTTAGGTTTGAGGTACTTTATGATAGAATGGAACTCATAACCCCTATAAACTCCTAATCTTCTTTGTCACCCCATTTTAGACCGTTATGGAGGAGGAATAGGGACATACACCATATATCCGAAAACTTTCAAATGAGAAATGTCAGGCTCTCTACCAGAGATAAGTTGTAGAGGAGAATACTCATGATATGTAGTTGGCCTAAGCTAAATTAATTTGGCTACATGTAAAATTGCATGCCCCCAGCTCAATGTTGGATACTTCAACCTCATTAACAAGGGTCGAGATATCATTTACAACCACTTAATTAACGACTCTGCTAAGGGGTTTTGATTATGAGTGTGAGGTATCAGGTGCTTTACTATAATCTCAATTGATAGATAATAGTTGTTAAAACTTTGGGATGTGAATTCCCCTGCATTATCCAACCTGAATTTCTTAATTAGATAGTCAGGAAAATAAGCCCTTAATTTAATTATTTAGGCTAAAATCCTTGCAAATTCCACATTTCTTATCGACAATAAGCTTATGTGAGACAATCGAGTCGATGTGTCAACCAACACCATAAAATATTTAAATGGTCCACATGGTGGTGTTATTAGCCCACATATGTATCCTTAAATGCATTCAAGGAATATGAGAGATTCTGTGTTTACTTTTGTTATTGATGGCCATGTTATCACTTATCCAAGGGAGCATGTCGTGCATGTTAGATCACCTATATAAAGATCTTCAAATTCTTTAGTGGGTGTCCATGTGAATGCTCAATGATTTTACGTATCATTATTTTACCTGGATGACCAAGTCTATCAGGACGCATAATAAATATCTTTTGGCTAACTACCTTTTGGGAAGTGATACTATGGGACTCAATAGGATGTATAAAAGCGACATATAGTCCAAATGTGCATATCATCATCTTTTCTAAAAAAAATTTTGACCAGTCTTATAAGATGTCAAGTAAAGGTATTCGACACCATCCTTATAGGTGATTTCTATGTGATATCTATTTGTTGAATATCCTTGAAATTGATCAAGTTCCTTTGTGACTTACTCAATAATAGGGCATTTTGTATGTCTAATCTTATCCTAGTGGGGAGCAAAATAGAAGATATGCCGGAGCCTTCTACGAGATTATTAATGCTAGATATGGTGGCCTCATTTGTTTTTTTTTTTCATTTATATAAATAGTATGAGTAGTGGTGTTATCCATGAGGCATAAATCTCCACTATTCATCTTGATATTATCTCGAGCCTTTCTAATAAATTGTAAATAATACATAGTTAGAATCATCATACTTTTATTTATAATAAGAAAAATACATATCATGCATAATATTGGAAGAGGAAACAAAGTGCAACATAATAATTAAAATAGAAAAAAATAATACTATATGAATTAAAAACTCTCTAATCAAATAAACATCCACCATTAGGAATATCACCAAAAGGGAACCCAATATCTAGAAGATATATAACATGATCCACATTATCTAGAATAAATTTAGATGTATCTAGGTGGGTATTCTTAGAGCTCTAGCTTCCACGAGATCAATGTCCTTCCCTTTTCCTTTCATGGAGTCTTAGTATAGCTTTACCAAGTGCGAGGGAGTACGACAAGCACATGCTCAATGCTCTAAAGCTCCACACCTATGACAAACACTTCTACCAAGATTTTTTGAATTCTTTGGTGGATCATTTTTGTGGATTTTCACCTTTTTTCTTCTGGATATCCGGGTTGATACAAGTATTTTTAAACCCATGGAAATGCCCACGCCCACACCTATGACCATGACCACGTGGACAACTATTGTTTTTTCTTCTACTAGAGGAAGTAACATTCACTTTAGAAAATGTTGTATGAGTTTCATGTAGTGATGTTGAACCAGTGGGTCGTGCCTGATGGTTATTTAATAATAGTTGATGGTTTTCCTATGCCAAAATCAGACATGAGATGAGATCTGTGTAAGTTTTGAAATGACTCCCTCTATATTATTGCTGGAGGACCATATTTTCAGCATGACAAATAGAGAAGGTATTTTCGAACATCACATTATTTGTGACATGTTGCCCACATAGCCTCAACTTTAAGATAATTTTAAACATGTTTGAATTATACTCACTGACTGTTTTATAACCCTACAACCTCAAGTGCATCCACTCATATTTGTGCATGAGGGAGGATACCTGTTTTCAAGTGATCGAATCAATCTTTAAGACTCTTCCAGAGTTCTTATGGGATCTTAACATTTAGATATTGATTTTTAAGGTTCTTATGTAAATGACGGTGAAGCAAAATTATTGTATTTTTGTAGTCTTATTCGAATGCATTTGAGTCTTCTTTCACAGTTTCATCCAAACAAAGGTTGGTTAAATGGAGCTCCGCATCTAAGATCCAAGATAAATAATTCTTTTCGGTCATATTTAGTCCAGTGAATTCCAACTTTATAAGGTTGGTTATTTTTCCTTTTTTTTTTCAACTACAAAATTAAAGTGAAAAATATGAATAATGAGAAATAAAAATTGTAGAGAAAGAAAATTATTAAAAAATAAATGACAGAACAATAAAATGCTTGTAAATAAAATAGTTGATTGGGAGCTTAATACCTCTACCAATATTTGTGCAATCACCTAACAGTACTTCAAGTACGTTGGGAAAAATTAGCCACATTTGGTGGCCCTCTATTAGCTTAAGGTAACAGAGGTTTTCATATATCCAATTATATAATCACATTAAGTAGTCCTCCAATCAACTTCCAGTGATGGAAGTATGTATACGGTGATGGGCAATGAGACCACCAATCCATCCCATTTTTCATATATGTGGTGATATAATATAGTATCGTATATATAATAAATGTTAGTATTAAATCTAAAATAAGACTCATATTTGCAATATTACCATACTTAGTAAAATTACATAAAAAATACATATCTTGGTTAAGTAATCTAAACACAAATCAAAATTTTCAAAAACCGGCTGTGCTGATTACCAGTTAAAAATTATAAAATATTAGTAGATTCATATGACCATCCTACAATAAAAGCAATATAATATTTATACAATATGACTAATACGAAAAAAAAGTATTGGCTCCATGCATATATACATATAATAAGATAGAGTGGTGACATGTAAATAGATCATCGTGAATCATGATACTATGATTTCAAAGTGCTACAATCGATAATATAAAAATAGAAATCATGCATCATGCCTTAAGAGAAAAATGACTAAAATATGACTAAAATTGAAAGAAGGTAATGTTGATGGTAACCAAAGAAAAGAAAAATAAATTTTAGGCTAAAACATCTTTTCACCTAAAATAATCGTGTTGATACCATGTAATAATATACGAAAAAAATTATAACATACTTAAGAGAAAAACTAGATGGCCAATAATAAAAGAAAAATATAGTTTTTCTACCATTCTTCTCATTTTACAATTCACTTATTGATAACATAAGCAAAAAGCGTAAGAGATGAAGAGTTACGATAAATATTATTATTATAATATTATAATGGGTGTTGTTATCTACACATCCCTTTATCTAAGTTCATACCCCTTAAAAGGGGCTGAATTTTTTTGACCACTATACCCTTTTATTTCAACCAAACTAAATTCTCTCTATTTTTTTGTTCTCTTCTCCTCAAATAATTAAATAAAATTAAAATTTGACAACATTAAATACAATGAATGGGGGATGAAGATTATGATTCCAATGAATTTTTAAGCAAAAATGAATTGGAAGAAATAATGGTAAACCAATTTTTTTTTTTACATAATTTTTGCACTTGACGGGTGACTTACCCGTCTGATATCACATATGACAGGTAACTTACCCCTCACAAAGGCTCATAAATACGCAATTCACCCATCAGGAGTGATTATTAATATGGAAGTCATTCGCCATAAATAATAATGGGCAAGTTACCCACTAGAGAGGCTCAGTGACGGGCAACTCACCCGTTTTGTAGTAAATCTGACGGGCAACTAACCTGTCTACTTTCCATTTTTTGAAAATTATTTTTATTTTTTTTCATATTTATGTACTAAGAATTTCATATTTTGAATATTATCTATAGAATCCATATTCAATTAATATTGATTGGAGCGAATAATTTGCAACAGATGAGATTTTTAATGATCAAGAGTCATTAATTGGTTGGGTTAAAGAAATTGAAAGGCCACATAATATGGTTTTCGGTATCGAGAGATAAAAAAAATGTAGGGTATGGATTTGTTGTAAAAGAGGATGTACTTAGAGAAGACAACCTTTAGTGAATCTGGAAAGTGTTCGATCCACCAGAACCAAAGAGTGTGGCTATGAATTTAGGATTCATAGAAGGGAAGATGTTTGTGGTTGTTGAAAACTAGTGGTAGAATGTGGAATGCATAATAATAGATTAGGTACATATTTGTAAGGACATTCATTTTCTTGTCGATTATCTTCAAAAGAATGCGGGTTGGTGGTTGAGCTAACACAAATAAATGTTAAACCAAGGGAGATTATTGACAAGTTGAAATAGAGTGATGGTGATAATACCACAACATTTAGAACAATCTATAGTGATAGATATAAGTTCAAGGTACAGAGTTTTATGGGATGTACAATTATGCAACAATTATTACACTTCATGAAAATAAATTAATATCGTTCATGGCATCATCGATTTCCCAACTCTGATATGGTTAGTGATATTATATTTGCACACCTAGATTCTATTTCTTTGTTGTATGCATTTCCATCTGTCATTTGTTTGGATTGCATATGCAAAACCAATAATTATAATATTTCTTTCTTAGAGGTCATTGGTTGTGTGTCTAGCGGTAAGAATTTTACCATTACCTTGGCATTTATGACGAAGAAAAAGGCAGATAACTACAAATGGGTGCTTGATAAGGTAAAGATATTGATGGAGCCCCATGAACTAAATGTGGTGATTACTGATCGGGAACTGGGATCGACACAAACTGTGCCAAAAGTCTTTCCTAATACAACGCCCTTCTTATGTAGCTGACACATTAGTAAGAATATTTTGTCACATGCTATAAAGAAGTTGGGAAATATATTAGTGAGAGAAAGTTTCCTAGGATTTTGGAGGAAGATTGTACAAGCCACTATAATTGAGACATATGAGAATGAGCTTCTACTAATGGGTGATAAATTGGACATATTTCCACATCTTTTACAGTATGTGTACAAGACCTGGTTGAATCCATATAAGGAGAGGTTTGTTTCAATATGGGTCGACAAAATCATTCACTTTGGCACTCATACGACCAATAGGTATAACATATTTGTTGTAAATATTCAATTTCTATTAACTTACTAAGTGTGTAACAATTAACCATTACTTATTTTTTAAAATTCATATTGTAGGGTGGAAAGTGAACATGGAAAGCTAAAGAAATATGTAGCATCATCACAAATGAGTTTTGACACATTATGCCAGGAGATCGATACAATAGTAAGACCTAAATTATTGAGGTGAAAAAAGATCTAGAGCAATCATGGGTAATTATTCCATATTACTATACAAATGACATATTGTTCAAGGAGCTCATGTCTATTGTATGTCATAGAGCATTGGACTTGATAGCAGAGGAGAGTAAGAGGTCCAATATCGTCGGTCTTGAATCCTTCTGATGTGGGTGTTACCTAAGGTTCAAACATGGTCTACCATGTGCACACGAGATTTTTCATTACAAACAAGATCATGAACCTATTCATGTATTGGAAATGCATAAATTTTGAAAGACTTCTATTTTTGTCAGACCACAAGAAGAAAGGTTTGCATTTGATGATTTAATTGTTGATCAAACCATACATCCATTTACTTCTAGTATTATGTCTAAGGTGTAAATGATGCCTGACCAATCACTATCATGTCTACGTTTCTATTCTAATCTTATTGATGAGATGCACGATCCTGCCTAAACAAGTATGGTGGAACTGAATGTGCAAAAAAGCAAAGGACATCCCAGATATAGAAAACGGAGGAAATTATCAGAGTGGGAGCGCATAGAGTGTACTTCTTTGAAGTCACCCACGGGCCGAGGTCAAACAGGTTGAGGATGTGGTAGAGGTCGCTCATCCCCTGGTCGATTAGAAAGTGTATCTTCTAGTAAAGGTTGCTATTCCCCTAGTCGATCGAATCGAGGAAAAAGTAGTAGTGGGAGGCATAGTACCGGGAGGAGTCATAGATTCATCTATGATTTTCCGTGGTCTTATGATATTGAGCCAGTCATGCTCCTTTGGGTGAAATCTTAGTCTGATGATTTGGGCGATAGAAACTATGGGTTTAGAGTGGTCGCACTACAACTCTTTGGTATAGAATCATAATGGTCAAATGTTAGAGCCACAATGTATAGGAAATTGGTGACTAACGAAGAGTTATATGCTCTTACCTTTATTGATCCTATTGCTGAAAATATGCAACACTTGGTACATTGGAAGGGATTGGCTCTAATGAAGAAATGGTGGCATCAGCTTGACTTTGGCTTCCTTTTTGCGACAATGTACAATGTCGTTTTTTTATTTGAGTATACATGGGTATATTAATTGTTTGCCACACAAAGCTCCACCTAATGGCAAACAACCCGATCAGATCATCACCATCTTAAGTGTAAATAGTTTGTTTCACTATATATTGGTATGTAAGTTATTACACTTAAATTTTTGTATATTGTATATATGTTTGATACTCATGTTATGATACTTTATATGGTTGTAGGTAACCTTGATGGAAAATGCAATATTACCACCTATCAAATCAATGGTATAGACATGCTACTTTAAGCGTATCTGGATGGGATGAGCCATATTGTGATCATATTCAGGTGTATCAAAATTCAATGGGTATGGATGTCCACCAAGGGGGAAATTAGGTTGATTATTTGTGCTTAAAGTATTCCCCTGTTTTTGTAACGTGTTGTACATTGGTTTATTGCATTATGTAACGTAAAATTAAAATTAGCATACATTAAACAAAATTATTCTGATAACACTATCCTAACAAATAAAATTAAACTGTACATAAAAAACTACTACATATCATTGCTATGGTTTTGCTCGCCCTCCTCCTCTTCACTAGAGGACAATCTCAGCCTGCCCATGGCAAGGTACACCTCCTTCAGCCTATCAAAACCTTCATCCTCACCATTTCTACCCTTCTTTTCTTCTTTAAACCAATAGCAAAATCTACCTATTGACTCATTATTTGTCTCCACATCTGTCCTTATGTATGGAGCATCACTCAGCCCTTGATATACTAGTACAAGGTGGACTACTGGATGCGTCCAAGGATGATACTAAGGAAGATATTCGGCTGAGGCATCATGCTTATATGTTAACCAATGAAAATTGGAGCTGAAGGCTAGTCGGTGGTGTAGCCAAATGTTTCAAAATGATGCACAATTGGAGTAATCTGCCTTATACTTTTTAATATTGGCACTCCTACAAAATCCATTTGCTAGAACTATATGAGGAATCGGGATGAGCTGAGGGTAGCCAAACTGTTAATAAACTCAGTCTGGCATATAAGGCTCAACCAAAGCTATAAAGTGCAGACCACCTTGGTACGTCGACTCAAGATGTTTCATACCTGAATCTTGATAGAATGGTAAGAATTCAACCTACAAACACATGTACAAAAAATTGGAATATCACTAATTTCAAGAAATCAACAATTAAAAACTACTTACATAAAATTATTTCACTAACCTGTTGTACCCTCAGAGAATCCAATTACCTCCTATATTAAATTAGGCCATCCATGAACTTGGGTGGAATTCTCTAACGAGATGTGTCCCACCTCATAGCAGCAGCATCGCTTGAAGGATTATACATATGAGAATAACTCCATCGAAAGTAGGGAAAATACTTGTAAACCCATGCCTGTGCACAAATATAACACACATATAACACAATTAAATAACTTTTGTCAAACCAAAAATACAATAAACAATTACCTATAAAAGAGTCATGCAGCCACCAATTTACTTGCACCCCGTTCTAGATGCTATCCCAATTTACCTATACAAATAGGCTAAATTCCCAACTCCAAGGGCTCAATCGGCTAACATACACTAATCAACCACTAATCTAAGAACTGATAATAGAGCACGGTTGTTGGACTTATCAACAAAAAGCGCATAGGATAACAGGTACCACATATAAAATCGGGCATAAGACTCATCATCTTTAATGCGGTCAACCATAAGCTTACAATAATTATCATCCAATGTGACCTTTCTTCCCTTCACAAAAGTATATCTAACTAATACATCGAGCTCACCCCATATCTTGGCCAAAAGCTCTATGGCATTACCATCACTAGGAAAATGCTTGCTAATACACTCATAGCCATGACAATTAATATCCATAATGTAGATAATGTCATGTAGAGTGATCGTCATCTCACTGAATGCAAGGTGGAAGGTGTTAATCTCCGGGTGCCGCTTTTCAACAAAAGCAGAGATGAGTGGAGCATTGTGATGGTGAAAGAATGTGGAGCGTAGATGTTTGAGGCCTGTGGTCTTGATATAGTCATATGCAATACCTATGCCCTCATAGCTGCCAGGCAGTCTTCTTAAATTTTTTTGTCCTGGATTAAACCCTTAGCATAGGATGTGATTCCTACAATAAAATTATAGAAACCAATATGTATACTAATATAAATTACCTCAGCATCATTCCATATAGCGTATGCCACATGACCTTTAAAACTAGTCAGAATATCAAGAATGAGTGAGCCCCTACTAGTAGGCCCAGTCAATTTCTAATCATTGTTTGATGATGACGATGAAACAGAACCAGCTATGTGGTGGATGTGCTAGTCCCGGCAAAAGCTTCCTCGCCGGGATAAGCATATTATTCCTCAAATTGAACATGATCTTTGTCTATACTACGTGGAGCTTTACCACACTCCATTATCGCTCGTGCTCTAGCACTGGCGGTAGTTTTCCTTTTTGTTACCCTAGTCGTAGTAGGAGTAACATTTCTCATATATTTTCCTCTTCCTCCTCTACTAGCCATCTACAAAAAAAAAAACAAAAAAAAACCAACAACATTAAATATTATGTATTATCCCATCAATGATTTAGGGTTTAGGGTTATGGGTTAGGGTTTAGGGTTATAGGGTTTAGTGTTAAAGGGTTAGGGTCTAGGGTTAAAGGGCTTCCAATGGGTAAGATACCCGTTTGGGACCAATGCTTCACTAGTGAATCACCTGCTAGTGGTCGTGGTTGACGGGTGCAATACTCGTCGTAAATTATGGGTGACGGGTGAATCAACCGCCATTCGTTGCTCTTGACGGGTGAGTTACCTAGTAATTCTTTCTTCAATGGGTGAGTTATCCATTGTAAGTCGTAGCTGACGGGTGAATTACCCGTCGACCACTATTTTGACCCTGACTTCCATTTTCATTGTTTGAAGCTCGGATTTTACTAACATAAAATACAATCCGATCGCTTATACAGGTTTTATGTCTGTATATAAATCTTAATTTTAGTTAAACAGACATCCAAATTAAATAAATTCCATAATTAAACTATGCATTTCAACATTTTTGAAAATGATAAAAATTGACAAAAAAAAATCAGAAATCTTACATAAATTTTGATGTGGAATGTGTATAATTGTTGATTACAATCAAATTTGCTCAATTGATTGAAGATTGAGAAGGATTTGAGAGGAGTTGGGATGAGGGAGAAGACAGAGAAGAGAGAAAATATGTTGGAAAAAATTGAGAGGTGATGGAATGAGAGGGATAAAATTGAAATTGGTGAAAATATTAGGGGTATATGGATGTGTATTTAGTAATTTTGGTGTGTAAGGAGAGGTGAGGTATTATAGTAGAAGAAAAGAAATGATAATTAGGATAATGACTCTTAAAAAATGGAAAAATTAATTTTAAAAGTTCAATTAAATCAAACTATTTAAAGTTGAACAATCTATTTGGTATTTAGTTTACTTTTAGTAATATATAATTTATAATTTTTAAGTTTTAATTTATATTAATTAAATTATTGTAAAATTATATTTAATAAACTTTGATTATATAATATTATTAGTTAATATAAATCAAAATTTAAAAATTATAAAGTATAAATGATTGGTGATGTGATTGATAAAAGTAATTGGATAGTATTAATTTGAGGTAATGAAATATACGGTAGATAATTAAATTTAAAATAAATTAATAAAAATAAAAAAGACTAAAAAAAATAATTAAATAGTATAATTAAAAATGTAAATTTAAAGATTGTACCGTGATTCGTGGATGCTCTTATCCATCAATGGATTCCCTTTGTTCATTCGACAGCTCACCTATTTTTGTAGTTGAGGTTTGGTAAAGTGTCCTCGTGTACGCCTATTGATTGTTGATTCTGCGTGCTGTCTTTCCACTGCCGCTGCTTTCATACACCTTTTTAAGTTCTTGTTCGGTTCAGTGTTATTTCACTCCGCTTTGTGACTTCAGAAGAAGGATGCTGGATGCGGAATCTGTCTCCGTAAGCGACACAGACTATCCCGGGAATTTAACTCCATATGTGTTAGCAACATGCATCGTTGCTGCCATGGGAGGTTTGATCTTCGGTTACGATCTAGGGATTTCAGGTAAGAAAAAACAAACAAATTTTTTAGTCTTTCCCAATATTGTTTCTTTTTTCTTTTTCTTTTTGTTATTAACTTTTTTCCAAATCCTTGAAGCCCTGATCTTTACTGGGTTTTTGTTCAATTGTCTTGGTTCAACTCAAGATTTTGAATTTCGATAGCACATTTTCATCAATTGTTTACTCAAAACCCTGATAATTGATGGGTTAATCAGGGTTTTGCTCTGGATTTCTTTTCTCTGGGCTGCTCATGTCAGGATCCTTTCATGAACATTTTCATTGCTTGTCACGTCCTGATCTCTAATAGGATAGCTATTCTTATTTTCTTTCAGGCGGGGTGGCATCAATGCCGGCATTCTTGAAGAAGTTCTTTCCTTCCGTATACCAAAGGGAACAAGAAGCCATTTCAGTGAACCAATACTGTAAATTTGATAGTCAAACACTCACCCTGTTTACTTCGTCCCTTTACTTGGCTGCTTTGCTCTCTTCTCTGGTAGCATCAACTGTTACGAGGAAATTGGGAAGAAAGTTGTCGATGCTGCTTGGCGGTATACTCTTCTGTGCTGGAGCTATCATTAATGGACTTGCTAGAGATGTTGCTATGTTGATCGTTGGTCGTATACTGCTCGGTTTCGGTATCGGCTTTGCTAATCAGGTAATTATAGTTAATTGGATATGTAAATTTGGTATTATAGTGACATAGGATCTGGCATTCAAGGATCATAATATGTTTTGAATATTGCATGCCGTTTAATTAGTTCTTACAATGCTAATAAAATGTCCGATACATACATCATTTTAATAATACACACACACACACACATTTAAAAATTAATAAAATAAAATTAAAAAAAAATTATACTTATATTATTTATTAATATATAATATTATATTTAATGTATAGACAATGAAAGAATAATATAAATATAAATATATAATTTTAACTTTTTTGAAATTATTTTTTTAATATAAATATTTATACCTACAATAACTTTTTTTTTTAATATGAACAGAGTAGTTAATTGTGTTATTGTTTCTAAATCGCATATTCTTAAAATCCCAAAATAGGTTTATAAAGAATCCATGAAATACGCTCAGATGATTAGAATATTCCATAATACAGTAAACCATATGTCATTTTACTGAAGTAAATGCAAAATTATAAAATGATGGTATTGTAGATGGCAGTATACAAAATGATCCCCCCCTCCCCTCCTCAATATGAACGAATGGAATTAGGTAATAAATCCTTATTTTATAGTGCAATGATAAGACAGCGTGCTTACCTTTTCGTGATGCTAGATCGTTTAGTTTCTGGATTTGTGTTTTTTTTTTTCTTAATCCTTTTTGTTTGGACTGTCCTATCTGGCTGTGCTTTTCGTAGAATCTTTTTAGATCTCAATTCGTGGTTTCGAATTGTGTTTTGGTCTGTAATTGCTGCTTTTCATAGTCAATCATGGCAACTGACCAGGAAATTGATTTTAATTTATTTATTTATCTTTTTCTTCCAATTTTTTTTAATTGTCTTTATTTCTAAAGAAGCTCTCTCTTCTATAGTTCTATTATGTTCACATTCTACATCGTAGCAAACATTTTACAAATAAAGTTTTTTATATGTAGACGAGTGCATATAATATCATAAAAAAATAGCGAGCAACTTTAATTTTTCATTGTTAGTACATATATAATTGTTTTCACTTATACAAAAATTATGTAGCATATGTAAGAAAAATAATTAACTCAACATGATGCTTTTTATTTTATTTTATCAGTACTAGGAAATAAGAGATTTTATTACAACCGTTGGAATTCAATCCATTGCAGTACAATATGATGCTATAGATAAGCTGAACGCCACATGTTTACGGTATCATAACGAATAAGATTCATAGTTTCCAAAATTTTACCTTTTTCCTATAGTTATTTATCTTAGTTGTCATAATTTATACTAGGAAATGAACCTTTTACTGTATAATATTTATAAATTAATTTTGTAATTGATAATTATTTTATTAATACTAAAGCGCAATATGTACAATTAAAAGCTCACCAAAAAAAAATTCCATACGGAAATTAATCTAAACTGGGTAAAATTTTGCTAAACATTAAGGTACTATTTGGTTCTAAGAAAATTTAAGAGAAAAAAATTAAAAGAAAAATACTTTTCTTTAAATTTTTTTCAAAAAAAATTATATAGTTAATGTTTATCAATGTTATACCATATTCTTTTTCTATTTTATTATATCATGTAAACCAAACATAAAAAATTATTTTTCTCATCATTTTCTTTCTTTTTTTTTAAAACTTTCTATGAACCAGATGAAGCATAAGTGTTTACTAGCTCTACTTGAACGTGTATGAATGACCAAAGCCGCTTTGATAATCTTTCTTGGGTGAGTTATTTGGTTCTGAAACTGCTGGTTATAAAACTCCCATCCAACCTCTCTCCTTATTGCTGTCTTGTTGAGATAGCTTGTAAACCCAACCCAACTACTAGGTTGATGGCAGATTTGTAGCTAAGTAAAACAATACTTCTCGTAAGTACGGGTAAGAACACCTGTCATCCTCTGTAATCCACTGCAATTGAAGTTTGCTTTTTGTCAATATAGTAGCATGGCACATGAGCCACATGATTAGCTTATGCCTAGGGAGACCTTTGTGATGCCATACCACAGGAGCCCAAGACTTCTTGCTATCTTGAATTAGTTCACGCACCAAATTCAATGCGAGGATGTAGAGTGCTCCGCAAACTCTTTAGCCCCTTCAAAATCCAAGCGTGGCGAACTCTACTCTAGAAGCTCTCCTAATTAATTATTACCCTCATCAAATATTATCCTAAATAATTACTATATGTATAATCATTTATATCAAAATTAATTATTTCTTAATTCTTCGTATAGAAAATTCAAATTTTAAAAGTTAATTTCTTTAATGAATATTTTATAACTGATGAAATTTTTATGATACTAACTTATTTTGTAAAAATTATGTCTTGATATTATTTTTGGTGTGTTGATATTAAAACTGAGGTATCTTATTATATATTAATAAAGAATGGAAATCATAATATTTTGTAATTTACATTTTTCTTAAAATTATTTATCTCAAATCTCATAATTGTCATTTTTATATATTAGTAAATAAAGCTTATATATTTCAATCATTGACATTCCTAATTAGTTATTAGCATCATTAAATGTTATCTTAATTAATAATTGTATGTATAATATACCCTGTAGTATTTTCCATTCATAAATTATTAATACTCTAACTAATTACCCTTTTTAACTTTTTCACACCCAAAAAAAATCTAATTTGAAATGTTAAGTTTTTTGGTCAGTATTTTACAATTGATGAAATATGTGTTAGTAATTAGCTTAGTTCATTATATATATGTATGTTTTTTGGCAAGTGGATATAAAAATTAGGGCATATTAACTATATAATAACAAAAAAAAAATATCATGATTTTCTCAAAATTCTCTTCTTCCAAAATACAGTTATCACAATTCCCACAAGTTACTTTTTTTTTATAGTAAATTAACCTTACATATTCATATCTGTCACCTTCCTAAAAACTTATTTTCTTCATTAAGCATTATCATAATTAATTACTAGATGTATAATATACCTAACAATATTTTTCATAATCAAATTATTAATATCCCGATAAATTACTCTTTCCTATTTTTTAATAAAAAATAAATTTAAAAATTTAGCTTCTTTACTAAATATTTTAATATGGACAAGGTATATTTGTTACTTAATGAGGTTAGTTCATTAATCATATGTCTAGATATTATTTTGAACATGATATAAAAATTAGGGTATCCAAACTATATAACAAATAATGAAATTTTTGATTTTTTTTTCTAAAATTTACCTTTTTCTTAAATGCAACTATCTCAATTCTCACACCGTACTTTTTCCTTAATTAGTTGATAAACCTCATATAGCCCCATCTTTCACCTTCCTTATATATTTATTATTAACCTCATAAAATATTATTATAAATAATTATGTTATGTTTGACATTCCCCAACAATATTTTCAATAATCACGCTTATCATTATCCTATTTCTTAATTCTTCAAAAAAAAAATCAAATCCAAAAGGTTAAATTCTTTAGTGACTATTTTATAATTGATTAAATGTATATGATATAATTAGCTTATTTTTTTTAATAATATATCTTGATTTTATTTTTGACATAATGGTATATGAAATATGGTATCTTAACTATATAATAATGAATGAAAATCCTAATTTTATAAATTTATATTTGTTTTCAAAATCATTCATATTGATTATGATAATTTACTTTTTTTTCTTTATTAGTTAAAAAACACTTATATATTCTTACCTTTCACCTTCCTTTTATATTATTATCATTATCAAACAATACTTATATTGTGCAACCGGATTGTGCGACATATGCATGTGCTTCACTAAGCTAATCTTTCATCAATAATGAATTAATCTTTCACCACCCAAAATATATCAAATATTTTTTTTTATAGATATTTCACCAAGATAGTGTACAACTTTTAAGATAATGAAAAATAAGGAGAAATATGTTTACACTAATCAACATATGTTTCAAGGCATAACAATATATTTTTCACTAACGAGAAGTATATGTTTCACCATCATATAACAAATATTTCACCAACAAACATAGGATATCATTCAAACCTACAGACATACCTATATGTATATATAAAATCTTTTACCATTACTTACCATATCTTTCACCACTATATGCCTAAATTTTCATTAATATGAGGCATATTTTTTACCAACAAATATCTGAAAATTTCTCAACATTCATCTAAGCATATATCACTACTTATGTTCATATCTTTCATCATAGATATACTAATCTTTAATCATGATTGGACCGATCTTTCACCATAAAATGTAGTCAACATTTTATAACATTCATTATTCTAGATATTTCACCATATCTAGATTAATCTTTCACTAGCACTAACGAGTTGATCTTTTACCATTATGTTACTTACTACTAATATACCAAAAAAAAATTAGAAAAATATATTAAAATAGATATTCATTTATAAAGTAAAATTTTAGGAACATTTTAATATATCTATTTTTTAAATAAACCAAACTTAACATAAATTAGTTAGATAAAATTACAAAAAAGAAAAAAAAAAGAATAATGTGACACTTATTTTTTAGTGTTAAACCATGTGACAAGTTGCCTTGTATAAAGTACGCTCATCAAATAATGTCCTACTTACTATATGTATAATGAACCTAATGATATTTTTCATTATCATAATTATTAATATCCTCTATTATCTTTTAATTATTTATACAAAAAAACTAAACTATTAATTTCTTTGGATAATTTTTTTATTAAAATATATATATTTATATAAATCAATGTATCTTAACTATATAATGATTAAATATACCGATTTTCTTAAATTCACCTTTTTTTATCATTTATCTTAATGATCATAGTTATCTCTTTTTTTTATAAGTATTTAAAAATTATATATATATATATATATATATATATATATATATTTTTCATTTCACCTTCTGATTTACCCTCATTAAACATTCTCTTAATAAATAAGTATATGTGCAATGTACCCAACAATGTTTTCAATAATCATAAATATTCATATCCCTATTTATTATTTCTCTTATGAATATTTTATAATCGATGAAATATATATATACACCAATGACACCATTAGTATCTGAGGGAGTAGTGTTGATAATGAGGTATATGTAGGAGAAAATAATCAGAAAACCAGTGGTAATATAAACAAGAATTTTGATATACTAATAAGGAATGTTACAAGATCTTTTACATTCTTATTGTAGATAATGCTCAACACATGAGCTCTACAATCATATAACATTACAATGTTTGAGAGAGAAGAGAATATAATATTTTTGGAAAAAAAATAATGTCCAACAATTATCTTTCAGTCTTTAATTTATAGGTAGGAGACTTGAGAACGTTTAGATATCATCATAATAACTTTTTACCTTTATCATGGAATCAAATATGAAAAATTCACCAAAAGATATTTTGTTTGCAAGAATCATTTGGCATGCTGTCATTTTGTTTGCAAGAATCATTTCGCAGCCTGTCCTTTCTGCATAAAAAGATTGAAAGATGCATTGTACTTTTGTTAGTAGTCTATCCTTTTGCATAAAAGACTAGAAGATGCTTCGTACTTTTGTCTTTTAGCTGCAACTATGATTGTTACAGTGATCGTTGATATAGTAATTGCTTTATATTTTTTGGTCGATGCGTCTTATGGGGACACCTTTTGAGCTATTGATTTGTCTTCTCATAGAACTTGTTTGTATTCAAGAGGGTATTCCATAGCGGTCATTGTTTGTTTTTATCACCATAGTCAATGAATGGTTTAGATGATGATGATGAAGATGACGTGGTTTGATTTTGAGACATAGTTTTGCTAAGGATGGAGAGATATTCATCATGAATTTTAGCATCAGTAAGATACTTGTATGATATTTTTTATGCAAGAAAATGGGCTTGAGAAGAATCGAGAGGAATTTAGGAAATCAGTTTGATTGGCCTTTGTGTTTTTCCTAGGCCCAAACATGTTGTTTTGAGATTTTGTCAAAGGCTTGAAACTTATTCCACTATTTGACTTTAAATTGCCTAACGATGGTCGGAATGTTGTCAATAGTTTGATGTTCTAATTTCCAAGAGAAAACCCATGGAGAAAAACTATGAACATAGATGAAAAGGGGGGATGAAGTTGCTTGTCTATTTAAATAGGACAGAAGAGGGTTTTGAAAGAATCAAGGGCATCTTTTGTATGTGATGGTAAGATTTTTGGTAAGGAGGCAAAGCCTTTCCACCATGTAAATCAAATAGAAT
Organism: Tamarix austromongolica; assembly: GCA_039764185.1. Lineage (NCBI taxonomy): Eukaryota > Viridiplantae > Streptophyta > Magnoliopsida > Caryophyllales > Tamaricaceae > Tamarix > Tamarix austromongolica. The sequence continues at coordinate 7,434,836 of CM077810.1, forward strand.
GATTAGTTGTGGTAAAGTTTTGGAAGAAGAGAAGTCAGGAGTGACCTTTTTGGGTATTTTGTGAGAAGGTGTTATACCATGTTTACTAGTAATCTTAGTAATTGAAGGAAATAGGGGAAGTTTAGTGATATTTTTTAAGAATCAGGAGGTTATTTTGAAATTTCTAGGGTTCTATTCCAATTAGAATGATGTAGGATTTTATGGATTTTGTAAGTAGAGTAAGCCAGTTTATTTGGAGAATTATTATGTGTGAAATGTTTGAAGGAGGCAGAACAACTAGTAAATTTAAGGATTACCATATGATATAGCTAAGGTTTATGTAAGTCCCATGGTTTGAAAACCAACTAAAAAAGAGTATTTTTATAGATAAGAAAAGATCATTATAGAAAAAAAAATGCATCCACACAATTTATAATAATTTGGAAATGAGGTTTTTGAAAGTAATCGAAAGAATTTTTTTAAAAATCTTTCTGTTTCGAAACAATTTATTTTAAATATGGGGTTGCTAAAATCTTTCTACATGATTTTTTATAGTGCCGTGAGGGCTTTAGGGGAATTTTTAAGGGTAACAACACATTTTTTTATATCTTGGTGTTTGTCCAAAGGAGGCATTTGTGATGAAGAGACATTTTATTCGTCTTCAATTGTGGCCTCATACCATGATTTGATGCAATTTTATGAAAAGATTTTAGAGGCAGGTTTTTACATTTCTTTTTAAGAGCCATATCAAGGTTTTTCCTTAAAAAAAATTCTCTAATTATGAAATCAGGAATAGAATTTAAATTACCTTTGATAAATTTTATGTTATAGTCAAAGACTGAGAGGATAGCCTGCCATCTAGCAGATATCTGTTTGGAGTTAGTGTTTTTGACCTTTTTTTGTTGTACTTCTTTTGCTAATATGCAATCTATTCTGAGTAGGAAATTTTTTGTTTAAAATGTCAGATTGAAATTTTTATACGCAAAGTATGATGGAGATGATTTATTTTTTGATAGTAGAGTAGGTTTTTTTTAAGGTATCATTCCATTGGGTAGAAGCAAACTAAACTATGTGTTTCTGTTGCTTTTAAACTTGTTTGAGGATGCTACCATAACCAATGTCTAAAGCATCCGTTTCAACAACTTTAGGAAGTTTTAGATCAACAATATGGAGACAGGGGATGCTTTGGACTTGAGTTTTGATGTGTTTGACAATTTCTGTTTGTTCCTCAGTTTAAGGCACATGATTTTTCTTTAACCTATCGTGGAGAGATTTTGCTAAATGATTGACATTAGGACAAAAATCTTAGGCATAATTAAGATTGCCTAGGAATTTCTGTAATTGCTTCTTTTTTTTTATTTTTTTATCTAGAATCCTATCATAAAATTTGAAAGTAAAATTAGGAGACATCTCGATTGGGTTGATAGTTCATTGCAAGAGATAATGATCTAAGAACCTATTATGGGTATGAAAAAGAGAGATCTTGGTTTTTTGTTCTGTTTTTTTTTATATGATTTCAATTCATAAGGCTGAACATAGAAAAGATCAAAGTAGTTACAAATTTATTTATTAAGACATTTCTTTGAACATAGGGCCTAATGTGATTGCATTTTACTTTTCCTTTGAACCTTATTATTATTATTATTAGATTTGTGTCATTTTTTTATATTTGATGAGAAAAATACTATCTCTATTTGACATCTAATTATGTTCACGTGAAATTTGAGATTAAATACTAAGAAACTATCATTGATGACTTAAGTTTCTGCTCCAATTTGTAATTTATTCTCAATAAAAGTTGAATGCTAATCTTATTTCAACAACGTTTGGTTTGTGCTCTGGGGGGAGGGGGACCTGTTTGGTTAGCCCTGAGGTTAGAGGAATTATTGTGTGAACCAAGTGCACCATTTACCTTTTTGGTTCAATTATGATGTATTTTTAGTATATTTTGATATTCATTTATAAAAATATAATAAATTTACACAAATATATTCTAAACGTATATCATAATTATACTAAATGTACGGGTGATGCACCTAATTTATAAAAATATACTAAATATACCCTAAAATATAATAAAAATATATTATAATTATATCAAATTGGGTGCACTTGGTTCACCATATAATTTCCAACATAAGTTGCCCACACTAACGGTGATATAGTCAATTATTCAACAGTAAATAAAATGGTGAAATTATGGCCAACAATTTTAGTGCATTCCTTTATAGATGTGCATAATTGTTATTTTGAATTAATCCCATCCCTAATTAAACCCATGAGAACCACCTTTATCATTGATTGCTTAACTTCTTGATTGATCAACCAAACAACGCCCCGAAATTTAAATTGACAAAGATTGTGTTTTTGTGGGGATTAATTATTGCAGTCGGTACCATTATACCTATCAGAGATGGCACCGTACAAATATAGAGGAGCACTCAACCTTTGCTTCGAACTCTCAATCACGAGTGGAATCTTAATAGCCAATGTCTTGAACTATTTCTTCGCCAGAATCAGTGATTGGGGATGGAGACTGAGCTTAGGAGGTGCTATCGTCCCAGCACTTATCATCACAATCGGATCTTTATTCCTTCCCGAGACACCGAACTCCTTAATCGAACGCGGCCAACATGATAGAGCAGTGTCGATACTCAAGAGGATACGAGGGGTCGGCAACGTGGACATGGAGTATGATGATTTAGTAGCTGCTACGGTAGCATCAGAGAAAGTCGAACACCCTTGGAGGAATCTACTGCAAAGGAAGTATAGGCCTCATTTGACTATGGCTATTGCTATTCCATGCTTTCAACAACTCACGGGTATTAGTGCCATCAACTTTTATGCGCCGGTTTTGTTCAAAACTGTTGGGTTCGGAAATGATGCTTCGTTGATGTCTGCTATAATCACCGGCGGTTTTAATTTTGGTGCTACAATAGTTTCCATTTATGGTGTTGATAAATGGGGCAGGCGCTCGCTGTTCCTTGAGGGCGGTGTCCAAATGCTCGTGTCCCAGGCACGACTACGATTTGAATTCAATTCAAAATAAAGGGCATATCTAGCAAAACATTACTCTTTTTGAGCCGCTACCTTTGTTCATGCAGGTGGTTGTGGCAGTATGTATTGGCGTGAAATTCGGCGTAAACGGCACTGCAGAAGACTTACCAAAGTGGTATGCGATCGTGGTGGTGCTCTTCATATGCCTTTTCGTTGCTGCATTTGCTTGGTCATGGGGTCCTCTAGCATGGCTGGTCCCTAGTGAGATATTTCCACTGGAAATTCGCTCAGCTGCGCAAAGTATCAACGTTGCTGTGAACATGCTTTTTACCTTCATTGTGGGTCAGATATTCTTAACCATGTTGTGTCATTTAAAGTTCGGCATCTTCCTCTTCTTTGCCTTCTTTGTCATCGTCATGACCGTCTTCGTCTACTACTTGGTACCGGAGACGAAAGGTATACCGATCGAGGAGATGAACATTGTTTGGAAGAAACATCCTTTCTGGGGCAAATATACTACCGAAGATGGTATTACTTCTATGAGTTGTAGTGTTAAGATGGGTGTTGCCCAGAATGATCAGGACACAAAAGGTGTCTGCTAAAATAGACCATATTTTTGGGTAATTAGTATGAATAAATGAAACTCAACTTACTGGTTAGGATAGTATAATTTTCGGTATTAGTTCTTAGTTTTTTTTAATTAATTTATTTAGCCAATCTCTTCATTTTCTTACCGTGGTTGTCGGTTTCCTATTTTTCTTTTTCTTTTATTTTATTTTATTTGGAAGGTAGTGAAAGATTAAAAAATTACGGACTGTTAGAGAAATTAAAGCTATAGCTTAAGAATTCATTGTCATACAATACTTCTTCCAATTTTTGTTATTAATATGTTTTCTTATACCATTCATTTACTCACATACTACATGTGCACGTTACTATCCTACTCATTTTGAGGAGGGAAATATACATATTTTAGAAGAAAAATATACATTTTTTTTATTTATATAAACTTAAGAGAGAAATATATATATATATATATATATATATATATATATTATAAATATATATCATCTAAGATAAAAAAAAATGTACATATTCTAGAAAGACAAACACCTTTTTTATTTATAAAATGCAAGTAATAAATGTATGTTCTATTGAATAAAAATACATAATTATTAAGGTAAAAATATATAACTTTTAAAAGAAAAATATACAACTTATAGAATAATAATACATATATATATATATATTTTTATTATATAGGTGAAGGGGACAAATGCATATCTGTCAAAATAAATGATCATGGCATAAAAATGCACAATCTTCCATTAAAAAAAAGACACGTATTATAATATAATTATACATATCTAGTGTTTTCTACTCGTAGGAGGAAGATGAGTTATTGATCCAACATAGATTCGAGAAATGGGAACTTCCTCTGCTTAATGGAGATTGCTAAGAGAAATGATAGAACCATGTTCGCCCACAACAACCATATATAAGGAGAAGCACATAATGCAAATTGTATTACCAACATAGATTTGAGAAATAGGAACTTCCTTTGCTCAATGGAGATTGCTAAGAGAAATGAAAGAACTATGTTCACCCACAACCACCATATATAAGGAGAAGCACATAATGCAAATTGTATTATGGTAAGTATCGCGTACAAATACTACTGGCAGTACATAAGGATCTATAGCTTATTGATTGAAACACTGCTTGAAACTTGTATCTCTCTTCCCGTTCTTTGTTTAGAGAAAGTAGAGCAAAGAGCTAAAGCAAAGAAGTTGGTAAAATACTACAAGAATAAGGGTCAATACCAAGGATCTAAATCATCGGTATTAAGAATAGGTTCATCCGTAATAAGTATTAATAACGATTATTTATCGGTATTGAATCGTCAGTATAAGTGGATCAATAATAAACTTATTATCGATGATTTGTTCGATGGAGTTAGATATAATACCGATGATTAAGTATAACTAGGAAAAAAATATAACATTTAATAACGACGATATCAAATTTAAATTTGAATTTTAAAAACTTTCTTACCTACAATTTGTAATTAATATCAATGATTTATGCTTCTTTCAACAACTTTAATAGTCCATCAAATAATTTATTACTCCATTTGTTCAATATCTTTTGATACATCAACTTTACTAAAAATTTTAGAGAAGAGAAATTCTTACATCTAGGATATAATTATGTCTCCATCTCCTCAAATAATTCTTCATAATATTGATCCCTATCATTCTCCACATCACTACCTAAAATACTATTATCATCTCTATTAATAAAAGTGTCACCACCTAAGGGTGCACTATCATCGATGTCATTTGCATGACGCTCATGAGTACCACCTAACAAATCACCCAAAATATGCGTCATCTCATCTCCTCTCTCCTCCTCAACTGACATTGACTCTGTTACACTGTGGTACACCCATTTCTCCTAAGTTGGCATAAATCCAAAGCTTAGTTTGTGACTTTCAATTACACTAGGAAAGTGTCAAATATAATTGTTACAATTATTACAAGGACAATAAATATACCCATTCGAATTTAGATAATTTTTTGCTATTTCAATAAATGCTTGAAGCCCATTCCAAAACTCATTAGACCTATGATTCTATAACCTCATCCAACTCTTATTGATAGTTATCTTATATGTTCATTTTTTTTAAGTAAATAACTTTCACTTACCTTATCAATAATTAAATTTAGCACCTAAAAAAATGGCACAAAATCAAAATAAACTTTAGAACCTTATTTTAAGTTAACATTGCCTTTATTTCATTTCTTTTGATTTCATAAGGGTTCAACTATATAAAATTTTAAAAAAAAGTATCAAAGATTTGAGTTTTTTTATATCATTTCGTTAATTAATTTGTAAAGTAAAAAGATTCATATTTTTACCTTAATTAATTTTTTTTAATAACATGGTTGAAGCTTACCTATGAATTATTTTATATAGTCAAGATCTAAAAGTCAAAACAATTTTGTTTAAAATTATTAATTATCATTTAAGGTCAAGAACTTTTTTTTTATTTTCATATTTGTTTGAAGTATTTATCTCTAATTTTTATTTTTATTAATTATTAATTATTCTCTAAAATTATTAATTTTTTTACTAACTAGGTTGAAGCTTACCATTAATTATTATTATTACATACACATACCAAAATATTAACGTATATATTAATTAATGGCCATCAACTAAAACATGCTAATATTTTTTCTAATATAACATGCATAAAAACTGTAACACCCCCAAAATTTATAGTTTAAAATTTTCGTTTGTTATAAAAAACCATACACTAAAAATGGGGTGCTATCATCATGATTAGTATAAGATTGACCCCTACCCAATTTCATACTAACCACAAGGTTAAGGGAATAAAAGTATTAACAGGAATAATCAAATAAAACCATTAAAGTTTAATATTTTATAAATAAAACCAGAGTACGCAAACGTTAGAGTTAATACAAAATAAAAATTAAATACAAACACGCCTACTACAGGGGAAATAAAAAAGATAGGAAAATAGGAAATGATAAGTCCCGAGAACGCCCTCTTAGACCTCACATCAGGTACAACAGGTCATTACTTAGTCCCACCCAAGGCATCATAAGCATCAAAATCATCATAAGAATCATCTCCTACCTTCACAAACTCAGGAGGGGCCATTGCTCGTGGGAATGAGGAGTACCCATGAAATGGGTGATCAATACGCTATGCACTGAGTAAGGTAACCATATGGCTAAGATAGAGCATAAAATGAAGAGGCAAATAATAAATTCAGTAAATCACTCAGATTAATCACCATCATTAGAATTTAGGCCATTAATTCCATATTTACACATCTCTCAAATTATTTCCACGTGAGTATGGAAATCCCACTATTATGGCCAGTGGAACGAAAACAACTACTCCAGGGCAAAACACACATGTCTACTATTATAGTAGGTGGAATAAAAATAACTAATCTAAGGTAAAACGCATCTAGTCACTATTATAGTCGGTGGAATTAATGGAAATAACTACTCTAGGACAGAACACATATTGCCACTATTATAGTTGGTGGAACAGAAATCATCCTAACCTAGCCCTGATCCACGTGGCATTCCACTGTAAGTAATTAGCGTCTTTCCCATGATTTATTACCAAAAAAGGTTTGGTTTATCGAGCTTGGAACCTCACTATTATAGCCGGTAGAATTAAAATAACTACTATAGGGCAGAACGCTTCTGGCTAGTATTATATCCAGTGGAACAATCTCTAGGGCAGAATGCTCATAGCTACTATTATAGCTAGTGGAACGGAAATCATCCTAACCTGGGCCCGATTCAATAATCTTTCACTTTAAGTAATTAGTGTTTTATTCGTATCTTATTCCACAATTAAACCTCAGCTAGACATGCATGCCCTAAAGGACTTCTTGACTCATTATTACACCTCTAACCTAGAATTCTTGAATGACCTAGTCCCATAACTTGGGACCTCTACACTTCCCAAGACTCCAAGACCTCCTTTTCACCTTCCACCCTACTCATCATGAATCTAAAAGCCCACATGCATGTGGGTCAAGGCCCATATTCCTATTTCTCCACCTAGGCTTACCATCGCTTATAAGGATTTTTCCTTGAAAACCCTAATTTGGCCTCTGTGGCTCTAGCCTCTCTGTTCCATACATAGCCCATACTCCCCTTTGACTCCAACACCATCACTCCACTTAACCCATTCTAAGCATCACAACCCTACTCTCCATCTTCTATATGTGATAAAGAAACCCTAGTTAGCCACCCCAAAATCCTAATACTCCTCTTTTCTTTTACACCATCCCATCACACGCAAACCCCAATCTCCTCTCCACTTGACTCACACCCTTCATAAAATACCCTCTTAATCTCAACCCTAATTCCAACCAATCTCTACAACTCTCTCATATCACTCCATACTTAGGGTTTCTTTTTTTTTTCCAAAAATCCTAGCTAGGATCCCATACACACTTCTACCAACCCACGTATTATCTTTTCCCCCAAAGACTCCAATCACCCAAAATACTCTTTCCTACCCATGTTTAAAACTTAAACTAACTTTTTCCATGTAAACTTTTCTTCCATGCAAAGACTAACCACCCCATACAGGCCTCACACTTTCCATGCAAGATTTTACTCTAACCTTTCATTTTATTATTATTCTTCCTTTATTTTATCACCCATAGGTCATAAGGTACTTAGTCTTTTTCTCACTTCTTCTTACTCACTCCACCCTCTTTATTTCTTTCAGATCCCCACGTCCTCTCAAAACTACCTAAGTCCTCCTAATATGTATGTCATACCACAACAACTATACATAAGAGCATGCTATAAATAACAAGTCATATCAGCTATATCACACATATCATAAAACATATACAACTTACCTTAACTCTATGCAAAGTAAGCTGCACTACACACATTTTTAGTCCACATTCCAATATATTTAAACAACACATATCATTATACCCATAAGTACATAAATCATAGCAAACCTAAGGCTTAACCATAATCTTACCTAATAGGACACTAGGCTTGGAGCACAAATCCTACGCCTCCTTACAGGAAGGGTTTTGTTCACAGCCTATAAAAATGGAACACTAATTATTAAACCTTCTTCCTACTCCTTTTCCCTTTTTATTTTATTTTTCCTAACCAAATATTAGCAATAATAATAATAATGAGGTTAATAATGGCAAAACATTTAAAATAATCATATTAAATAAATAAAGGGGTTAAGGGTATAGCTAGAGAGAGAGTAGTAGGCTAGGGCGATGGCGGCGGCTCACAAGATGGTGGAGGTGGTGGTAATAGAAAATAAGGGATTTTGGGGTTGGAAAAGAGGAGGAAAGTTAGTTTTTCTTAGGCGGTAGGGTTTCTAGGTCAAAGGGGATGGTGGTGGTGGTGGTAGTGTCTCACGGCGGCAGCATTGATGGTGCCTGAGAGTGAAGGAGAGAAAAGGAGGGAAAGGAAAGGGGGAATTGGTGGTGTGGGAAGGTAGGGGAGGTTTTCTAGGTACAAAGGGAGACAGTAGAGGTGGTGGTTGCTACAGTGGTGGTGGCATAGGGCGGCGCAAGTGGCGGAGATGGGTGGTAAAGAGCTGCCCACTTTACACAGGTGGGGAGAGAAGAGGAGGGAGAGTTAGGAGCAAGGGAGGTCTTGTTAGGTGGAAGGTGGTGTAGGGAAGAGGATAGGTGGGTGTGGCGACGGTGACACGGAGCAGCGGAGGTAGTGGCTGCGACTGAAGAGAGGGTGTGAGGGAGTTGGGGAATTCTAGAATGGCAAAAAAGAAGAGAAATTAAAGGTCTGAGGGGTATAAATAGGAGGAGAAGGTTGGAGGAAGTAGACAAAGGAAGGTAGAAGACAAGGGGAGGGGATGGTTGGTTGCCAGCCTGCGTGCGAACCAGTGCAACATGCATGACCAGGGGATAGGGTAGGTTTTTGGTAGGGTTATAGAGGGTTAGGTGGGGAATGTTGGGGCCACAGAGAGGTAGGGATCAGTACAGGGTACTGTCAGCTGCATGCCCTGCAAGTTAGGACGAGGCGAAGGTTAGAGGAGAGGGAGAGCCATAGTTATGAAGCTGCCATTCACGATTCGTTGATCAGGGGAAGGTTGAAGACGGGAGTGGGAAGAAAGGAAAAAAGGGAAGGGAGAAAAGGGGAAAATAAGGGTAGCAGATGGAGCTAGGCCGCAAAAAAAAAGTAGTTCGGGGAAGAAGGAAAGGAGAGGAGGGGGAGAGGGAGTCTTGGCCACACTGGGGGTGGCCTAGCCCAACGAAGGGGAGAAAAAAGAAAAAAAGAGAAGAAAAAGGAAGAAAGAAAAAGGAAAGGAAGAAAAGGAAAAGAAAAAAAGTGAGGTGGATCAGGTGTTTTGAGATTTTTTTTAAAATTTTGGAAATAATAAAATTAGTAATAATAAATAATTATTTTTTATTAATTTATAAATTATTATTATTATTATTATTATTATTATTATTATTATTATTATTATTATTATTATAAGTTACTTAAAAAATTTATTTTAGTTTAGTAAATTATTCGAACATTCACTAATTTGATCCCTAACTTATTTTTCTCCTTTTTGGCTTTAATTATTTTTATTATAATATCATTTCTTTATTAAAAATGGTATATTTAATTAAATCTCACCCATTAATCCTTATTTTATTTCTAATTCCTAAACAAGGGTTTTGAAGTATTACAATAACAACTATATACAATATATAATTTAATTATACACATAATCTAACTATAATAATCTAATACCTCAGTTATACAAAATCTAGTGAATCAATTGAACAATACCAAAACACAGTAATCTAATAAACCAATCAAACCCCGACTATAATATTATAATTCAAAAATTATTTCAGTTTAATTAATATACCAAATAATACCATAAAATAAAATAAATATACCAATTTAATATTGTAGGGTTGCTTGCCCTGGTACAACAGTGGCATAGTGGTACACCAGTAGTGGGGCGGTGGTGTCTGCAATTAAATATAACAAACCATAATTAGCCATTTTTAAACCAAATAATACTTAAGGATAATAAATTAGAAGTATGCAAACCTTCAAAACTCACAAAAATAGAAAACAAAGATGAAGATTGAAAGAAAAAATGGCGGAAGGTCATGGGGTTATATAGAGAATGGAAGAAGAATCCGAAAGAGGATGAGGACAAATGAAGAATTAGGGATCGTGTTTGGCTTATATCCAATTCTTAATACTGATGATTAAAATAGTTGATATTAAGTGCTTTATAGTCGGATTAAGCTTGAATAAAATAGACTATGTTGTTTTCCTCAGCAAAAAAAAATGATAATCTTAGTACTGATGATAATTCGTCACTATTAAGAAAGACAAATTTAAACGACGTTCTTGCCTTAGGAAAAAAATAAGCTCTTTATACTGACAATTTACTAAATAATTCATTATTAGCCCATTCATTGGTGGCATATTTTCCTTCCATGGAATTTTAATAATATAGAATAAATTTTCGGTTTTTATTCTCTTGACATTTTAATAAAATTTTTTGGTGAGAAATTTTAGTTCCACTTAATACCAATGATATGTATTATTAGTATTAAGAATTTTTCTGCCTTTTTCTCGTGTAAAAAAAATATTTTTCTAGTAAGGTCTAACACCAATGATTAACTATCATAATGTTAGGCCTTGTCCTTGTAGTGAAATATGAAAAGTGGACCTCCTTCTTTAGTTACAACATATGGTGCTACTTGGTAATTCCAGTTACTAGATGACCTAATTATTGTTGTGAATTTTATCCTGTATATAGGAACTGGTGATTCTAGAGGAGTGTGCCATAGGAACTTGAAGATTTTTATAGCACTTATTGTTTTGACTCTACTTTGTGAGATTTTCTGAGAAATAAGTAGGAGAGAAGATTTTGTGCTCAAATTGGAGGAATTATGGATATAAATTTTGGAATAAGTGGTTGTTGCGGTGGAAAGATTGACCACCATGATTGTGAAAGAGTGTAGTGAGGTTTTGGGATGTTGAGATATAGATGAGGAAGGAGGGTGGGGAATTGAGGACATGAGAAGGGTTTGGTTTGAATTTATTGTACCATGTGCACTATACTTGGTAGAAACTGTTCCACAATACCCTCGCTATTGTTTAGGTCATTTTTTTTATTTTGTGAACAAACTTTGTTTATTAATATTTTTTAATATATATTGATAAAAATATTAAAATATATTATAATAAATCATAAATTTTAATATATACAATTATATTTTTGTATTACAATTTATTATATTTTAAGAGAAATTAAGAATTAAAGTTTGACTTCAAAATACACAGGTGACCTATATTATAAAACAGATAGAGTATTTTTGAGTGTTTGGTAATCTCATTTTTTACATGACATGATACAATGTATAAAGTAATAATATGACTCAAATAATCATGATGTTTAGTAAACAATTTTTATTTATCTATAAAATTTGCGGAAATGATAATTGTGCTTGAAAACTTATCTTATCCCAAATAAATTAAAATTAAGTATATATATGTTTATGCATGTATGACAATATTAATGCCTTTGATATTAATTAAAAATACTAGTTTTTCTAGCATTAGAGACACGTGATTTGATTATAGCACATTCAAAATAGCGAAGGAGATATTTTATAATTTAAAAAGTTAGACAACAATCTTAGTAACATGATTTAGTGGTTCTCTTTTATAGGTAGTGGACTAGTGAAATAACCAGTTGCCCATTATGTTCTTTCCTCCAGCATATTTGTGCATGACATATGATTTAGATTTTTGGAGTCATGTCACATGGTTATATGAGGAACTTCATCGGTTTTTCTTGAGATGGTCATACTATGATCCATTCCATTTTAGATTGTATCATTTACTTTTGACTTTGCCTCAGATTGAGCCATGGTCAAGGGCATTAGCTAGTTATTTTGATTTTTTTTCGACTATACCGATACACCACCCCTAAGATTTGTTGAGGGTGAGGTGTTTGTGAGGTATTACAATCGGATTGCTAAAGAGCTAATGGTCATAGATGACGAGTGGAGGTTTCATCATAGTTTACCCTCGAGTACCCCCTAGTTATCCTAGAGTATCTGTCAGTGAATTCTCTGTTGGTGATGTTAGGGAGCAAATGATATATCAAGATGATTGGACTCTGAGAGTGATGGGTTCTAGTCAACCTAGGTAAGGCCGTCGACAGATTTCATAGGATGGTTAGAGGTGTTGTTAGTTAGTTATTTGGGTCATAGCAACCTTTTGATGTATATATTGTTGCTATTGCCTTAGGTTTTTTTTCAAACGTTTTTAGGTCTTATTTTAAACACGTAGTAGTATTTACTTTTTAATTTACAACCCTTGTATAAAATTTGATAAGTATATACATATGAACTCTTTCTAAGCAAGAACAATTTATGTATTAGTATATTTTTGTTCCCTTGTTGGAATAGTTTGTGTATATATAGCAACAGAATAATATGATACATTATAGAAATATGAATTATTTCTAACCATGATCAATTTGTGAATTGGTAAGGGATATAAAAACATGTTGGAATTGTTTATATATATAACTTCAAAATAGCATGATATACAGTATACAAATATGAATTCTTTCTAAGCATTAGCAATATGTGAATTAGTATGTAGAAGTGAATTGATCTGTAATAATATTTTTTGTGGAATATATATAGATTTAAAAACTATGGATCGGAAATGGATGTCTGTAACTTGTTTGTCTAGAGAATATGACAAAAGGATTTAATTTTTCATCGAGTTTGTAGTAGAACATGCTTGGGATGATAGTAGAATAGTCTGTCATTATTTGAATTGTGCTTATATTCAACATGTCAATGCTAATAATTTGAGAGATCATTTTTTTATCTACATAATTGATACAAGTAATATGATAATGAGGAAGGTAAGAGGGATATTAGTGGATTGTTTGACAACAATGAGGGTAATTCGTTAGAGGAAATGACTCAGAAGATTGAGAAAAGTATTCGAGATTGTCCAAAATTATGGCTCAAAAAATAATTTATATGGTGATTATAAGAAGTTTACTAGATTATCCACTACTTTAAGCTTATACAACTTAAAGGCATATAACGGATGGAGTGATAAAAGGTTCACAGAATTATTATCACTTGTGAAAGAAATGTTTCCCAATGATAATATTCTACCCGATCATGCCTATGAAGTGAAGAAGATCTTTTATTCTATGGGTATAAGTTACAAGAAGATACATGCATGACCTAATGATTCTATATCATTTCTTAATGAATATGGATGTTTATATTATTATCCTATTGAAGAGTACAAAGCACCATGATACAATAAGAACAAGGTGTCATTAAAGGTATTATGGTATTTACCTATAATACCAAAATTTAGGTGGATATCCAAGACACGAAGCACTTGAGATGGCATGCTAATGAGAAGATAGATGACGGGTTTCTGAGACATTTATCTGACTATCTATAATGGATGATGATTGATGGTTTGTTTCTAGAATTTGCGAAGAACCAAGAAACTTGCATCTTGCACTCTCTACGGATGATATGAATCTACACAATCAAGTTACATATAGTATTTGGCTAATGATTTTGGTTATATACAATCTGTTGTCATGGATCTACATGAAACGCGAGTATATGATGTTGTTTTTACTCATTTTGGAGCCAAACCAATTAGGGAATGACATTGATTTTTATTTGGAGTCTTTGATTGATGATTTGAATTTATTATGGGACATGGGTGTTAAAGTATTTGATGCTTATGGTAAGGAAAATTTCACTTTGAGAGCAATGTTATTTTATACTATAAGTGATTTTCTGGCATATGGTAACTTGTCAGGTTATAGTGTGAAAGGTCATTATGCATGCCTGATATGTGAGGATAATACTTCATTTATTCAGCTAATGCAAGATCGGAAGATTTTTTTCTTGGGCATTGTAGATTTTTACCAAGGGATCATCATTATCGTAGGCAAAGAAATACATTAAATGGGAAACCAGAATAAGGACATGCACCAATCCGGTTGATAGACAAACAAATGTATATGAAGATAAAAACATTTGAAGGTACGGTTTAGGAAGAAGAATAAATATAAGCCTCCATTAGTTGGGTGGAAGAAGATATCTATATTCTTTAACCTTTCGTATTGGGATTCTTTATACGTAAGGCATGCCCTTGATGTAATGTATATTGAGAAAAATATTTGTTATAGCCTTGTTCGTACATCACTTAATATTCCACAAAAGACTAAAGATGGCATAAATTTTCAATTAGATATGGAGGAAATGGGTATCAGGCATGAACTAGCACTATGAGATAATGGAAGAAGAACTTATTTACTATCATCTTGCCATACTCTCTCTAGAAACGAGAAATTATTTTTTTTAATTCTTTAATAGTGTCAAGATTGTAGAAGGGTATTCTTCAAATATCCAAAGGTTAGTGTCCATAAAAGAGTTAAAACTAATTAACATGAAGTCTCATCATAATCATATTTTGATGCAACATTTGATGCCAATAGCCATAAGTGGAATTTTACCGAAGTGTGTTCAAAATGCTATCATTAGGCTTTGCTAAATATTCAACGCACTATACTCTAAATTCATACACCCTGATAGTTTGCAACTATTGCAAAGAGGGATTGTGATCACTTTATGGCAACTTGAAATGCATTTTTCTCCCTCATTCTTTGACATTATGGTGTATCTAACCATTCACTTAGTTTATGAAGTAAAAAGTTTAGGACTTGTTCATAGGCAATGGATGTATGCCTTTGAACGGATTATAAAGTTGATAAAAGGTTATGTGAAGAATCAATATTGGCTAGAATGATGTATTGTTGAGAGTTACTTAGTAGAAGAGGCAAATGAACTTTGCACAAATTACTTATCTAATGCTGAAACTATTGGTATTTCTAAGTCTCAGCATGTAAGAAAAGTTGTATTAGGGGCAAACAATTTGAGCAAGTAGACCCTGATATGCTATATAAATAACATCTCTATGTATTAAATAATAGTGATGATGTTCATCCATATGTTGAAGAACATATGCGTTCTTTAAGGATTGAAAATGCATCAAAGATTGAAAAGTGGGTAATTGATAAACATAATCTTTTCTTCATAAATTAAATAATAGATCGCATGATTTTGCTCATTGGAAATTCCCCGACATCTATTTCTAAAATACTACATTAGTTATCCCAAATGCCCTCATATAAAGTATTCTCATATGCCAGCTATACTATCAACGGATATACTTTTTACATAAAATAACAAGATGAGAGGAGTACAATGCAGAACAGTGGAGTGATTTTAGTGGTTGAGGTAATGCATATTTCTAGTGTGAAGGATAAGAATTTAACATATGCAAATATAAATTATTATGGTGTGATTGAATAGATTTGGGAGCTAGATTACACTATGTTTAAAATACTTGTTTTCAGGTGCATATAAGTTGATAATTGTCATGGGGTTAGATATGAATATAGGTTCACATTAGTAGATCTCAATAGGGTAGGGCATAAACAAGACCCATTCATCTTGGCATCATAAGCAACATAAGTTTTCTTTATCACCAATCCTTTTAATAAAAGATGGTATGTGGTTTTAGCCATGGAAAAAAGAAGAAGAATTGTTACTGAATGTAATGATGCCAGTTGGGATAAATAGTGTGTTGAAGTAGTGCAAGCAACTCAATCATTGAACGATGATAACAATAACATTGCCAAGGGGGAAATCTATGTAAGGGATGATCATCGTGAATTAATATATGTATCAAATAATGAAACTAATCCAAAATTAGGTAAGAAAAAAAGAAGAAGAAAAAAGAAGGCAATAAGGATAATAACGATGTAACATGTTTAAGAGTGTGCTTGCTATTCTGCCATCAGATTATTGTGTTTTTCATATCATTACTACATATGAAATGTTTTCTTGACACTTTATTTTGTATATATTTATTCACAGCATACATTATATTAATTTATGTATTCAAATTATATAGAGATATGCCGAAGCACACTATTGACGGGGATTTAGCGATAAAGAAGGGAAGAGATGACCTACTGTGATGATAATTATCCTAAATATGAGAAATAGAGGAGAACAAGTGCCCATGTGCTGGAATATGTATAATCTTTCCATTAGCGAGTATACTGACATGTTTTTGACATACATTTTACTCGTCACTTGTAATTGTGTTTCTATCTCCTACAACAATTGAAAGAATTTCCCAAAAGGTTACAAGGAACATATTTAGCAAGAAGTGATTGTAAATGATATGTTTTATTTGTCATATTTTTATCCATTGGATGTTATTAATTTCAATATAATGACATTGATATACATATTTATGTCTTAGTTTGCAGAGAGTCTTCATCGTCCTATAGGCAGGGAAGAAGTGACTTCTTAGACATTGTAGTGAACGTATAAGAACATTTAGGGAATATTTGAAAAATAAAAAAAAGTACAGAAAGGGGGATGGTGCTTTATGCACGAAGCTTCACATACCTAATGTAAATAGCATTAGAGACTATTATGAAGTTGATACACATTTTTCGTTTATTTTTGAGGTAAGTATATGAAACTATGAATTGATATATATATATATACAATATATCATGTGTCAACTCAATAATTAACAATAATAATATACTTTTCGTATAAGATTTGCATAAATATGACTTGGTAGATAATGACCCCTCAATTCTTTTGGTGAAAGGCAGGGTACGCTTCACCTATGATACCGATATGTTGACGGTCCATGGGTCTATCTTAGTCCTAAATTACAGGTCTGTATATGTTGACATTCTAATAATTGGAGATATACCCTTGCCTTATTATAAAGAAGGCGATAAGGCAGCTATAGTGTTGGAAGCTCATGGAAGCTTCATGCCTTGACCCATTGATAGGATTTGTCTTATAACTAAAGAGGTAATGTTAAACCAAACACATTACTCACATTGTTTATACCTTATTAATATATATATATATATATATATATATATATATATGAAAATTGCATTGTGTTTATTACTATAAATTAAGGGATCAAAAAATAAGAAGGCTTCTAAGTCAAAGGAATAGCGGATTACTAGTGGAAGGAGTAAAACAAAAGAGGGCACCAAGAAAGGAAATAGAGCCAAATTAGAAAAATCTATAGCCTCACATTGTAAGCCATCTACACCAATCAAAACAAAGTATATATGTTTGATTCCCTCTAAAATTATCTCTTTCCTTTTGCTGTCATTCATTTTAAAGGGAAAGATTTAATTGACATGTTATTATACTTCTTACTCACATTACTTTATTAATGCATATATATCCTCTTATACAATTTTTAGGTATATAGAGTTACAATATTGTGTATCAACTAAATTTATTATAAAGGACAATACAGGCAGCATATATGATCCTGTTTCTTTTGTTGTTATTCGTTCTAAAGGGAAATATTTAATTAACATATTAGTATACTTATTGCTCACATTACTTTATTAATGCATATATCCTCTTATATAATTTTTAGATATATAAAGTTACAATATTGTGTATCAACTTTATTTATTATATGGGACACTACGAACAACATATATAAAGAGAGGCGAAAATGGTGTTCCAAATTCAAAAATTCTTGAGTATGATTCTATAATGGTAAGCAGGATGATCGACATTTTGAATTTTATTTTAATTCTAATTAATATCTAATTGAACAACAAGATAAATAAATTCATTTTATAGTATCTACAATAGCAAAATGGTAATAATTATGGATACTATGTTTATAGATCAATGAATCTCATACTTAAGAACAAATCTGTAAACATAGATCCAATCCATGTATGTTTTCTTTCCATATTTTTTTATTATATAGCTAATCTATGAAAAATTTATTTTTAACAAAATGATTGAATCGTATCAATTTATAGTTTTTCAACGATGAGTATGCATGAGGCTAGAAATATGCCGATCATCACATTGATGAAGTTAGAGATGAATGGGCCAAGTTCGTGCACTTACATAAACAGTATTAGAAATCTATGTGCATGCATTTTAGGTTTGTATCTGTTATATCTTATATTCTTCTATATATATATATATATGCAAGACTTTATATATTATAATATAGCTACCAACTTTGAGTTTGGAGTATGTAGAGCTACGAACTTGTGGTATGCCTATTAATTTTCAGAGTTATTGGTAGTGTTTTACTGGTTATAGACTTGGTAAATATACTAATATACATTTGTGTATGTGGGCCAGAATAAAATAAATGATATGCAAAAAAAATATATTTTAATAATAGTTTTAGTGAGAAACATTATTAAAATAACATTTAACAATGATTATAATGAATAACTATTGCCAAAACCTTCTTTAAAATAACGGTTATATGGAATAACCATTGATAAAACCATAAGTTTTAATAACGATTATAGTAATTAACCGTTGACAAAACTTTATGTTTTAATAACATTTTTA
The DNA here is from genome assembly GCA_039764185.1 of Tamarix austromongolica. Lineage (NCBI taxonomy): Eukaryota > Viridiplantae > Streptophyta > Magnoliopsida > Caryophyllales > Tamaricaceae > Tamarix > Tamarix austromongolica. Next base: position 7,453,857 of record CM077810.1, read on the forward strand.
GTTGATAATGTTATTAAAACATGTGTATTTCGACTAAAATTGGCACAAATTTTGATTTTTTAATAACACTTTTATAAACATTATTAAAGTTTTAGTAATGCGAGATTCAATAATGGTTGGTGGTAACTGACTAACTGCTATTAAATCTCTTTAAAAACCACTATTAAAAACACTTTTTGGGGTGGTGATATAATCCTCAATTTTAATTGTTACACACTAAATAACCCTCCATTTAAAGTAGAGATTGGTGTTATTAAACCTTGAGTGTTTAGATTGAATATTACGTGGTACATGAAAGTGTTAACTCAGATTATATGATGCATTTCTAAAAATTTAGAAATATATTGTACATTATATTTAAACTTAGGATTATATTATGTGTTATCCTTAAATAACACATAAAAATTATTAAAAAAATATCTAATTAATAATAATTAATAATTTCAATCAAAAATATTGATAATTGGTAATTAATAATATTAACAATGGGTGTTAATAATTCATAATATTAATAAGTAATATTAATATATTATAAAAATTAAAATTAATAAATAACAATATTAATCATAATCATACTTTAATACTCTCAAATTAGTGGTGGATTGGGGAGACTTAAAATGACTGATAAAACTACCTATATTCACATGATATACAACTTTCTTTTTGGAAATCTATCATTAAATTTGTGTTATAGTTAAGCATGTTTGTCTTCAAACAATTTAAAGATGGTTGCCTTCTTAAATATTATTTTTTTGAGATGTGTGTAAATTGATAAAAATTACAATCAGAATGATTTGTCATTTTTGCTAATATGTTGGAACAATCATCGATTCTAAAAGCCTTGTAAGTAACTACATACAACTAGGGTGGTTATCACGACCGCGATCATAACATGTGATCACAACCAGAATTTGAATGAACTAGTCAGTTGTCTAGCGGTAGGATTGTGCAAAAAATGCAAAATTTAAAAATTTTATTTTGACATTTAGGATATCTAATTTTTGACTTGATTATCCGATCTAGGAAAGTATCTAATATTCTGTTGATTATTTTCACAATATATCATAATATTGTGTTTTTATAGTTTTAAGTTTCTAAAATTCATTTATTCTTGTAATTTAAACTTTTATAATGGTATTTTAATATATATTTTTTTCAAAATAAAAGAATATACTTATATGAATAAAATTTAAATATTAGCTAGTATAAAATCTTTATTTTTTAAAATCTTCTAGAAAAATTTATTAAAATTGATAAAATAATAGTATTTTACGGATATTAAATATATCTCAATTGGTCCTATCCGATCCATAATTTTTTGGATATATAAAATTCAAATATTCGATATAAAATAATACAAAGTAAATATATATATATATAGACACACACACACACACACACACAAATGGATACAAATATCTAGTTTTGCATACCCCTGTCTAGTAAAAAAATTCCAAATAATTCATAATAATAACTAATAAAGAATATTCATAATTATTGATTGTTAATGACTAATATTAATTAATAATAGTTGATATTAATAGCTATTCATAATTAATAATAAACATTAATCAATGATAATTATTAAAAAATAATATTATTTAATAATATATAATAATAGTATTCATAAAAAAATGATAATTAATATGGAATAATAAATTTTAATAATAAAAATATTTAATAATGAATATCGTTGATTGCAAATTACTATTTTATTATTAATAAATCATTATATATATTAATAATCATTAAATTTGAGTAATTTATAATAAAAATAATGAATATTAATAATTATTCATTATTAATAATTTATAGGTAAGAGTGATGTATATTAATTATTATTAGCATTTAATATTAATAAATAAAAATTATTATTATTATTATTATTATTAATACATAATAATTAATATTAATATTATGAATAAATAATTATGCGGAGAAATAAAAACTAACAACAATAATAAATAATGAATATTCTCAATTGAGAACTATTAGCAATTCATATCAATAAGATGAATGATGATTATTAATTAATAAATTTTCATTGTAAATATTAAGAAAAATTAATTATTAGTAATTATGAATATTTAATATTAATAATTAAAAATGATAAAGAATATATAATATTTGATTATAATTAATATTAATAGTTGTAGAGACACAAAAGGTGTGTATAATTAATAAGGATATAAGTGTAGTACTTTTGATTTTCAAACCAAAACCATAACAAAATAAGTGAAATAAAGCATAAGCTTTAAAATATTATCGATGACGTCACCGCCACAACTACTGTAAGTAGACATCAAAGTGTCGTTGGCACTAGCTACTAAGAATAAAATTATATTATTCACATTATACTTTTTTATTAACTCAAACTAATAAGAAATATCAATGTCTCAATGAAGCAATGTAAATTAAGCTAAAATAACCAACTGAAGCGATGATATTAGCTACAACTGAAACTATGAAAAAGATATACTAAAATTAAATATGGTAAATAAAACTTCAAAAATCGCCACTACTCTCATTCTTCTATGCTATCGTGTTATCGATACCTTGAGTGGATTCATATTCAATATGCAGTAGAACATCTGCTTTCTATGTATATAATGGATTATTATAGTTCCTTTAAAAACACATGACAAGTTAACTAGTAGAACAATTAAATTACATGTAAATACAAATGAATATAATATTCTTATACATATGTTGGTATATACATTACACGTGGATAAGTATGCGAACCAACCATTTCTCACAACCAATCAAAACATACCAATAACCCTTTTATTAATCCTTTGTCTTAAGCATGGACGAAGGCAATATGGAGTACATGGGATCACCTAACACCAAGTAAATACACCTATTATTTAGAGAACAAAGTTATACTTATCAAAAAACAAAGTTTTTTTTTTAACAATTCTACCCCTCGACAGGTCTATTTTACCCTCTACTTTCTATCTCTCTTCTCACTCTCTCTGTTTCTCTCATTTCTTTCTTATTCTCTCAGCCTCATCGTCCGGGTACTGAGAATAGTAGATCTAGGCAGTATGGACGGACATCGGTGCACTTTTTCATTCAGATGGTGGAGGAGATCGGCAAATTTTTCCCATTGCATGGGAAAAAGAATAGTAAAAATTTTCGGGGAGACAATATCGACCAATTTTGCCTATGGGGGGATCAACGACATACATTACCGAGTGGGGGGAGGGAGGAGATATGCAGAATGTGTCAAAGATGGGGGACATGAATATTACTTATATTTTGTTAAATATGCATTTGTATTAATTATCATTATGTTTGTATTAATTACCGTTTGTATGGTTTGTGTGTTGATTAGGTAATATGTGCAAATTTATTTTTTTTTGTAGTGAACAACAAAATTTGCTTAAGGTTAGGGGGAAGATGGGCAAATTTTGAAGAAACCAAATGTCATAAGTTGTTGCATCAAGGGGGGTATTGATAGATTTTGCCAGAGCTGGCAAGAAAATGGTTATTATTAATTACCAATTATGTTTTATTAAATATATGTGTAATAACTATGTTGGTATTAATTATTATTATGTTTGCATTAATTATATTTTGTCAATTAATAATGATGGTTTCGGTTGGGTAGATGGGTCTGTTAATTATATTTGTAATAATATTTATTAATTGTAGTTTTTTAATTATATTTATATTAATTATGATATTTTAATTATGGATAATTTGGTTAAATTTTTTCATTGTGATTTTAGATCTATTATACTCTATTAATTATGCTCTATTATTTTAATTAAATATGGGTTTGGAAAAACTTATTTGTATTCTAAGGTTTCTAATTCTCCTTAGGAGGGATAATTGAGTTTATTAATTATGGTTTTTTAATTGTGGTTTTTAATTATAGTTAATTTGGTTAAATTTGTTATTTATATTTTTAGATATATTATACTCTATTAATTATGCTCCGTTATTTTAATTAAATATGGTTTTGCAAAACCTATCGCTATTCTAGGGTTTTCAATTATCGTTAGGAGGGATAATTATGTTTATTAATTATGGTTTGTTAATTTTGGTTAATTTGATTAAATATGTTAGTTATATTTTTAGATATACTATACTCTGTTAATTATGGTATATTATTTTAATTAAATAATGTATTAGCAAAACCTATCTGTATTCTAGGGTTTCTGGTTGTCGTTAGGAGGGGTAATTATGTTTATTAATTATGGTTTTTTAATTATGGTTAATTTGATTAAAATTTTAATTTATATCTATTATACTCTATTTATTATACTTTATTATTTTAAATAACTATGAGTTTGGTAAATATGGTCGGTATTCTAGGGTTTTCGGTTATCATTCAGAGGGGTAATTATATTTATTAATTATGGTTAATTTGGTTAAATTTATTATTTATATTTTGTGATCTCTTATACTCTATTAATTATTCTTTATTATTTTAATTAAATATGGGTTTGACAAAAAATGTTGGTATTCTAGGGTTTTTGATTGTCATTCGGAGAGATAATTATATTTATTAATTATGGTTAATTTGGTTAAATTTTTTATTTATATTTTTAGATCTATTATAATATATTAATTATTCTATGTTATTTTAATTAAATATGGGCTTGACAAAAATGTTCGGTATTTTAGGGTGTAATAAACTTTATGCTTCTTGAAAGAAGGACCTCTATATGTATTCTAAGTGGGCTTGATAGACTTCTCATAGATTACTTGTATATATCCAAAGTGGTGTGTCACTCTATCTAACATATATGGTTCCATTTTCTCCGAACAATGTAAAAAATCTGATATAATGCCATAAGACAATCTCTATACGAATTAGTTATTCCATATGGACCCTAAATGACCAGTCACAAACAAATTATGCTAAATAAGGATATTGCTAACATAATATTGTAAGAATATGATAATTTGAGCATACCTTTGATGTAGGCATAAGATCAATCTTAGCATGAAAGTACTTTAGCGTCTCTAATTTATTGTTAAATTTATGTCCATAAAACCATATCATACTATAGGGATGGTCTGGATCATACCTGGATCGTTCCACTCCAAATCCTAAAAAATATTCATAAATCCATGTGTTATAATATTTGGTTGTTAGAATTATAAATAATGTATACAAGTACATAATATATCTATATCTATATCTATATAATTATAAAATTACCTATAATAGAGTGACATGTCTTGATGTTTGAGCAAGTTAGCTCAAGAAGCCTTACCAAGTTGTCATTATATTAAATCAAGTTTGGCCACACCTTATACATATCCTTCAACCCTGCTAAGATCTTGAAAAAAGAGGATATAGTATGGATTAACTTTTCAACGAACAAAGATAGGCTGATCAACCATAATAGATACCTGATTCATTTTTCCTCATCCCTTAACCAATATAATTCACATACTTCTCGTATCCATTTAAATGAAAGCTCATCCTTTTGAGTGACTTCATTCACTTGAATTTCCTCCATCCCTAACAAGACACCCAATGCACCAATCAATTGCTTATGTGTGTTGGCTGTCATCTCCAAATGTAATAGATGACTATCAACTCGTAGCCCTAATATATGATGTACGTCTAAAAGAGTTATTGTCATCTCACTTCATGGCATATGAAAACTATTGGTGTCCCACTCCCATATCTCAATAAATGCTTATATAAGTGGCACTAGGGTTGTAAAAGAGCCAAGTCAGGGTAGGCTTGGGCTCGACTCTTTTAATAAATGAGCCTAAAAATGAGGTTGGAGCTTGGCTCGCAAGCTTTTGTAGTAAACGAGCCGAGTTCACGCGCTTTTGCACTATAAACGAGCTCGAGCCAAAAAAAATTATGCTCAAGCTTGAATTGTTTATTAAACAAGCTAAGCTTAAACCTTAATAAGTGGAGCTCAAAAAGCTTGCGAGCCGACTCTATTCATTTATAGCCCTAAGTGGCATGTTGGCATGCTCAAATGTGTACATTGGAAGCTGTGACAATTCTTTTTGGCGTATCAGAGCAATCATCCTTTCATCGACACTTCCAAGAAATGTTTTCAAAACCTCCCATCTCGTGTGGATCTTGGGACAACTAAGATCCTAAGAAATAAAAGAAATGAACATAATGAATATATATGATTGGTTACACATAAAATAAGAAATAATAAATATGATAAACTTACCTTTCCTAACTTTAAATCTAAATTCACGTGACCGCCAAAGATTCTAATCAAATTAGGCATAATTGAACCTCTGGGACATGACCCTAGCAAGTACCATTTATCCTTCAATTGTGTAGATCATTCTACTTCACTGGCATCACTAACATCCCTATCATCATCATCATGACATACAAATGTCAATGACAATGGATGATCAGTAATAGGGGGCAATAATGTTGACAAATCCAATGATGATCTAGAACCACCACCAGTAGTTGGGTGAACTTAGGATGATGGTTACTCCCATGTCAATCTATGTCGGTGAGGTAAGAAAATCTACATATTCTATAGATAATGGAAAACCTCCATATCTCTAACCTCCGACCCCCAAAAATTTGCACCCCTAGCCTCCAAACCCCCTTTCTCTGAACCTCCATACCCTAAAACTCTTGACCTCAAAGCTCCAAACCTCAAACCTTTAACTATGATGGTGTGTATGATTTATTATTAAGTTAAGTTATATCCATGAGTAATATGATAAATGATTAATGTATGCATATCTAGGGTTTTGTTAGAGTTTTTAACCCTATAAAATTATGATATAAATGCCATAATAAATATCCCATGATTATAATTGCATGGTAGCCAGGGTTGGTATAAATAGCATAAAAGCATGCATATACGATTAGGGTTAGAACACAATAATTGTGAATCACATGATTTAAGCTTAGAGATTTTTCCCTACGTGCATTCTAGTGTGAATTTCCCTACTAAATGTCATATCATGCTATTTTATATACGCATGTGTTTCATGGGATATATGACATGTTAGACTCACATGATTAGGGTTTGTAGGCTTAAGTTATTAAATTCATAAAAAGTGAAAAATATAGTCAATTGCTAAATCGTCGAGATTACCTACATGTTAAAATATTGTAAATTATTACCTTTAGCCTTTTCCAAAAAAATGCTCACAATAATAATGTTTAGTATAAAATTGGTGAATAATAGTGAAATTAGGGTTTTGTAGTTATTTTGGTCATTTTTGACCTAAAGAATCTCATATGAATAATTTAACATAGGATGATCTTATAATTTTTATAGATTGACCTTAGTGTTGACTTTAATGTAGACCAGTAAACTCAAGGTTTTTATTAATAATTAAAAATAAAGTAAAACGGTTAAGTATGGAAATAAGATTATTATGTACCACACAATATTTTTCTATCACCTCATAAAATACTAAAAGTTAAAGTAGAAGACCTCAAGTTTGGGAATAGTTTTTATTTAGGACTAGCTACCCTAGAGATAAATTTTATCCCTCTCTTATCTCTGGTTTGCTGGTTTGTTGATGGGCTCTAGTAAGACTCTAGCCTACTCTATAGGTAATCTACTAGCCCTATAGAGGACATAAATACTTAAGGATTAGGTGACTGATGTTTGAAGATACTATGATGCCTATGTGCATATATATGACCTAACGTATCACTACGTTCCTGGGTTCTAAAGTGAGGGGTTCTAGTATGACCAGGTATACATTAGTGTCCTTAGGTTGATTATATCACCACGAGTATGACAAATAATAAGAAAGTAACAATTAATGCCCTGGGTATATAATAGATAGATGTTTTAGTAGTTACCTCAACATACTACCTTGGTATTTGGAATTAAGTTGATGAGTTGGTTGTGGTTATGGTTTTGATATGGATATTTAGTACTTTGAGATAATGTGAATTAGTTAATTACAATTGATTGCTAGGTATGATACTTTGATGAAAAGTATATTATTCTATGATTTTTATATATTGTTATGACATGTTTTTGTTATTTGAGCATGTTCTGGTTTGTTGTATGATTATGTGATCTTGTGAGGTATTGTGATTTACTCAGCACGAGGAAGTTGTGTTGACACTACCTTTGTAGATGAAAATATGAAAGGCATGGAGTGGTTCAAGGTGTATAATGGTGGAAAGGATAAGTAAAGCCCTTAGAAAGAGGTTTCATTCTTAGAGTGGGCCTATGGGTCTAAGAGTTAGGTCAAACTGACATTGTTCCTTTAGGTACTAGTTATTATTGTAATTGGTTTTTATCTGGACTCTTATGTCCCTTGGTGTATTTTGATTATCATTTTTGTAAGAATAATATTATTCGTAACTCTTATTTATGCATTGTCTCTTATTTCGAATGCTTTATTTTGGGATCTAACTTGTTTTGAGCTTTAACACTTGGAATAAGAATGGTGAGAGGACCAGACTTATGCTAAGTGTAGCAGTAACACTTATTATTTTGGTAATTAACACTTCTGTAAAATAAAATTTTTAATTAGTAAATTGGAGGTGTCATAATTACATCTTCAGTTTTAACAACATTAATCTAAATAACTGGAGGTGCAAGAGCCTCTTGAGATTTACTTCCATCATCATGCCTCTTGTAGCATTGGTAAGCCTTATGACATGTCTTCTCATAGGCATAGTAGTTCACTTTCTTCTTCTGAATCTTATCCCCCTTTCTAAATTTGGATTAATTATTTTTTTATCCTCTCTCTTAGGGAATATTTTCCTTTCCTTTGAACTTATCTTTATCAACTCTATACATAACCAACTTAGCATCAATAGAATTAACAACATAAGAAACATGTTTATCTTTTAGTTAATTGGCCTCTTCAGTCCTTATATGGTTCATTAGCTCTAAAAAATTCCAATCTCTTTTCTTATTCTTCAAATTTTTTTGGTAATCATCACAAGAAATTGGAAACTTCCCTAGAAAAATATTAGGCTGGAATGTTTCATGTATCTTCGTCCCCTCAACTACCACATCAACAATCAAGTTCTCAAACTCATTTACTTGCTCCATGATAGGCAACCATCTAAAATCTCAAATATTTACCAGACATATATCTCTTTATACTACCTTCATTAGATCCATATTTCTTCTTCAATGAATCCCAAATGTCCTTAGTAAAACCCACATCAAAGTAAGTATCAAACAAAAGATTTGTTATATGAGGTAATAAGTGACCTTGCACTATCTTATTATCCCTATCGTACTTCTCCTTAGAAATCGTAGTGGCAGTATGTAATACCTCAAAATTTTACTTAACCTAATCCTATATCATTAATACCTCAATCCAATTTTAATATAGAGAAAATCTTATTTTAACCTTAACCAAATTTCTTAATCTCGAAATCTTAACCTAATCCGCATGTTTGATCTGGATAAATTATATTTTGTAACCCAATCTTAAATACTATAAATTTTATTATTAATCCTACCTATTTTGGCTAATACAATATTTATCTAAAACTAATCTTAAACCTTTTTCTCTTTTCCTTTTCCTTTTTCCTTTCTCCTTTGTCCTATCTCCTTCCCGCTGTAAGGTTTGACTAGTCTTACTTCTTGCAACTTGCACCTTCTCCCTTACCCTCTACTATAACCATCATCAATCACCCTTACCATCTTGTGTTGTTGTTGTTACTGCACACACACACACTTTCTTCCCCTATCATTTTCATCTCATGCAACACACACATGCAACTATCACTCTCATGTTGTAGAACCTGCCATCTTCACCCTAACACTCCACCATCCCCTTGTTAAATTTCCTCTCCACTCTTATCTGCCATCCCTCATCCTCCTTCTCCTCCTTCTTCTTCCTCCTCCTCCTCCCCCCAAATCTTGGTGGACTGACCACAAAGGCCACCCCATCATTCTCCTTCATCATCTTCAGCCATCACCGTCAACCACTGCCATTTTCCCTCTTCTTTTCTCTTCTCCATCGCGTTTTTGTGAAATGCATGGCCTCATTCATGGTTGTGTACAACTAATTTTCCATGTTGCACACCCATGAAAACTAGCACGGTTTGCTTGTGCACCCTCGCGCATCCTATGTACAACTTGTTGCATGCCCGTGAGCGCCTATTTAATTTTTTTTGTTCAATCAGTGCTTGAGCATGGCTATGCCTCTACCCACCGCTTGCCTGCACATGATCCTAGCTCACGGACTGGGTGTGGATCGTCTATCGCACACCCATGCAGCATCTCTATTTCGGCCATGCATCCTCCTTTTCACCCCCAAACTTTATCCAAACATCATCAAATTTTCACCATAGCTCTACCATACATTCCACCACACTTCACACAACTCAAGCTTCCATTTGACTATAATTATTTTCATTTTTACCCTCTTTTACCTTAACGTTTCCCTCAATTATAATCTTTGAGCCTTACCGTGTATTACCTTATTTTTTATAGGTGATATTCCAGTGATCTCAGAGTATGAAGTCTAGGATTTACATGCTTAGAGATCGGTGTCCTTGTTGGTAAGAATACTAATCAATGTTTTAGGATATTTGTGTTAAATGCTTGTAGGGATATGTGTATTATCATGATATTATTGTTATATGACAAAATCTATGTTGTGATAATTTAGATTTATAAGATATAAAGGAAGTGAGAATGGGAAAGATGTATTGATATAATCTTAATACACTAAGTTATACTTGTGGAAAAATATGACTTATAGAATAGTAATATGGGTTAATATGGAGATCTTGACATTTTAATGTTTTAGGCATAGCAAATATGATAATGATATCAAGGGAAGTGTTTGAAGTGCCAACTTAATGTTCTGGGTTCCTCGAAATAAGATAATGGCTTAATTAGGGCATAGTAGGTAATATTATTATTCCATATGTAAAACCTTCGAGTTAGACTATAAAATTTGTATATGTTGTTAATATTGGTATTTTAATGATGTTTATTGAATTTGGGTAATCATATGAGCATTATGGGAAGAGTTATAACTAATCTTGACATTAGAATTTTGAGAGCTCTGTAAATAGTAATGTTTGGGATAAATCCATTGTTGTATGTGTGAGATGTGGGGATTAGACTATGAATTCTGGGTATGTTAACAATGATAATATTTGAGAAATCATATACTATAATTGGTGGTTGAATGATCAATATAAGAGAAGTTATGCTAGGAGTGTATATTATGGTTTAGGAAATTAAGGATCTTGACTATATGATAAGTGTGACTTGTGCATCTTATTTCTAAGGTTTATGAGAGTTTTTACCTCTAATTTCAGTTGGAATTCTCCCTTTTTGTTCTTAATACGACCTTTGTGTTGCAAAAATTTGCAAGGTATCAAGCAACAAAAAAATCATGAATGATGGAAAAAAGAATAAGCTTAAAGGGAGAAGAAAGGAGAAAAAAGGAGCAAAGAGGAGCAAAAGTTAAAGTGGAAAGAGATTTAGAGCTAAAATGTAAATTCTGGAATAAAATGAAAGCAAGAATGCATATTTAAAGTATATGGGCCTGAACGAAGTGGAATTTGGACCGGAAAGAGTCTGAATTTGGAGAATCTTTTGACATCAAAGTTGTATATGTTTTTAATAGATTTCCAACGCATCCAAAATCAGCTTAATCGGAGTTATGATGAAAATGTTATGGTCAAAATACGCATCATTGTCAAAGCTGACACGGGAAACCCATCTTTATCAATACCTTAGAGATCCACGAGGTGGTAATATAAAAACTCTCATTCTAATATCTCGAAGCAGCCTTCACTCCATTTCTTTTCTCTCTTCTCTATCCTCTTCCCCAATTCATCAAGATCTCTCTTGTAAATTAGAGACTGAGGTTCAAGAAGTTAAATTTTTACAAGAATTTGTGAACATCAAGGGTATTATCTAATGATCTTTTCTCTATCTATGGAATCTCTTGTTGTTTTTAATATTCTAGCTATAAATTTGATGGGCTAGATCTTGTGCTAAGGTGAAGGAAAATTTTCCCCGATCCTAATGTGTTGAATTATTGCATCTTTTTTTATTCAATTCATAATCTGTGTTGTGTTATTGATTGATTGACGGATTTATGAACCATGGCCGGGTTCCAATTTTCGATATGGGAAATACCAGTGAGATTAAGAGATAATCCAGTATTAGACTCAATAGCACAATGGAGATTAAATTGTAGGTCGAGAGACGATCGATTTGATCTCTACAACAATAAAGGAGGAAACTTTATGGACCTTAATGCATTACATTCTATTAGACTCTAAGCTAGAGATAGTTAGGGCCATAGATATGTAATAGGGTGGTTGTGGCTTGAGAAAGCACAAACTTTCTATCCTTGTTGGCATGATTGATTATGATTGTTGAATTATTTTGTGATATGATATTCGATTACATGTGAGGATCGGGGGCGATGAACTGGAACCTTAGCTCTTCTATTTATTTGAGCCACTTGAGTGTTATTTTCCTTTCTTTTTAGCTTAGTTAGTTATTTTAGCTTATAATTTATTATTTCATATCATCTCGTAGTCTAGACATAGCTAAGTTCTATCATTGTCCTAGTGGTCATTCACCAATCCCTGTGGGATCGACCTTGACTACTACTCTGACCCCGTGCACTTACGGATAGGAACGTGTCACTATGGAGATCAACCTTAGGAATTGTGTTATGCGCATATCGACCTTAATGTGTTCAATACTTGTTAATCGATCATGAATAATATATTAATCATTTAAAGTAAAAGATTACATGATTAGGGCCAATGTGATATTTTTATATCCGTTCTACTAGGTGATAATAGTGGCTCAGAAGTACTTTATCTCAAGAAGGTGATATTTTTAAATCTGTTCCATTAGATGATAATAGTGGCTCAGGTGTGTTGCCCTTAAGAAGGTGCTTCAGACCATTCCATTGGTTTAAGAATAGTGGAAGTTCCTGAACTCAACGTACATAAAATGAAAATGGTTATATCTAATAAAGAGGTATGGATTAGTATTTATCTTACAAGATATTTATTTTGTTTGAATATGTACTTATCATCTATTGTGAATGCATGTGTTATTTATATCCTTGAGCCGACAGTATTGTTATCTTAATTAGTATGTAGCATACTAACCACCCTTTTTATGGGTGTTGCTCATTCCCACAAGTATGAGACCCTAATTCTTGTGTGCAGGTCTCAAAAGATCCGCTAGATGACTATGCTGCTTTTAATACACTATATAGGGATGAGTGACCTATTATTTGTATCTAGTGTTTGGGTGAATAGTTATGTTATCTGGTTAATACATTTACCTGAATACCTTTATGGACTCTTTGATCCTTAGTATCCCTTAATTTTTATTTTGTTATTGTAATTTAGAGTTAACCTCCTAACTCGTATTGTATTATAAATGTTTATTCCATGTCTAATTTCCTTGTTTTACTATAAATGAATTTAGCCATGTGATTAATGTAAGGATGGTTGGGAAAATCAGACTTATGTCAATTATGGCAGTAACCCCCAATATTTTACTTATATGTTTCCCTTTAAAATAAAAAATTTTGATAGTAAAAATCAAGGTATTACACAATGGGTGTGGCCGCAACATCTTCTTTAACTAGCGGATTAGTGAACATAGCATAATCAACATCAAGAGCTTTGACTAAAATCATGACCCTTTGCGACCATCAATGATAATTAGTGCCATCGAGTGGTTCTACCTTAGACATATCAGGAATAATTTTTAGAACTACTGCATCCATGGTAAAATGATAAACTAGTGACATTTGATATCAACACTTCAGATAGAATAAAAAGAGTAGTGACCAAATCATTGTAGCATGAGAAACAACACCACCAAAATTAACAAAGGTGATAGTAGAAGATAACCTAATAGCAAAAGTGTAATAAGTGAGAGTATTATGTTTCAGCACACAAAAAATAAATCAAACCATATCATAAAAAAATGTTGCTTTAGATGAATATCAAATATTAAAAATGAATCGTAGACATTGCATCAACGTATTCTGAGTAGCAAGACAATATCTAAAAGCCGAAACCTGACATCCCAAACAAAAATCAATACCAAATAATGGATATGGTGCAGCTACATATACTCAAAAATAATTTTTCTTCAAAATGTTAGAATATATCACCAATATACACAATAAAACATAAGCATAATAACTAAAATACCAAAGAAAATGAAGCTTATCAATTTTATCTGTTGTGGCGCAAAAATAATCCACTTCCTTAAAAGAAAATTTTGGCTAAACCAAGGTGCAATCACAATGTCAGTTCACCCCTAAGGTTGTCACAATGCCTCTTATTCTTGTGCACTCAAGAATAAACGGCTTGATATTTGCAGAACAATTACCATAAATTTTGTGAGAAATAATTGAAGAAGAAAATAATGTGTAGTAGAAGGTTGTTGTTCCGAAAAAAAAAAGAAGCATGCATCCTCTAGAAAAACACTCCACTAATATAGAAGAAAAAAATGTTGAGATTAAAAGTACTAGTAACCAATTTCATGTCCCCATAAGACTAGCAACAAAGTGGAAGAAAGTTGTTATAACATTTGAGAAAGTGGAGGAAAAATAGGATCTAAACGAACAAACAGTAGAAATAATCTAAGTAGAAAGAAAAAAAATAACGTTTGGGATCAAAAACCACACCCCACCCACCCCCCAGTAGTGTACTCACATATGTCCAAGCTTAGCTTCAAATCGATTAAAGTAGTCCAAGAAAAATTTCTCAAACACATCTTTAACACTAGGGGGTATAAAAAGAGATCTAAAAATCTATCTCACCGATGTAGGATAAGAATAAAGCAAGGTTAAAAATTTCCATTAATTAATAAAGAGGGAAAGAAGTTATGCAATTTTATTGGTACATTGTGTATTTACTTTTTTATTACAACAGGGAATTTTTATTGAATGAAATTGAATTGGGTGATTAATGCAGCAACTTACTGATAGATATTAAATTGTACTTGAAGGAAGGTGCATATAGAATATTGGTGAGAATGATGTCGTTCAACTTAACAGATCTATAGAAGTGACATGGATAGAATGTCCATTTGGTAGAATTATTATGTAGGGTTTATTGAGTAGTGAAATGGAGGTGAATAAAGATTTATGTGCACACATATGATCAGATGCTCCGGAATCCAATATCCAATAAATGCCAGTGAAAGAACCTAGTGACAAAGAGGACAGTGACTGAGAGTTACCTGCCGACTTGGAAGATGATGTAACTTGCTGATTCAAAAATGACAGTAGCTTCATGCACTAATCATTATTCAATTAGATGCCTACTTGTGTTTGAACCTCAGACTCTGACTTATCCTGATCATTCCCTTGAACAACAATAGAGAATCTCTTATTCTTTGTGAATTTAAAATCAACATGGAAGCTAACAAGACAGCCCATGAATGCTTGAATAATTATCATTTAATCCTACTAAGAACTGTAAAAGTTGTTCCTCCTCAAAATATTTATGGGTTTCTTTTGTGGTTACTAGAAAAGGATGCACACCTTGCAACTCATCCCATAATTTATTTATTCGAGTATAATAGTTTGTAATGTTGTTTGATCCTTGGACTTACTGCATTGGAGATTTCCTTCTTTAGTTGAATCCAATACATCCCATTTGATTAACCAAATCTTGCACTGAGATCAGACCAAATCCTGCTAACAGTTTTGATGAATATGACATTGTCTAAAATTTCTTTAGTGATTGTATTGAGAATCCATGAAATTAACATGAAATTATATGCATTCCAATCTTCATAGGAAGGATAAGTTTTTGCTGGTTCTAAAATCTTGCCATTGATGAAGCCTTATTTCTTTTTGGCTGAAATTTCAATAAGAATTACTCTTCTCTAGGACGGATGGCCAGTGCCAAAAAATTTATTTGAGATTAAGATAGCTCTCTAGGGTGATCTAAATTACTGAGGTAAAGTGGACTTGAAGGGTCAGTTGAATTATTTGATTGAATTTCATTAACTGATCGTGTGCCTTCTATAATCGAAGGTGCCATTTTTTTATCTAATGAAGAAATACAAATGGAATTTGTAATGAAGAATTGAATTGGAGATGGTGAATCAAAATTCAAGAATGAGCTGAAAGATTGAAAGAAAGATGAATCAAATTGATGATTGAATTGAAAATCTAATCAAATTGGTGAGATGCAGAAGTTTTTAGGGCTTTGATACCATGTTAACAGAGATTAGATTGAAAGAAAAACAAAGATAGGGAAGAAGAAATTTTTTTCTTATTACCCTTCTATTTAGTGTCGAAAGATTACAAAGAGATACAAAATGAGTCACGATCGCAACCTTTTATATATACATACTATCTAATAGAATTATTATATATTCTAACAGAATTATCTTAAGCTAATAACAAACTGAGCTACGTCTAATACCTTTTGATATATAGTAGGTTTTCTCTTTTTTCATGAGGGAATAATTTGTGATGGAAGATAGATGAGTCTGAGAGTCTCCAAGAATTATCCATTTATTTAAGGGTTAATTTGAGGTTTATAACATAATTTTTTAAGGAGGGGAGAATGGTGTGGTACACGTGTGAAGACCAACTCAAATATTTTAAATCTCATAATTACTTTTCACTATTAGTTATTTTCATTGTTTAGTAAAATTTCTATTTAGTAACTTGGTAAAATTATTTTTGAGATTTGGCTTAGGCCATCTTATCTTAAACTTTGGGTTGTTGTAATCTCCCGTTAGTTTAAATGAAACTATATCTAGACATTGCACCCTCTTCTATGAGTTTGGAGTTGTAAGCAATCAATAGAGTGTTGATCAAACCACCACCCCTTTGCTCATCTAGGTTTGGAGTTTTAATTGAGTACAATTTATCCTCAAACTATCTATTTATTTCATTTTGTTTGAATTATATTCTATTTATTATTATTATTATTATTATTATTATTATTATTATTATTATTATTATTATTATTATTATTATTATTATTATTATTATTATTATTATTTTGTTTCCCTTAATTTATGGTTGAACCCATAGTTGGATTCTTATTATAAACCTCACAAACATGGAATATATTTTTCTCATAATTTCATTTAATAATTCAAATTTAAGCCACCATCAACATCGCTAATAGCAACCAACAAAACCACCCTTTAACAAATTTCACTTCTTAGAAAGATTAAGTAAATAGGAACTTCATTGATAGAGAAAAAAGTGTAGCAAAATCTAAAGAGCACCAAAATAGAATGAAGTGGAGGTAAAGGAAATGGAGAACATCCAAAGGGTAGATGAATACCACACATGAGCAAATAGAGGAGGTCCTCACAAAGGTATGTACAGTGGCAAGAATGACTAAGGTAAGGAGAAGGTCTTTACCATTTTTGTGGAAAACCTGGTAAAGGGTAGCTTTGCCTGAGAAGTTAGAGACCTATTTGAAGAATCTAGTAAAGTGGTGGATCCTTACATATGTAGGAAGAAAATATGTAATAAAACCTCCATTTTGGCTTCATTTGATACACTAAGTAGGAAGAGGCTATAGAGGTGGTGAGGAAGATACATGATATGCTACTACATGGGATTAACCTATTCATTAAGATGGTCAGATATGGGAAAGTGGTGGTAAAAAGTAAAATAAGGATGGAACTTAGTCAGAGGAAGATCATTAGGGTTGACTTAAGAGTCTAGAGGCTAGTTGAGATGGATAGGAGAACATATGTCATGGTGATGAGTGGAGAATCCCCCCAAGTCATGTCCAGAGTAAGAATATTAGGAAAATTTTGCACAATGCTAAAGAGAAGAAGCTTAAATGGTTGGAGAGGAGTATGGTAGTGGAGTTGTTTCTAGCTTACGACCCTACAATAGTGATTCTAGAAGTGTTAAATACCTAGAGTATGATGTGTAGGGTGAGGGAGTTAGGGCGCTATCAATCCCTTATTACCTTTGAATTGAAGGATGAATGTCTTAAGGCTCTGGAGGAGGATATTATTTTTATGACCATTTTCTAGTAGTAATAAAGTGGAGGATAGATGATGTGTACAAGATTAGACGTACTTAGATGGAGATCATGGAACTACCTTTGGTTACTTGGTGCAAAGAGGTCTTTTCAAAAATAATATAAACCTAGGGAAGGTGGATTAGATGGGAGGAAGCTACAGAGAGTGGGTCTTCCATGGAGATGGCAAGGATTCTTCTTGACATATCCATTCTTGAGGTTATCAAGGAAAAACTAGTCTTAATGATCTGAGATTTGAAAATGGATGTGGTGCTTCAAAAGATTGGATAAAACCATCTCTCATGGCAACACGGAAAGATAGATAGAGACTCGATCCATTCAAAGAGACAACTAACTAATGAGGATGACGCATATACTAGAAATTAGGGAGACCAAGCAAGGGTGGATGGTGTGACATCCATGTCAAATGAAGGAGGTAATCTAATATAGGTCTAGATAGACATGACATTAATGGACTAGTACGAGGGAGGGGGAGGGAAGAGTTGAGTATCTTGAACTTGAGGGAGAGCACAAACTTATTAAGCCTATGAGCTTCCCAAGGCTGTTAGAAAAATGAAGACAAAATGATGGTAGGATTTATGGTAGATCAGGTAGCCCTAGAGATGCTTAAGGAGAATGGGAGAGAGGATTCAGGTGGAAATTTAGAAGCGACCAGGACTACCCTTGTGCCGTATGACCTGGAGAGGGAAAATAAAGTGATTCATAATAAAGGGGGGCATGTGAAGGTTAAAAAGGTAGGATATTTAGAGTATTATTAAAACACTAATTTTGGTAATTTTGGGCAAAGGAGATGTAACTTGCCTTAGTCTAACAAAATAGGCCCATTGCTAGGATTTTATAAGGTCATTGAGGATTAAAATTATAGAGGTAAGGATGCCTAGCATGTACTAGCTACAATGACCCAGACCGGTTGCTAAGATAGAGGGATAGGTAGTTGGGTTGAGCTTGCCAAATACTTTGAAACAATTGAAACTTGTAATTTAAGG
Organism: Tamarix austromongolica; assembly: GCA_039764185.1. Classification (NCBI taxonomy): domain Eukaryota; kingdom Viridiplantae; phylum Streptophyta; class Magnoliopsida; order Caryophyllales; family Tamaricaceae; genus Tamarix; species Tamarix austromongolica. The sequence continues at coordinate 7,472,793 of CM077810.1, forward strand.
TAAACATTAGGGTTTACCTCAAGGGAGAAGGTGTGTGTTGAGAGGTTGGAAATAGTTAGGAGGAGCTAGAGAATTATCAAGAAGAGGCATATTTGAGGATAATTAAGATAGGAAGGAGCAGTTTGGTATCTCAGCTGTTATATGAATTTTATAAGTTGGAATATTAGAAGGGTAGGGGGTTTGGGGAAGATATTAAGAATTCAAATGCTTATAGTTAGAGAGAATCCATAGGTATAGGATTGGCTGAAAAAAGAAAACACAACTGCTTATCTGAAGCTTAGAAGAAAGAGTGTCACATAGTGATTCGACTGAGTGGTGGGAGGTTCAAGAATAAGGGAGAATAGATGATTTAATTATTGGATGGGACACGAATAAACTATAGGATATGATTGTCAAGTCAGGTGTGGTATAAAACAATATTTGGAAATGTTAGTGGAATATAAACATTCTATAATAGAAGATGGAGAAGGTGGAATAGGAACGTTTGACCATTTAAACTCTAAAGTGCTACTGGCCAGAAGCACGACCCTCCAACATCTGCTGTGAGTTTGGAAAATTAAAAGGAAAATATATTGGTTCCAGCTCTCAAAAGTAAGGTAATTCAAGGAAAAAGATAGGAACACCAAGTGCTTCCATAATTTAGCAACCATCAAAAAGAAGAAGGGCACCATCCATAGTTTAAAAGAGGGAAACTAGAAGATAGTGGAATTCCTATTATAAAGAGATCTATGGAGCACCTGATCTACTTGAGATAATCTTAAATGATTAGGGTTTCAATAAGCTAACGACATAGTAGAGGCGTTGGTTAGATAGCATGGCATATAGAGAGGAAGTATATAAAGTGGCATGCTCACAGGGGCCTTTGAAGGGCTAAGACTATGGTGGCTTCTAGATGGGGTTTATTTGTAAGATGTGGGAGGTACTAGAGGAGGAGTTAACAGATTAAGTATTGGAGTTTTTTTGTTGCCTTTAGTCATCTGCTGCATGCATTTAGCACCACTTTGGTCACTTTGGTTCCTAAAGTAGAAAAGGTAGTGGAGGTCAAGTAGTTTAAGCATATAAGTATGATAAGCTATATCTATAATTTTATCTCAAAGATTATGGTAGAGAGATTGAAGCAAATTCATAGTTTGGTTAATGAATCCCAAACTACTTACATTACGGGTAAAAGCATACCAGATAGAGCATTAATTGTGAATGAGGTTGTCCACTGGTCTAAGTAGAATTAGAAAAAGAGGGAGTTTTTGATTAAGCTACAATTAAAAAAAAGCTTACGATTGCAGTAGATGGGATTTTTTTCATACCATATTAGATATAATGGGATTTGGTGGGGTGTGGAGGGGTTACATAAAGGATTGCCTTACTATTACCAATATCTTAGTAATGACCAATGGCTCACCTTCACTTTTCTCTTTATATTGGCCATAGAAGCCTTCAATTAACTTGTTTAAAGGGGTGTTGCAAAAGGTCTAATTTAGGGTGTGAAAGTGGGAAGAAGTTAGCTTGAGGTGACACACTTATAATATGCAAATGACAATGATTTTCTATAAAGGAAGAATAGGAAGAAGAAGGGATTTTTGATTAAGTTACACTTACAAAAAGCCTAAAATTGCATCAGATGGGACTTTGTTCATACCATATTAGATATAATGGGCTTTGATGGGGTATGGAAGGGCTAGATAAAGGATTGCCTTACTGTTTCCAATCTCTCAGTAATGTTCAACTGCTTACCTTCGCCTTTCTCTCTATCTTAGCCATAGAAGCCTTCAATCAAGTTGTTCAAATGGGTATTGCAAAAGGTCCACTTTAGGGTGTGAAAGTGGCAAGAAGTCATCTTGACTTGACACAATTACAATATGCAACTAACACAATGATTTTCTATGAAGCCTCAAAGAATATTGTTAGAGCTAGAGTGCTTATTTCTTGTATCGAGGTTGGACATTAACTTTGCAAAATCATAGTTCATTGGGCTTGGATTTAGAATTCCAAAAGGAGGCTATATATATTATGAATTTCAAGCTCAACAAGCTTGTCAGCACATATATTAGTCTTCCTAAAAGGGTAAATCCAAGGAATAAGTATACTTAGAGGTTAATGATGGATAAGATAAATGAGAAGCTGAAGAGGTGGAAGGAAAGGAAATTATCCAGAGTAGGAAGTTTTATGTTGATAAAAGAGTGTTCTCAATTTCTTGCCACCATACTATATGAGACTCTTCAAAATTTCATAAGGAGTGGCCAAAGAGACCGCGAGTATTCAGAAGAATATATTCTCGATAATGAGTAGGAAAAAAGAAAAGGTTACCTTTGGTACATTAGAGTGTGATTCAAAATCCAAGAAGTTTAGGAGGCTTGGGTGCAGAGGGTTCTAATTTTAAAGAATAATGTGTTTCTCTTTAAGTGGTGGTGGCAGTTATGCACCACAGATGAGGCATTATGGAAGAAAGTTGTTACAACCATCTACACATGCCACTAAATTAGCAGTTTCAATATCTAGAAGAAGAAGATGGGCAAGTCAACTTAGGTAGAAATTATGGAGGTTGGAAAGCATGATAACCTTTAAACCTTAGGAATAAAGATTAGCCTAAGGGATTGTAAGAGAGTAAGATTTTGGTATGATAAGTGGCTTGATTATGGTATCTTGAAATAAATATTTCCAAGACTATTCTCAGTGAACATCCTACAAGGAGAAAAGATTGTGAATATGGATGTATGGGATGGTGTGGCGTGGCACTAGAACCTAATTTGGTGACAAAGGTTGTTATATTAGGAGGAATAGGTAGACCAACTTTTGTAGAAAGTCAGCCAATCCCTCCCATGTAGAGATAGGAAATACATTTTTTTTGGAAGTATGACACAAATGGAAAGTTTATGGTTAAGTATTTTTGTGAGCTTTCCTACCAAATGACTGATCAAGGGGGGAGAGGCGGTAGAGACTTTAGTAGAATCTCAATTGACACTGCTTCACCTAGTATTGATCTTACTACATGGTTTACTATCTAGTAGAGATTGAACATTAAAGATAAACTTTCTAGGCTTCAACTCATCTATAACATTGATGTGGGATGCCCCTTTTGTGGTACTGAGCAAGAGTCGGTAAATCACTTGTTCCTTCAGTGTGCAGTGATGAGAAGGTTATGGTATAGGGTGTGTGACTAGATTAGGTACACACGGGTAATGATGAGGACTACCATCAACAATGCCTTAGCTTGGTTTCGAGTTGAAATAAAGGGATTAAGTGGTCGACTATGGAACACTAAAAATTTGGCAATGACTAGAATGATATGGGAATATAGAAATAAGGCAGCGTTTAACAATTAAAATGTCTGTGTTAGCTAGTTGATGTTGCTATTCAAAATGAGGATTGACTTATGGATTAAAAATGAGTAGGGTGATTGTGATTATTGAATTGATGAAGTGGTTCATCATGCCTATGAACTATTCTGATGAGTAAAGATTCAAGGAGTATCCTTCAAGTGGTTGTCTTTTTATAATGTTCTACTTCTGTGACAATTTATATCTATTTGGGACTTTCCTTGCTAGCTTGGATTAGGTTTTTTTCTTTAACAAGGGGCTGCTGTAGAGATCTTGTGGCTCAACAGGTTTTAATTTTACATGTGTTATCTTTTTCCTTCCTCGAACTTGGGTTAAGTTTTTCATTTATTAAAAAAACTCAAATTTAAGCACAAGTTTGGTGGTGTAGCCATTAGCAACATCTCCTAAACTAAAACATAATAACTAATCAACAAAGAAAGTCATAATAAACAATAATACCAGGTCTAGCTAAATCATAGAAAATACAATGATTAACTAATGACAACTATTTTGTATATATTAACATCCATGTGTAAACCAATGGTATACAAGAGGATTGTGAATAATCTATTAGTTTCTTTGATTTGATTTATGGCTCTGGTACGTTAAGGAATCATCCTCTCCGCAAGTTTCATCTTTTAATTTTAACTTTATCAAGTTTATCCAAATGATCTTGTTGCGAGTTTGCAAATATGGAATTCACTACAACACTTTCAAGGGTCAACTATGTCTGACTTTACAACCTGCTTAGATGATTCGGTTTTTTTAAGTAATTATTAAGAAGAATTTTGTTTCATCTCTATGAAAAAGGGACTACATCCTAGTTCTCTTCTAATCAATACAATGAAGATGATGGATTACATTATTTCACCATAATGATATAGATCATATAGAAGAATGATAAAAATTACTCACCAAAATCATAATCAAATTACACAACAAAACTCGTGTTAAAACAACAAACACATACACTAAATTCACTGACCAATTTGCTTCCTTCTTCTGTGGTCATTACATTTCTATTTTAGATTTTTAATTTTCTCTTTTTCTCTCACTCATCCTCCTCTAGCCAGTTGGTAGCCATTGTTTTCCTCTTATTGCCTGCCAATGACCACCTTATTCCTCCTCTTGCTGGTAATCATTTTTTCTCTCTTGCTTTTGGCTAGGGTTGCAAAACAACCATTATCTTATGTTTCCTCTTTCCTGCCACTTTATTTTTTTGTTTCCACCTTTGTGTTTTTGTTTCTTTCTCCATTGATATCCATAGTCTCTTGTGTGCAAAAGTTGGTTTTCTTGCTCTACCATATCCGCTCCTTATTTTTTTCCGTAGCTTGACGTTTTCAACTGTAGCTATGTAGTAATATTTTTCCTTCTTCATTCATTATAAATATATGCATGCATCCTTTTTAGCTTTGTCTTACATTTGTTCTTACTTGTATGATATGGATTTACATTTGTTGCTATGTATGTAGAGTGGGTCTTAGGATTAGATCGTAGAATCAGATTTTAGGATCATAAGATCATACAAAATTAAAAATATGAAACATGTGTACTTATTTGCTATATAATAGCATATTTAAAGTTTAAATAATCTAAAATTACACTCTTAAGCTCTCATATAGTTACTAATTAAGTTCTAACAACTTACAAGTAGCATAAATTATTAAGTCTTTTTATATATTATGAACTATATTAAGTCGATATTATCATATATAAATTGAAAAATGAAATGTAAAAATTACAATGAGATTATGAGTAGGTGAAAATTACACTTGGTTTTGTTCAAAATATAAAATACTGCTAGTTTTAAGAAATATGTACAAAGAATAAAGAAAGTGGATGATAATAAAGGCAACAATGAGAGAAAAATATTTTCTATCATTTAAGAGAATATGACCCCAAAATTTTTTATATTGGCTTTTAAAATTTTGATGAATTAAGATAAAAAGGGGGAAATTTTGGCTATATGCATATGAGTTAAGTTACTCTATGAGTCATATGTACTTCATAAACTAAAACTTGTTTGCATTATAAAGCTAACATAACCATAAGAAAATAAGGAAAAAAATTAATTTTGAATTTATTAGATGGCTATTAAGAGAATTGTACAATTTAATATATTTATTTTACTATTTAGATGGGTATTACAATCTTTTGTTGACATCTTATATCAACAATCAACTTCATTATATATATATATATATATTATCATATACACACTATTGGACAATATACAAATATAGGACTGATTTCCAGCCATTATATCTATAAGATCTAACAGTTGAGAAATGAGACATTTTATACACACACAAACACTCCCTTTGTATTGACCCTCTTTCTCTCCCTCCCTCTCTCGAGTATGCTGGACTGCTCTCTAATGTGTGCACCATCTCCATTGTCAACTCAGATCGCCTCCTCTATATCTCTCCATTTTCGTCAAAATCTTTCCCCATTTGTCTCTCCATCGTCATTTTCTGTCTGCATCTCTCCATTTCTATTGAAGTCCCTCCCTATTTTGATCTCCATCGTCGTGCCATTATATCTCTCAAAGCTGCTTCTCTGCATCTTCGTTCTTCCATCTCCCTATCTCCATCACAGTCCCTCTCTATCGACCTTTCTACCTCTGCATCTTTCCGTTGTTGTCGAAGTCACTTACTACTCACTATTCTTCTCTCCATCGTCATGTCTTTGTTTGTCGAAAGTGTGTGTGTTTATTTTCAAACATATTTTTGATTCAGTAAGAAAATTTTGATTTGTAGACGCTTAGATCTAATTGTGTTTATTTTCTATCTCATCACCTGGTTTGTGAATATGATGATTGTTGTGCACCTGTTCATTTTCAATTTTGTTTTTGTCTTAATTGTTCTGGCTATATATAGGAAAAATTGGATGGGATTGACCTTCAACTGCAAATCTAGCAACAATTTACAAGTATTAGGTTTGTGAATTTTGGTTTTTTATGTTGTTGTGTTATTTGCATCATTCTAATTTGTTGTATGTTTTGTGTAATGTGTGTTGATATGCTGCTAGTATTGCCAAGTGATGTATGTTGTGTACCGAGTGATTTCTATTGTTATCTAACATTCAGCCATCACATGCAACATTCATGCATCACTTGCAACATTCAATGACATTAAAATTTTTCTTATCCAAAGTTGATTTGACTTAATCTAAAAAAAGTTTAGGAGAGCATGTATTATGCTTTTAAGGTTGACGTCCACCATCAATCACACTCTAATGTCGGCATCCCTTATTATTAGCTCGAGTTTCGTAAGATAATTTGTAGCTTAGTTATTAGTGATGTCGAAATCAATATAAGCATTTCAGTGATTAAAGTTAAAATGATGGAGCATAGTTTGAGCGGAAGAATATGGATTCTATCAGGTAAGTATAGTTTTGAATAGTTTTAGAAGGTAGTATATTTACGTCTATCATTTGAGAAATTGGATAAGACAACGAGCAAGTATTATTACTTTTGGTTTAATGGATGGATGGGTGATTTGAGCCGGTCAAGCAAACAACATTACTTGGAAAAAATGTGTCACATGTAAAGCGTATCAATTTTCTACAAATTTCTGGTTGCTTTCTTTTTTGTCATCGATTTTCAATAAGGGCAATCAATTCTTAGCCAACTTTGATGGGTTTTGAGGTTTTGAAGAATGTTACTTGTCATCACCTACAACAAATCATTTTACTTCTTGATCTAAACTTGTAATATTTTTCTATTTTCTTAGTTCAAATTGTGATTAATGTTAGTTTTTTATATGTCAATGACAGATTTTGAAATAAAAATAGGAGTTGGATGCCAATGTTTTTTAACCTCATGAAGGGTATTAGTCCTTGATGCTTTTCATTGTAGTTTATATGATAGTGGGAAGTTGTTTTTGGAGTTCTATAAGGTACAACTCAAGAAGTTTTGACATTTTGAATCATGGAGGATTTTTTCCCTATCATATTATATAATTAAATGAATGTATATTTCATGAGTATATTTTATTTTTGTTGGAACATGCATGCCTTTGCATGGAAATTAGAGGGTTTAGGGTTTAGATAGTTTAGGGTGTATAGGGTTTAGGGTTTAGATAGTTTAGTGATTATGGTTTAGGGTTTATAGGGTTGAGGGTTTAGGATTTAGAAGGCTTATGGTTTAGGGTTTAGGGTTTATGGGGTTTAGGGGTTAGTGTTTAGGGTTTATGGTTTATGGTTTAGTGCTTAGAGTGTTTAGTGTATAAGGTTTAGGGTTTAGAGGGTTTAGAGTTTACGGTTTAGAGTGTTTTAGGTTTATGGTTTAGAGGGTTTAGCGTTTAGAGGGGTTAGGGTTTAGGGTTTAGAGGGTTTATGGTTTATAGGCTTTAGGGTTTTGGGTTGAGAGGGTTTAAGTTTTAGGGTTTATGGGGTTTAGAGGGTTTAGGGTTTAGTGCTTATAGGGTTTAGGCTCTAGTGGATTTAAAGGGTTTAGGGTTTTAGGGTTTAGAGGTTTTAGGGTTTTGGTTTTAGAGGGTTTAAATGGTTTAAGGTTTAGGTTTATGGTTTATAGGGTTTTGGGTTTTGGGTTTTGGGTTTTGGGTTTAGAGGGTTTAGTGTTTGGGGTTTAGATTTAGTGGGTTTAGGGTTTAAGGTTTAAAGGGTTTAGATGATTTAGGGTTTAGAGGGTTTTGTGTTTATGGTTTTTGAGGGTTTTATGTTTATATGGCTTATGGTTTAGGGTTTATAGGGTTTAGGGTTTAGATATTTTAGTGTTTAGGGTTTATGGCTTAGAGGGCTTTTGGATTTAGGGTTTAGTTGTTATTGGGTTTAGGGTTTAGTTGTTATAGGGTTTAGTGGGTTTGTGGTTTAGGGTTTAGGGTTTTAGGTTTAGGTTTAAGGTTTAGAGGGTTTAGGGTTTAGGGTTTAGGGTTTTGAGGGTTTAGTGTTTGGGGTTTAGGGGTTTTATAGTTTATAGTGTTTAGGGTGTTAGGTTTAGGTTTAGAGGGTTTAGGGTATTAGAGTTTAGGGTTTAGGGTTTAGAAGGTATAGAGGGTTTAGGGTTTAGGTTTAGGGTTTAGAGAGTTTAGAGTTTCGGATATCGGGTTTAGATATTGTTTAGAGTTAGTTTTTTAGTTAGATATTTATTAAATCTTGATCGATGATTAAATATTAATCTAATGGATGAGATTAGTTCCTATATTTGTATCTTAAGAAGGGTTTGTATCTGACTCTTCCCACATATATATATATATATATATATATATATATATATATATATATATATTTACATAAGCTCATTTTTAAAAACAGGTTGCAAAATAATACAGGGCTAAAAGTTAGAGGTTTAAGAAAAAAAATTGTTGGAATAAGATAAGAAATAGATTTGGCTATAAATTGATAAAAAGAAAATTATAACTATTATATATAATCATAAGATTTTACTTATATTGGACTATTTTAAAATTTTAATTAAGACTGCAGATTATTGTATGATAATATAATCGAATGATTGAATTAAATTTTAATAACTATATTCCAACCTATTATCTCTTACAATATAATAGAGATGCACTACTAGCTTGCATCCTTTTTTCTTCTTGTAATATTTCCAACGTAAAGAAAGTATTTTTGGAAATTTATAAAAAAGAGGGTGCTCTGGTAGTTGATTGATATATTCATTCTCCAAATATTTCTTTCAATCTCCTCCTATAAATGCTTTGTACTACGAGTCTACAATTCGCCAACACTACAAGGACGATACCGTATCGTAGTTCAGTTCAGGCTTCACTTTAGCCCTTTGCCTCCCTTTCAAGTCCCAACACGTCCCCTCTCTCCCTCTCTCCTCTTATTTTTTGCCGTTTCTCTTTCCCTTTCCCTCCCCCTCTTTCCTCTTTAATTTTTCTCTTTCCTTTTCCTTCTCTCTATTTTCCCGTTCTTTGTCCCATGCCTTCTCCCTTTCCCTCTCCTTTTCTCTGTGATTCTCTCGATCTCTATCCCTCTCTGTGATTCTCATCTCTCTCTCTCTCCGTCCCTATCTCCTCGACACTCTTTTCTCCTTCTGAAAGACAAATCTACCCGTGCCTATCTATCTTCCTCCCCCACCCATTCCGTCCCCATTCCCTCTCTCTCCATCTCCCTCCCTCCCTCTTCGACTCCCTTTTATCCCTTCTGGAAGGCTTAGCTTTCTTCTCCTAAAAATATGCATACCGTTCGGTCCATAGCTACAACGTTAAGATTTAATTAATTATAGGGTACGCCATTTTTAATTAAGATACTTCAAGTGAGAGGTGTAGTACAGGTAATCGGCACTAATGCGAATAAGGAAAGTATGACCATGCATCACAGAATATTTTATGGAAACAGACATTCATTGTTAAAGCCCCGCTCCTCTCTCTCTCTCTCTCTCTCTCTCTCTCTTGATGTAGAAAAGGAGAACGGATATCGTATGAGAGCATCTAGCAATGCACGCAGTTAAGAGTCGTAAATCTCTTTTTTATCAAGCAACTTTCTTCTGTCTACTTGAACAATTAACAATTACCAAGTAAATAAGAATGGCGGGGAGCTTAACTTTAGATACTATTGTGACCGGTTAGAATTCAGAATCGCATCATAACCGGTTCATATTACTCCCTGGCCTAGGTCTCCCCTAAAACCCCACCCATCCTCCCCCCCCCCCACCCAAAAAAGTCGCTTTTCGTTGGGTGGGGGCACTTTAATTAGAATATCATTCCTTACTTAACAAATGAATTTTCTTTCTTAAGAAGAGCGAGTTTAAACCCCCAAACAAACAAACACCCATTATATGTGCACAATGATAAATCCGTACGTAAATATATATTTCCTGTACTACTTATAAGTATTTATTTAGCAGCAAGCATAGGTTTCTGGTGAAAAGTAGCCTATTAATTAAGTATATACCGGAGTTTGCATTGCATGTAGACTGAGCCTGCCCCCGTCATGCTCCTCACGTCAACCGCGCCCTAGCTGTACCAGGGACGGAGCCAATTCAGAGCACATGGGGTCGCCTGACCCCATGGATTTTTTGAAAATGATATATATTTTATATACAACTAAAGAGATGGAAAACAATTATGGACCGGTGGTTAAAGAGCTGCAAAAAACTTTCAATGTAATCTGGGGTCCTGGGTTCGAACCCCAGTTTTGTAAAAATTTTACCCTATTTTTTTTTCTAATTTCACACTTGACTGACAGGGTCGTTGGCAGTTGGCTGACTTGCTCCATTGCTCGGTTGGTTGGTGGTTGCTGTGATTCATTACTCTCCCTTTCGGCCTTTCAATTTTTGTCTGTCTCCGGTCTCCCTGACTCCCGCTCTCTCCACTCCAGTCTCTCCCGCAGTCCCGCTCGAGTCTCGACCCCAGGCTGGCAGTGGCAGGCTCCAGCTCCACTACAGACAGGCGCCGCGCCGTCGCGCCCGCTCGCTCGAGTCTCGACCCCAGGCACCCACCGGCCACCGGCCACCGGCCACCGCCCAGTCGCACACTGCAGTTGGCAGTTGCTGACTTGCTGTGCTGACCTGCGCTGCTATCTTGCCTCCGTCCCACTCCCTGGTGTCACTGTTTGTCTGTTTGTCTCTGTCTCAACTCTCGACAGAGGCAGGCAGCAAATTAGCCAAACAAAACAGCCTGCTACTGCGCCCGCCGCCCCGCCCCGAGAGAGCCAAACGGCCCAAACCAGAGTCCAGAGTCCAGATCCAGAGAAATTGAGATTTGAGAGGGTGAGGGTTATTTTTTTTAATTTTATTTAAGATGAAATATAATATCTTTTTTTGTTAATTGAATTAGTTTATATTTTTATTTCTAATTTTATTGTGAATTTGTGAAATTGGAATAGTTTGTATTTAGATTTGTAAATGAGTTGATTAATGTATATTTTTGAATTAGGTTATGTTAATTTGAATTAGTATGGTATGAATTATTATTGTGTAATCTTGATTTAGTTGAGTATGAGTATTTTTGTTAATTGAATTAGTTTGTATTTTTATTTCTAATTTTATTGTGAATTTGTGAAATTGGAATAGTTTGTATTTAGATTTGTAAATGAGTTGATTAATGTATATTTTTGAATTAGGTTATGTTAATTTGAATTAGTATGGTATGAATTATTATTGTGTAATGTTGATTTAGTTGAGTATGATTATTTTTGTTAATTGAATTAGTTTGTATTTTTATTTCTAATTTTATTGCGAATATGTGAAATTGGAATAGTTTGTATTGAGATTTGTTAATTAGTTGATTGTTGTATATTTTTGAATTAGGTTATGTTAATTTTGAATTAGTATGGTATGAATTATTATTGTGTAATGTTGATTTAGTTGAGTATGAGTATTTTTGTTAATTGAATTAGTTTGTATTTTTATTTCTAATTTTATTGCGAATATGTGAAATTGGAATAGTTTGTATTGAGATTTGTTAATTACATCTTGTGTAATTGTGAATTTGTGAAATTGGAATAGTTTGTATTTCTAATTAGTTGAGTATTTGTTTACTACATCTTGTATAACTGTATTGTTGTATTCATAATTGCAGATTTGATCAAATTAGCATGTGGAAATATCTTCAAAAGCGGCCTAAAAACAAAGAACGACCTAATGAGAACAATTCTAATCCAGTTCCTAGTCCTATAATTCATGAACAAGTTTCTCCATATCTTCATCAATCTCAAGCTACACAACGCAATTGGGTGGATTTAAATTCTCTGGAACTTGATCCAGGTCTGAGGAAAAAAATTTCAGATTTCCATCCAAATCAACAAGATGAGGTAAGGAGAGCTTATATTCGTCTTGGTCCTTTCCAACCTCGTGCACACAATTTTCCAATTAAACTTATTGCCGGAAAAAATCGAAGATTTGTTGCATCTTGGTTTGATCAGTATGACTGGTTAGAATATAGTATAGCAAAAGATGCTGCTTTTTGCCTACCATGTTACTTGTTTAAACAAGAATTTGAAGCCGGTGGTGATCATTTTGTGGGTCAAGGTTTTGGGGGCTGGAATAAAAAGGATAGGCTTGAAGTTCATGTTGGTAATTGTGATAGTCCTCATAACAAGGCTGTGAAAAAATGTGATACTTTGATGAATCAAAAGTATGGTATTCAAGCTGCTTTGTCAAAACAATCTGAAATAGTGAAATCTGAGTATCATATACGTCTAGAAGCATCAGTTATTGCTGTTAGATATCTTCTTCGACAAGGACTAGCATTTCGAGGGAATGATGAATCGGATAGTTCAAAAAACCGAGGTAATTTTTATGAGCTCCTAAAAATATTACAAGAAGTTAATCCATCTCTGGCTAGTTATATGTTGAAAAATGCTCCGAGAAATAGCCAGATGACTTCTCCTGATGTTCAAAAAGATATTGCCTGTGCTTGTGCAACTGAAATAAGTAATGAGATTATTAAGGAGATAGGGGATGATATTTTTGGCATATTAATTGATGAATCTGGTGATATATCTGGTAAAGAACAAATGGCTGTTGTTGTACGTTATGTGGATCGTAAGGGTTTTGTGATGGAAAGATTTATTGGTATTGCACATGTAGCGGATACAACTGCCGTGTCACTCAAATCAACACTTGAGACGATGTTAGTGAAATATAAATTATGCATATCAAGAATACGAGGACAGGGCTATGATGGAGCAAGTAATATGAGAGGAGAATATGGTGGTTTAAAAAGTTTGATTCATATTGAAAATAATTCAGCATATTATATTCATTGTTTTGCTCATCAGCTTCAGTTAGCACTCGTTGCAGTTGCAAGGTCTCATGAAGATGTTGATTGGTTGTTTTTTATCGTTACTGGTGTTGTTAATGTAATTGGATCATCTAACAAACGTCGAGATATGCTTCGAGATAAACGTGCTCTTGAATTAGAAGAAGCATTTGATCTAGGCAAGATCGAACATGGGCGTGGATTGAATCAAGAATCAGCCCTTTCAAGGGCTGGAGATACTCGTTGGGGTTCACATCTTAAGTCTCTTTCAAGTTTGGTTAAGTTATTTTCTCCGGTTATTGAAATACTTGATTTTTTGAAAAAAGATTCAAAAAGTAGACAGAAAGGTGAGGCTAGAGCTTTCAAAGATCTACTAATGTCCTTTGAGTGTGTTTTCATGTTACATTTGATGAGAAGGGTTCTAGGTATCACGAATGATTTATCTCAGATGTTGCAGAAGCGTGATCAAGACATTGTAAATGCCATGAGACTTGTTCAACTTGCTAAACAACGCCTCCAAACGATGAGGGATGAAGGATGGGAAGATCTTATTGTTGAAGTTTCTTTATTTTGCCACGATAAGAATATTGTTATTGCAAATATGGATGATCGGTATGTTAAGGAAAACAAATCACAACGGTTGGCTCCATTTCTTACAAATATGCATCATTACAAGTTTGATTGCTTCTACAGCATATTAGACTTGCAATTAGAGGAGCTTGAATCACGTTTTGATGTGATAGGCACTACGTTGTTGTCATGTGTAGCATGTTTGAATCCATCGGAGCTATTTTCTGCTTTTGACAAAGCTTCATTGATTAGGTTGACAAAGTTTTATCCCGAGGATTTTTCTGATGTTGATGTTGTGATACTGGATAATCAGCTTGAGAATTATATTTTGGATGTTCGATCTGATGAAAGATTTTCTGAATTAAAAGGACTTGGTGATCTCTCAAGGAAGTTAGTGGAAACAAAAAAGCACACTACATATCCTTTGGTTTATATGCTTGTGAAGCTGGCTTTGATTTTACCGGTAGCTACTGCAACTGTTGAAAGAGCCTTTTCAGCAATGAGTTTTATCAAAAACAAGTTGCGAAATCGTATGTGTGATGAATGGGTACATAATTGTCTAATGTCATATATAGAAAAAGATGTATCCGATACCATTAGTAATGAGACTATTATAGCTCGGTTTCAAAATATGAAACCTCGACGAGTACAATTGTAAACGAATATCTATGTATGAATTTGGATAATATTAAATATATTATTATTATAATTATAATTTCTGTTATTATTTTATATTTGGATATATGCTTGTTATTTATTGGGACCCCATGCATTTTATATCCTGGCTTCGTCCCTGAGCTGTACTATTATATATTTATATATATATATGCTGCCATAACCAGACTCTGGTTGAAAAGCCATTTTCATCGAGTTCAGTAGATATATGACCAGCAATGCCGTGCCAACCATCACATGATCCTGATTTTAATTCCTCGTCTACTCCACAGACAGACAGCAGATATACATACATGTTTTTGTAGCTATGCATTCATCTACTACTCCCCAGCTATGCACGGACGGAGCTTATCTATTGCTCGGTGACGGAGAATCCGGCCGCATGATCAGTTTATATGAATAGACCTCCATGATTCCACACAATATGTCTCTATGCGTGGTTGGTTTCAGCTCAGCCTTTGGCCTGACAATCCCACACACACACACACACAAACACAAACACACATATATATATGGGGTACTGCTTGATTAACATTGTCTATTTTTCACTCCTCCTTGTGGAATGCTTTTCATCCACGTTTGTGTCAAATACTATGGTACAATAATCCTCTGGCCAATTAAGCTATTTAGCCATTATTGACCATAAGGAAAAAAAAAAAAAAAAAACTGGGAGATGGGTCTGTCGATTTGAAAATAATTGAAGGGATTAGGAGGCCAGCCCAGAGTTCCGATCAAAAATTCACTTTTAACCCTATAACTTTAATCTAGGTACAATGAGTCCACCACCCATTCATGTTAAAATTACTCCCCAGCCTTATATTTTGTAAATTATCACTATAATTAAAGCTCGACAATATACATAAATAAATCCCACTCAGTAAAATTAATGATAAGTTATACAACTTTAAATTTGCAATAATTAATGTTCTTATAAGAATCACATGGCTATATGTATATATACACACACACACACACACACACTTTTACAAAGAAAAGTGCACTATAACAACAGGCTATAACACCTCCTTCGACTTGCTCAGCATCTCATTGCACTCTGCCCTTGGGTACTACTAGCTTCCTTCTCTTGCCCGGGAGTGAAGCAATCTGTTCCTTTAAGGGGATGAAGTAACTGGTTCGATAGGAGCAGGGACAGGTTTCATCACAGTGCTGTATAACTCAAGAAACACACGTGACGCAAACATTTGAATTCTCTCAAATAAACGAGGACCTGAATATATATATATATATATATATATACCTTAAGAGTCCAATTTAATAATTTATTCTATTTTCTCGAACTTAATAAACTTTAGCTTGCAAATATTGTTTTGCTCTCTTCACTCTATGTTTAGTATTGTATGCCTATTGGGTAAAACCTCTGATTGTGATACTTTCCCTTCTGATACAAAGAATTGCTTGATAGCAGTAATGACAGAGGGTTGCTTGATGGTAGTATTGACAGTCTTGATCCATCCACGAGCTCGGTGGTAACCTATAACCACAATATCAAGGCATACCATCACGCAAGCCACTACGATAGCAACAACATAAAACCAGAACCCAAATTTAGACGGAAGGAGATTATAGACCACCAATATACATGACAGATACCCCAATATCGACTGTAGTCGAAAACAATCAATTTTCACTTGCAAATTTACCGTTGCAATGAAAAAGTAAATATATAGTGAACCAATGAGAGCCCACAACTTTGTTGGCTCTTTATTACTCGACGCTTCCACTTCAAGTAAGGTCATGGCTATAGGCAGAAATTTGAATAACAAGTTGTTGATTGACATGCTGCATAAAA
Organism: Tamarix austromongolica; assembly: GCA_039764185.1. Lineage (NCBI taxonomy): Eukaryota > Viridiplantae > Streptophyta > Magnoliopsida > Caryophyllales > Tamaricaceae > Tamarix > Tamarix austromongolica. The sequence continues at coordinate 7,488,857 of CM077810.1, forward strand.
AAAAAAGTCAATTTTAATGCTACATAAAACTGGAAAAAGGACAGCCTACAATAACCAACCTTTGATAGTCCCTAGTATCGCTCATTTTATCGGGCTCAGATTGTTGCAGCGTTACGGGGGATATATGTAAGCGAGAGGGAGACAAGTGTTGGGAGGAGTTTTCAAAGAGGCGTATCTATAAGCCTCCCGGGTTGGGGATGGGGGATGCCAGAGATTCCTGTAAGAGAGCTACTTCGTTATGGAAACTTCGTCGAATGATCGGACTTCCATGAAGTCCTATAACAAAAGGAGGTTCGGGCCTGATGATAACCGACTTATTCACGCATCGCTAGATACAAGAGAGGGTTAAAATAAAAGAAAAGTGAAAAGAAAAATTGATAGCAGCGTAATCAATCGTTACACCACGTCACCGTCGAATTCCACACGAACCTCGTTGATTACTAATTCTTACTATTTTGACTATCTAAATAAATTAAATTTAGAAATTAAAAAATGACTAACAAAATAAAATAAAAAAGTAATACCAATGATAGTAAAAATCTAAAATTGGATTATCATCATAAATTGATAATTAAAGAATAATTAATTTAATTTTCAAACAACTATTTAAATCTAAGAGAGTGATATTGTAATACCCTATGTTTTTATAATTCAATTTCATTAAAATTAATTATTTTATTAGCATAATTTCATAAAAATATTTAATTATTTTAATTTTAATTTGTTTTATGAATTAATCGATGATTTTGACTTTACATTAGAAATTCATTAATCGTTGTCGTTGAAGATCATTCTAGATAAATTCGTTTACGACCGTAAATTTATTATATTTATATGATTTCGATTTCTGTTTAAAAATATGTATTTTTGTTCTTTCTCATAATTTTATTTTTAATATTTTAGATTCATTCTTGATTATAACTTTGTCGTGTGATTATGATTTTGTTTTGGAGTTATGTTTTGTTAATGAAATAAATTATTTAAGTTATAAAAATTCCCTTTAATGATTGCATCCTTAGAAAATATTTCTGACCTTAAATTTATCCGTTTTTCCGATGTCGTTAAGATATTCGAAAAGTTTTAATTAAAAAGATTTTCGTAACTTATTTATGTTTTTCTTTTCAAAATTAATTTTCTTCCATTTTACCTTTTTTGGTTTGTGGAGGACCAATTTTGGAAAATTATTTAAATTAATCACTATCTCTTAGAATTTGATTTAAATATTTTCTTATATAGTTTTAAATATTTTTTGAGGTCTTATTATGTATTTTCGTAAATAATATAGATCTTTGCGTTCGTTAGTATTTTCTTACGAAAACTTTTTCAAAATTCTTTAAATAGCTTTTTTTTTATTTTATACCATTCAATCCTTATGAAATAATTTTTATTAAATGAATTTTAGATAAAATCATCCATTAATGTTTTTAGATATTTGGTATTTCACTTCTGTATTCGTATTTGTAAAATAATAATAATAATAATAATAATAATAAACCCGCCGGTCATCCCCATTTTCTTTTCCTTTTCTTTTCTCTCCCTCTTTTCTTTCTCCTCTCTCTCCCGCCCTATCGTTTTTCTTTCCTCTACAAAACCAAACCCAACCCCCTGACTTGCTTCATCCCACATCCTTCGTCGACCACCACTCTAGCTGCCTATCGCACAATGTTGAACAACCACCACACCATTGTTGATCGTTCTCCCTCCTCTTGTTGTCTCCATCCTCCGCCAGCGAACAATAGCAATCAAGCGGGTAGCAACGCAGCAACAACGGCATAGCAACAATGCACCAGCAACTTCCAACCACAACGAATATCACCCGACCACTAGCGAATGTCCCTCAACCTCCGATGAAGCTTCCTTAATCATCATAAGCTCCAATTCACATTGTTCCATTTTGTATAAATTATCAAAACCCTAACTTCTAAATTCACTAAATTTTGTATCGATTGGGTTTAATTAAGTTAAATTAGTTGTTTAATTATGTATATATATGTTATATGATTGATTTAGACTGATTAATTATAGTGTATGTGGTTGATTAAAGAACATCAGAATTTTGACCCGTTTATGTCTGGAATTTTTTAGATTCGTCTGATTAAGCTATTATTGATAAATTGATTATACAATATATTGTAAAATATATCTAATTTCATATCAGAATTGTTGACTTGATAGATTTATGTGGAATTAAATGGAACTGGATTTCTTGGTTAAAATCTGTGTGTGACAAAATTAGATTGTATGATCAAGTTGTCTCATTCAATTGATTTTACAATATTCTTTAAAATGTATTTAATTATATGTTAGAAGTGTCAATTTGAAAAAAATTGTATGAAATATATCAGAATTGGATTTTTTGGTCAAAGCTATTACAGATCTAACTTGGATTGTGTAATAGAGTTATTTTATTCAATTAAGTATATAATTTACATTAGAATACATCTAATTACAATTCTAAACCTTCAATTTTAATATTTTGATGAGAACTGACTAGATTAGTATCCCAAACTCAAACCCTAAGTATGTTAAATAACGTACTTCTTTTATTAGTTATGATCAATTAATTATATAATATGTTATAAAATATATCTAATTGCATTTCTAAACATTCAATTTAAATAAACTAATAAAATTCAATTGAATTGTATTTTGGGCCTAAAGCCCTAGATTTCAAATGAAATTATGAAATTATGAAATTAGTCATTTGTATATATATTTTTTATAAAATTGAATTTATAGAAATAATTAGAATGGCCTTAATTTCATTCTAACGCCTTCAATTATGATTAATTGATTTAAATTATCTGAGTTTATGTCTTGGGCTTTAAAGCCCTAATTTTGAAAAACAATTATCTTAAATTAGCTACTTGTAAGATTATTTGTTGAAATTTATTATCTAGATTGATTTAAATTTATTTTAATTGTATTCTTAAGCTACCAATTTGAGGCAAACGAATTTAATTATTTGGTTTGTCGTTCAGGCTCAGAAGTCGTAATTTTTGAAGATAGTATATGAAAATGATTTATTTATGTTTCTTTCACCTAATAAATTACTAGCTTTGATTGAAAATCATTTAAATTATTTTTTTAATATTATCCAGGTTGGATTGGTTCTCTAAAAATGGTTGGCTTATATGTTTGGTCGTAAAAACTAATTAGTAAGTTATTTTCGATAAGATTAACTTACACTCTATTATCCTTTTCCTCAATTTTCCAAATCAATTTCAAATGCTCGAAGTGATTTGTGTTGAACCTAATTTGGTTAATATTTAATTTTAAATCATAATAGAGCTTCACTCATAAATCTTAGGTTTTGGACACATTTTTCAAGAAAGACCGTTTGTATCTCCTTTTGTTGACTAAATTATAATACTTAAATTGTTGATCAGTAAGGTTTATAAACTAGTCTTTCGATTTCTATCGGCGATCTAGGAAACCATTTGAATTGTCAATCTCTTTATATCTCTCTCTTTTTCTCAATTTGCTTAGCTAGCTTTGAACTTAGATAAGTCATTACTTACCTTTGCTTATGGGGGAATTTGGAATATATGTCTTCTTGAAGTGTAAGGTGATGAGTATGCTTCATGTTATTCAATTATGTCAAGCGTATACGATGTGTTTGTGTGGTAATTCTACATATCTTTGAGTTTATAACTTCAATGCGAACACATGTTAGTATTCCTCTTGAATATTATATGTGTTCAAGTATGTGAAGGGTAGAGCATGATTATGTGGTTAACATGTTCATCTAATTATGAATTTTTTGGTGATATTAGAGTATGTTCTAATGTATCTAAATTATGATTGGTTTAAAAAAACCATATCATTTGTTGAGTATGGATTGAAATTATATGATACCTTATACCAGATTTTTATGTTCTGAAATTATTCGGCTCTAACGCCAACGGAATTATTCGGCTTTAATGCCCCTTGAAATTGATTGGTTTTAATCCACTTGGATTGATCGACTTTAATACCGCTTGAAATTGATCGACTTTAATGCCACCTGGACTAATCGGCTTTAATGTCACTTGAAATTGATCGACTTTAATGTCACCCGAATTTGATAGGCTTTAATGCCACTTAGATTGGATAGGCTTTAATGTCACTTAGAATGAATATAATAATGAAAATTTATTTTGTTCATGGAAATGATTGAAGTGCTATTATGTGGGCTTGATTTTTTACTTTGTTGAATCTTTAAATAAAATATTAATCACTTAAAGTGAAAGATATTAAGTCGAGACTTGTATCACTCGGGGAAGATTCTACTATTAACTCTTAAAATAAAATTTTAAAGTTTAAATTTGAGAGTGTTACACCAAGCCCTATCACTAAAACTGAAACCCTTAAGCTACAACTATTAAACCAAATCACCAAATAATTTTTAATTCTTCAACTATTTTGAGCTCAATTCTTGTGAGATTGAGTGCAAGCATCCTATTTGGGTGTTGCATGCTTATAATACACATCATCTATTTTCATTATCTATGACTCTTCCCCTTTTTCTTTTTCATTTTTTATAATCTTGTGTTATCATGGGATAAGTGCTTCCCACATCTAATCTTTAGATGTTTGCTACTTTTGAGCCTTGCCCTCATCATAAATTAGGTATAAGGAGTACATTTTCTATATTTGATGAAGCATAAAACCAGTGGCTTCATTTAGTAGAAAATTTTGGAGGCGTTACATTTAAACTCATGTTTTATCTATTTGTGTTTATTTATGTTGGTTTATATAACAATTACTTTATCTTTACCTCATTTGGATTTATCTAGCACTCATTTGGAGGTATTCGTCTTTAATGTGTTATTCATTTATTATTATTATTATTATTTTACGTTTTTTGCCTTGCATCTAACATTAGTTAGGCGAGAAATCACTCTTCTCACAATGTTAGATGTGGCAATTTTCATCCCCATTCCTTATTTTCACTCTCGAGTTATACTTTAAAATGAAAATTTTCGCTCAAGAAAAATGGAAGTGTGGCAGTATGAGACTACTAATCTTTATGATTTTTATTGTAATTCCCTAACCCTAACACCAATTATAGGTAATTATGTTGGGGTGCTTTTAGGATCAAAGGGTAATAAACCAACATAAGCGCTTTGTATTAGTCTCACTCACACACTTCCCCGGTGAACAGCATTATTTTGACAAGTTCAAGTCAAGCATACTTGACTATAGAGTTCTTTAATGATGAATTTTTAAAATAAAAGGTTCACCATATGATGTAAGTAGCCATATTGATAACCATATGCCTTATCCATAGGAGAAAAAAATGAGAAAGAAGAAAGAAGAAAGAATAAAGAAGAGGGAGAGCTTGGGGAAATATTTTGGGACACAAAATAGGTAAAAGGTAAGGTAAAACAAAGAGGAATAAAGGAGAGTGTGTAGTGTGTGTGTGTGGTGTGTATCAGGTTAAAAAAGAAACAGAGGGTGAAGTCATGCGTGCAATGGTGCAAGGTGGTGGTGTAGGTCATGAGGGGTGGCCATGGAGGTGATGGTTGTGTGTATGTTGCATAGGGGTGAGGAAGAAAAAGAAAGAAGGTAGAGAGTAGGGTGTGCATTTGTAAGTGCAAGTTGGGCAGTGATAAGAGAAGAAGAAGAAGAAGAAGAAGAAGAAGAAGAAGAAGAAGAAGAAGAAGAAGAAGAAGAAGAAGAAGAAGAAGAAGAAGAAGAAGAAGAAGAAGAAGAAGACTGGGTGATGGATGATGGATGATGGATGACGGATGATGGGAGATGGTGCAACTGCAAGTTACAAGTTACAGAAATCAGAAAGTCAAGCTTTGTGGCAACAAGTGATGGGAGAATGGAGAAAAAGAAAGAAAAGGAGAAAGAGATTTATATCCGGTTAAGGTTTTGGGATTAATAAATTAAATTAAGCTTAAAATAATATTTTCTTGGGATTAGAATCAAATTAGGGTTTTAATGGTATGGTATTAAGTTATAAGTAAATGTTTAGGGTATTACAACCACAATGTAGGAGTTCAATTACTGCTAATGACTAAAGTCATTGGTTGGGACGGCTACTTTTAAACGCCCACAATTATAAACACGTGTTTCCTACATTCTTGAATCACATACCGCAATTTATCTCCATCATGTTGTCCCCAAGCAGGGTTAGCAATGATGCATAAGATAAACGCATTATCCTTTAAGATGAAATAAATAGACAACTGATAAAAAAAAGGTAATATGCAATGTACTTGTGATATATCCTTCAATTACTACCTTTTAACATGTTCATAGAGCCATCAATTTAAGCAAATCTTGTTTCTTCCATGGGGAACATAGAATTTTCCCCTCTAAGCACCCCATATATTTGTAAATTTGGTTCTGTTATTCCTCTGCCAGTTTCGTTATTCCTCCGTTTTCATAATTCCAACTAAGATTATCCATCATTGTTCACTTCAGACTCGAGCCCTCTATTACCTTCAAATTCAATAACCCACCTCTCTCTCTTTCTTTCTATTTTCCCTTTTCTCTATCTCTTTCCTTCTCATTTCCTCTTTTTTGTCCCTTTCCATATCTCTATCTTTAGGTTCTTTATCCCTTGCCTTTCCTTCTCCCTTTCTCTATGTTTATTCATATTCTTCTCTCTCTCACTCTCTCACATCAAAAATATTTTCTCTTTCCGAATGTAGAATCTCCCTATGCCTATTTTTCCCCATTCTACTCTTGTTCCATATCTCTATTTTTCTTTCTCTCTTTCCCTCTTCTACTCCTCTTTTTTCTCCTTCTTAGAAGACTTAGATTTCTTCTCCCCTATAACTTACCATCAACACAAATGGGTTGAAACATAAGTCAATCTAAACACCTAATTTATTTTTCCTCTTTATAACTTAATTCCACAAAATAGACGCAATCCAATTTCAAACTATGCTTCCTTCTGGAATGAGAAGCTTGAGAAATATGGTAGTAGATCCATCAATTGAATGAGCATACAAAGAAGAGTAAACAATATTGAAATGAAAATTGTAAAGGTAAATAAGAAAATGAAGAATGGCGTATCTTTTCTCATTGGATAATTAGAGATATATAGAGTACAACAGATGCAGTAAATATTTAAATTAAATATTCTATTATTCCACCTTATCTTGTTAATCCAGCAATATCAGAGGAGCACCTTTGACTTAGGAATTGCAAGCATGAGTTAACAGTGGTGATGAGGCTATGAATCCAACAAAAATAACATAATAAATAAATGTGTACTGGATTACTCTTGTCAACCACTATATTATATAATGATATGGAGTACAACCTGATTAATATTCTCTATTTTTCATTCCTCCTTGTGGAATGCTTTACATCCAAATTGTGATTAAAAAATTATTATACTTCAATACTTTGGCAAATAAAGTTATTTAGCCATTATTGAACTTAAGAGAGAGAGAGAGAAGGAGAAGGGGGAAGGGGAAAAAACTAGGAGGTGTCAATTTGAAATTAATTGAAGGGAATGAGGAGGCAGACATAGAGTTTTGATTAAAATTCTACTTTTAGAATCACCTTATCGAATCTCTTGAGAAGGAAAGAAAAGATCGGAAAGTGACCCCTTCCAAGTAACTTTGAACTGAGCAGACGTAATGACGCTCATCACAAGGGAAATCAAGGCTTAAGGCAAACTAACCTATTGGACGATATCTATAATGAAGGCCAAATTTAGCTATATATTTTTGTCCTTTGCTTAGAGCGCCTCTCCCAACCAATCTTTAAGGTAGCTGATTACGGTGATTGGAAGATTATGGTGACTTGTAGACAGGAGCCAAGAATTTCCCAAGCTTTCTGTTTCGGATAACCTTATGTTCTTCACTAAGGCATTAATGCACCAAATATCCCTCATTACGTCCCTTTTACATCAGTTTGTGATTGAATCACGACAATTGACTAATTGGGAAAAATCATCCATGCTTTTCTCTCCTAATACCAGTGATGAGACTCGAAATCAAATCCATGCCATTAGTCATATTCCAATTGTGGAATAGCTGGGAACATACTTAGGAGTGCAGGTTGTCCATGGCCATGTGAGATGCAATCACTTCTCTCATGTGCTTGACAAAGTTAGTTCAAAACTTGCTGGTTGGAAGGCTTAAGTGTTTACCTCTTGCTGGATGAGTTATCTTAGCCAAATCATTTATCACATCTCTCCCCATCTGCACAACTCAATTTTTGCAAATCTCAATAGGAGTTTGTGGGGATATTGATAGAATGGTGCACACTTTCATTTGGGGAGGACCTAAGTTGTCCAAGAAGACACCATGTGTGTCCTCTGAACAAATTTTTTTCCCACGAGTTGTGGGGATTTGGGGATTTGTAAGACAAAACAAGAAAATCTTTCTTTGTTTGGGAAACTCTATAGGAAGTTGTTTTGAGGGGATCATACACCTTGGGTGGAGATGGTCAAGGATAAGTATTTTGCCAATCAATTCCCATTGCAGGCTACTTGTAAGAGCTAAATTCACTAGTTTACATGGTTGTGTTTACAGGTCTTGAGACTATTAAACAAGTTGTGGGGCAGTGCATTGGTAGCGGGGAAACTACTAATTGCTAGAGAGACCAATGGGTTATTGATGTTCCTTTGCTGAGTGTAGCTACTACTAGCGTTAAACCTTCTAAGATAAACAATTATGTGGCAAACTATGTTAATGATAATGGTGATTGGCAGTAGGGGCGGTTTGCTCATCTCCTCCCCCTTTCCGTTATTTTGAGCATTACAGGAATGGAATATGATACTTTGTTCATACTTCTAAACCCGATAAATTGATCTGAAAGCATACAACCATAAGGGAATTTTTGGGGTACTTGATTTTAATGAATTTTTGCTTGGACAGGAAAAACTTTAACTAGAAGACCGTTTGGAAGATGCATATTACTAAAGGAAACTGCTTGTTATTATGGAGGATGGTCTTGGATAACTTACCAACCAATGAGAAACTAGTCAAGAAACATTTCAATTCCTCCATTTTGTGTCTTCTGTGCTAGATCTATGATTAAGACATTGAGCATATGCCACAAGAATGTTATTTTGCAAAATCAATGTGGCTAGAGCTTGTTCCTAGGCGTATTCAGGAGTGCTTTTTTCAGGCTAATTTTTTTTAATTGGATTGATGGCAATTTACAGGATACATATGTCCATCTCAGGGCTCCTTGGATTCTCACTTTTGCCATGATCCTTTGGTGGCATTACCTATGGATCTTTGAATCCAAACCTCGTTTAAGTAATGCTAGGGAGTTTATTCGATAGAAGTTAAAGGAAATGGAGTCGGCCAGGAACCGCATTGGTTTACCCATTGATGGGGGTCATAGACTGATCCTATAGGTCGATTGGGTGCCACCTTCAATCAACTAGTTGAAGCTCAATGTTGATGGTTGTATGGTGTTAAATTCAAACCAAGAAGAAACAAATGGAGTCTTATGTGATTGTATGGGGAGATGATTGCATGGTTTTGTCTACAACATTGGCATAATTATTGCATTGTGTGTTGAGTTCCGGGCCATTTATCAGGGCTTACTTTTCTTACCTAGGATGGACGTGCACAAAGTTATGCTGGAATCGAATTTGAAGGTGGCAATGGATGTTATTAATGGGAACTGTGATGTGTAGTACCAGAATATTAGCTTGGCTCGCACTTGCACGAATATACTTTTAGAGGAAGTAGGTTTCACTTTAGTGTATAATTTCCGTGAAACTAATCATCTTGCAGATAAGTTATTGTAAATGGAAATTAATTTCCCTCTAAATTCCTACATCATTAATTCTTCTCCTCTTGGGATTATACATTTTCTATGCAATGATTCTTTGGACATCGGTTTTTCAAGATATTGCAATATATAACCAGACATAAATCTTCCTTTGTTCAAATAAAAACCAAAAATTCTACTTTTAACCCAACACTATAAAATATCACTATAAAGGAGGACAATACACAACAAATTCAAGGTGAATTTACTATTCACCCTCATATTTTGTGAAATATCACTATGAGAGCTGTACAACATACATAAATTAATTCTAACACAGTAAAATTGATAATAAGTTACACAACTTTAAATTTACAATAATATTAATCTTATTAGATTCACATGGCTATAATTTTTTCATTTTTACAAAGCGTAAAGCACAATAACAACAGGCTATGACACCTCCGTTGACCTGCTCAATATATCATGATTGCACTCTACTCTTTAGTACTAGCTTCCTTCTCCTGCCCAAGGATTAGCTAAGCAGCCTGGCCCTTTAGAGGATTCGATAGGAGAATAGGCAGGTTTCAACACAGTGTGGTATAACTCAATAGATACACATGGCATAAACATTTCTATTATCTTTAACTAGAGAACCGTCGAGGAGAAAACAAGCGGAAACTTTTTTTGTTTTTTTTTTAGATTTAAAAAATAAGAATGATAGAAAAAAAAAAAAAAAAAACTATATATATATATATATATATATATATATATATATAAAGTTTTTAATATAAATTTAGACACTAAACTTTTTGGAACGAAAAATGACGAGTCGACGTTTTCACAATGAAAAATATCGTCGCCGTTTTTATATAACGCAAGAGTCCAATTTGATAATTTTTTTGTCTATTTTCTCCAAAATTAAAGAAAGTAAATATTATTTTGCTGTCTTCACTCTATGGTTATTGAAAGGCTATTGGCCGTGGCCTCTGTTCCTGATATGCTCCCACCTTCTGATACAGAGGATTCTTCGATAGCAGGTTGCTTGATAGTAGTAATGACAGCCTTAATCCATCCACTAGCCCGGTGGTAACTTTTCACCACAATATCAAGGTTTACCATGATGCAAGCCATTAAGATAGCAACAACATAAAACCACAACCCAAATTTTAAAGGAAGGAGATTATAGACCGCCAATATACATGACAGATACACTAATATGGATTGTAGTCTGAAAGGATCAATTTGTTGGGTTATGAGTCCCTTCATATGTGAAAAAACTCATTTTATTTATTTTATTTATGAGGGTAGCTCAAAGGGTCTTTGGATCATTCATTGGGTGACTTCCTTAATATGTCTTTTACTCTCAGCTTTATTAAGTTGCATTGAGAGAATTCGGATAGCTATCAAACACCGAAACTAGAAGGGCAAAGGTTTTACGAAGTGCAGTTCTGGGCGTTTTTCTCCTGCGCAGTTTTCATCAAGTGGTCCGATCGAAGGTCAAACGTGCTCCGATTTAGCTGAAATTTGGACAGCATCTTCGGGACATCTGGTTCTTCAAATCCAACGGTTGGTTTGTCTATTACTGCTCTATTTTGTGAGATATTGCCACTGTACCGAGCCCCTTTTTTCTGGTGACGAAACCTCATCGTTTTTTATTGGTTTGGTTGTTTGTTGGTTGATAAGAATTTGGTGGGTTGTGTACCCTTTAGGTGCTCATTGTAAGGAGATTGTTATAATTATCTTTGGTTATAGTGGAGCAAGTTTCTGGACTAGGTCCCGTGGGTTTTACCTCTTTCACTTTGAGGGTTTCCCACGTAAAAATTCTTGTATCTCTTTTATTTGTTTGCTTGAGCATTTGCACTTGTTTGCTTGCTGATTTGATATCATTGTGGATTGTTATCTTGCTGTGGTTGAAACCATCTACTTAGTGTTGGGTGATTGTTAATATTGGGAATCCCTTGTTTTTTCCATCACAATTTTCATTTGCAGATTTACCGTTGCAATGAAAAAGTAAATAGATAGCGAACCAATGAAAGCCCACATCTTCGTTGGCTCTTTATCAATCGATGGTGCCACTGCAAGTAAGGCCACGGCTACTGACAGAAATTTGAACATTAATTTGTTCATTGAAATGCTGCATAAGACCCAAAAAAAAAAAGTTTAGTTCGTTGTAATGCTGCATAAAACTGGAAAAAGGATGGCCCGGAATAATTAACCAACCTTTGATCGACCATAATATCGCTCATCTTCCTGCTTTACTTGGGATAGTTGCAACGTTTCTAGGGATTCAAGAGAGGGTGAGAAGGTGAGAGATGGTTATTTATAAGCGCCCCCCCCCCCCCCCCCCCCCCGCCCCCGATGGTGAGGCTGACAGGTTTTTTGGAGCGGCAGATTGGAGGGAGGGGGACTCGGTAAAGTGGGTGGGGAAGTACGACAGCTTTAATTGTGATGGTATCAGGTAGGGGTGTGCAAAACCGGATATCCGTATCCATTCGGATATTTTTTTCGGATATCCGCTCCGCATTTTTTAGACCGGATATCCGGGATGCGGATATCCGAAAAATACAGACCGGATATGAACCGGATTCGGATATATCCAATATCCGTATGAAAATACTATTTTATCAATTTTAATAACTTTTGCTACAATATTTTTAAAAATAAAGATCGTATATCAATTAATATTCATATCTATATTCATATAAATATCTTATTTTATCTAAAAGAAGTATTAAAATATTATTATAAATATTTGAAATATAAAAATAAATAAAATTTTAAAACTTAAAACTATAAAAATACAATAACATGATGTATTATTGAAATAATCAACAAAATATCGGATATTTTATCGGATCGGATAATCCAAAAAAAAACCGGATATCCAAATGTCGGATATCCTTTTAGAATAAAATCGGTTCGAATATCCGAAATGTCGGATCGGATTTTTAAATATCGGATCGAATTTTCGGATCCCGGATTTTTTGCACAGTCCTAGTATCAGGGAGGCACTCGTTCCATTCGCACTGCAAAAAGATTTATTTTACATATCCGTTACCAATCAGCTGAAATTTCTCGTACTCAGCAAAAACCGACGTAAGTTAGGTCGAAGAAATATTTTTTTTATTGTCCGAAGTTATTTTTTTTAGCAGAATACCTTCTTTCCTATTCCTATTCCTATTCCTATTATGCGATAAAAATTATTTATAGTCCTAGACTTTTATGTGATAAAAAAATATTCGTTGTAGAAGATTTTTATACATCCAAAATTTTTTATCACCCTATTGCTTCTCTTATAAATTTTTTGGCTGGTACCGATTGCCACTTACCGATTGCCACTTCTCGTATAAATTTTTTGGCTGGTACCGCCTATTGCCACTTCTCGTACAAATTTTCAAAAATATTCCCTGTTTTTTGAATCACCTTAATTTTCGAAACTATTACGAAACGAATCCTTCCAAACTCCGCTAAACTACTACGAATTGACGAATTGAAGAAGGGCAGTCCGCGCCCCGCGGTCAGCATGCCGGCTGAAACCTGGAGGTCAGGACGAAAGGTGAAGTGGGCTTCTATACCCTTCTTTCGTCTCTATGGGGGTCCCACTTTCAATCCAATTCCTATACTCTCATGAGTCATGACTCCGTCGGCTCATACTCTTCGTCTCGTAGAATAGAATATTAGTACGATGGGGCCACTAAAACCAGGAGTAAGTATGAACGAATGTTTAATTTTAATGCCCTAATTCTTGTACGAATACATAATGATAATTATTAATGTCTATATCCACTAACATAATTAATCTAGTAATTTTTATAAATATAATTTTTAACTATTTTATAATTTTAATCAATAATTATATATATATAATTTATTAATTTATAAGCCTATGTATATATATATATATACATATAAATATGTATTATTGAAAATTTATTTAAATGCTTTAGAAAATATATATAGCCTTTTTCAATTAATCAAATAAACAACTCCATAATTCTATAATTATGATGTCGAGTTTTATTAAAAATATTTCATGAAAAATGTATGTATCTCTATAAATTATTCAAATATTATAAAATTTTTAAAAAATTTCATACTACTCTAAAAATTTATCCAATAAGAATATATTATCTAATAAGAATATTAATTACCATTATTATAAAAAAAAATATTAATGTTATAGCAATATATTAGGAATATTTTTGTTACTATACGAATAACGCAATAAGAATGATGAATATCTCACGATGATAATAATAATAATAGGTAGAACAAATTTTTTTCAATAACAATATATATATATATATAGACACACACACACACACATACATACATAGAGAATGAACTTTTTTGTTTTTATTTTGTTAAGGAATGATTGTTTTTTTATTTTTAAAATGTAAGAAAAACCTACATTAAAATATTATTAGTTATGCATTTATATTATACAAAATGCATTATACAACAATTAAAAACTCTAAAACATATTATAAATCTAATTGATGCACAATACTATATATAGAATTATGAAAATTATATAAATATCAATATTAAAAAGAAAGATAATATTAGACAAAAATATTATAAAACCTAAAATAGCATAATTAATTGAAAAACCTAGCTTGACAAAAACTAGATTTTTTTTATTAAAAATATCCAAATTATGCATATGGTTTGATCTATAGCTTAACAACATTCCTTATGTATATAAAAAAAATAGCAATTTACACACTTTTTAGGAACTAATAAATGTATTTAACTTATACCTTTTATAGAAATATTGAAAAATATTAATGCATAGATAATGAAAGGAAAAAATGTGTGAAATACACCAAAACCCTAAATTTAAGAACTATAGCTAATTAAGAATTTATTAGAAAATTAATTAAATAAATTATTTTATTAAAATAAAAGGGGATTGATTAGGGTAAATCAAGAAGAAAATAATAAATATTTTAATTAGAAAAAATTTGGGTGTTTTCCTAATTAAAATGAAATTTAGGAAAAATCTTTCAAAAATCTCAAATTAGCCTAAAAAGGAGATTAAATATTATTTTATTAAAATATTACTATTTTTAAGTATCCCAAATACCCAAAATATTTTAATTAATCCCAACCCGCCTATTTTTCTTTTTTTCCTTTTTCTTTTTTTTTTCCTTTTTCCTCTCCTTTTTCCTTTTTCTTTCTTCCATCCTCTCCTTTCTCTTTTTCTCCATTTTCTCCCCAACCTGGTCCAGCCCTACAACCCAATCCTCTCCTCCTTTCTTCTCCTTCAATGCGGCCCAGGTCCTGTGCACCGCGTTTCATTTTTTTCCCAGCCGCCCAGCCAGTTCTCTCCTTTTCTTTTCTTTCTTTTCTTTTTCTTCCTGGACCGCCGATCCACCCCTACCCTCCTTCTTCTTCCTCCCGTCGACCTACAACTCCCTCCCCTACCTGCACCGTAAATCTCGTCGCCGACCACGTCGCTGACCGACCATCTCTCCTCTCTCTTCCCTGCTAACTCGCCTGTTGTTCGGCCTAATCAACCCTCATCCCTTCTCACGCGTCATTTTCTTCTCCCTGGCCAATCACAACCAACCACGAATAGATCTGCGCTGACCTACCATCGCCGGCTGGTGAGCCCTAACCTACCTGCCCCTATTCTCCCGTTTCCCCTCTGACCTTATCCCCCCTTTATTGGCCCTATAAATACCCCATAACCAACCTTGGACTTGAGCTCTTTCCCGTAACCCAAAAAATTCTTATCGTGCACCACCGCCCTTTCAAACACCCTTACAACCATCATCGCTCAACGCCACCGCTCGAGCCACCCACGGCACCACTCCCTGCATCACCCTCTACCAAACTATGCCACCCTCCACCCTCGATTTGTCTTGCATGAGCCACTCTAGTAATACAAAGTTTCCTTTCCAAGCAGCCACACTTCCACCTCCGCCGCCCTTCACACCATCATTTGCCACCACTTCTGCCGCAAACACCACCTCCTACACCTTCCAAAATTCCCTGCAGACATTCCTCTACCTTCCCCTGCCCTTCTTTTCCCTTTCCTCTCTCTCCTCCTCCCTCTCTTCCTTTCCACCACTTTCGGCCACCACACCCGCCGTCGTGCGCCGCCACCTTTGGATGCACCGCCACCCTCATTCCAACCCTCTCAACTTGGACAACCTCAATCACCCCAACTTCCACCCTCATTCCCCCTCTCCTATTCCTAACACTCAACTAACCTTCTCTTTTCCCTCTTTCCCCCCGCCGCCGCCACCGCATTGCACTGCCATCGGTGCCTCCAGTCACCACCAACCCTAGTTGGTGCCCTAAATCCTCTCAAGCTTTAAATCCTAATTATTCTAGCCTTATTCATTTTAATTGTATTATTATTATTATTGTTGTTGTTGTTGTTGTTGTTGTTGTTGTTGTTATCATTACCGTTATTAAGGATCAAAACCCTATTTTGTTATTATTTCGATTATTATCATTATTATTATTACAATTATTATTATTATTATTAGTAGTAGTAGTAGTAGTAGCAGCAGTAGTAGTAGTAATAGTAGTAGTAGTAGTAGTAGTATAATGAAGGGTCGAAACCCTATTTCACATTATTTTGATTTATACTGTAACACCTCAAAACTCACTACTTTTAAAAAAAATATGAAGAATTTAAAATTGGAAACCCATGAATTCTGGGGATGTTACCGCCACACTTAGTACCAAATTGGTTCTCTCCGACCGTTTCAGTACCAAGTGCTAAGGTTAAGAAAAGATTAATATTAAACTCAAACCAAGAGTTCATGAAAGAACTAGAAGAATCATAACACCAAAGATCAGAGTACGCGTAAAAGATTATAATTCATATTCAAAAGAGAGATAAACTTACAACCGATAAAAGATTAATTTTAAAATACACAATACAAGTAATAAATCATAAGAGAGTAAATCCGATATAAAGGAAATAGCAGAAGAAGATAAAATAAAAAGAAGAGTGAATCCGGCCACACTACTCTTGAACTTGGAGCTAAAATGCTCAACACACAGCTCCACCTTATGTCTCGCCCACCTGCACAAAGTCAGAAGGGCCTACTACTCATGGGAATGAGTAGCACCCATAAAAAGGGTGATTAGTACGCTATGTACTGAGTAAGGTAACCGTGCACTAAGGCCAACACATAACATCACCTAAATAATGCAAAAGAAATAAAAGAACATAATCCATCATGATAACATAATAACGTACAATCATTCGGATAGATACATAAAGGCCCATTTATAGTTCGGATTAATTATTTAATTAATCTCTGATTAGAGCTCATTTCACACCATGCTTTTTATCAAATCCATACAAGTACGGGAACCCCACTATTATAGCCGGTGGATGGGAAACACACAGGGCATAAAGCTCCTAACCACTATTATAGCCAGTGAACCGGAAACACATAGGGCATAAAGCTCCTAACCACTATTATTCGTCGGTGGATCGGTCTGACCCCTTCTCGCATAGTGTTCCACTATAAGTACTTAGTGTCTTTTCCATGTCTTGGCACAAATATGTTCGATTTTGTTGAGTACGGAATCCCCCACTATTATAGCAGGTGGACCGGAAACGCATAGGTACAAAACCTGACCACTATTATTACGGGTGGACCAGTCACATATAGGACATCATACCCTAACCACTATTATTCGCCGGTGGATCGGTCTAGGCCCGGCTAAACAATTTTCCACTTTAAATGATTAATGTATTATGGTGTCTTATTCAAAAGCTTTTCACCCTAGACATGCATGACTCACTCTCCCCACACCTATCCTCCAACGAACTCTTTCCACATCATCAGCCTCATGTACCTCCCAACTTGCCCCAACATCCTTTCCTCCATATTTTATATCACACTAAAAATCTAACTCTTAAGTATATGGGTCAAAGGCCACTACTTTACACTATCAAGTCCACTTCACATCTCACTCTAGGGTTTTATCCCGAAACCCTAATTTTAACCTTTGTGGTCCATCTTACTCCACTTCACAAAACCTAAATCATGTTAACACTCCACACATCACAACTCATAAATTCCACCCTCATAATTACACTTTGATCACTAAATGCACATGATACCACAAAAACCCTAAGCAGCCACACCAAACCCTAATTGTCCACACAAACCCTAGCTCGGTTTCCCACGTACCATTATATTGCTCCACGTACTATTTTTCATCCAAAGTGTTCAAACACTCAAACAACATTTACATTACCTTCCTCACATCCCAAATCAACTTTTCAAACGTAAAATTTACTCCCATGCAGATGCTAACCTCCTCATGCAAACCTTCAAACTTTTTCATGCAAACCCTAAAACTTCCACATGAAACCCTAGATCCAACCATGCAAACCCTAGATCCATTCATTCAAAACCCTAGATTCCACCATACAAAACCCTAGATTTCTCTATGCAAAACCCAAGATTCAATCCACACAAAACCCAAGGTTTCTCTATACAAAACCCTAAATTCAATCCATACAAACCATAGATTAAATTCTCCTATGTTACACCATAGATTAGATTCTCCCATGTTACACCATAGATTAAATTCTCCCATATAGAACCATAGATTAGATTCCCCCACATATAACCATAAATTAGATTCTCCCACACGAAACCCTAAAATTCTCCATTTTATTCTTCCACTCATTGATCATTAAAATACTTAGGTCAACTCATTTCCCTTTTAGTCAACTTACTCCCCTTTGGTCAACACACTTCCCATTTTCCATTTTCAACCTTTTTCCCACACAATACCACTTTTATACATCCTCACATGCATGTCTAAAGGGTCACAAACCAATCATCACACACTACAATATTTCATCACATATACATAATACACATGCCATATAAATACACAAAAATATACTTCAACTCTACTTCATACCACATACGAAATGATTATAATGATAAACGTAAGATGCATAACATACAAAGCATATAATGCACATCAACACACAATAAACCTTAGTAACACCCTTATCTAAAATGACACGGGTCTTGGAGCACGCTCCTACGCCTCCTTAGGGCTTTGACTGATCTCACCTATATGAGGAAAAAGCTAAAATTAAATTCTCTCCTACCAAAAATGCTATTAAATACTAACTTATTCTAAGACTAGGCTTTTGATAAAATAATAAAATATTAATAATAATAATAACCATTAACAAATTACTAAATTTGGCTAAAAATATAAGAAACAATAGTAATATTATAAAAGTTGATAATATAAGGTCGAATAATTTACCCTAATAATAATAATATTATTATTATTAAAATAATAGTAGCAAAGATAGTAAAAATAATATCAATGTTAATATTAATAAGAATAATAATACTAGTAACAATAATAATAATAATAAGGGTATTACTCAAAAACATAGTACAATAAGCGCTTCAACCCCTTTACCAAAATAATACTAATAATAACATTAGTAAAATAAATGAAAAAATCTAGTAATAATAATAATAATGAAATAGTAATAATGATAATGATAAAAAACCATAATAATATTATAAAAATGATAATAATCATAATGGTAATAATAGTAATGATAATAATCGAAGATAAAATGAAGTAGGGTTTCGACCCTACATTAAATAATAATAAACTTATTAAATAATAATAATAATAATAACACTAATAATAATAATAAATTATAATGATAAAAATAATAATAAGACTTGATATTTATAATACCACTACTACAATTCAAAATATGCACAATAGGGTTTCAGCCCTATAAAGAATAATAATACTAACATTGAAAATAATAATAATAATAACAACAACAAAAACAATAATAATCACATAACAATAACAATAATAATAGCAACATAAATAGTAAAATAGTTATAATAATAATCACATAATAATAATAATAATAATAATAATAATAATAATAACAATAATAGAAACAATAAGAATAATAAAAACAAAATCAAAATAAAAATATAATAGGGATTCGGCCCTCAATAGAAATAATAATAAAAAAATTAACAAGAATAAGAATAATAATAATAATAATAGTATATATATATTCAAATAAATGAAATAAAATAAAATAAAGCTTGTAAAAATATGGAAAAAGGGTTGAGGGGGTTTAGGGTACAACCTTAGGCTAGTGGTGACAAGCAGCGCCGGCGGTAGCTGAAAAAAGGGAAGAAAAAGGAAAAGGTTGAAGGCTAGGAACAAAATAAGGAGAATGAAGGTAGGAGTAGAGGTGATTATGGTTGCCTAGAAGGAGAGGAATAGAATAGAGGTGGTGGCACAGCCAAAGGTGGTGGAGCACGGGTGTGGCCGAATAGGGAAAAAGAAGAGAAAGAAAGGAGGAGAGGGAGGAAGAGGAAAAGAAAGGTAGAGGGAGATAGAGGAGGGTTTGCATAATAATTTGGGAGGTGAAAGGAGCGGCAGCAGTGGCGGAAGAGTTGGTTAATGGTGGTTTGAAGGGCGGCGGAGGTTAAAGAGAGGGTTGATCGGGGAGGGAACTTCGCACAGCCGAGGCGACTTGTGCAGGAAAAATCGAGGGATGAGGGTGGTTCAGTTAGTTAGAGGGCAGTGCAGGGAGTACTCGGGTTGCCAGAATGGGCGACGGTGTTGGCCGGAGGCGGCGACGCACAAGGGATAAAAGTCCGGCTAAGAAATCAAAAGCTCAAATAGGGCTAGTTATGGGGGTATTTACAGAGTTTAGAGGAGAGGTTAGGGTTACGTGGCTCGGTGAGGAGATTCAAATCGGGGCAGGGGGTTGTTGTGTAGAAAAAGAAGGGTTGTGCGCGAAAAGGAAGGGAGATGAGTTGGGTCAGCATGGCTGGCGAGTCAGCGGGAAGAGAGAGGAAGGAAAATGGCCGTAATTGGCGGCAAAAAACCAGGAATAGGGGTGGCGGTGCATGTTATCGACAACGGGAAGGAGGAAGGAAGAAGAAGAAAGAAAGGAGGGTAGGACCGGCGATTCGGGGAAGAAAAGAAGAAAAAGAAAAAAGAGGGGAGCTGGTTGGTAGGGTGGGGAAAGGTAAAATTTAAATGAAACACGACTCTCCAGGGGTAAAAAGAACCAAAATGCAGTAATCTGGCTACCGAAGAAAGAAAGGAAAAGAAGAGGAATGGGTCTTGGGCCGCGAGAAAAGGAAAGAAAAGGGAGAGGGCGACAGGCCGCTAGGATACCAAAGGAGAAAGGAGAAAGAGAAGGAGGCGGACCGTGGTGAGGAGAAAAGGAAGAAAGGGATTAGGCCGCTGACAGGCCCAATCGGCAAGGAGAAGAAAAAGAAAACAAGAAGAAAGAAAAGGAAAAGGGGAAAAAGAAAAATAGGTGGGTTAGGTCAATTAAATTAATTTGAATATTTGGGATATTTTAAAAAAATAATATTTAAATAAAATAATATTTAAATCCCTTTTAGGCTAATTTAAGATTTTTAGAAGATTTTTCATAAATTCTATCTTAATTAGAAAATCACCCAAATTTTCTCCAATTAAATTATTTATAAAATTTTAATTAATTTGAAACTATTTTCTCCTTATTATTTTAAATAAAATCCTTAATTAGCTAAAATACCCAAAATTTTCTAATAAAAATATTTATTATTTTCTTCTTAAATAGTCCTAATTAATTCCTTTTTATTTTAACAAAAATAATTTATTTAATAAATTTCTAAATAAATCCCTAATTTGCTATAATTCTTAAAATTAGGTTTTGGGGTATTTCATATACCATTATTATTAGAAAAAATAAATCTATTAGATTTAATAATATAAATATGGCTATAAATATCATTAAAAACCCTATTTTCACTTATAAAGTTTCCTTTAATAATAGTAACCCTAGTCTTAGAATAAAATAGAAAATAATAGTATTTTGGTAGGAGGAAAACTAATCCTTAATTTTTTCCTCTTATAGGTGAAATCAGTCAAAACCCTAAGGAGGCGTAGGAGCATGCTCCAAGACTAGTGACGTACTAAGTGAGGGTGTAGCTAATGCCTTATGTATGCTATGTGCCTTATATACATTTTATGTCATGTGTCATGATATATCATGTATCTTAAGTTTATCATTATAACTATTTTATATGTAGCATAACTTGGAGTTGAGGTATGCTCATGTGTTATCCTATGGCACGTGTATAATATGCATATGATGTGATTATGATGTGATGTGTTATGGCCCTTTAGGACATGCATGCTAGGATATGTAATGTGATGATATCGGGTGAAAGGATAAAAAGGGAATTTGGGAAAGTAAGTTAACCAAAGGGAAATAAGTTGACCAAGGGATATGGGATTGACCAAAATATTCCATGACACGTGAGAGGAAGAATAAAAAGGGACTTAAAGCAAAATAAAGTGGACGAACTTTGTACGGGAGGATCTAGGGTTTTGTATGGGAGAATCTAGGGTTTGCATGGAAGAATCTAGGGTTTTGCATGGGATATTTAGGGTTTTGCATAAAAAAACTTTGAGGGTTTGCATGGGATGGATAGAGTCTACATGGGGGTGAATTTTAAGTATGGAAAGTTAATTTGGGTTGTGAGAAAGGTAATGGAAGATTTGTTGGGGTGATTGAGCAAAAAATAGTACGTGAGACAATATAAGGGTGTATGGGAGACCAAGCTAACGTTTAGGAGGAAACCCTAATCTGAGAAGGTGATAAAAAGGAAAAATAAATAGGGTGAGTAGAGTATGAGATGAGGATGGAAGATTATCATATGAGGGATGAGCATGGGTAGCAACGGAAAATAAAAGTGGAAGGCGAGAAATAGAGGGGAGACATGTGGAAATGAGGATGCTAGGGTTTGGCGTGGCCAACTAGGATTTGGTGTGGCCACCTAGGGTTTCGTGGTCACATGTGTACTTGGCGAGTAAAGTGGGATGATGAGGGTTGAATTTGAGAGTTGAGATGTGTGGGGTGTTAAAATAGTTTGGGTTGTGTGAGGTGGAGAAGGAATTGGGCCTCTAATGTAAGTTAGGGAAAGAAGGAAAGGATGTTGGGGTGTGTTAGGAGGTGCAGAAGTCTCAAGATATGGGACGGGCCCTCTTAGGAGGATAAGTGTAGATGGAGTGTGACATGCATGTCTAGGGTGAAATCTGTTGAATAAGACACAGTAAGACACTAATCATTTAAAGAGGAAGACTGTTGAGCCGGGCCTAGACCGGTCCACTGGCTAATAATAGTAGCCAAGAGCTGGGGTGCCCTGAAGACCGATCTACCATTGAATAATAGTGGTCAAGCGCATTATACCCTGTATGTTTTTTGGTCCACCGACTATAATAGTGGGGGATTCCATGCTCAACAAACCAAACATAATTGTGCTAAGACATGGGAAAGACTCTAAGTATGTACAATGAAACTCTATGAGAGTCGGGGCCAGACCAGTCCACCGACAAATAATAGTGGCCAGGAGCATCTTGTCCTGGAGACCGATCCACCTGCAATAATAGTGGTCAGGAGCTTTATGCCCTATATGTTTTCGGTCCACCAGCTATAATAGTGGGGTTCCCGTACTTGCATGGATTTGATAAAAAGCATGATGTGGAATGAGTATCGATTAGACATTAAATAATTAATCTAACTGGACTACAATTTGGCCTTTTATCTATGAAATGATTTTATGCTATTATGTTATCATACTTGTGTTATGTGCCTTGGTGTGTTGGCTTTAGTGCACGGTTACCTTACTCAGTACGTAGCGTATTGACCACGATTTTTATAGGTGCTGCTCATTCCCACCAGCAGAAGGCTCCTCTGACTTTGTGTAGGTTGGTGATACCTTTTTCAGTGCCTTCGATGTTCACGAGGCATCAGGCAAGGGCTAAGTGCTGAGTATGGACTTGGCACGAAGATCAAGAGTAGCATGGTTGGATTTCCCTTTATGACTTTCTATTTTTGTTTTCGAGTTTTTGTAACACCCCAAAATTTATTATTTTTTTTTTAAATGGAAGCACTTAAATTAAAATCCATAAATTCTAGAGATGTTACGGCCACACTAAGTACCAGACCGATTCACTCTGACCGTTCCAGTACCAAGTGCTAAGGCTAAAAAGGATTATTTTCAAACTTAAACCAAGAGTTCATAAAAATAACTAGAAAGATCATAACATAGAAATCAGAATACATATAAAAGTTTATAATCAATCATAAGATAGAAATAAGAGTGCGAAATGAAAATTTCTTGGAGGGAATAATGTCTACAAACATTAATATTTAATTCAGGGAAATCCAATACAGAAAAGAAATATCATAAAGAAATAGAATGAAATAAGAGAGAATCTGACTACGTCACTCCGATAATCAATCCAGCCCATGATCATCACTCAGTCCCGCCTGATGCCTCATGGACATCAAAAGCATCAAAATGTGCATCGCTCACCTGCACAAAGTTGGAAAGGCCTACTGCTCATGGGAATGAGCAGCACCTATAAAACGGGTGGTCAGTATGCTACGTACTGAGTAAGATAACAGTGCACTAAGGCCAACACATATAAGCACATAATTCAAACCAGATAATAATAAAACAACATACAATCACTTTGGAGAAATAATGATCAAAGGCCATTTATAATCCGGATTAATTAATGAATTAATCTCTTATAGATACTCATTCCACACCATGCTCTTTATCAAGTCCACATGAGTACGGGAACCCCACTATTTTAGCCTATAGATCGGTCTCCAGGGCACTCCGGCTCCTGGCCACTATTATAACCGGTGGATCGGTCACTTATAGGGTAACATACCCTGACCACTATTATATGTCGGTGGATCGGTATGGCCCCTACTCATATGGTGTTCCACTGTAAGTATTAGTGTCTTTTATGTGTCTTAACAAACTTTAGGGTTTGGTTTATTGAGCTCGGGATCCCCCACTATTATAACTGGTGGATCGGTCATACATAGGGCAACATGCCCTAACCATTATTATATGCCAGTGGATCGGTCTCTAGGATACCTCGACACCTGGCCACTATTATGCCGATGGATTGGTCTAGGCCTGGCTCAATACTCTTTCACTTTACATGATTAATGTTTTAAGTGTCTTATTCAGAATTTTCACCCTAGACATGTATGACTCGCTGTCCCCACACCTATCCTCCAACGGACTCGTTCCATAGCATCAGACTCATGTGCCTCCTAACTTGCCCCAACATCCTTTCATCCATATCCTATCTCACATTAGAAGTCCAACTCTTAAGTATATGGGTTAAGACCCACTACCTTACACTTCCAAGTCCACTCCACATCTCACTCTAAGGTTTTATCACGAAACCCTAATTTAGGCCTATGTGGCCCATCCTACTCCACTTTACACGACCCAAATAATTTTAATACTCCACACATCACACCCTTTAGATTCAACTCCCATCATTATGCCTTACTCCTCAAGCACACGTGTGGTCACAAAATCCTAGGTAACCGCACCAAACCCTAACTAGCCATAACAAACGCTATCTTCCTCATGTCCACATGTCACCCTTCCATTCCTCACATTCCACTTATTATTTTTCCATGCTAATCATGCTCGTCCTTACTTGATCATTTTCATCATCCTCTTGTACTCCACTCACCCTCATTTATTTCTCCCTTTTACCACCTCCTCAAATTAGGATTTTTCCCCCAAACCCTATCTCAGCCTCCTATGTACCCTTATACTGTCCTACGAGCTATTTTTCACCCAAAGGCTCCAAACACCCAAAACACTCTTCCATTATCTTCCTTACATCCCAAATCAGCTTTTCATACATAAACTTCACTCCTATGCAGACTTTACACATCCTATGCAACCCTTTGAACTTTTTCATGCAAACCCTAAAACTCCCACGTAAAACCCTAATTTTACCCATACAAACCTTAATCCATCCATACAAAACCCTAGATTCCTCTATGCAAAACCCTAGATTCCTCTATACAAAACCCTAGATTCTACCATACAAAACCCTAGATTCTACCATACAAAATCCTAGATTCCTCCATGCAAACCCTAGATTCTCCCATACAAAACTATAGATTAGATTCTCCCATGCAACACCATAAATTAGATTCTCTCATGCAAAATCATAGATTCTCCCATACGAAACCCTAGATTCTCCCATGCAAAGCCATAGATTCTCCCATGCACAACCATAGATTCTCCCTTGCACAACCATAGATTCTGCCACACGAAGCTCTAGATTCTTCCACTCTTTTATATTGTTTAAAATCCCTATTTTATTTCTCCACTCATGAACCATTAAAATATTTAGGTCAACTCGCATCCCTTGGTCAACTTATTTCCCTTTGGTCAACTTACTCCCCTTGGTCAACTTCTTTCCCTTTTGGTCAACTTCTTTCCTCATTCTCCTTTTTCATCCTTTCCCCCACACAAACCACATTAACATCCTCACATGCATGTCTTACAGGGTCACAACACATTACATCACATTCCACAACATCTCACCACATATTCATATCAACATATAAAATAAGAAGGCACATAAGCATACCTTAACTCCAGGCTGCTCCATATATAAAATAGTCAACTAATAGCACATGATACATAACACGACATTATACAAGGCATCAAAGGCATGTATAAATATAGCACAAACAAGGCCTTAGTTTCACCCTTACCTAAAATGACACCGGTCTTGGAGCACGCTCATACGCCTCTTTAGGGCTTTGACTGGTCTCGCCTATATGAGGGAAAAAATAAAGATTAGATTCCCTCTTGCCAAAAATACTAGTATTTACTAATTTATTATAAGACTGGGTTTTTGATAAAATAATAACATATTATTAATAATGACATTAACTAATTACTAATTTTGCTAAAGATATAAGAATAATAGTAATATTGTAAAAGTTGATAATATAAGGTTGAAAATTTTATCCTAATAATAATAATAATGATACTAAAAATAATAATAATAAAGATACTACAAATAATAACAATGATAATATTAATAATAGTAAAAAAATAATAACAATAACAATAATCATACTAAAAACAGTAGTAGTAGTAGTAGTAGTAGTAGTAGTAGTAGTAGTAGTAGTAGTAATATGATTCGAAATAAATGGTGGGATAAGGGCTTCGACCCTTCACTATAATAATAATAATAATAATAATAATAATAATAATAATAATAACAATAGTATGAAAAATAATAATAATAGAAATAGTAATAATAATAATGATAAAAACCATAATAATATTGGAAAATAATAATAATCATAACGGTAACTAGGGATGTAAACAGGGCAGGTTTGGGTGGGTATACCCATACCCGTATCCGTACCCGATAAGAAATCCATATCCAAATCCGTACTCGTACCCGAATCCATATCCGCTAACATATCCATATCCATATCCGTTGGATATCCGTTACCTGACAAATTATCCGTTTACCCGTTAATGGATATTATCTGGCGGATAAATCCATTACCCGAAGGATAAACCCATTTAGAGTTAAGCCAAATGATAATTTTAACCTTAATTTATACTATATTTATTTTAAAATTAAGGGCAAAAAGGTAATTATATATTGGGTAAACGAGTACAGATATGGATACGGGTATGGTTACGAGTACGGGTATGGATATCCTATACCCGTATCCGTACCCGAATCTGACGAGTATTTTTTTCTATCATCCATATCTGTTTAAATATCCATTGGATAGAATCCGTCGGGTTTCGGGTAAAATTCGCCCCGTTTACATCCTTAATGGTAACAATAATAATGATCATAATCGAAGTTAAAATGAAGTAGGGTTTTAACCTTACATTGAATAAATAATAAAACTAATAATAATAATAATAATAAATATAATAATAATAATAATAAATACTAATTATAATAAAAATATTAATAAAATTAACAATAATAAGACATGATATTAATAATACTAATACTAAAATTTTGAAATAGACATAATAGGGTGTCGGCCCTATTTAGAATAATAATACTAACATTGAAAATAATAATAATAATAATAACAACAACAACAACAAAAATAAGAATAATAATCTGAAATAAAAATATAATAGGGCTTTGGCCCTCAATATAAATAATAATAATAATATCATTAGTAATAATAATACTACTAGTAATAATAATAGTAATAGTAATAATAATAATAATAATAATAATATATTCAAAAATTGAAATAACTTAAAATAAATTAAATAAGGCTTGTACAAATAGTGAAAAAGGGTTGTGAGGGTTTAGAGTTCCACCTTAGGTTGGTGGTGACAGGTGGCACCGGCAAAGGTGAACAACAGCGGTGGCGGTGGCCAAAAAAAGAGAAGAGAAGGGGAAAAGTTGAGGGTTGGAAAAACAAGAGTGAGAATGAGGGTAGAAGTAGGGGTGTTTACGGTTTTCTAGAAGGAGGGGAGTAGAATGAGGGCGGCGGCGCAGCCAAGGGTGGCGGCACATGGCGGTGGCAGTGGTGGCCGAAAGGGGAAGAAGGAAAGAAAGAGAGGAGGAGAGGGAGGAAGAGGAAAATAAGAGTAGGGGAGATTAGGGCTGTAAACGAGTCGAGCCGAGCCGAATACCCCTAGGCTTGGGTTCGGCTCGTTTAACTAAACGAGCCTAAAATGCTATTTGGGCTTGGCTCGTTTAACTAAACGAACGAGCCGAACCGAGCTTTTAACGAGCCGAACCGAGCCGAGCTCACGAGCCAGAGCCAAAGCCAAAAAATGAACCGAGCCGGACTTTTTCGAGTTTGAGCTCGGCTCGTTTAATAAACAAGCCGAGCCCGAGCCTCACTTTGAGGCTCGTTTAATTAAACGAATGAGCCGAACCGAGCTTTTAACGAGCCAAACCGAGCCGAATACCGAACTGGCTCAGCTCATTTACAGCCCTAGGGGAGATAGAGGAGGGTCTGCAGGTGTTTTTGGGAGGTGTAGGAGGCAGTGGTAGCGGCACAATTAGTAGTTAAAGGCGGTGCGAAGGGTGGTGGAGGTGGAAGAAAGGGCTAATTGGAAAGGAGACTTTGCATGGCTGGGGTGGCTCGTGCAGAGTAAATCGAGGTATAAGAGTAGTGTAGTTAGTTAGAGGGAGGTGTAGGGAGTGCTTAGGTGGGTAGATTGGGCGGCAGTGTTAGCAGAGGTGGTGGAATGGCTGTCTAATTGGGTGGCAGTGTTCGAGGAAAATTTTGCTAGGCTACAAGAAAGGTTTCAGTTTTGGCTGCTTAAGGATATATATATATATATATATATATATATATATATATATATATATATATATATATATATATATATATACGCTAATTAGAGAGGAATGAGGTCAAAGAAGTTTTGGGAAAATAGGGCAGTGGGGAGAGGGCAACAACCGACGATGGTTGGCCAGTGAAATTCAAAATGGGCAGCCTACGATTTACCAGGGAAGGAAGGAAATCATGTGAGAAGAGAGGGGAGTAGATTGATTGGGTCAACATGGCCATTGAATCGGCGAGGGAGAGAGGGGAAAATGGCAGGTCATATCGGGCGTGGCTACGGCGGGAGCTTCAGACAGTTGTAGGTCAAACGAAGGAGGGAAGAAGGAAGAAGAAGAAGGGGCATGGACCAACGGTCCAGGATAAAAGAAAAGAAAGAAGAAGAACCGGCTGGCTTATGGGAGGAAAATAATCGAAACACGGCGTTTAGGAGACGGGTCGTGTTGAAGGAGAAATGAAGGGAAAGGGAACGGGCCGTGAAGACAGCCCCAGGTCACCGAAGAAGAAAAAGAAAAGAAGGAAAAGAAGAATTGGGCCGCGGACGAGCCCAAATCAAGAAGGAGAAAGAAAAAGAAACGAAGAAGAAAGAAAAAGAAAAGAAAAAGGAATAAAGAAAAGGAAAAGGGGAAAAAGGAAAAAGAAAAATACTGGGTTGGGTTAATTAAATTAATTAGAATATTTGAGATATTTAAAAATAATAATATTTAAATAAAAGAATATTTAATTTTTCATTTTAGGCTAATTTAGGGTTTTTGAAAGATTTTTCCTAAATTTCATTTTAATTAGTAAATCACTCTAATTTTCTCCAATTAAATTACTTATAACATTCCTATTAATTTGGCCCTATTTACTCCCTCTTATTTAAATAAAATAATTAATTTAATTAATTTTTAAAATAAAATCCTTAATTAACTAAAATACCCAAATTTCTTCCTAATTAAAATATTTATAAATTTCTTCTTGATCTGCCCTAATTAATTCCCTTTTATTTTAATAAAAATAATT
Organism: Tamarix austromongolica; assembly: GCA_039764185.1. Classification (NCBI taxonomy): domain Eukaryota; kingdom Viridiplantae; phylum Streptophyta; class Magnoliopsida; order Caryophyllales; family Tamaricaceae; genus Tamarix; species Tamarix austromongolica. Next base: position 7,518,753 of record CM077810.1, read on the forward strand.
TATTTAATTAATTTTTATAATAAATCCTTAATTAGCTATAATTCTTAAAATTAAAATGTTTGGGGCATTTCAGTTTTCTAGACTTAATTTTTACCGTTTGTAAACCTTATTCCTTTTAAGGAACTTTGGTTATGTAATCTGGATTGTGACTCTTTTTCACACACTATGATTTCTATCTTATAAATGTTTTAATGTTTTATTTAAGCCTTGCCTTGAGTTTGACGTATGATGATTATTAAATTTCTTTTAGCCTTGTAGTTAGTATGGGAATGGTTGTGGGCCGGGCTCGTACTAATCACAGTAGTAACATTCCCGAAATTCACAGGTTTTAATTTAATTGCTTCTGCTAAATATTTAAAAAAAAATTCAGTAGTGAATTTTGGAGTGTTACAATATGAGTTTAAAAGTGGAAAATAAAATTTAACTTTTCTAAAATAATTTTAGTTTTTATATAATAGTTTGATGATAGAATGAGGCATATTTTGATACAGATGAAATAACACATATAATGAAATTTAATAATAAATATACACATGGAAGAAAGACTAAGAGTACATGGTTATGATCACTGGCTTTGTACCAACTTCTAATTTAATCCTATAACTGTTGCTTCTAATGCTGCTTCTTTTTTTTTTTATAAAAAACAAATTCTAATAACTCACACAATTAGTCCTATAGACATATATAAAGGAAATTTATGCAAAAAATAAACAAAAATTAAAAGAAAATTAAACCTCTTATTTAACTATAGGATTAAGAACTAAGTAAATTTCAAACAAAGAATTAAATCTCATATTTATTTATAGGAATTCAAATAGGAGTATTCAATTTCAAATAATATAGAACATAATAATTTTTTTCATTAACAATATATATATAGACACACATATATTGGGACAAAAATTTATCCTAAATAGATACAAGTAATGTACAAAATTGTAAACTAATTAATATGAATAATTTTATACATGAAAAATAAATGAAATAATTTAAAATCATGAAAATTAGAAAGGGAGTAGAAGAGGTTATGGGAAATTATTAATGTATATGTGTGTGTGTATTTTATTATCTAATTTCATTCCATTTGTATTAATTTAGATATTTATCGATTATTTATCTTGGGACAAAAAACACATTTTATTGTGATTCTTTCAATTCATATATTTTCCCTCTTTTTAACTTGTTTAAAATTTGTAAATCGACCCAAAAATATTTTTGAGTTCACCTACCCATTATATTTATTTATTTTTCACACATTATTTCTAAATTATTAAATCATAGAAAAATCTTTTTACGTGATTAGGCAGTTTTAGCCATTTTTATTATTTTTAATCTATTGTTTATCAATTGAGTTATGAGACTTTCTATATATATATATAATATTCTAAAAATACTCTACATTAATCCATGACAATTTAAAACCCCCATTATTCATTTTATGCATATGTGGAAAAACATGTTTCCACGTCTCTTTTGTTTTTGCTTGTTTTCCGGTCTTTAAGCTTCAAACTAACTTTGATATCTATTATTTCTATATATTTGAGTTTCTAACATTATTTCCCACCTTCCCATAGGTTTTTATGATTAAATTGATATTTTTTATATTAAGTATTCATTATTGGACTTTATTATAATTTTTTTAATCAAAATAAATTGTAACCAATCATCTAACCTTTCTTTTAATCCTAACTAGTGTCCTAATTAAATCAATAACTTTGTTACCTTTCACCCCAATAAAAAAGTGTGCTAAGTATCATAAGTATGATTTTATGCATTTTTTCATACACTCTCAATTATAGCATATCATTCCTTTACACCCATAGTCCTAACACACAAGTAAATTTGAAAATTCGGTCTCCAGGGCACCTCGGCACCAGGCCAATATTATGCCGGTGGATCGATCTAGGCCTAGCTCAATAATCTTCCATTTTAAATTATTAGTTTCTTACTATGTCTTATTCAACAAGTTTTCACCCTAGACATGCATGTCACTCTCTATCTACTCTTATCCTCTTAAGAGGGCCTGTCCCATATCTTGAGACTTTTACACCTCCTAACATACCCCAACATCCTTTTCTTCTTGCACTTACTCACATTAGAGACCCAAATCCTAAGTGTGTGGGTTAAGCCCCACTGCCTTACGCCATCCTAGTCCACTCACTATCCCCTAGGGTTTTTTCCTGAAACCTTAATTTGGGCCTATGTGGCCCATCCTTCTTCGCCTCATGCAACTAAGGCTACTTTAACACTACACACATTACCTCACTTAGATTCAACCCCCATCATTTCACTTTACTCCCTCAAATACACGCATGACCACAAAACCTTAGTTGGCCACACCAAACCCTAGCATCCTTCTTTCCCACATGTCACCCTTCCATTTCTCACCTGCCATCCTTGCTTTCTCATAACACCCATACCCACCCTACACCTGACAATCTTCCACCCTCTTCCCGTACTCCACTCATCATCAATTATTTGTACTTCCATAACCGCCTCAAATTAGGATTTTTCTCCCAAACTCTAGCCAGGTTTCCTATGCACCCTTATACCAACCCAATTACTATTTTTTCACCCAAAGCCTCCAATCACCCAAACAACTCTTCCCTTACCTTACTTACACCCCATCATCTCCATGCAAACTCCATCCACTCCATACAAACCCTAGAAGTTTCCATAAAAAACCCTAGAAACTCCCATGCAAAGTTCACCCCCACTCTTTTATTTTGTTTGTAACCCCCTTTCATTTGCCCCCTCATGGATCATGAGATAATTAGGTCAATCCCATATTCCTTTAGTCAACTCACTTTCCCTTTTTTTGTTTTTCATCCTTTCACCTCATAGCAATACATTAAAAATATCTTAGCATGCATGTCCTAGGGGTCACATCATGCAACATCATAAGCACAACACATATAAATTATACACATGCCATAAGGAAACCACATAAGCATACCTCAACTCCAAGCTGCACTACACATAAAATAGTTATAATAATCATAATATACACAACATAACATAGAACATGGCATACAAGGCACATAACACACACATAAAGGGCCTTAGCTACATCCTTATCTAATACGACATCGGTCTTGGAGTACGCTTCTTAGGATTTTGCTTGGGTTCACCTATAAGAGGAAAAAACTAAGGGTTAATTTTTCTCCTACCAAAATTATTATTATTTCCTACTTTCCCTATTATTAGGATTACTATTATTAAGAGAAGCTTTACAGATAAAAAAAGGATTTTTATTCTCAAGTTAGCCAACTAGATTATTACTAGTCAAAATAGGTTCATGTTAAGGTATTTATAGCCATATTTATGTTATTAAAAATAATAGCTTTAATACTACTAATAAGAGTAATAATAATAGTTGTAGCAAATAATAATAATAATAATAACAACAACAACAATAGTGCTAGTTCTAATCTTAAGAATAATACTTAAAAGGGGTTCTAATAATCATAATAAGAGAGACCCTAGTGATAATAAGGTTAGGGTTAATAATAGTGTTAGTAATAAAAATAATAAAAATAATAATATAATAATAGTAATAATAACAATAATAATAATATTTTTAAGGATAATACTAATAATAATAATAATCGAAATAATGATAAGGTAAGGGTTCGAATATTTACAAAAATAATAATAGTAATAATATACTAAGGTTAGCACTAATAATAATAATAATAATAATAATAATAATAATAATAATAATAATAATAATAATAATAATAATAATAATAATAATAATAATAATAATAAAATTAATAATGATATTAATGATAATAAAAATAAGGATAATCATAATAATAATTAAAATAGGGTTTTGACTTCTTTAAAAAATGATGGGATAAATATCCTAAGGCTACATTTAGTAATAATAATGATAAGATAACAGTAATGATATCATAATAATGATGATGATGATGATGATGATGATGATGATGATGATGATGATGATGATGATGATGTTAATATTAAGGATAATAACATAAATAAAAATAAAAGAGATAAGGATAACATAACTAAGGTTTTAAGGGTTAGGGTATTAACTAGGATTGGTGGTGACCAAGCGGCACCGACGACGGCGCACAGCTATGGCGGTGGCAGCGGGAAAAAGAGAAGAGGTGTGGAAAGTAGGTTGTTTAAGATAGGAGAGGGGGATTTGAGGTGGTAGAGGATGCCCTAGGTTGAGAAGGCTGGAATGGTGGTGGTGGCACAACCAAAAGGGGCAGCCCATGTGGTGGTGGTGAGGTGGCCGAATGTGGTGGAGAGGGAGGAAAGGAGGAGAGGGAGGCAGAGGAAAAGTAAGGTAAGGGGAGGTAGAGTAGGTTCTGTTGGTGGTTTTGGGGGATAGAGGGAGTGGTGGTTGCGGCGGGAGTGGTGGCGGATGGCGGCACAAAAGACGGTAGTGGGTGAGTTTGCACAGCTAAGGCAGCTCGTGTAGGGAGGATTGAGGGTGGTGAGGGGGTAGCTCGATGGAGGGTGGTGCAGGGAGTAATTTAGGAGGTGGTTTGGGTGGTGATATTGGACAGCAGCGACACACAAAAATGAGAAAATTTTTGGGTAGAGAAAAAGGTTGAATGGAGGGCGATTGAAGGGTATTTATAGGCCATTGATGGGGGAAAACGATAGAGGGGAGGATGATGGAATACATGGCAGGTCACCAACCGGCGGTGCATGGCCCATTCTGGCCTACAAATTTGCAAGCCTGCAGCTCAGGGAAGGAGAAAGGAAGGGAGAGAGAGGCACACATGAGGAGAGAGTGTGTGTGTGATTGGGTGGAGAGGGAAGAGAGATCGATGAGGAAGAGAGTAGGGGTGGCAGGCTGGCGTGCGGCGGTGCAGAGGCCGCATTCCTACATCAAGAAGTAGGGAAGTCGAGGAGTTGGGGAAGAGGGAAGGTTGGGGAAGCAAGGAAGAAGAAGGATGCAAACCGGTCGCTCCAAGGGGAAAACAAAAAAAAAAGCCAGACCAGGTGGTTGGTGAGGGAGAAAAGAAGAGGGTGGCGGGCCTGGGCCACGCTGGAGGAAGGAAAAATTTTGAGTCGCAAGGGTGGGCTAGCCCATATCGGGGAAGGAAGGGATAAATAAAAGAAGAAAGAAGAGGAAGGAAAGAAAAGAAAAGAAAAGAGGGGAAAATGGAAAAAGGGAAAAAGAAAAAATAGGTGGGTTGGGGTGTTTAGAATATCTTGATATTTTGAGATATTTAAAATAATAATATTTTAATAAAATAATAATTAAATTTCCTTTTTAGATTAATTTAGGATTTCTAAATGATTTTTCCTTAATTCCATTTTAATTAGTAAAACACCCTAATTTTTTTCAATTACATTATTTATTATTTTCCTCTTGATTTTGCCTTCATTACTTCTTCTTATTTTAATAAAATAATTCATTTAATTAATTTTTCTAATAAATCCTTATTTATCATAATTTTTTAAATTAGGTTTTTGGGGTATTTTACTTATTATGTGTAAAATATGAAATGAAAAAGGTCTATAAAAAGAGGGAATTGAAAAATAAAACATAGCTTTAGGTTCCCTTTTTTCGGTTGGGGTTTGGATGGAAAAAGGAAAAGGGTTTTTCATGGCTTATATGGATAGGTTTTGATAGTTACTTAATTTTTCCAAGTGAGGAGGGTTTTGTGGTTCTCAAACATGGAAAAATTAATGGCTATATTATGACCATCAATTGAGGATGCTCCTACATCGGGTGGTTCAACTATTACTTGGAGGTCTTCTTTGCAGGCAGTGACGACCTTTACTACTACTAAGGTAGAGTATATAGCTATGACTAAGCCTTTTTAGGAAGCCGAGTGCTTGGTGATTTAGTATGTGAGTTAGGGTTTGGTCATGGTGCTCTAGTCATTCTGGGTTATAGTTAGAGTGTTATCTATTTAGCTAAGAATTAAAATTCTTTCCATCACTAAAAAAAGCACATTGACATTAGATATTACTTTATCTAATGTATTGTTCTTGTAGGCAAAGTTGTGTTGGAGAAGGTAGATATTTTGGGTAATCTAGTTGATATGCTAGCAATACCACTGATCCTAAATAAGTTCAAATGTTTCACGGACTTGATTTGTGCTTAGAGGCTATCAGGTCCTTTGTATGGCTAGATATATTTTTTTGTGGGGGCCTTTTCATGTCATTCATCACAAATACTAAATTAAGGTGAAGAATTGTGAGTTTTGAATGGGTATTTGATGCGCAACATAATAATGTTTTAGTTCTTATAGGTTATTAGAGAAGTGCATTGTTGGCATGTGCATTCTATGACCAACATGGGGGCCCTCGTGTTTATAGAAACAAATTTTGTGTGCCCAAAAAATATTTTAGGATGAATTTTAGGCAAATGGCAATAATAAAGAAAGTAACACAGGGGGCCTCTTTTTTTCCTAAACATAGACCGTGTTTTAGGAAACACAATATTTTTCCCTATAGGATTTTATATGATATAAAATTTTTCTGATAAAACCCTAACTGACAAGTTGAACGTGCAAAATCTTCTTCTCCTATATTATATTATCTTTGGTTTATAGAATTACTGATTGTGTGATTTTTTTGAGTGATTTGTTCAATCCTCTTCTAATTATACAATTACACATATAAAGATATCTATTTTCCCTATTATTATGTATTGTGATTGAATTCTCAATTGGTTCAAATATCTTGTTATTGTCCATAATTTTTCTGACCAAGTCTTATTAGACTCCAATTAGTGTTATTCCACAAAATGTTGTTATCACAATAATGAAATATAATAATTAATTAATCTCATTTATCTATTATATTATTTTTTTATTTAATGGTTGAGTTTTCTTATTCTCAATTGACATTTATATTTAATCATGTCATTATCTTGTTATTAAATATTATATTGTTTTCTTCACATAGACCTCATGCATAATGTTATGTTGTTAAGATAGTTGTGTTACTTAGTACGAGATGTGTACTAAGACTACACTTTTGTAGAAGTTTTGTCATAGATATTTTATCATGGTCTTGTTGACTTTGAGAAGTTTTATCAAGCAGAGTGATGTGAGTTTATACCCCCAAGGTTAGGGCATAGAGTTATAGTTATTTGGGGCCACATTTGTGGTGTGCCTTAGTTTCAGATATCCCTTGTCGACTCTTCAACCCTTTTTTTCCTTTCATTTCTCTTTTTTCTATGTATTGTATTTCTTGAGAATATAATCTCCACTCTATTTTTAATATTTAATTTATTGAATTATTATGCAATTTCCATAAATTTTGAATTAATTTTATCAAAAAGAATTTCCTTGTACCTAATACATGAAACAGATATACTAGACTTGTGCTAAGTATGACGGTAACACCCCCTATATTATGTTAATATTTCCACTTAAAAATCAAAAATTTTAATAATAAATTTTGGGGTGTAATATTAAATTATTCAAAAATATATAAATTTTTATAATTTGAAATAATAAATTAAAGAAAATTTTACATTATAAATTTCATAGTGTGATTATAAGTAATTTTATAATTAGGGTTAATTCCTAATTGAAAAAAAAAATTATACATTTAATCATATGTAAACATATATCAGAAAAGTATATATGTACGTCTAATATTACCGATAAGTACATTATAAGTAATTTATATGCAAGTCCACTCCAATTTGGATTAAAATAAGTGTACATATAATAGCAGTTATAAGTACATCAAAAGTGAATATGTGTATGTGTTATATAACATATATGTACATGTAATTTTATAACGTGATTATACGTGGTTTTGTTATCCAAGCTAATTCCTACGTGGGGGAATTTTTGTACATGGAATTATAGTTTAATGCACATCCACAAGCTATATATGTATATTAAAAATTGTATATTTACATGTAATATGATCATTGTTGGTGATATTACTCAAGAAGTAATCATGGATGTCATGTTTGACATCTAACCTTCACACAATTTTAATAGCCATAATGTTTTGTTAAATGATTAATTATAACTTGTAGGATAATGAATATTTTTGGACTCTTACCTAAGTTGTGTGACACTATAGTGTAGTATGTTAGAACAAGCTAGATTTAACGTAATTAGACAAAGATATATAATCTAGTTTAAGCCTATTAGACTAATATAATACCAAATTGAAAAGAGTTTTGGTACGTTTGTGCCTTTATAAGTAGAAGAGATATGTAACACCCTAAAATTTTAAAACCTTTGTTTTTGGGTGTTTATCTTTTTATTTGAAACCTAACCCTAAAACTATAGCTTAACGAGTTTTATTTTTAAACCTTGATCCATAACTCAAACAAATTTCAAAATAAATTATCCTGATCATTTTTACCATTTAACTTTCTTTCAAACAGCACCCTTAAACAATTTATTTTTCCTAACTAGGTACCCTAGCCTAACCAAATTGAAAAATACAATAATTCTAATATTAGTATAATACTAATTCTAATAGTTCTCATTTTTCCTTCCACAAAACACTCCTTGTTATACCCCATCCTAAATTCCTTCAAAATGTGTTTAAAATTATGTTGATATAAAATAAATTAGTTTTAATTTTGAAAACGGTTTGAAATTCTAATAAAAATATGGATTTCAAGAGTATCGATTGACTAGTTTGCCTAAACAATTGACTGGTATGCTTAAACATTGAAAATTTTAATCTTGACCAACCAGTCAATTGGTTTATTCAAACCGATCTATTGGTTACCTATGATTTTAGATCCTTTTCTGGTTATGATATAAATCTCTTTCTAGTGTTTATAAAAACTTCTAATGAGAATATTTTGGCGTGTTGGAATTATTTTTACATTATTTAGATTATTCTATGATTTTATTTAGCTAAAATTTTCCTAAAAGCACTTTTGAGGCACACGTCACCTTCTCTCTTCTCCCTCACCTTTATCTCTCTCTTTTAGAAATAGGGTTGTGTGTTTGACTTTGTGTACCGCTTTCTTGAATCACAAACCTTCTTCCATATCTCTTCCTGACTACACTCAACCTCCCTCACCCCCATCAAGTGTTTCTCTTATACTCGGTTGTCCACCCTCAACCATACCACTCTTATCTCTCTCTCGTGTAGATGTCGACTAGCCCTCACTTCTATAACCTGTCTTCTTAATTCATTTTTACTTCTTCCTTTTTGTTCTTGCTCATTTTCTCCCTTTTTCTTGTGAAAATTTTTCTAAGTGTTGAGCATTTCTTCATTTTTCCTCCTTTTCTTTTTCTGTTGGGAAATAGAGACTTGCCTCTCATTTTCTTCCCTTTCTTGGTAAAATCATTGTCCCTTCTTTCTTCTTCTAATCTTGGTTTTAGTTCTTTTTTTTCTATTAAGCAAGGAATTATTAAGGCTTGATAAAGATTGATGATTCTATTTTTGTTTTCCTTAGAACTCTATTTCTAAGAAAAGGTTGAGTTATGTTTTGTTATTCTTCTTCTTCTTCTAATTTTTTTTATTTTAATGGAGTTATAAAAAGGATTTGTAATGGTTTGATTCTCTTATGAATCAATGTCCTATTAGATATCCATCAAGTTGGAGTTTTCTGCTAGAAGGTTTGCTTGAAGCTAAGACATTCCTATATCTAATATGAATAAGGTATTATGATATTTTTGTGGTTTTGAGTGCTTTATATGTTCTATGATGTTTATGTAATATGTCAAGTTCACATCTTTGAGCATGTTGTAATATTTTGAGTTATGAAATTTTGGAGCATGTTTGAGTATTTTTAATATTATGCATGATTTGGTGAACTTCAAGCATGATTCTATCGAGTATTGATCCCTACCATATTTTATGTAACTTCATATAAGGAGTATGTCTTTTATAATATAAAAGCAAGATAGGATTAATATAGTAAATTTTAGTGAACTTCTACTAAGTGGATTGTAGGTCTGGATACTGTTTTATCCATACCAATCAATTAGTTTGTCACAACAAAGGTAGAGTGGTTTGATAAACCAGTCAGCTAGTTCTAGTGAATAGTCAATCACTTTCTTTAACCCATTGGCTAGTTGCATGAACAGTCCCTTGGTTTAGAATTTTTTGATCGGTTAGTCACAACAAAGGTAGATTGGTTGGATGAACCAGTTGACTGGTTCAAGTGCACAGTCAATGTCTAACCCATCGATTAGTTGCTTTATGACTAGAGTGGTCAAGTATTTGCATAGACCCATCGACCAGTTGGGTCAAACCGATTGATCGGTCTCCCATGAATAGTCAACCAGTGGAATGCACTAATTGATTGGTTCGTTAGTTTTATTTTATGTTCGGGTCTAGCATGACTAAACTAGTCGATTGGTCTCAAGGACTTATCTACTAGTCCACTTGATTTTCGCCATATTTGATTGTTATATAATGTTGTTCTTTTAGGATTTATATATTAATGGTTGTATATAATTACAATAATTTGATCATAATTTCAACCATATTTAACCTAAATTTAATATGGATTAAAATGATAATATTGTGGTGCCTTGTTTGGTTGAGTTTGGTATTCCCTTAAAACACCCAATTTGGTGGCTTATATGCCTTGGTTAGTGTTTGGTGTCAACATTTAAAACACCCAATTGTTTTGATATTTGAAATTTGATAATAGAATCTTAGAGGCTCTCCCAGTATGCATACTTAGGGTATAGTTACCTTTTGTGCCCCTATTCTAGGATACCAAGTGTGGTGGATGTTGAAGATCTATGAAAAGAGCTCCTTAGCACTAGCAGTAGTATGGTGGGTAAGGCAGACCAAAAATTAAATGTATTCCCCTTCACCTAGAAGACTAAGTGTGGTGGATGTTGAAGATCTCTTAGAAAATTCCCTTGGCATTAGAGTGATGCAGTGGTGGGAGTTCCAGTCCTATGTTCGTCCTAGTCTTGGAATATAGATAGTTGTTTGATTCCATGGTAGTCTACTTCTGGTAAGGCAGAACAAAAATTTAGTGTATGCCCCCTCACTTAGAATACCAAGTGTTGTGGACGAGGAAGATTTTTGAGAAAAGTGCCTCGGCACTAACACAATGTGGTGATGGGAAAGGCAATCCTACGCTAGTCTGATCATGGAATATTGACATTATATATTCTACTTTTTGCATGGATTATTATGGAGACTCGTGCATACGTGGAAATGTGTATCCTAAGGCCTTGTTGTGATATATATATGTACTACGTGCTTATGTACTATCTTTCTAATTATGTTTATATGAAATCAATGTGCAACACGAGCCTTTACTATATTATAGGTAGTTTGTTTTACCAGTATTTCAATGTATTGATACTACACTTATGTGGTCACTGTGAAGATTCAGCTTCTAGTCCGGTGAGTAAAGGACGATTTGTAGGGATATAATTCTCAATTAGAGTATATTGAGGATGATGTCATAGGCCAGTAGCTAGCCATTGTTTGGGGTTTAGGATTTACCTTCCTATTTAGTTAAGAATTAGGTTGACTAGTTAGATGTTTTGCCCACTGTGTTCGGGTTCTTTCCAGTTATTTAAACTCTTAGCTTTGGTTCCTATACTTGGATATTGTATACTCTCTTCTCTATATACTATTATTCTCATTATTGTTGTTAGTATTATTGTGTTAATATTAGAGCATGCATTCTTCATTCTTCGTTCCGTTTTGCCTTATATTAAGCATGGGTTAGGTGATGATCACATATCTCTCATAGTTGATGTTATAGTAATGTCTTCCAGTTTTGCTTTTATAACACTTTCCCATTATCTTCAAAGCAATTTTTTTTCCTAAAATTAGGGGTATATAAAAATATTATTATTTTATGTGCATGGAGGACCTCAGAAGAATTTGAAGTATATAAACACATATTATTATTAATCATTTAATATAATTATTACGTACTTAGCTTATAATTTAAACTAACATAATATTTCTATTCAATGTGACTGGATAAGAGTGCAAATAATAAAGCTAATGCACAGAGACAACATGGTAGTTAGCGAAGCCTTAGTATAAAAATTTATTTATTTATTTATATATTCCAATATGCAATTATTCTATGGTCTAATATTATTACTAAGTATTTTTTTCTTGATGTTATAGAAGAAAAAATTGAAGAAGGAAGTAGAGGTAACTCAAATGTCATTTATACCTCAGAGTGATTTGATGTCTAGATCCTTACTAGAGTAAATGAGAAGGGGGTGACTACCAATGACCTAACTCAATGCATGATTGAGAAAATTGTAAGGATCAAACTATTTCTCTTTAATTATTTTAATATGGTAACTTATCCCTAACTATTTATCTTATTTATAATAAAAGGGTTTGAAAAAGGACTATCCAATTGGTGCTTTTGATAAAGAAGGCACAAATAACCTTTTGACACATGCATTGGGCACTAAAGAGCATGATGGAATATATAGGATGTATAATTATAGGCTCAAACTATTTAAGGTTTTTGGATGTCACCCTAGTTCTTACCCTAAGAAGGACAAATTAATGCAAATGAAGGAAGAACTAGTGGCATTAAGGGAATCACATGAGATGATCTTTAGGAGGTCGGATAATATATTATCCTCATCATAATACTAGCTGTACCCTCAACATTAGGTGTCTCTACACCTTTTTCAAAAATTAATTTGGTAATATCCTACAATACACTTTAAGTTGAAGATACTTTTCAAAAAATATAATCTACATTCTACTTTGTGGTTATAACATAATTTTTTTTTCATTATAGGATTAATATCCTTGTGGCTTGATAGCTATAGAATATGTACTTGTTATGGGCAATTATACTATCTTCATTGAGTCAAATTCAATTGTTCATGCTCAACCATTTGTGTAGAATAAAGTTTGGGTCCTAATTCACAATGTCTTGCCATAGTATGCCATGGACCTATGTCCAGAGGGTGTAGCATATAGTCCCGATTTTATGAATATGTATATGCCCCCACTGTACTTGCTAATAGGAAAATTTTTTGGTTGATTGAGTAACCTTATTATTATCAAGGATGAGGTAATCTAAGTGTTTTAATTCTAGATTACATTCTATTTTAGTGGTAGTATATATGCATTCTAAGAATTATATTTTCTACTCTTTATTAAATAGGATGGTAATACTATCACTAGAATCACTAGTAAGAGCGAAAGAAGGAGATGGAATCAATGAAAGACCAACAAGCCTCGGTGAAAAGGAAATCGAGCGTCAATACCTAAAACCTCAATTTAGAATGTATAGGGACATGGCACTATATTTTGGTGAATCAAGCTCTATTTAGGTTCCTCTTTCATCTAATTTGCACATGAAAGTAGTAGATGTAAATCTCTATATTGGGACAAAAGATCTCTTACACTTGTTACACGGTAACATGGTACAATATCAACATATAATAACATATACGAGGTAATTTCAATCATTTTATGGTTAGCTTTATATTAATAGCTAGTGGGAAGCACTATTTTGATGCTAAATATGCAATTTACTCTTTCATAGTCATAAGTTCTTGAAGGAAAATATCTTACCTTATGTCGTGGATGGATACGATGTTTATAGATGTTTATGTACAAATAATATATCCAATGAATATGGAAATTTGAGTTGTGTTCCATATGTGGTTGATGAGATGTAGATGACCCTATAGTGCCTCATTTTGCTCCATTTTTCCTTAACGAGCATTGGGTACTAACGGTATTGGAGCCATCTTCAAGGACCATATATCAATTATATTCAATTGGAGAAGATCCTCGTTCAGATCCAAGAATAGTTATTGAGAAGTAATATTTATTTATACAACATATATTAGAATTAAACATACATACATACATACATACATACATACATACATACATACATACATATATATATATATATATATATATATATATATATATATATATATATATATCAATTAAAGCATTCAGGACATATCTTAGGCCACAAAAGAAAGAAAGGGCACTACCAACCTATATGACTTGGAGAAGGAAAGGGCACTACCAACCTGTATGACTTGGAGCAAAAATTCAGGTTTGTAGTGGTTATATCATTTAAGAATCATTGATATTTAATTTTAATTTTTTAGCATGAAACTAATAAGATAATTATTATTTTTTTTCAATGTCCATGATAACAATATAAAGTCGGTTACAAATACTATGTCATCAAATACATAAAGAAAATTATTTGCAAACTTTATAGGGACAAAGAGAAGTATGTATTTACTTTTGTTTTTTAGTTCATACATTAATTATGATTAGTTAGATAGATCAATATATATAATTTATTACTCACATGATATTTTTTTTTATATTTTGTAGGTCTAAATCCCTAATGAATAAAATAAATAAGATCAAGCCATGATTGACGAAGTTAGAAAAAATTATTAGATTTTATTATATACTTTTATAATGAACTTGAGTAGAATCATACATACTCCCTAAATTTTTTGTTGCATATATTCCCATAAATATGTGGTATTTAGATAATAAAAGTATGAAAGGGGTTTTGTATGATAATGAAAGTATAATGTTTAAATTATTTTGATGAAAGCCTTGTGAATTGTATGTTATTTTCGACGTACAAGTATGGTTGTAAAGTGATGATGATTGTCAAAGATATTTTAAAAATCATACAGTATAATCTGATTCTAGTGTACAGTAGGCACTTTAATTAAAAAAATTATAGGGGAAGGGGGGAGTAGATGGCGATTATATTACAGAGCCACTGTTTTTATTGATAATACATAAAGGTTCTATAATATAAATGCCGGGTATTATCTTGTGCTATTGGCTTGTGCTAAGCCTGCGTTTCAAATAAAAAAATATACACAAAGGTCCTTATTCATAAATGCCGTAGATAGTAACTTTATAAGGCTTTTTTTTTAACATAACCAATATCTATTTTTACCCAACAACTCCATAATTCTTTTATGTAGATATATATACGGAGGTATTTATGTAAAAATGTTGTGTATAGGTGACTTTATAAGGCTCTTTCTCTTTCACTTAAAATTGATGTTTAGAGTTTGACGCGAAAAATATTTGAGCCATTTATAAGACTTTATATGGTTGTGTCAACTGTTGTGTATAGTATATACCGTAATGCATTAGGTGGTGTTTCAAAATTGCCCTAGATATCCTTATTTCAATTATTGTTTATTCTCTTTTATAGCAGTATTTATTTAAAGCTCTTGAAAATATATTTTTTTATAAACTTATATTTCTTACTTCTATCCTAGATATCTTGCTTTGGCACAATAATATAATATCAAAAGATTATAGTAATATAATAATTAATAACTAATATATTTAATCCAAATTGATTCAAATCGAAACTAAACTAAACTAAAGTAATCTGATTCAAACTTATCTTGTGGTATTAAATTAATTCAGCTTGAATATATAATAATTTAATTTAAGATTAGCTCCTTAAAACCTTGACCTAAATTATTATATTAATCTAGAATAATTCAAATCAGAATAATCCGAAGTGACGTGAAATGCCACAAGCTAAACGAAAAAATAGCTCAAAATAACTCAAATTTAAAAGACCCACGACCGACTCTGCAAGAAAAATGCCCCATCGCCGCCTCTAATTTATTCTCTCTCCTTTAGAAGAACAATATCTACATTCGGCAACTCATGGTACCTGATCTTTCTATAGAACCAAATAGGTTATCATCGGCGGAAACCGGCATACATCAACTCCGTTATTACATAGTCGAAGATCCAAGCATCACACGTGGGTAAAAACGAACCACCGTACTGAACTTAACGCTTATTTCCCATCTCCCTCGATCATCAACCCTCGTACTTATTTCTTTATTAGCAAAACTTGTTTAAATTGCAGCACTGCATGACAGTACTAGTTTCCAGCTTAATTTAACATGGCATAATTTATTTGTGTCGGAATTATTTCCAAACCAGTTCCCATATTTTCTCATGTTTTCACAACTAACATATATCGCTCAAAGGAAGGCTGAATTTGAATAAAGTTTGACGTACCAAACAAAATGGCGTATTATAAACAGATCTCGTTACTGAAAGTAATCATAATATGTGTGATTAGCTCCGGAACTGCCAATTTTAACCGCAGGAAGAATTCACATTCTATATATCGACGACAATGTTAGATTTGCCAATAATTAATGGGAAGCTGCATGCACTAGCTAGAACGTATTACGTTAATTAGCGTTAGCCCTGCCCCCAGCAATTCAAGAACATTACTTTCTTAAAAGATTCTTCTATCTGCTGCTTTCTCGCATCAACTTCATCCATGTTAGTCTCTGCACGCCTGTCTTGTACATTGCCGCTTGAGATCCGTCTGTCTTCGCTGAAGTCGTTTCCGATCATGTTACAATGAGCCATGATGCTGCTTCTGTCTTGTCCGTCTAACTCTACCGGCAGAATAGAACCGTAACCTTCATTGCCGTAACCCATTTTGATAGAAATTTAGCTGCGTGAAAGAATAGCTTTGTGTCTGAGAAGAGTATGTGTCCACGTTTGAGATATTTATTTATACAATGAGGAGATAGAGATTGGAAGCGAGCATATCAGTTGGCGAGGTACACGGTTTTGGTATACGGAACCGCCAAAAAACACCAATGGTTTTTTTTAGTGTTTGGTGTGCTGCCAGAAACTGATCGAGCTGATGACATGGAGTGTGTGTGTGGACCGATTGACCGAATGGTCCACGATTCCGAAATTCACATCTTCGGGCGTGTGCTGTCGGCGTTAAATTTTTTTCTTTTTCTTTTTTGATTTTTCATACTGATAGAGGCTGAAGCAAATGCAGTCATTTCCCGAGTGCAATCATGTTTTGGGTAGGATGTTCCAGATCGTGCATTTTGATTGAGTTCAAAGCCCATTCTCATATGGATAATTGGGGAATTGGGCACGCGATCAGTTCATGTAGAAAAGATAAATATACAAAACCCGCCCTGTGGGCTGTGGCCAGTGGCTTCGACTTCAAAGCGGGACTCTTCATATTATTCAATATATAATGATTCAATCTGGTATTTGAATTAACTTAATTTAAATATTAAATAATTAATCTAATATTTTTTTAAATTAAATATTTGATCTAATAAATAAAAAATCAAATAAATCAAATTTATAATCTAACAAATACAAATAATATCTGACCCGATAAATTATATACATATATACTCTAAATACTATTTATTTTTATAAAATTTTATTTTATATAATCATATATGCGTGTATGTTTGTGTATAATTTGAATTAAGGATTTATTAAAATAAATTTTATACCTTTTAATTATTAATTTGATTAAATATTTAACTGTTATCAAAATTTTAAAATTACTAATTAAATATGATGTAATTTAATACTCAAATCAAATCATTAAATTATATTTGTTCAAATTAAATTATTTTTTATTTTTTTATTGAATAATTTTTCATCATATATTTCTCAATTACATGCCGCTTAAAAGTTTCAAACATCGAACGGATTATTTATCATCCAATCCGAAACTCCGAATATCCGACACTCTTTTTTAAATATCCAATCTTTTAAATATTCAAAAAATTTTACCAAATATCCGAAATATTGGATATCTAATCCTTAAACACCTTTATTTGAGAGTGAAAATATGCATCGTACAACACACCTTGCTCTTATGTGTATATATAAGCCTTCTTGTTTCCGACAATATACATGAATATCCAAAGATAACAAATTAAAAAAAAAAAACTTATACTTTATAACAGAATATACATCTTTCAAATTATAAATATATATCTTAATATAAATACACATCTTAAAAATATATATATAAATAAATATTTTTATAATATAAAAATATATTTTACAAAATATAAATATCTGATTAAAAATTAATAAACAACTTAAAGAATATAAATACACACATCTTATAAAGGATATAAACAAGTAAATGGAAGCTATTTATAAAGGAAGCTTACCCCTTTATCATATATTCAATTATTCAGTACTATAATAATTCAGGGTTCGTATTGAGTTTTGGCTTCTGGGAGTCCTTTTTGTGGAAAAGGGAAACATGATAAAATACAATAATTGAACTCATAACTAAGGTATCCTTACTAATTGTTCATTTATTTAACTTAATATTTTATATAATACATTTATATCAAAAAATTTATAGCACCCTTTCCGTTACTACTCTTATGTTATGTACTCTGGTCATGAAATTATTTACTATGTACCATCATATTCATATACCGTACACATAATCGGTTAAAATTTGCCCAATAGCCATCAACTAGAAATTAGAGGATGGCAAACAATTATGCTTATGCACGATGTCAGCAACACAACAAAAGCACAAATCAAGTTCTACAAGCCAAGATCGAGCCCACTATATAACAGAAATTACAATATATCTACATCTAAATATCAAATAGCTACGCCAGCAAATAAAAACGATTAAGCTTCTGATATGGTTCCAGCAACAGAAGATGTCGGTAGTCTCCTAATATAGCTGCCACACAAACAACACCATGACACGAAAATTACAAGGTGGAAAATGGGCACATTCGTATACTGGAAGCATTTTTACTTCATTTTTATTAAGCAGAGTCTGCCCCTTCACCATGCTGCCTGGCGAGGTATCTCTCTCTTCTCTCCTTCTGCAAATATTGCAAATGGGAACATGGTGAAAAAATGATAAAAAAAAAAAAAAGTCAATTTAAAACAATGACTTTCAAAGCAGAGGACGACAACTGAGTATGGTTGGCTCACCCATTCATCTATAACGAGTCCTTCGCCGATGATTTTGGGACCATTATCTTCTGGCGGCTTCTTGCGCGCCTCAAGCGCAGCCTCAGCTTCAGCCAACAAACGGTTCAATTTTTCTAAGGCCTTCATATGGTATCAATAATAATAATAAAAATATATAAAAAAAAATACATTAGTCATATCAACAAGAGCATCATCTCATACACTTTCAACATTTCGACAATAAAAGGAATGCCTTTCGGTCCACAGTGAATTGGGAACTTAACCACTAAAACAACGTTTCAGAATGCAGGGTAATAAATAAAGAATGAAATCAAAAGAAAGTAAAATGGATTTTTTTTTTTTTTTGGTAATTGGAAGGTGCAAATAAAAATAAATATACGGAGTTTCTCAAGGAATTCCAGCATCACATGAGATTATACATACAACGCAAATCCTTGATTGAAATAGCTACAACAAACTTATGTCTAAATTGGAAACCCATAAGCACTACCGCCAAGACTTACTGAGGTTGGATGTTCCACGTCGAGAAAAATGACACGCAGTATCTGCTCAACAGCCACCTGATCCTTCTGCTCATCGAACTGTCAACCAAAAAGCAAAAGAAAATAACATAAAAACTCCTTTAAAATGGCAGTTTAGAGAGGAAAATGCTATAAAGGTATTAAATCCTAAAAGTACAATAATTTTAAGGTTAAACTGCGGTGAGGGCTGATGGATTAGTTATGTGTTATAAGTTCCAAAAGGCTGTAATCTACGAGGCCATGACTAGGGATCTGAAAACCTAACAGTCTAGCCCACAAACTAGTGGAGCTGAATTGCTTACATCAGGAATCTGGACCCAGAAAATGATGGGGTTTATATCAGGTTGATGCTTTAATTTTTAAACAAACAAAGGCTGCCAGATGTTATTAAGAGAGAGAGTGAGAGAGCAACAAATCATTCACACCATAAACTGAAGAGCCTCCACCATTTATGGAAAGCACAGGGAACTCTAACCAGAGGCACTCCATAAATATGACTAGACTCCTTTTCATATGGTAGAAAGCTACAGTCAAGCTAATGACTAAAACCATCAATGAACTTTTGGATAGGCATCATGAAATAGAATATATAAGCAACACATAATATAAGTGTAGGCTCACCAATTCAGGAACATAATCCACTGGTTCTTTCACCTTCAAGCTCATGATTTTAAACTTAACCCTGCTCTTTTGCTCTGTTGGCTTTTCATTGCTTTCTGGATGCTCCACAAACTTGAAAACTGATGGGATTCGTTTCACTAAGCATAAGTTATGACCAGAAGGGAGAAGAAAGGCCACAATGATTGAACAGGGAAATACTTACCAGTTGCAATAAGGCTCTCGCCAGGAGCAAGAACAGCTCCAGGAGGACGCATAAAGCAGCTTTTGGGTGCAGTTGTTTGAAACTAAGGCAAACAACATCATGCGGGACATTATTACTAACAGTTACAAGATCACATTAACAGAGTTTGAAGAATGCAAGAGATCATCACCAGACCATTTGTAACTATTGTCCCAATCAGCAAAAATCAAAACAGAGTGAAAAAGAGCACTCATACCTTGAAAGCAACATGCGACTTGCTAGTATTTTTAATCCTCACAGCACTTTTAACCTGTTTACCAGGTTCATCTACGGAGAATAAAGAACGAAAAATCAGACCAGTGAAAAGTTTAATGGAAGGAGCTTAAGATACAAGATTAGAAATATATTTTAAATTCAAAATCATTAGGGCAAAAGGACAGCTTAAAAGAGCCTTCAAAAATAAGAAAGCTACCACATATACCAAAATATAAATCAAAATAAAAGATCTCATAATTTATTTATTTATTGTTTTTGACATGGATGAAATTGAAAATATTAATGAACGCACCCTGCACGTGCATAGATAAACAAACTTGCCCATTTGAACATGTGTTTCACACAATCAGAGAAAAATCAGTACATACTACCGTCAAGGTGCAAATAAAAGAGCCAATCATCCTTATATTTGTTTTTTTTTCTTTTTCATTTTTGCTTCTTGTGGGTTCAGGGTATACAGAGGCAAGGCCACGCTTTCCAAAATTTGGTGAGATATTAAATTAATCTCTAATCCAACAATCAATTTTACAAAACACAATCTCAATCATTAAATGACCATGTGCAAACACTAAATCTAAATGATCAACGCATAATAAGGTCAATAGTTAATTCTTTGCTTATGATTGAAACTGGCTTTATAAATCATTACAGTTGCATTCACATTTAGCAAAATTTAAGAGAAAATGTCAAAGGAAGCTAACTATCTCTTTAGCAATTATCCTTTCAAGAACACAACAGCTTTATTCTGGCCCAAATAAAGATAAACAAGGCACTATTCCATGTTGCATAACTCTTTAATTCAAGAAAATCATGTTCTAAGGCAAGGCCAGAGGTAGCTTGTCTGGGAGTCCACGAGAATAATTGAAAAATCAAATTTCTACAACTGCAAAGGTACAGCCAGTATGGAACATGTGAAAAGTAATATTCACTTATTCAGTCACTTCATCTAAAAAGGAAAATTCATGCAACGAATAAACAAATACTTACCATGAAAGCCTGAATGACTATGATTTATCACACATATCACATGGGTATATGATGAGAGACTACCAAAGCATCAACTCTCTCTTGTAGATATACACTGCATCGCTCCTTTGCATATAAGCTGCTTTATCTTAGGATGGACATATCATACCATCATGAGCTAAAATTATAGATTTGGTTAGACATCACTTATTATAAAATGTTAAGCAGCTTAACAACCGAATAGTCCTGATTCTCCTGAGTCCTGATCAGTTCCCAAGAACTAATGATTAGTTGATCACATCTCCAAGAACTAATCCACAACATGAAAAGAAATGAGGAAATGAGGGTAAGTCTAAACCATCTTTCCTAAGGACCTATTAGTAGAACCGGCCAGGATGTACGACGTTCTTGCAAGCTGCACATCAGTTGGACCTAAAGATTCCAGGTATGCAACTGTAGCCAACTCCTTTATGACATTGGCTGGACAGGTATAGCAGAGGAAACCAATATACAACGAAGAAAGGCATAGTTTATTGAAAACCAGTAGGAATTACCAAACATGCAGCAACTGTTGAGCTGGAATTTGGAAAAGGATCGAGTTTTCTAACATGATATCACCCCAATGGCAAACCATGTTACTTCTCTAAGGCTTATACAAACAGGATTGCAACAAATCGAACGATGAGTTTCTCCGAATCAACTTGGCATAGGATGCAAATAACAATACCTAATATTTACCGATTAGCATACAATTTAACATATAATAACTCATTCAAATATTTCTAATATAATATAAAACACAATTTTATTAAATATTTATATTCAAAAGATCAATAAATAATAATTAGAGTATATTGTGAAATAAAAATAAAAATTTACATTATGACAACTGCATCACATAATTTATCGTTTGTGACACTTCAATACCGTAACAATGTGACTACGACCGCAAACGCGAGTGTGATTTTATAGGCTGCTAATTAGTGACCAGCACTTGTAGATATTTACAGAAGGCAGGAGTCCTTTGGTATTTAGACAGTTCTTAGCTGCTAAGAAATTTGTACTATCATCAACAACATCTAACCTTTCAAATGGAAAACCATGCTATATGTCCATGGTTCAAAGGAATGGACTGCCTGAAACATCTGAAAAGATAGTTTGCTACAAAAAACCTTGGTGTGCAATCCACATAAGAACGACAAGATTTTTGCCAATTTAGTAGCCAAAACATATGTTCAAAATTTTGCACAAGGAAGAGATCTGAACATTTATAGCTGAAGAGATGGTATTTATACTCAAACCCAAGAGGTCTTCTGGATTTGAAGCCCCAAAATTGGAACTACCCTTGAACAATTTCTACGAAAGTTGACTAAAAAGCTGATAGAGTGATTGGATCGAGAAAATATTATGAAGGCAACTTCTGCAAGGTTTGCTCTAGTTAGAAAGATGAAGCCACAACAAACATGCAGGGAAGCCTTTCCCAAGCTATCATAATCAGCCCAAAAATGCAGGTGACATAACTAAATTGGCTTTCGAAAGATGTTATATAAACCCTGATTAATAGGAAAATAAGACGGGTTCACAGAGTAAATGGGATGCAAAACTGGAGATGTTATATAAACCCAGTCTCATCACCATTACGTACATAAATGAATTTGATTTAGCAAGGACATAAGCAAACTGGAGAAGCTATAACAGAAATCTAAACGAACCAACAACATGCAAAACTAAACCTGGGCGGATGAGATTTCAAATTAGCCATACAAGTAGTCAGAAAAGAATGGTCAGCAAATCCTGACTCACATCTCTCATACATTAAAAGCTAGCACTGTGCCTGCTAAATTATTAGAATCAGATAATAATGGTAAACACAATTCGCATTCATGACATTTATCAATATCATAAGGAAGACACTTCTGATCTCAATACATCTGGTAATTTTAAGATATGGCATTCAAATACCCCCCCCCCGATTATTAGAAAGAAATACTAAAACAGTGACAACTGTATAACAAAAACAGTCACCTAAACCTAAGAAGTAATTATCAACCGTTACCGGAAAAGGAAGAAAAACAACTACAAATTGCCATTCGGTACCAAGTTTGACAAATTAACCAACCACCCAATTATCAAAAACACGCAACTGGCCTTCCCCTCAATAAAAATTCGAGCATAAAATACATACCAAAGGCAAATTTCACAACTAGATGCGCACGTAAAAAAAAATGAGAAGAGAAAATAAAAACGAAACAAGATCAAGAATCAATATCAATATCTAAATAAAAACCCAATAATCTAAATTAATAGGCCTGCCAAATACCAACCAAAATTAATAAGTCAACTCTATAGAGATAGAGGGGGGAGAGAGAGAGAGAGAGCTTAATTACATGGAAAGTAGAGCTTGTTGGGTGGATCGAGACGAAGACGACGACGGGTAGGAAGTAAAGATCTAGCAACAGAAGAAACAGATGTAGAATTACTACTTGGTTGCGAATTGGATCCTTCACCAATTTGATTCCCGTTACTATGCTGGTGAACCTGAACACCAGTGTGCGGTATCCCAGATGACGACGACGAAGAAGAATTATTTGAAGTTCGACTATTCTTACTTTGACGAAATGGGAACTTCAATAGTCCCCATTTTTTAGCTCCTCCTGATTCTGGTTTCTCTTCAACAATGGCCATCATTTTTTTCCCCTTTCAACCTCTCAGACCACCATTACCGTAGTGAATGAGAGAACTGGGGTTTCTTTGGTTTATGATTTCCTCTGCACTCTCCTTGTCCGTCTATGCAACTGAAAGGAGTAAAAACCTGCTTTCGAAAGTGTGTACTCTCTTTTTTCTGAGGAGATGAAAACGCTTAATCGAGCTGCCTTTTCAGTTTTCTTCTCTAGCGGATTGGGAGACAGAAAGAAAGAGAGGTTGGGGTGGGAGAAGCAAAGTCCCAAAGCGAAAAAGGTAAGCTCAGGGATCGGGCTCTAGGAGGATAGTGGTGATTGGTGAAAGCTAGTGCGTGAAATCGTGAGTCGCTAACAGTTTTTGTTTTGCGATTGTGGCCTTGTGGGGACCCATCGGAAGCCTTTTTTATTTTTTATAGAGTGATGGCCCCGTTGCTGTGCTGCATTATTTATTTGTATTTTTTGGGGCCGATTTTGGAACCCTCTACTTCTTGCGCGTTTTTTGCCAGCATGACAAGCGGACCACGTGTTTTAACATGAGGATTTACAATATCCGATATTGGCATTGAACTATCTATCAATCTATGTAATATATAATAATAAACTTTAGTGGCAAGAAAAAATTTCGCAAAAACCATCAAGATAGAGACTTCTTCATGTTTAGCAACTATTTATGCCTGCATCTGCGTAACATCTTCGGTATGCGTTTTTATTACCATTAGCTTATTTATTTTGGCACTAATAATCAAATACATTAATGAAAGCAGATTGATAGATAGTATGCAAAATTGTAACTATCTATAAACTAAAATATCACGGAGCAAAAGCAGTTGCGATTATAATAATTACTCATCATAAATCTTTTTCGGTCAACTTGAAAGGAAAAAAATAATGTTAATACATAATTAATATGTGCAAGTAAAGTTGCAAGATGAACATCCATACATGTATATTATTCTCTTATTAGAATATTAAAACAGTATGTTAAAAAAATGTGTTTTTTATTCAGTAATCAATAGTCAATAATATCAAATACCAACGCTTTTAATTAATCAATAATTTAATAACAAAAGAATAGACAAAGATTAATGGGCTTAGTTTAATTATATCTTGAGAAAGAGAGAAATGATGTCAAATATCACAATTTTATATTAATCTTTTATGATATCCAAACATCATGTTCTTATCATAAAAATCTTAAAATAAATAAATAAATAAATGACATTCATTTATCTTTCAATCCTGCCTCTCAAATGGGCAACATCAATTATGCCTAAAATATTTTGGTTTATGGAATAATAAAAATCATAAATTATATTTTTATCAAATATAATGTTTATATGTTGTCATATCAAATAGAAGATCCCATGGAATGTACAAGTGAATAAGTATTCGTTATCTATATGTGACCACTAAATGTAACGTTTTGATTGGATATGAGTCATAAATTAAGCTTCTATTTTTATTAACATTTCATTGAATCAAATTTAAAATTTATTGGTCTGAATTATAATTTTAATAAGTTATTGTTATTATTTTAATTTTATTATTATCATAATTAGGCCATTAGCAAAGAGTTGATACTATTAGTTAATTTTATCAGTTGATAACATTAGTGGTTTATGTATTGATATTTGATAGTTAGTTATTAATTGTTAGAGGTTAAAATGTATAAAGATGTTAGATTTTACAATCTCAACAACAACTAGCAACCAATTGTGAAAGCAAATTATTTGTATTCTAGTGACTAAAGTAGTATTGTTGCATCATTGCTAATGTTTTGCTCAGTTGGTACAACTTGTAGATGAATTGATATAGATAGGTTATTATAGATTTCTAAGACTATCTTTTTAATATTTGGATGTACTTAGTGTTTATTTGGAATTGATAAAGTTACGTTGTTTATAGAAAAGAAAAACATGAAATAATATATAAGAATATTATTATGATTGATTATTTATTGAACTTTTTTTAGCAAATAATAGAACCATCTTGTGCAATAATTTTATAAGATAAAGTCATAAAAATTTTATAAAAAATATATTATTTAATATTTTATTTTTATAACTAATATATTTTCATTAAGTTAACAATATTTTAATTATTATTTGTGATAGGTTTGTCATTTTAGAAGAAAAAAAATAGCAACTTTACTAAGAAAAATCTAAGTTCCTCTCAAGAGGAAAAAAAAGATTAGATTAGTTCTAATACTTTATTGTAGGAAACCACCTCACATAAAACCTAAAAAATACAATTGTTGTTAGCGTTACGGAAATAGTTATTTGGGCATATTTTTTGAAAAAAAAAAAATCTTCCACTTTTTTCAAATGTCACAGACAAAAATTCTTCCCTTTACTCCTGCAACCACCTCAACACACTCATAATAAACCACCGACTCCTCCACTAAAATCACAATCTCCATAAAGTTCTTAAATTAGTTCCTAAGCCAAACCCTCTGTACTCCATACTCTCCTAATTCTTTTTGAAACTATAGGCAAAGTAAAATTCTCTCATCATAACATTATATCATCTCCCTCAAATACTACAAAATCGCTTCCTACCAACACCAACCTAGAGGAAATGGCGAACACTAATCCACTAACCATTGTTGTCACTAAGTAAAGAAAAAAATAATTAGTGAATGATCCTCAAGATATTTGGGGAGCGAGTTCAAAGTAGGTATGGGTAAAGAAATTTGAAAAGGATATAAGATGCGAAATTAGAAAATGTTGAAAAAAATCAAGGTGTAGAAGGTGTTCTTGCCCCTAATGTTAATTATAAGAGTATGGAGACAACCTCTATTGAACCAAGAGTTAGTTCAAAAGGAGGGGAGGTATTTAATAAAGAAGAAAATGATAGAATGCTCACCT
The DNA here is from genome assembly GCA_039764185.1 of Tamarix austromongolica. Classification (NCBI taxonomy): domain Eukaryota; kingdom Viridiplantae; phylum Streptophyta; class Magnoliopsida; order Caryophyllales; family Tamaricaceae; genus Tamarix; species Tamarix austromongolica. Next base: position 7,545,556 of record CM077810.1, read on the forward strand.
ATGAGAAAAATCCTAGGGTTTCAAGTTATAAAAATAATCTAACAAGAAAGGGCTGAATCAAAGAAGAGTGTGAGAAAGGGATAAACAAAGCAATTTATTGTTCAAAGAAATAGGATAATGGCTGGATATAAGGGCATGTTGGATAATTGAATAGAGAGCAATCTATCATTCAAGAAAAGAGTACTAAGAAGTATTAGGTATTCATTCATGTCGAGGAACAAATAGAGAAATATGTGAATGAGGAAGTTATAAAGGAAAATGAAGAGTAAAGAAGACTCTCTAGGATAAAAAGATACCATAAATTCCTAAGGAACTCACTAGGGGGGACTAAACAAACATTGTACAATTCTTTATCACATGATTTTGAGATGCAAACTATTATTAAAGGTATTACTAACTTAAGTGGATTGGTTTTTCACCAACCAATAATTAGTAGGGATATAAATGGGGTGAGTACACCCATACTTGTATCCATAATCGATAATAAAATTATACCTAGATATGCACCTTTATTGGAATGGGTATCCACTAATATATTGATATCCATCAAATATGTATTACCCAATGAATAACCCACTTACCTATTAAATTACTCAATGGATATTATCCAATGGAAAATTTAAGGGTTAGGAAAAAATTTTAACCTCAACATTCTACTGGGTATATTTTAAAATCAATGGTAAAATGGTAAATATATGTTGGGTAAATGGGTGTAGATATTGATATGGGTACAGGTACCCGTACAAATATGGATATATCTTACCCGTATCCATACCCAAACCTAATAACTATTTTGTTTCCTTCCTCCATATCCATTTAAATATTCTTCAAGTAAAATCCATCACATTTACACCTCTACTAATGAAAAGAAAAAAAAAAGAAAGGAGGGAAAGAAAGTAGATGAGACCCCTATGTTGAGAATGTTGAGTACTAGGCATTCATGACTTGGTAAGAAAGGAGAAAAACAACTTCTAGAAGAGAATGAAGAAGAAGAATAAGTGATGTAGAAGCATTCAACAACTTTAAAGATTGACTTATGAATCATGATAGGAAAAAAAACAAGGTTAAAATTTTAAGATAATTATTTACCCTTCAATATGTATATCATTAAAAGACTTATTTAATTGGGAATCTAACTCATTTTTCTAATCTCAAATCTGAGTTTCTATACTAAGTTATTATTATTTTATCGTACATGTGTCAAGCTGAATTTTTATACACGAATGGATAAAGTGTGTTATGATTGAAATTATGGATTTCATTATCTTTTCATATTTATTAATGTAACATCCTGAAATTTAGTAAGATTTATTTTTGGGTGTTTAGCCTTTTATTCAAAACTAACCCTTAAACCTTCCTAATTATTTTATCTATAACTGAGATAATTTCCCAAATATTTTTCCCTTATTATCTTAACTTTTTCCTCCCTATTGAACCTATCCTAAATCGGATTATTTTTCTCAATTATTTTCATACCCAATAACCTAACATAACCAACTTAAACCTAAAACTAAAATAAAATAAACATATTTTTACCTACCATTTTACCCCTTGAATTTACCCTCCACACACCCCTATTCTTCTACCCCTTGCATGCCCCAAATACCTCCCCTAAACACTCTCCTTAGCTCCCTCCCCTTCTCACTCGTCGCCCATACCCCTCACTGCTCACCCTCTACTAAACCATACCCCTCACTCCTTACCCTCTACTAAACTATACCCCTCTACCCCATCTAGGTGAAAATATACATGCACACACAACTCTCTACTTTATACATATATACATGTACAACCCTCCCCTTCTCCCTATGAACTTCCTCAAGCGATCCTCAAAACCCAACAACAACCCTCCCTAGTCCTTTTTGTGCACCACCACAACACCCAGTAGACACCACAACACCTAATAGCCACCACAACCTATGCACGCAACACTATAGCATCCAATAACCTTATGCCTCACCATTTCTAGCCACAACCATCACCATCACCACCTATCACCCTACCCTTGTCCACCACACCCCTCGACTCTTTATAGCCTTTGCACAATCACCACACACACACCCACCCCCCACCACCCTTCTTATTCATCATCTTCTTCTTCCTATCCCTCCATTTTCCAGTGTCACCAACCCTCCCCCCTCCTCCTCCTCATCCTCCTCCTCCTCCTCCTTCTTCTTCTCCTATTTCTCCCCCTTCTTCTCCTTATTCTCCCTCCTCTCCTTCTCCTTCTTCTCCTTTTGCTCCTTCTGCTCCTCCTCCTTCTTTTGCTCCTCCTTATCCTTCTCTTCCTTCTCCTTCTTCTCCTTCTCTTCCTTCTCCTTCTTCTATTTCCTATCCTTCTTCTCCTTCTCCTCCTTCTCATTCTTCTTCTCCTTCTCCTCCTTCTCCTCCTTCTCCTCCTTCTTTCTCCTCCTCATCCTTCTCCTTCTCCTTTTCCTCCTTCTTCTTCTTCTTGCTCTTATTCTCCTCCTTCTCCTTATCCTTCTTCTCCTTCTTCTCTTTCTCCTTTTCCTTCTTCTCCTTCTCCGTCTCCTTCTTCTCCTTCTCCTTATCCTCCTCCTACTCCTCCTCCTCCTCCTCCTTCTTCTTCTCCTACTCCTCCTCCTCCTCCTCCTTCTTCTTCTCCTCCTTCTCCTCCTTTTTCTCCTTCTTCTCCTCCTTCACCTCCTCCTTCTTCTACTCCTTCTTCTCCTCCTTCTCCTCCTCCTTCCTCTCCTTCTTCTCCTCCTTCACCTCCTCCTTCTTCTACTCCTTCTTCTCCTCCTTCTCCTCCTCCTTCCTCTCCTTCTTTTTCTTCTTATTCTCCTCCTCCTTCTCCTTCTCCTCCTTCTTCTTCTCCTCCTCCTCCTTCTCCTTCACCTCCTCCTTCTTCTTCTCCTTCTCCTCCTCCTCCTTCTTATTCCCCGCTATCCCTGAGGTAAATTTTGCCAATCCCTACCACACCCCCTTACAACGAAGCTCTCTATAGAAACCCCCTAGGTAATGACAATTGTTGTCATTGTTGCTCCCCTCCACTTTGGTGCCATCTACCATAGCTAGCCACCACTGTAGTGCCTTCTATCATAGCAAGCCACTACACCCTTCCCTACGGTCAACTCCCTTCCTGCACCACCCACCTCACAGCCATCATTCTAGCTTAGTTAACCCACGCCATCACCACCCTACCTAGTTGCATCCCCTTCAACACCCTTCCTGTAACGATCGCTCATAACCAAACCAACCAGCTACTATCCTCCATTGCAGCTCCTACTTCCAACACCAACCCATCACCAGCTTACCACCATGTTACCTCGTCAACCACCGACCAAAAATAACCAGTCAGCCAGCTCTACCCTTCCCCTCTACATGCGCATGGCTCACGATGTGCATACAACGTGAGTTGTGCTTGGTTTGAAAATTTTTGGTACCTATTATCTTTATTTAAGGTTATTTTGGTAATTTAACAAATAACTATTTTATTATTATAATTATTATTTTATTCACTAATTTTTTTTTGGTAAGTAAGTAATTTTATTACTACAAAAAATGGAGGTTTGTACAAACTAGATTAGACCACCAAGGCATCTATACAATATTTCCATTGGTCATACTTATTGTCACAATGAGAAGCAAAAATTCTACTTGAAACCACAAAACAAATGTTCTTAAGAAATGCATGAGAGTGTCGAGAATTATTTCTAAATATTCTAGCATTTCTTTCTTGCCAAACCAAGCTTGTGAAAGTGACAAAAAGTGCTCTAACTATATCCTTCTTCCTCTTGCACTACTTTGTGTTTTTAGCTAAGATTCTATGTAACACCCCCAAATTTACTATTGAAAATTTTCGATTAATTAAAAGGGTTTAGCGGAAGCAAAAAGATAAAATCATAAACTCGGGGGCATTACCGCCACACTTAGTATCAGATCGGTTCATTTCTACCGTTCCAGTACTAAGTGATAAGGCTAAATAAAGTTAACATTAAACACGAATCATTAATAAAACACAAGTCATACAGAAATCAGAGTGCGAATTAGGATTACAAACCAAAGAGTACGTGACTAGGGTTTTTTTAAAACATAAAGCATAGTACGATAACACAACTAAATATGATAATACAAAGTCAAATAAACGAAACAAAGTCCGGCCGAGTCACTCTCGATCCCTAAGTCAGATTTAGGCTCAACGCTCAGTCCCACCCGATGCCTCGTAGGTGTCGTAGGCATCGAAGACATCATCCCCTACCTGCACAAGGTCAAATGGGTCTTCTGCTCGTGGGAATGAGCAGCACCCATGAAACGGGTGATCAGTATGCTACGTACTGAGTAAGGTAACAGATGCGCTAAGGCCAACATACAAAACACACTACACAGTATACATGGCACAGTTGTATGAACAACATGTAATAAACAGATGATAAAGGCTAGCTATGGTCCGGATAGACTTATTCTTTTAGATCTCTGGTAATTATAATTGATTCACATCATAATATTTATTAATCCATGTGAGTGCGAGAACTCCACTATTATAGCCGGTGGATCGGTCACTTATAGGGCAGAACGCACCTAACCACTATTATAGCCGGTGGATCGATCACTTATAGGACAAAACACACCTAACCACTATTTTATGCCGGTGGATCGGTCTGGCCCCGACTCTCATGGTGTTCCATTGTAAGTACTTAGTATCTTTTATGTGTATTAACAAATTAGGGTTTGGTTTACTGAGCTCGGAATCCCCCACTATTATTGCTAGTGGGTCGGTCACTTGCGGGACGATGTCCACACCACTATTATTCGCCAGTGGATCAGTCACTTGCGGGACAATAGTCCACACCACTATTCCTTACCGGTGGATCGGCTGGACCCGGCTCAGTACTCTTCCACTTTACATGATTAGTATTTTATCGTATCTTATTCAACAGCGCCCTAGACATGCATGACCAACTCCATCTATAATTATTCCCCAAAGAGGGCCCGTCCCATATTTTGAGACTCGGCGCCCACTAACTCACACCCCGACATCCATTTCCCTTTACACTTACCCTTTAATGAAAACCCAACTCCTAAGGGTGCGGGTTAGGGCCCAACACCTCATGACATCAACTCCACCTACCATCACCCTTGAGGGTTTTCCCTTGAAAACCCTAATTAGACCTATGTGGCCTAACTTCCTCTCACTTACACTACCATTGCTCCATTCATCTCCCCACGTCTCACCTTAATTAGATCTAATCCCCAAACATATCACCTTACCTCTCGACTTCGCGTGTGACTGAAAAAACCCTAGTTGGCCACTTCAAACCCTATTACCTTTCTTCTCCCACAAGTAACCTCTCTCCTTTCACCCAAAATCTCTTCTCTCCCATGGAACACATAATCACCCATTATATAGTAAATTCTCACTCTTAACCCGTACTCCACTCTCCCTTAATCATTTTTACCTCCACACTTTCCAGATTACTACTTTCTCCCAAAACCCTAATCGGGTCCCTTATACATCCTTACACCAACCTACGTACTATTTTCATCCCAAGTCTACAATCACTCCACAACTCTCCCATTAGCTTGTTTACACCCTAAATCAACTTTTCTCATGTAAAGATCACCCCCATGCAAGTTTTATCCATATCATGCAAACTCTCGAAGTCCCCATGCAAACCCTAGAATTTCCATGCATGGTTCCAATCTCTCGTTCATTTTGGTCAACCTCATATCCCCCTTAACATCTCACTTCCCATTTGTTTCTTTTTGTCCTTTCATTTCTCATATCATAATATCATTTTTCCTAGCATGCATGTCTTAGAGGGTCATATCATATCACACCACAATCACCACATATACATATCATACTTATGCCATAAGAACACATACAAAACATACCTCAACTCCAAGCTACGTTACACATAAGACAAGTTAAGGAAAATCATACGATACATAATATAACATGAAATATAAAGCATCCAAGGCATACAAGTCACATCACACACATGGGCCTTAGCTACATCCTTACCTAAAGCGATGCCGAGCTTGGAGCACGCTCCTACAACTCCTTAGGGTTTTGGTTTGATTCACCTATAAAAGGAAAAATACTAAGTATTAGTTTCCCTCAAAAGTACCATCACTCCTTATTTTATTCTAAGATTAGGATTATTATTATTAAAGAGAGTATTATATGAAAACTAGGATTTTTATCTTAAAAATAGTCTACTAAATATTACTAGTCAAAATATGTTTAGTCTAATATTTATTGCTACACTTATATTACTAAACCTATTAGCTTTATTCTTCTAATAATAGTACTGATACTAATTATAGCCAAATAGTGATAATAGTAATGCTAATGCTTATAGTCATAGAAACCCTAGTGTTTTTAAGGCTAAATCTAATAATAGTGTTAGAGTTAAAATAATAAGATAATAATTGCAATACCAACATAGTACAAATATTCCTAAAAATAATAATGATAAAAGTTATATTTTGAATAATAATAATATAAGGGTTCAAATATTTTTGTCACAATAATAGAAATAAAATAATAACAATGATAATAGTAATAACTAATAATGATACCATAGTAATAATGTTAGTGGTAAGGGCATTAGGACTAATAGTAATGATATTCTAATATTAAATAGTAAACTATTAAGGCTTAGGTATTCTTCTTCTTTAACGACAAAACGATAATGCACCAACTTCGGTTTAAAAACATTAATAGTAATAAAAGTGGCAATAATAATAAAAATAATAGTAGTAGTAGTAGTAGTAGTAGTAGTAGTAGTAGTAGTAGTAATAATAATAATGATAAAAATGTTAAGTATAATAATAATAACAATAACAATGATAATAGTAACCAAAATGAAAATAATAATCTAAGGGTCCAAATGTTTATATTAATAAATAAAAGCAATGATGGACAAAGTTAGTATTAACAATATTAGCAAGGATATAATGATAATGATAATGGTAATAATAATAGTAATAATAACAATAATAATAAAATAAATTTGGGTTAAGTAGTAATAACAATAATAATAATGGCATTAATAATAAAAATAATAATACTAATAGTAATAATAATAAAAATGATAATAGTAATATAAGGGTTCAAATGTTTACCATAATAGTAAAGATAATGATAATAAGCTATATCCAATATTAGTAATAATAGTAGGAATAATAGTGAGATTAGTAATAATAATAGTATTAAACGAGGAAAAGTCTCAATCATAATGACACTAAGGTTGTAGGTCATCATTAATGATAATATTATTATTGGTTAGGAAAGTCATAAAGTTAGGTTAAGTAGTAGTAATAGTAATAATAATAATAACAACAACAACAACAACAACAATAATACCACTAATAATAATAATGATAGGGATAACCATAGTAATACTAAATTTGTTAATAATAATAATAATAATAATAATAATAATAATAATAATAATAATAATAATAATAATGATGATGATGATAACAGTAGTAGTAGTAGTAGTAGTAGTAATAATAATAGTAGTAGTAATAATAATAATAATGATAATAATAATAATAATAATAATAATAATAATAATAATAATAATAATAATAATAATAATAAGGAACCATTTTAATGTTAAAGTTGTAGCCTTTTAGATAGTATAACCTAGTTATAAATATTTCTGAAATTAGGCTAGGGAGTAAGGGTGATACATAATAATATTAATAATGGTAATAATAATAATAATAACAATGATAATACCAACTAAAAATAATAAGAATAATAATAATAATAGTAATATTAAGGATAATACCATTAATATTAAATAAAATTATTAACACTTATAGAAAATAATTTAGGGGCTGGGGAAGATGGAGCACCACCTCAGGTTAGTGGTGGAACCGGCGGCGGTGGAGGAGGAAAAGAGGTAGAAAGATTAATATGTAGGCTAAAGGAGAGGGAGTAGAGGGGTGTTTGAGGTGGAGGAAGGTGCAACAGATGAAGAGGGGTAGAATGAAGGTGGTGGTGTGGCTGGGAGTGGTGTCACACGGTGGTTGGCACGACGACTAAAGGTGGTGGGAGGTGGTGGAAGATGGGGGAGGTAAGAGGAGAAGGAGGCAGGGGGAGATGATGGTATGGGAAGGTAGGGGAAGGTTCCCTGGGTGTTTTTGAGGGTGGAGGAGATGCTGGTGGCAGTGCAATTGGCGGCGGAAGGCGGCGCAAGGGGCAGCGAGGGGCTGGAGGGGGCTGCTCGGGTGGCGATTTTGCGCGGCCAGGGCGGCTCATGCAGGGCAAAATAGAGGGTGGTGGTGGTTTGGTTTCGTATAGGGAAGTGTGGGGATGGCCTTGGTTGGAGGCGTTTGCGGCGGCGGTCTTTAACGGTGGCGTGGAAGGGATCTGTTTGGACGGCGGCGAAAAAAATGGGGTTCCTGGGCTGCAGGAAAAGGAGCTCAACCCAGGCTGCTAATGGGGGGTATTTATAGGCTAATTGAGGGGGAAAACGACGAAGGGGAAGAGAACAAGCAGGGTAGGTGTGGCAGGACCACCGGCCGGTGGTGGCAGGCGTTGCAGTCCTGCCATGGCAGGTTAGGTCGGGGAGAGGGAGAGGAAAAAAAAGGAAAGAGATGGGCACGCGGGGAGGGTAGCTATGAGGCTTGTTGGGGTTGAAAAAAGGAAGGAAAATGACAAGAAGAGCAGGGGAGGATGGTCGGTGTTGGGCTAGTGGTTGCCGGTGGAAATTGAGGCTGCAAATCGTCGTTGCAGGTCGGGCTGGGGAAGAAGGAGTGCGACAGGCTGGACCGGCCGGTCCAAGGGAAGAAAGGAAAAAAAAAGATCTGGCGGCCGGCCGAGAGTTGGGCGCTGGAAGGAAGACAACGCGGGCTTGGGCCGCGCGAAGGGAGAAAGGAGGAGAAGGGTCTAGGCTGCGCAGGCCGGCCCAGTCGGGGGGGAGGAAGAAGGAAAAATAAGTAGAGGAAGAAAGAAAAAGGAAAAGAAAGGAGAAAAAGGAAAAAGGAAAAATGTTAAAATGGTTGGGTTGGGTATTTGGTCTTTATTTATTTATGTATTTAAATTAGATATTTAATTTAATAATAATTATTTTAAGTATAATAATTAAATTCATTTTTAGATTAATTAGGCTATTTTGGATAAATTTTTCTTAACTTCCATTTTAATCAAGAAAATATCCAAAATTTTCTAAATAATTTATTTATTAATTTATCTTTATTTTCCTCAATTAATTTCCTCTTTATTTAATAAAATAATTTATTTTCTTAATTTTTCTAATAAATCATTATTTTTCCATAATTCCTAAATTATGATTTTTGGGGTATTTCATTCTAAGTTGTGACTCCCATGATTAAGCATGATCGCTTCTGTTAAAGGAGTTCCTAATTTTCATCCACTAAATATTAATTTGGAATTTTGTTATTATTTTTAGGTATGAAAGATGATTAGCAGGATCCTATAGTATTTAATAGGATACTTTGCATTTTTGCCAGAATTCAGGTAACTTTTATACTTTCCGAAAGTGGTAAATTTTACATGATAGCATATTAGGGTTTTTGTGTTGAAATATGTTAAGCGTGATTTGTTAAATTATAATTATGTGTCATTTGTTATATCCTAAAAATCTGCAAAACAAGCATGTTATAATATGCAAAATGTTTTAGGGAAAAAAGTATGGTAGAAATGATATATCAAGATTATGTGTAACATATACATAAAAAATGATAGGATGAGTATGCATAAATCTATTTATGGAATAATAATCATGGATGTGTTCCCTAAGGATAATTTGGTAATTTTATGTCTATTATAATTTTTACCATGACAAGCATGTTTAAGTTGTATTATATGTTTCTAATCATGAGATTTTATGACATTGGATGTATTAGATACGCATACTAGGATTTTATATGCAAAACCTTGAATAAGGGCAAATTAGTCATTTGGCATATTTGATAACTTATCTACATGATAAATTAGTTTAATTATTATGTTTTAGACTTTTTATGATAACTTAACAAATAAAATGGATTTAGTAATTTAAGATCATATTAATATGGTAATTTTAACCTCAAGAGTATTTTGATCATTTTCGGCCTAATGCGCCCAAAAGTGAATAATTAAACTTAGGATGGTCTTAGTATATTTGTATGACTAACCTTGGTACTAATCTTATTTATAGTTATCTCAAAATAATTAAAAATGAGTAAAACGATTAATTCTGGATTTCTATTGGTGTGCCTTTGTGTCTTATCCAAGCCTCATATCATACTTTATTTTGTTCTGGGGACTAACAGGGGGATGCATACGTATATATTAGATGTATTTGTCAGTAGGTTACTATATTACGTTCGTATACCTGTGCAACTAGTGTACCTTTACGTCATTGGGTTGATAGTCATTAAGATACTATGATGCCTTAGTGTGCCGGTATGACTAGATTACCTTAATGTTTCTAAGTTGATTGATATCCCCTCGAGTAAATAAAAATGGAATTGATTGATGGATTATTAAATTATTAGATCAGTCGGTAGTATCCTATGTGCCTACCTATGGTTCGACGGTACCTTTGTGCCTGCCTATGGTCATATAGTAACCTTCGTACCTACATGTGGTTTAAGGATGTAAATGGGGTAGGTTCGGGGTGGGTATACCCATACCCATATCTGTACCTAATAAGAAATCTGTACCCAAATTTGTACCCATACCTGAACGGGTATCTACTACCACATCCATATCTATATCCATTGGATATCCATTAATCAATGGATTATCCATTTACCCGTTAACAGGTATTATCTAGTAGATAAATTCATTACCTAACGGATAGACCCATTTAAAATTGAGTCAAATAATAATTTTAACCTTAATTTATACTATATTTATTTTAAAATTAAGGGTAAATAGATAATTATATTGGATAAATGGGTATAGATATGGATACGGGTATGAGTACAGGTACGAATATGGATATTCTATGCTTGTATTCGAACCAAATGGGTATTTTTTTCATCCTCTACATCTATATCTATATCCGTTTAAGTATCCATTGGATAAAACACGTTAGGTTTCAGGTAAAATCTGACCCATTTACATCTCTATTGTGGTTCGGTAGCAGCCTTTGTGCAAACCTATGTTTTGGTAGTTACCTTCCTGCTTACCTATGATGTGATGAGTTGTTATTGATCTACTCTTGTGACCCTATCTATGTTATAAGATTTATTAGGATTGATAATGAGGTATGTGGCAAGTGGTGATTGTCTTATTTTGGGTTGATATTGTTTCTAACTATACTACAAAGAGCATCTCTTGGATGTTCCATTAGTTAGTTTTAGTTTTTTTCATATGAATGAGTATGAATAATATATGGTATTAGTGGTATGTGTTTATATGAATGGTTAATTAACACATGTACAGTTGGGTATTTTATACCATGTATTATTGTGAAGCCTTGGATGTGTCTAGTTTTTTATTTTGGTTTAGTATCAAGGGTTGTTCAATAACATTCTACAGAGGGGTTTCTTTCTTGAGCTCTTACCTATTCAATGGGCAGTGATCTTTGCAAGATGTTCAGTTGAAAGCTAGTAGTTTATTTTGAGAACCTAGGACTATCTAGTGTCTTTTGGCATAATTTTTTGGGTTTATTTGGTTGCTTGTGTCCTTATGTATTTATCTCTTCGAGTTTTGTAAACTTTTGACGTTGCTTTTATCTAGAACAACACTTATATGTTCGTTCTCTCTATTCAATTTCTTGTAATCATGTATTAAATATAAGTGGGGTAATAATTTAAGCCTTAGCACTTGATATAAGAATGGTAAAAGTAACCAGACTTATACCAAGTATAGTGGTAACATTCTTAGTTTTTATTATTTTAGCTTCCACGCTTATCTCTATAAATGAAATTTATTAGTTTGTAAATTTAGGGGTGTTACAATTAAATGAACTATTATTTATTTGATAATTTTTTTAAGGTCATATTTAGTTAATTAGTTTCCTTAATCATTAAGAAATTAGATAGAATTTATGTTTTATCTTATGATATATTTTATCTTATTAAGATTTTCTTAGGATTTAATTATTATTATCATAGGATTAACTAGGGTATTATTCTCCAGACAACTCATGTGAATAGTATTATAGATAGTGACTTCATTAAAAAAGTGTTTATCTTATTTAGATTTTTTTTAGTCTTATTAGTGAGTAGGTGGATGTTAGCATATAAATATCTCATGTAAACTCATATTATTTTCACATGATGATAGTTGAATTAAGTTATTAAATTAAGTTTTCTCTCGTTGAAACCTTGTGTGAGTTTTATTGTTTTATGTTTACATTATTTGTGTGAATAGTAAACTAAACCTATGATGCAGGAGAATCTCCCACAAATGTTAATAATAAAGATAATTTACTTATTAATTTCCTTAAGATAGAAGAATTCAAAACTCTTCTTACTTGGGTTAATAAGTAAGCAAAATTATTAGAAGCCATGTAGAGCCAAGCAAGAGCAAAATAAAAGCCATCAACTCCACACTTTCATGGATCCACAAAGTGAAGTTCCCCAAGTTCCATTATGGCTTTAATATGGATCCACAAAGCCATGTTTTGTTGGCTTCATTATGGCTACAATATGGCTCCACAAAACCAAGGCTACTCTTGACCACATGTAACACTTTAGCTAATTATTCACCCTTGTAGAAGACATTTTATGGGTAAGTTTTAAGGAGCATTAGCAAGATAATTATAGGAAGATCAAGGCCTCAAATCAAGATTGAATTATGGAAGAAGAAACCACCATTTTTATCCCTCAAATCTAGCTTGTTGAGGGACCATCCATCCTTTCGTCCATCAATTTTCACTTAGTTTGGTTTTTACCTTTCTTAGTTAAGCATGATTAAAGAGTATTGTTAGATTTTTTGTAATACCCCAAAATTTTGCTTAATCTAATCCTACATCATTAGTACCCTAATTTGATTCTAATCCTAATAAATCCTATATTATCCTTAACCTATCCTTAATCCCAAAACTTTAACTGATTCTGGAACCTCAACTTTGAGAAACCAAAATTCGTAAACTAAAATCAAAACCCGCTAAAATTTCTGCTAATCCAAATTACTTTTAACTAATCAAAAATCACCCTAAACTAATCCCCCCAATCCTTTCTCTTTTCCTTTTCTTTTCCATTTTCCTTTCCTTTCCTTTTCTTCTTCTCCTTCTCCCACTAACCTCAAGCTGCAACACTTGAATCTACCCACTTGCACCCTCCACTTCCGCCATCCACTTGCACCATCACCTCACCTCCTTTCTTCTTTTATTCTTCTCCTTCCGCATCCTTATCTCTACAGACCTACACCCCATCTCACACCCATCTTTCCATACCATTCTTCTTCTTCTTCTTATGCAACACTTCCATCAACCATCACCACCCTCACCCTACAACTACTACCCTACCCTAACCATCCCCTGCAACCATCACCCTACTCCCTATTCTTTTTCTTCTTCCCGAATCATACCACACGTGCACACATGAACATATATATATACACCTCACACTCTTCCTATTTCTCTTTGGTTTTGCCTCACTCTGCTAATATTTATGCCAAAGAACCATTATAGAGCTCCCTCTTCCTTCTCATTTCCTCCTTCTCCCGTTCTTCTTCTTCTTCCCCTTCATTTCCCTATTTTGGCTTTCGCACCACCATATCCCCTCACCGTGCACCACCACTCACCACCCTTTAGCTGATGGACCGACCACCAAGGTCGCCCCAACCTTCCCCCTCACTGTTGCTGGCCATCGCCACCGACCGTCGCCTTTTTTCCCTTCTTCTTCCTCTCATGTGTAGCACCGTTGCAGAGTGCACAGCCAGTGCACCGCCTGTTGTATGGTTGTACAATGCTTAAATCTCCTGTTACATAGCCATGCAATCCCTACACCGTCTGACTGTGCAAAAATTTTCCTCTCATCCCGATTCTGTACGACCATGCAAATTTTTCACCGCCTATCCATGCATCTTATTTTCTCTCGGCCATAAGTTGCACCGCCTGCTGCATAGTCATGCAACCTCATTCCTTTGGCCATACATCCCCATTTTTACCCCCAAACCTCAACCAAACACCACCAAACTTTAACCATAGGTCCACCACACATTCCTCTATACATCCACATACCTCAAGCTCCTATTTGACTACTGTTATACCTACTTTTATCCTCTTTACCTTAATTTTTCCCCTTCAATTTAACTCTTCAAGCCTAACCGTAATTTTATTATTTTTGTAGGTGGTTTTCTAGTAGCTACGGAGGAGGAAGTCTAGGATTTACGTGCATAAAGCCTGGTGTCTTAGTTGGTAAGGATACTATTCGATGCGTAGGACTTTTGATGATGTTTGCTTGTATGGCTAAATGTGTTTTTCATGATATTGTTATTGTATTATACATCATATGTTGATATTGACAATTTGTGCTGATATGAATGTTATGTTGAAAGAAAATAAGAGTTGGTAACAGATATCATTATATTATGATTTGTGATGATAATATCATATTTGTAAGAATACATCTTATAACATGAAATATGGGTTGAATAATGTTAATATCACACTTGTGGAAATATATCCATGGTATGGATTATGGGTTGAATGATGATAATGTCATATTTGTGAAAATATATCTTAAGGTATGAAATATGGGTTGAATGATGAGAATGTCATATTTGTGAAAAGTAAGGTATGAAATATAGTTTGAATAATGATAACATCATATTTGTGAAATTATATCTTAAGGAATGAAATATGGGTTGAATGAGTTGTGGTAAATGGGCTTAAGGTCTCTCATGAGGTATAATGATTAATGGGGACTTAGAGAAATAATATGTGTGGAAGGTATAATATTTTATAAAATAAAGGTGTTAATTGTACTTAAAGGGTAACTTGGTCATTATGGGATATTAAGGAAGTTTGGTAATTTATGTGTTAGGAGACTTAAATTATGACAATAATAACTTGAGTAATTCATGGGAATATTATAGTTATTTGGGGTTCATAAATGTTTAATAGTAAATTTGAGGAAGCTACCTTGAGTTGTTAATATTATCATTCCATCTTTAGGGTTTAGAGGGTATCTATTAGAATTAGAAATGATGAAAAAATTATATGAAGTCATATGACAATTTTATAGGATTTTGACTTGGATACTTTAGTGATTTATATATATATATATATATATCAGGATGAGATTACTAAATCAAACTCATGGGAATTGGGTTGTGCTTTTTGGGTATGATACTAATGATGGGATTTGGGAAATATTATAATATAATGTGAGTGGAACAACTAAAATGGGAGAATGAACACTAAAGGTAGGGTTTGACAGGACTTGAGATTTTGGACCTGTATTATATGCATATCTGTTTGACTGTGTTCTATACCTGAGAATCAATCTTAAATAAGATAATAATCACTTAAAGTAAAAGAGCACATGAGTAGGGCCATGGTGATTATTTTTTCTATGTGTGTGTGTGTGTGTGTGTGTGTGTGTGTGTATGTATGTCTGTATGTGTATATATATATATATATATATATATATATATATATATATATATATGTATGTATGTATGTATGTATGTATGTATGTATGTATGTATTCCCATTCCACTGGGTGGAATAGTGGCTAGGGAGCATTCTACCTCAAAATGATGTTTTTAATCTCCATTCCATCAAAAAGAATAGTGGCTCGGGTGTGTTGTCCCCAAGAAGTTTCAAACTGTTCCACAGGTTGAGAATAGTGGGGTCCCTACTCATCATGAAATAAAACATGTCTTCATAACCTATAGGAAAGATAATAATGATTTATAATGGAAGAATACGTAAGTCAGGACCAAAGTGATGTATTCTTGTTCCATCCAGTAGAATAGTGGCTCGGGAGTGTTCTGCCCCGAGGAGATGTTTTTAACCTCTGTTCCACCAGAAAGAATAGTGGCTTGGGTGTGTTGTCCCCGAGAAGTTTCAGACCATTCCACCAATTTAAGAATAGTAGGGTTCCTGCACTCAACGTATATAAAATAATGAAAATGGACTATACTTAATAAAATGATATGGATCGTAATATGCCTTATGAGATGTTCATTTACTTAGTTATATCCCTTTATCATTTAATGTGGAAGCATGTGCTATTTGTATTCCTATTTTGATAGTATTGCTCCCTTACTCAGTATGTAGAGTACTAACCACTCGTTTTATGGGTGTTGCTCATTCCCACGAGCAAAAGGCCATGGATCTTGTATGTAGGTTTCAGAGGATCAAGTAGATGACTTTGCGGCCTATGATGCCTTATGTGGGGATGAGTGACTTCATCTATGTCGAAGTCGGGTAAAGAGTATCTATTATTTGGGTTATGTATTAAATTGGATACCATTTTGGACTCTTGATCCATAGTATCCCCTTTTTTATATTTTAGGATTGTAAAACTCGGAGTAATACTCCAAACTCAGTATTTGTACTATAAATGTATTTTTGTTTTCTAATTTCCTTGTATTACCTTGAATGTTTTAGCCTTGTGATTGATGTAAGGATGGTTGCATAAACCAAAATTATGTCGATCACGGCAGTAACCCCCACTATTTTTACTTAGTTACTTCCACTACAAACGAAATTTTTTAGTAGTAAAAATTAGGTTATTACACTTTCCAAAAGTGTAAGTTGAGTTTTCTAAGTGCTTTTCATAGGTTTTAAGTAGCATTCATCATGTGATGGTGGGGACTAAAGTGCTTGGCATTCATCATAGCTAAATGTAGTAACTTATTAACATTAGTTAGTATATATTAGTGTAACCAATGGTTGGGGTGTAACCAAATTTGCTCACTATGAGTTAGAAATGTAGTTTATAATTTGCTAAATATGAATACATTCTATATAGAGGTAAAGGGATAAATAAATGGGCAGTCCTTATCGGCTAAAAATTGCTAATTGTTTCAAAAAAACAACAACCTCAAGACTTAGAGATAGTCTTGTTTTATCCTCCAAAATTTTATACCATTTATGCTAAAAGTTAATACCTTATTTGATTAGCATAAGTGCTTAATATTGAAGGCATTTTAAGATTAAGTTCTTCTCTTCCTTTTCTTAATCTCTTCTAAATTTTATGTTTTGTAGGAATCTCACTCAATTCCATCACTAACACTTGGGATAATCCAATATGTTTATCATTATGCATCAAATTGGTATCAATGCTCAATATTGGTAATTTTGTGTCCTCGTAATCCCATCACCACCTCCATTCAAACTTCTAACTACCACCAACAACTATCCATTCAACTCTACATAATTATTATTTTTTTCACTTTCTCCCAACCATACCCTATTCTAGCCCCATTATTTTTTTTTCTTTACCTCAAGCCATCATGGAAAACCAACCTATTTCTAAAGGCTTGAGCCTTTAAGAATCCCACAATCTAAGGAGAGATTTGGCCATCTAAGCCTTATAATGAGATATAAGGAGGGTGTTGAGCATTTTGGAGTCGTTGGTACCAAATGCCAACATTCCAAGAGCAAGAAGTCCACCCCCACATAAAGGAGAATAGTCGAATGGTGTGGGAGATGATTCCACCAATTTTATCTCATCTTTTAGAAATTTCCATAGAATACCATGAAGGAGGAGGTTTGTTGGAAGGGATTCCTTTAATGACATCAAGTTTGAGATCTCGAAGTTTGATGGATCTTATAATCTGAGTTTATAGAAGGGGATTTGAGGTGTAATAGAATGTTTGAAGCTAGGTTTTTTTAATGATGAGAAATATTTTAAGGTTTTTATCCTCGAGTTGAAAAGGCATGCCTCCTCATAGTGGGAAATTTTAGTGCATCATTGAGGGAGTAATGACAAGTCAAAGGTGAGGAGTTGGATGAAAATGAAACAATTAATGAGGGAGAGGTTATTTCCATCTTCTTATACTCAACACCTATATAACAAAATGTATATTTTAAGAAAAGGTTCCTTGAGTATGGAAGACTATATTCGGGAGTTTTAGAGGCTCATCATGAGGCTTAGTTAGGACTTAGGAGGAAGGTGAAGAGAACACAATGTCGCAGTTCTTAGGAGGTTTAAGAAGTGATATTGCTAGGAAGGTGGAGCCCTACAAGTATTGCACCCTAGATGAGCTATTTTATCTAGACATCAAAGTAGAGAAGCATAAAAGATAGAATAGTGTTTTGAAAGTTGGAGGGGGAATATTGAATGCATACCCATCTAAGGAAGCACCAAAAATGGCACCTATCCCCAAGACATTTGATGTTAAGGGTAAAGGGAGGAAAGAAGTGTGTGAGTCTAGTATAAATAAGGGTGTTCAATACATTAAGTTCAAAGTAATTAGACATTATCAAAATGAATTTCTAAATAAGAGGGTGATGATCTTGCTAGACTTAGAAGAGGTGGCCTTGGAAGAAGAAGAAGATGAGGACCATTCGGCCATGGAAGGGGGCCTCGAGTTTGAAGAGGTACCACCAGATATAGGAGATTTATTGATGGTGAGTAGGGTTTTACAAACAATATAAGTTGTGGAGCCTCAAAGGGAGAACAAATGTCATACTAAGTGTACCATACCTGGTAAAATATGTTCCTTCATTGTTGATGGAGGCAGTCATACAAATGTAGCTTCCTACACTCTTGTAGAGAATCATAATTTTCCAACCACGTCCCATGCTAGGCCTTATAAGCTTTAATGGATTAATAATGGCTCTATAGTTGAAGCCAAAAATCAAATGGTTGTGCCATTTTTCATAGGGAACACTTATCAAGATAATGTTGTTTATGATGTGGTTCCCATAGATTATTGTCATTTGTTGTTAGGAATGCCATGGCAATTTGATAGGCATGACAATCATGATGGTAGAAAGAACACTTATAGCTTGAAATTTGGTAATAAAAAATGGTACTCACACCCCTTAGCATTTAGTCATAGCTTGTTAAGGAGGACACAAATTGTAAGAAAGCTTTTTTCATTGATGGAAAGGGGTTGAAAAGGGTCATAGGAAATGGGAGACCTTGTATTTCTTGTTAATGCTTGAACATAATGAGACAAGTGTTTATTTATAAAATCCTACATATGAGCATTTACTTAGTGAAAGAGGAGAGAAATAAATGTCATATCTTACGTATAGTCTAACATTGCTTTGCTAGATAAGATTCCACTAGAAAGGATAATTACTCCCTTCCATTTCCCAAGTTCACCATAGCGCCACCAAAAACATAATATAGTTAATTACTTAGTAAAACCTTGCTCCTATGAGAACTTAAAATGAAACACATGCAATCACACACTTCCATATGTCGCTTTCACATATGCCAACACTTTCTAGTAGCCTAGAGCATATAATGGCATGTAATCTCCTTATATATGTGAGCATGGACTTTTTTAAACTAATATAAAAGATAAATATGAATATCATATTATTTTCAACTCATCACATGACCACATAATTTTAGTTACCAAATCAGATAAGTGTTTATTTTTAAAATCTAAAACATTAATGGGCATCGAAGAAAAGAGGCTTTTAAAGGGAATACCACATACACCTTACTTTGTTTTATGCCATATAGAAATGGGAATTTATTTTATGAAAACCCTAATCTTAATGAAAATCAAAGCAAAGAGGATTTCAAAGATATACCATACCCACCTTAATTAATTTAATGCCTACTAAACGGGCATTTTTTTTTTGTGAAACTCCACACATGAATGGACATTAGAGTCAAGAGGCTATCAAAGGGAATACAATTATGACATTAATTAGTCTAATGCCATATCCATATTATGTTGTTTTTGCCAATAAAAAATGCAACAATATATAATTATGTTATCTTTAATGATTAACATGTGATGATATTTAATTATGTTTATTCATGTTCTTAAAACTAACATAAAACCAAAACCATGGAGCATATAGCTCTTAGGGTGCAAAACTAACACTAATTGATAAAAAAAAGTGCACTAATTAAAGCCTTAAGATCATTATTTTCATCTTAAAAAGGCCCATTTAAGGTTCATATGAGTAGAAAATAATAATTATATTTGAGTCTATAATTGTGAAATATGGTTGTGAGCCATTTTTTTATTAAAAAAAACTATTCACAAGAAAAAGGATGAAAAGTTTAATTCAAGGTTAAGGTTAAAGGTCCAAGTCATAGTCAATAGTATAGGTTTGACTACCACTATTCTTATATTCCATATTTTACCATTTTTTTGATCATTTTATGTCTAATTATAATTAATCTTATATTAATACTACTTAACATGATTAGTTCTTAATCAATCCTTAAAATTATGAATAATTCATCACTAAACCTATTTATGGTGATTAGGTGCTAATTAATGAAGAAAACTTGGATAATTTATCACTAAACCTACTTATGGTGATTCGGTGCTAATTAATGAAGAAAACTTGGATAATTTATCACTAAGCCTACTTATGGTGATTAGGTGCTAATTAATGAAGAAAAATTTGAATGTTCATGAAGAATGGTGATTAGGTGCTAATTAATGAAGAACACTTTGAATGTTCATGAAGAATATTCAAAGTCATTTTACTAAACTTTCTCAACCTTTAATCAAACATAAATTAGGTTATATAAATAATTGCAACATATTTTCTTCAATCGAGGATGAACTAAAGTGTCAGAAGGAAGATACTAGTCGGATTCTTTGGCCGTTTGTATCAAGTGGTCGATCATGGGCTAAAGAGTATCTTTTTTCTCCCGCTTTATGCCTTTTTTGATGCATTCAATAGGAACCACTTCATCAAAGAACTCATATCATAGGTCTCTCTATAATTTCTTAGAATTCCTTTCGGGTATGAATCAGACCTTAGGAAAGGATCCTTAGAGATTTTGTGTAAGAATTCTTTTTTTTTTTCATTAGATTCCCCAAAATCTAACTCTAATGTTAAAAACAAGATTAAAACCATGGCTAATTACTCACAAAACAACTTTGAGAACTTTGTGCACTTGTGATAAAATGATCAAAACCTTTTACATACAAAGAGGAATAAAAAAATGATAACTTTTGATAAACTATAAGCATATATATATATATTTGACCTGGCACCTTATTTGAATCCATTTTTTCACCCAACTATTAGTTGTTTGCTAAAAAATTTACCCCAAATTTATAGGTCTAAAAATACCATTTTTCATAATTTTCTTAACCATTTATGTATTAAATCTTTCAAGAACCATATTATAAAAATTATCACACTTATGTTAACTTATTATCAGCCTATATGAATCTCTTTAGTGATCAAAACTACCATATGGTCCATATTACATAATATGCATGATTAATATGTCAAAATATGCATAAACACATGAAAATTCATTACAACACATGCCATAATAGAAAAAAAATATGTTTTAGTGAAATAAAACTAGATTTTAACTTGTAGAATTTAAGAGGATGACCTTAAAATTATTATAGGATCACACCACCATTCACATATCAAAACTCCTTAAATATCCTAGTAAAACCAAACATAACCTTATAAGAATCATGTTAAAGTATATCTTAAGTTAAAAGAAATTAAAACCAAATAAAAAAGGTGGATTACCATAACCTTAATAAATATTAAATAATATTCAATAATCCTTGAAAAATGGTAGCATATGGGGGATTAATCTCATCTAAAAAAATGAATTAACTCTTATTTACATAATTAAAAGTAGAAAAGAGATAAACTAAGGTTTTGTGTGAGTTTAGGAAACTTGGAAGGTGTATTTTAGGATTGAAGATGTGAATAAAATGTTGAGGAAGGGGATAAATATTGATTAAAAGGGAAGATAAAAGTAGATAATTGATAGAAGTCTACCAAACTCATACATACAATTTATACCCACACACAATATGGTAAGGATAGATACTTACTGCATAAGGATTACGTACATGGGCTTATGATGATTGTGGGAACTTGTGTGGAGAAGATTTTAGGGGAATTAATCTTATAGGGCATGAAAAAATTAGGCGGGTGAAGAGGGGATGCATTGGCATGGCTAAGGAGGAGGTTAAGGGGGTAAATGTAAGGTGTGAATTTGTGATTGGAGGAGGAAGAAGAATATGGGTAATGATAGGGAATATTTGTAATGATGGAAAATCATCCAAAGGGGGTGTATTCGGGGATTTTTATGTGGTGTATGTGTCTGGATCATGGAGTGGAGAAGGAGGGTAAGTGGTATTGGTTTATTGGTAAATAGAAGGGGGATGTATCCTACATGTAAAGTAGTGATAGGTTAAGAGGAGATAAAATAATGATTATGGAATATAATGATAGCATTTTTTTGATAAGTAGAATTTGTATTACTAATCGAAAAGGAGATTACAAGTTTGCATTATATGCAATGACATCCAACAAACCTAACCACTGACCAAACTGAACAGAAAGGGCAGGGTTACTAAAAAAACTAGAAACATGCACAAGAATACTTCTCACAAGTGCTCCTAGCTGTCTAGTTTTGTTCTGAAAAATTCTAAGATTTCTTTCATGCCAAATAACAGCTATATAAGCAACAAAAAGAGCTCCCAAAAGATACTTCTTCTTATGTGCCTGCCTTGTTCTAGTAAGCAAAGACTTAAGCTCTTGATCCCATCCTAAAATAGGATCACTTCTTCCAGCCAGCCTTCTAATAGTCTTCCAAATAATTGTAACAGCAGGAAAAAAGAGGAAAAGATGATCCCTAGTCTCATCCTGCTGATTACAGAAAATACACAGAATGTCCACATTCATGCCAATCTCCCTGAGCCTTGTTTTTGTCAAGATTCGATTTCTACATGCAAGCCAAGCAAGGAAACGTACCCTGGGAGTAGAGACTGGTCTCCAAATCATTTTAGCCCAAAAACATTTGTCCTGTGGAGTTCTAATGGCCTTATATGTTGATTGAATGGTGTACTCCCTCTGATTTGCTAGCCAGTCTACTATGAACTCCTTCACAATAGATCTGCTCTGGAGAATCTTGAGAAAAAGCCATGAATTGTAAGATGATGGTGAACAATCCCAGACAGTACCTTGCTTAATGTACACTGCATGCACCCACTTAACCCACAATGTATCCTTTTTTGCAGCTATGTTCCACAACAGCTTGCCCAAAGCACAGTAATTCCACAGCTGTAAATTTAAAATTCCAAGTCCACCTTCCTGTTTTAGAGAACAAAGAGAGTCCCATGCTACCAAAGCAGTTTTCCTGATCTAAACTTTACCTGACCAAAGGAAAATTCTACAAAGACTAATAAAACAATTCAGCACTTTCTTAGGCAGGAGGATAATTTGACTAAAGTAAAGTTGTATACTGTATAACACTGATTTAATGAGTTGAACTCTCCCAGCATACGAAAGAAATAATGTACTCCAATGCCTAAACCTAGCAGACATCTTGTCCAACAATGGTTGCAACTGAGTAGCTGTAAGCCTTGCAGAGGATAAAGGCAAGCCCAGATAATTGATTGGAAAAGCGCATGCAGGATATCCAAGAAGATGAAGAATACTGAACTGGTTCTCTGCTGTAACTCCTCCAAAGAAAACTGAACATTTGGTAGGATTCACCATGAGGCCTGAAACTGCAGCAAAATGATTCAATACTTCATTGAGACAGAGCACACTTTGCAGAGTTCCTTTATAGAACAAAAGAAGATCATCTGCAAATTTCAAATTAGAATAGAGGGTTAGGATTGGTTATTAAGGGATATGGAAGGTTAAGATTAAATCTTAGAAAGTAATAATAAGAGATAAATACATAAGTTGAGTTTTAATGATTTATTTTGCTATAAAATGATGATTTATCTAAAAATAATAATTATAAAGGCAAAATATTTTTAAATTATTTTTAACTATGAAATATGGAAATATTTTATCTCTAAAGTTTCATAACTTTTTGATAGGTAAAAGGGCTAGAATGAGGCTTAAAACCATAAAATAAAATGAGAATGATATTTTTTCATCATAAGTTCTATTTATCATTTTTTAACATGACCATAAGACTTCTAAAAATATAAGAAATTAAAGTATGGATATATTAGAATGTTTTAGAAGAAATTGGATAATTAGAAGTGGCTCTAAATTCATATGGGGTTCAAAATCAAAAGAAATGTCAAGAAAAAGATAATGAAATGTTTCTATAACATTACTAAGTTTTTAAGAACCATAGAGGATGTAAAAAAATTTAAAAAATAATAATTTTGTTGTGAAATCACAAAGATACTAAAAGAGTTGGGGTTTTCAAAATCTAAGGTGTTACAATCTCAATGGCTAAGAAGATGAAGAAGTTTGATCCCACTAATGCTACTATGGTTGTGAAGTTAAATGAGAAGA
The DNA here is from genome assembly GCA_039764185.1 of Tamarix austromongolica. NCBI lineage: Eukaryota > Viridiplantae > Streptophyta > Magnoliopsida > Caryophyllales > Tamaricaceae > Tamarix > Tamarix austromongolica. The sequence goes on from CM077810.1 coordinate 7,569,855, forward strand.
GAAACTTTGTAATTTGTGAGTATTAATCATCTTATTAGCTTAATAGTAAGGGTATGAATCTCTTAAAAGATATGTTCATGTTTCAAGAGTGGTGTAAATTGATGATTACTGATTTAAAGGTGTTTAGTGGGTTAGTGTTTTGATTTTATGCTTGCTTGGATTTTTTGATTGAAGAAAATAACATGAATCTTAGCTCTATTGCTAGATATTTAGACATTGTATTTGATGATGATTTGTTAGGAAAAAACTAAAAGTCCTTGCCAAGGGTTATAAGAAGTATACTATATCCTAATGATAATAGGGTTGATTAAAAAAAGTCATTAAGAGATTAATCGAAGGTAGTGGTGTTAAAGATGGTGTGTGACTTATTAGTGCTTTAAGAATTAAGTTCAAACTAATTGTGTTGAAGTCAATCACTCTCAACGAACATGGGAGAAACTCAAATAGGATTATGGATATGATTCTAATTTATTTGATGGAAGATAAAGTGAAAATTAATCTAGACACTATTATTGTTCAATATATTTTACTCTTGTTAGATATACCCTCTCATGGATTGCCTTTTGATAATTGGTAGACTATAGTATTTGAACATTATAGAGATCATTTTAGTTAGACTACAATCATTAGGTTAGCTACTATTTCTAGCATTATAGTGAGTATGAAAGTTCTAAGTTTTGATAGTAGAGGTGTTATATTGAAGATTAGTAAGAGTATCGTGTTGTCTATAGATCCTTCATATCAACTATTGATGTTGTGATTCATATATAGACTATGGAATTTTTTTTTCAAAACTTTAGAGAGCATTAAAGAGGATCTTCAAGACCTAGAGAAATGAGATTCAAGAAGAATAAGAATAGGGTTAGACAGATTTGGGTTATGTTGAAGACTATTCCATGCATTACCCCCATAGTAGACTAAAACTCATGTCCCTCTAGCAACAACCATACAAAAAGTGATAGTAGTGTCAATGGTGAATACCTAGAAGATAAGAACTCTAGTGAAGAACCTCACACCGATGCACGTAAGAATACTAAAGTTAAAGATGACTCATCATACTCCTCATCTACATCTAACAAATCCCTACCCTTTATCACATCAAATTTTTATGTCTATTTTTACAATAATTTGGGTTATGATGACATTTGAGACTATCTTTTCTTGTACTACATGACTGCTTTCCTATTTAGTACTTGATCTTCTTGCTCTTTATCAAACCTTAATATTTTGTGTTTAGTATAAAACATTTTCTTATTGACTATAGTTCAATCATATCTTTACTAAGGTATGGATAGTGTGACATAGTCTCATCTCTTCCCTATTACCTTTTCAATGATGCTAAAAGGGGAAAAGAATATAACATTTATTACTAGGTATGCTTGAATATAGATTAGTTTTCATTAAAAAATGAAATAAACTTTACTAAAATAGTAAATAAGAGGCCTTAGTAGCTTAAATTAATTTCAACTTGACTAGCTTAGTCTCAATGTCTACAATGAAAATAGGCTTTGTGATCCTATATGTGCTCCCTTGAATTGATTGTGTTTTACAAATAGATTAAAACCTCTAAAGTTAAATTTTGTAGGAACTTTCTTGATTTGTTTATTGACATCAAAAAGGGTATTTGTTTGTCCCTTAGAGTTTTGATTATTATAAACAAACACTCATGATTGTATATTTTTTTCGACTTTCTATTTGTATATCTAGTTATGCATGAAACCAAATTAACATGTTATAGCATAAGAGTAGGATAAGATAGAGAATATATACTTATGAGCTTAAGAGACAACAATCATAACATAGGGGTATAAGATACCATAACTCAAGAGAATACATTTAAAGAGTTTCTAAGTGTTAGAAATAAGTTAGCAACTCCCAAAGAAGAAATATCCATTAAATACTTAGAATTCGGCGACGTGCAGAGAAACCCTAGTGATTCTCACACGTCCTCATGGCGAGGAAGAAGAATATTAGCACGGAATTAAAATTAGAGAAGGAATCGACACCGGTGCCTAATGAGGTTACATAATCCTTACATATTCACACAGATATGGCTCCTGAAGAATTAACAAAGAAGAAAATTGACTCAACCTTCATTGCCGATAATGAAATAGAATTAACCCATATTGAGACTTGGATGAATCTGAATCAGCAGACGCCACCTAATGTTACCCCTAATACTTGGCGAGATGTAGTGCTAAGTAATAGACAGCCAGATCAGATGAATGCTCTTTCCTATGTCCCTCCTACTGTTAAGGAAGGTTTAGTTGTGGCTGAAATTCAAGAGTTTGAGTTGAAGGAAGAATCTAAATAATGGCAACATACTCTCATGGGTATGGTATTTGGTGCTAACCTACCTTCACCCAGATGTAATCTTATGTCCGATCCTATTGGAATCATATTATGATGTCGAGAATCCTGAGACATGAAGATGGCTTCTTTCTATTCCAATTTGCTTCTATGACTGATTTTTAGACTATACTAGAGGCTGGTCATTGGATATACATGAACAAATCTTTACTCTTAAAGGAATGGCATCCAAATTTCACCTTTCATTTTGAATATTTTCAGTACATTCATTCCTGGATCCAACTTCCATGATCGCCTCTAGGATATTGGTCAGTAGACTCGTTGTCTTAAATTGGAAGTTGCATTGGCTATCCTATAGGGATAGACCAAGTTACAGCCAATAAAGACAGAATATCTTATGCTCGAGTCTTGATTGAAGTTGACATCCATAGAAATTTGCCTGATCATATTCTTCTTAAGAAATGGAGACCTGAATTATGTTTAACATGTAATAGGGCCGGTCACCTTACTACAAAATTACCTACTATTCACAATGTTTAGCCCCATCACCAACTAAAATCTCAGACTACACAAAAATGGGTGATAGTAAATGATAGCAGACCTCACAATTCCTCAGTTGAACTGGACAATGAGAGTGATCATCAGAAAGTTTCAGACCTTAATGATGCTACTATGCCAAAGATAATTGACAGCCAAGTCATACCTCCTACTTGTCCTTAAGGCATCAGTTCCAAAAGCACACAACCAATTAATAGACCAATGACTCATTTGAATACTGAAAAATCTAACACAACCAGGCCACATGAAGATACTATTATATCTGATAATGATGAATCCATATCAAGTAGCTTTTGGATGAAGATTGTTTGAGGTAAGAAAGTGATAAATACTTATTATATCTTAGATTTTGATAACCCTTTATCATGAGACTTGGATGTTGAAATGTTAGGGGGATGAATAACCCCCAAAAGTAGAAAGATATCTACATATGGATTCATGAGAATAAGTTATCCTTAGTTGGTTTAGTTGAAACAAAAATAAAAGAGAATAAGGTGGGCGATGTGATACATAATTTACCACTAGGATGGTAGTGAGAACATGATTATTTGATTCATCACTATAGACGTGTATGGTTGGGGTGGAATCCTAGTCAATGGCATGTTTTTATTATATCACAGTGTACTTAAGGTATTTTGGCCCAGGTCACAAATGTACAACAGCAATCAACCTGCTTTCTTACTATTATTCATGGGTTGAATGATGGAGGAGGTAGGAAAGAGATTTTGTCTTGGTTACTAAACCATAATCAAACTTCTAACCCTTGGCTTCTCATGGAAGACTTCAACATCATTTTGAATAATGCAGAAAAACTTCAATGTGGCACAGTTAATACACAAGATGTAGAAGACTTTATCCATTGTACTCAATAGCTTCATATCTAAGATATGAGATATATAGGAGCTTTATTTACATGGAGTAATAAAAAAGAGGACACAAATAGAGTCTACAGCAAATTAGACTGAGTTATGGGTAATGAAGCTTGGCTAGATACTTTTCCTTACACTCAGGTTGATTTTCAACCATACATGGTATCCGATCACTCTTCAATGAAGATATCCATTTTTGGTGACATGAACTATGGACCTAAGCCTTTTAGATTCCATAATATGTGGAATTTAGATGCTAACTTCCTTCCCATTGTTACTCATGTTTGGTCTCAATCACTTCAGTCTCAAAATCCTCTTACTTTGATCATAGCTAAATTGAGAATTCTTAAGGCTTATTTGAAGGAGCCGAGAAAGAAAAAATATAGGGACATAACTTATTGCACCAAGAATGAACGAGACACTTTAATTCAGACTCAAATGGTCCTAGCTCAAGACCCCTTAAATCAGAATCTAATTGCTCGATAATAGATTCAGCTTAAGAATTACCTTCATTTATCTAAATGTGAGGAAAGCTTTCTTAGGCAAAAATCAAGAATAACATGGTTACATCTAGGGGACAAAAATACTCATTATTTCCATGCTTTGGTGAAAGGGTAGAAGAATTTAGAACCATATTGGAGCAGTCTAGGACTCAAATGGAAGTCTACATCATGATCCCATCACAGTCAAGTCTATTTTGACTGGTTTTTTTCAAGATCTCCTAGGATGCTAGACTTCCAATTCAAGCACCTTACTACAAGATGTTGTGAACAGAGGTCCAAAACTCAATTGTATACAACAATAGTTTCTTTTGAAGCCGGTTACTTTACAAGAGGTGAGAGATGCAACCTTCTATATGGGTAATGACAAATCCCTAGGTCCAGATGGCTTCAATCCACACTTCTTCAAGAGTTATTGGGAGGTGATTGGGCAAGATATCTAGACTGCAACCAAATATTTCTTTGTTACAAGTATCTTACCCCCTGGTTTGAATGTTACTACCCTAAATATTATACCAAAAATTCCAAATGCTACAAAACTTGGAGACTTTAGACCCATTACCTATTGTAACATCTTTTATAAGATCATTACTAAAGTCTTAACAACTAGGTTACAATCTATCATGAACATCTTGATTGGTGAGACACAATTTGGTTTCATCAAAAGCAGATCCATTAGTGATAATATTCTTTCTAGCCACTGAGCTAGTCAAAGGATACAACCAAAAACACCTTTCACTTCGATGTATGTTGAAGGTCGATATGAGGAAGGCTTATGATACTATCAAGTGGTATTTCCTTGATAATATGCTTAGTTCCCTAGCCTTTCCACCTCACTTCATCACCCTTATTATGACTTGTGTCTCAACAGTTAGTTATTGTCTGAAGTTCAATGGCTCCTTGCAAACCCCTTTCAAAGCTACAAGAGGAGTTCGACAAGGAGATTCATTATCTCCTTATCTGTTTGTCATAGTGATGGAATATCTTCATAGAACTCTGCTGGGATTATGGCACAACCCACATTTCAAGCCTCATCCTAAATGCAAGAAGATTAAACTCATTGATCTCATGTTTTCGGATGATTTATTGTTATTCTACAAAGGTGATTATAATTATATTTTAGCTCTACTGGACACCTTCAACCATTTCTCTCGGCTGTCAGGGCTTCAACTTAATTCCCTTAAAAGTCATATCTTCTATGGAAGCAATATTGGTAGACATATGATAGACTCTCTTTATTCATCTTGACTTATTCCGGAAGGTCATTTCCTAATCAAATACTTAGGTGTTCCTCTTCTTGGTACCATTTTGAGGAAACAACATTTCTGTCATTAATTAATAAGATCACTGATAGATTGAAATAATGGTAGAATCATTTCTTTATTTATGTTGGCCATCTTTAATTGGTAAATTATGTACTCTTTGGGATCCAAGCATACCGGAGTCTTTTATTCATGCTACCCCAGCAAGTACTGCAGGAGATAAATACCAAATGTCACTGCTTCTTATGGACTGGTTTAGAATATTCATGCAAAAGCCCATTTGCTTGGGATAAAGTATGCAATCCAAAGCAAGAGGGAGGCCTTGGACTTCTGACCTCCATTGATGGAACACAACTACAATGGGTAAATACTTGTGGAATATAATACAGAACAAGGAGGTGTTGTGGATTTGTTGGATTCATGCCTATTATATTAAAGGGCAAGATTTTTAGACTATGCATTCCCATGCTACTGCTTCATGGATTTTAAAGAAAAATTTATCACTCAGACTACACTTATCCAATCTCTTGACCACTGAGCAAGGGAAGTAAAAATGTCCATATCATGGTAGATACTGCATCTCTCAAGTATATCACCAGCTCAGACCACATCATAGCAAAGTTCCTTGATATGGTTTAGTCTGGAATAAATTCTCTATTCCAAGACACAAGTTTATTCTATGGCTTGCAATTCAAGATAGATTGTTCACTAAATCCCGAGCGATTAGGATGGATTCCTAAATATCTACAGCTTGCTTTCTTTGTGTCGGTGACATCAAAATATTAGAACACCTCTTTTTTAATTGTACGTATTCCCAAATTTTGTGGTCTACTTTGATTGAAGCTACTTAATGTTTTCAAAGATGTACCAGTTGGCATGATATTACTCATTGGCTTAGCAAGAAAGGTCAAGGACCGAGTGTTTGTACAGCTTTCTTCCAAGTCTTGCTAGCTGTTGTAATTTACCACATTTGGAGAGAATAAAATAGACGAATTTTCCAGCATACTATTCACCCCTGGACCCAAATTAGGAATCACATTGTGAAGGACATAGCTATCCATATCTCTAGTTTTAGTACATGCAAATCCTATCAGAATATGTTAGTTATGGTAGATAGAATGAGTTCATGATTTGATGTATTTGAGATCTTAGTTTTGATGTACTCTTACTTCCATTTTTTTGGTATTATATATATACATATAGTTTTACTTACCAAAAAAAAATATCTAAGTAGCTCAAGAAGAAATATTCACACATGATGTTAAAGATGGAGTAAGACCTAGAGTCATATCTAAGAACAATTTACTAGATAATGATGGTGTTGATAATATCCATATCTACTAACCTTAAAACAATAACATTTGTGAACTAATGAGTATCTATATAGGAGTTTGAAGAATAATGTTTAAAAAAAAATAGAGAAGGGTTTCCTTAATGCTAGAAAGAAAAGGAGAAAATCAAGATATTTTTTTATAAATAGACACCTAACTCAAAAGGGAGAAAAAATTATATTTTGTTAAATGAAATAAAGGAATATATTTAAATTAGTGGAATGTCTCAACAGAAAGTTTATAATATTAAAAAAAATATGATTAAATAAAGAGTCTTTACAAAAGGCTTTCTATTTTGGTCAAGGTGCTACTATGCATTGTATTATAAAAGGAAAACCAAGATTTTAAAGGAATAATAAGAGTTAGACAAGGAAAAGAGTGCAAGGCAGAGAAACAAGCATCAATATAATTTAATAGTACTTGTCAGATCAAGAAAATCATAGAACATATATTTATAGAAAGGGTAATACCGACAATTGGAGTTGAAGTGAATAATTTGATTATTTAACAAGGGAGAGTTAATTGTGAATGTCATTGTAATTATGGAAAGAGAGTGAGTTTGGGTTATGAGTGTAATCCCCCCGGATTTTTAAAACCCTATATTTTAATAAATAAATTTTATTTTTTATAAATTAGCTTTTAAATATTTTTAATTTAATTGTTTTATGGATTTCTGAGTGTATGAAATTTGGTATAAATATTTTAATAAATTAAAATAAATATTTTGTTATTTTATCATACTCTTATTATTTAAATAATTTTCCAAATTATTATTTTACTAAAATTATCCCTTTTAAATCCTTATATTCCAATTAAATGGTTAAATAAATTTATTACCCAAAATATTTTACCTTATTATTTATAAATTAAATTATTTTAATGAAAACAAATTTTTCCATTCCCTTTTTCCCTTTTTCCTTCTTCTCCCTTTTCTTTCTTTTTCTTTCTCCTTCCTTGGGCCGCCGGCCTGCCCTCTCCCTCCCCGGCGCTTGGGCCTGGCCCAGTTTCTTTTTCTTTTTTTTTTCTTCTTCTCCCGCGCGTAGCCCGACCGCCTCTCCTCCTTTCTTTTCTTTCTTCTTCGACTGGGCCGGCTCTTTCTTTTCTTCGGCCGGTCCGCCCGTCACACACAGCCCCAGCCCCCGACACTCCCTTCTTCTTCCTTCGTCTTCCTCCCTCATCACCGGCGAGATTTTCGCCGCCCGATCTGCAGCTCCCTCTCCCCCGTTGACTCGCCTCTCTCTCTCTCTCTCTCTCTCTCTCTCTCTCTCCCTCACGTCATTTTCCCTGCCCATTCATGTCTCCCTCTCCCTCTCCCTGCCATTGCCATAACCCTTCTCCCCCTCCCTGCAACCTCCATTTCCCTACCACCTATAGCCGCCCCTCGAGCCCCTATCCATTCCCTTCTCTTCCTCTTCTATTTATTACTCCTTCCCTGCCCTTTCTGCATTTTTTTTTGAGCCTCCCCATGCCCCCGAGCCTCTCCTTTTCTCCCTTTCTTCTCCTCCCCTCTCTCCCCTTGTTTTTGTTTCGCCACCCATCTCCGCCGCTTCCGTCGCCTCAACCACCACCTGCACCACCTCTTGCCACCCTCTGCCTCTCCCCCCGACCGATCACAGTCCCATCAAGCCACCCCGAAGCCCCCATCCTTCCTCCTCTCCTCTTTTTCTCTTCTTTACCCCCTTATCGGAAACCGCCCTGCAACGCCTCATTACGCCGCCGTCCCGCCGCTTCCGCCGCCACCTGAGCCACCTTATTACTCTCTGCAACCCCCTCTACCAACCCCAATCCTCCTTTGGTCGAAATCATCACCCGAAAGCCTCCATTTTTCCTCCTCATTTTCCTTCCTTGCCAGCCCCATCTCGACCTCCCTCCTCGGCCGCCACCTTCGCAGCTTCGCTGCCGCCGCCTCCGCCTCTCTTAGCCGTCGTTAACCCTTCCCCAACAACCACTTACACCCCCTCTCCACCGCTGGTCCATTGCCTTGCCCTAAATCCTCCCCGAAACCCCTCCTTTCTTAGCCCCAAACCGCCAACCAAAAACACTTCTCCCTCCTTCCATCCTTGCCACCTTCGAGCCCCTCCTTGTTCTTTCTCTGCATGCAGCTCATGCTGCATGAGCAGTATGAGCTGCTACTCTTATTAATTTATTTGGGCAAAATTTTGAGGTATAATTATATCTTTAATTTAATTATTTAATTAATTAAGTATTATAAAGTTTTATGCCTTGATTTTATTATTTTTAATCTAATAAGTCTTGAATTATTTTTAGGTATCGATTTTGATAAATCAAAGCTTGAACCTTTAACCGGAATATCGGTAAGGTTCGTTTTTGCAAAAACCGAGGTAACCGTTAAATCCCGCTTAAATATATGGATTAACGTATGTTAGCACATTAGGCATTTTTAATGTGTATTATGTTTAATATATGTTGTCTAGTATATTATATATGTTTTCTTGAGTTGGTTGATGAAAAAGGAAGTATGATAGATTATGTGCCATGTTTGGAGAAATTGTTTAAGGTAGAAATTGGTTATTAATGAAAATATTAAGTATTATCCATGTTTTATTATGGTATTGTGATATTTATTGCATAATTAGTATTTTGTGAGCCTTAGTGAATTTTATTAATATATCTTGTACACAACTATGGCCTAGAATATATAGGGGTGCTAATAATGTTACATTAATTATAAGAATTGAAGATGAGGGACTAAAGTTAATATTTTATGTAGTAATAATAATAATTTAATATAAGTGGAGTAATAAGGGGTAAGATGGTAAATTTGTAAGTGGGAGGATAAATTGGTAATTTGTAATAAAAGGGCAATTTTGTAATTTTATAATAAAAAGGGAAATTTGGTAATTTATAATAAAAGGGCAATTTCGTAATTTTATAATAAAAGGGGCAAGTTGGTAATTTGTAATAAGAGGGCAATTTGGTAATTTGTAATAAAAGGGCAAGTTGGTAATTTTGTAATAAAAGGGTAATTCGGTAATTGGTAATAAAATGGTAAATTTGTAATTTTATAATTAAAGGGTAAAATAGTAATTTTGTGATTAACGGGCAGAATGGTAATTTGGAAATTAAAAGAGGTAAGATAGTAATTTCATAATTAAGGATAAATGGAAATTTTATAAGTAAAAGGGCGCTATGGTAATTTTTGGGAGTTAAGGGGTAAAATGGTAAATTTGATGGTGAAGGGGTAAAATAGTAATTTGTAAATCAAAGGGGTGAAAGTGGAAATTGGAAAGGAGTAAATTGGTAATTATAATAATTGAGAAGGGTAAAAATAAAAATTTAAATAACTAAAGGGTAATTTGATAATTTAATAATGGAGAAGGGTAAAATGGTAAATATGATAAATGTGAAGGGTAATTTGGTAATTTAACCGACTAGAGGGTATTTTAGTAATTGTAATAATGGAGTAGGGTAGTTTGGTAATCATGACAATTAAGAAGGGCAATTTGGTAATTTGAATGACCAAGGGGTAAGTTGGTAATTTGATCAACTAAAGGGTAATACGTTAATTATAGTAAAGGAGAAAGGGCAAATTGGTAATCTAACTAACTAAATGGGAAATGTGTTAAGTATGATAATTATAAAGGGTGTCTAGTGGCCTAACAAGTGTGGAAATAGCTTGATAACCTAAGCCGAGTAAGGGTATAGCTAAGGCCGAATGTGTGCCATGTGTTCTACATGCCTTGGATGTCCTATATAATTTATGTGCCATGTTTTACATGCTATTATCTTAACTATTTCATGTGTGGTGTGGCTTGAAATCGAGACGTGTATATGTGTCCTCATTCAGTATGTGATAGTATAGATACGTTATAAGTTACGATGTGTTGTGATGAGGCCCTTTAGCCATGCATGTCAGAGATGAAATATTTACGAATAAGATACGTTAAGACACTAATCACTTAAAGAGGAAGATGTTGAGCCGGACCCAGACCGGTCCACCGGCTATAATAGTGGCAGGGTATTTTACCCTCGCGACCGTTCCATCGGCAATAATAGTGGCAGGGCATGTGCCCTCGTGACCGTTCCACCGGCTATAATAGTGGGGGATTCCGTGCTCAACAAACCAAACGTAAAAGTGATAAGACATGGGAAAAATACTAATATTTACAGTAGAACACCTTGTGAGTCGGGGCCAGACCGGTCCACCGGTAAATAATAGTGGCAGGGTATATTACCCTCGCGACCATTCCACCGGCTAAAATAGTGGCAGGGCATGTGCCCTCGCGACCGTTCCACCGGCTATAATAGTGGGGTTCCCGCACTCACATGGACTTGTATAATCCGAGATGATTGATTAATGATGGACTAATGGCCTTAAGGCCCTAATGTATCGATTATTCATTATGGCCTATTAGTATTCGGTTAACCTGTTAAGTATGTGAATGGACAAAGATGAATGTGACGTATACACCATTGATATCTAATTGACATGTTGAATACGTGAATGTATGGATCTGATTGTTATATTTACATATGTCGTTATGTATGGTTATCCTATTATATCATGTGTGACATTGCGTGCCTGTCTTTAAGCGCGTTTTTAAAGGGTTACTCAGTACCGTAGTACTGAAGGGTTCCCCTCGTGGGGCCCCTGCCTATTCAATGGGCAGTGCCCCTTGCAGGTCATGTTTGGTGCTTTCAAGTGGGCCTCGGGAATGAGCGTAAGGAACTATCCGGACTTGTTAAGATTTTAATTTGCCTCTTTAAAATTCATAAATTCAATATATTGTTGTTTTGTAACCACCACTGGTGGATTTTACTCTGATAAATTATTTATCGTGCCACTCTGATTAATTTATGCTTAAGTTTCTTGAAAAATTGTATTTCACTCCTTTAGCCTTAGCACTTGGTACTGGAACGGTATGAGTAAACCGGTCTGATACTAAGTGTGGCAGTAATACTCCCAAAGTTCACGGTTTATTAATTTACTTCCGCTAATTTTCTTTTATTTAAACGAAATTTTTCAGTAGTGAATTTTGGGGGTGTTACAATGAGTATGCTCAAGATAAACAATGAGTGTGATTAGAAATCATAACAAGAGTTAGATGCTGGATGTTTAGGTTTGCAGTTAGATATAGGCATTAACTTGTAATCTTTTAAATTAGAGCATACTTAAGAGAGAAATAATCTAGTCATGAGCATTTATTAGAGTCAATTGACCATGTAAAAATAATGTGTGTTATATTTTACATGCTAGCACCACCAAACTACAACACATGAGCCTAATGGAATATATTATAGAGATCAAACAGTAAACCACATATCTGAAAAAATTATGAATTAGGAAAAATGTTTTTTATTTTTGTGACTAATGTTAAGAGACCTACACAAGTTTGAATTCTTTAATCAAAGAATTTAGCTTGTTACATGGTATTGTGAGACAACAACCAATGATATTTAGATAGTGGTTGTTTTAGGCACATAATCATTAGAGATTTTATATAACTCTCCTCACTAAGAACCTTTAATATTTGCTAACAAGAAAGATATGATCACACATGTTAGGAAAGTAGGCATGTCATCCTCATATGTTATTGAAAATTATCTTTTGGTTGATGATTTGAAGTATAGTCTCTTGCATATTTCACAATTATGTGACTTGGTAAAAAAATTGAATTTTCTAATGATTCTTGTATGATGACTAACATCTCTATAGGAAGAGTAATCCTGCAAGGAATTATACATAACAATTTGCACAAAGTTAATATCTCACTAGTTCCTTCCAATAGTGTTACATGTATATGAGTGTGATGCATGATGATCCATGGACTTGGTATAAGAGACTAGGTCATGTAATTCCTATTATTTTGAAATAAAAAAATTAGGGACTTAACACTTGATGGAAGGATTTATTGATGCCAAGTTTGTAAGGAATATACTAAATAAGAGCATGATCATTCCTCTTATAAGTACAAAAATGTTGTGAGACATTAAGATGATTTGATCTTATTTAACTTGATTTTTTGTAAACCCATAAGGGTAAGGAGCTGATTTAGAATGTATACATTATATTTTATGATTATTCTAGATTTACTCAAACTATTTTTTTTTTTTAGTTCTAAGGAGGATACATTTGAGGAATTTTTGGTATGGTTCAAAAAGGTTGAAAATTAAGTAAAGAATCAAGCCACTTCTATATTATTATTTTTTATGATGGCATTGAATTCCATACTACTAAATTTATTGATTTTTTGGGGATAAAGGAATAAATCACAACTTTTCGTCCACAAAGACTCCACACAATAATAGATTAGTGGAAAGAAATACTAGGACATTAGAACACATGGATATAATTATGCTACTTGATGCCAGTATTCCAAAGAATTTGTGGGCTAAAACTATGAATACAACATGATACATAATCGGTAGAGCACTAATTCAGTTCATATTAAAGACAAGTCTAAATGAGCTCATCAAAGGAAGAAAGTTTAACATTAACCACTTACAAGTGTTTAGATGTAAGTGCTATGTGCATGACCATGGCAAGGGAAATCGGGTTAAGTTTGATCCAAAGAGCATTAAAACGATATTTATTAGTTAATTTCCTCAAAGTAAGGCATAAAAAATATACAAAAAGAAGTATTATGATCATGGAGGAAAACATACGTGCAAAATTTGATGAAACCAACAGCAAGGTGAGTGATATGCAAGCCAATGATGATGGAGAATTCAAGATTAAAATGAATATGTAATCTATTATTTGTTGAGAAATTAAAGATAATGCATAATAAGACCCTAGAAATGAGGGAACAAATCCTAGTACTAATCCCTATACTAAGAACGTTATAGGTAAGCTATTAGTCATATTTCAGTACTCTGTGACCTAATGATGAATATTTTTAAGGAATAGAACCAATTTAGACATGAATACTAAATTAGATCATAAACCCTTAGAAGTTATAAACTCAAGAAATTAGCAAAGACCACCCTAGAAGTGTTCCACTCAATAGCGAGTTATTGAAATACCAAAGCTCACATCCTATAGATAATATATTGATTGATATATCCAAGGGAGTTCAAATTGGAAAATGCTATTATAATACCCTATCTTTTGTGAAGTTGTGGATGAGAAGGTATGGCATTTATTAAGATTTGATAATGTTTGATTTTTGATTTAGAGCTATAATTAAGTTTGAGAAAACATTGGATTTAAATAAGTTTTAGAAATGGGAAAAAATGAGGTTTCAGGCAGATCAATCTACTAGTTTATCGCTTCAGCTAAAGAGTTTTTCTCGATTGAACCGATCAACTAGTTTAGGAAATCGATCGACCAGTTGGTAGACCACCCAACTGCTAAGCCAAACTGATCAACTAGTTTGTTGAGTTGAGTAAATTTTTGAAACTTTAATTATACCAAAATGGAACCTTGATAATCCTATTCTAAGCTATTCTTAGAAGATTTTTAACCTTTCTTATCATTCATTCGGTTGAGCTTCTATCTCAAATGGAATCAAGTGTTCGATTGGGAAATTTGAGGGAGAGAGTGACCTGAACCTTATCTTCTTCCACTTCTCTCCTCTACCTACTTAGGAAATCATTGGTTCAATTCCCAGCAAATTCAACCTGCAATTCTCTAAATTTCACTATTTCAACTTTGGAAGGGATGTAATACCCCCAAATTTTTGCTTAACCTAATATCATATTATTAATACCTTAATTCAATTCTAATCTTAATAAAATCTTATTTTAGCCTTAACAAAATTTGAAATCCCAAAATGTTAACCTAATATGAATCTTTGACCCAAATAAATTATATTTCATAAACCGATCTTAAATCTGCCAAAATTTATCACTAATCCTACCTATTATAGCTGATCAAATTTATCTAATCCTAATTCAAACCTTGTCCCTTTTTCCTTTTCTTTCTCCTTTTCTCTTTCCTTTCTCATGTCTTTTTTTTACCGTAATGCTTGACGTTGGTATATTGAAACTTACAACAACAATCACCCTCACCTACTACAGCCACCATCATCACCATCATCCCTCACCCTCACCATCTCTCAACCTCATGCTACCCCAACTTGCACACACACCCCTCCTCTGCCACCATTTTTCATCTCACGCAATACACAGACATAACCATCACCATCTCATGTTGTATCCCTCTAAAATATTTCACCCCAACACTCTGCCATCACCTCCAGCCACCTTCGTTGAAAATTTTCCTTTCCATCACCCTTGACCGCACCAATACCCTCTACATTTTCTTTCACCTTAGCATGCCTCATACGTATACACACAACACACACACACACTACTCAACTCTCCTTCTCTCTCATATGTCCATTCCATTGTACCCTATAGTTTCTAGTTGATCAAGCATGTCAAGCCCCTCTCTTCTCTTTCCTTCCTTTCTTCTCATCTTCTGCCTCTTCCCTGCTCTATTTTGCGCGCACACCACCATCTTCACCACCATTAGGGATGTGCACCAGGTCAAACTTGGACTAGACCAAGCCGAACCGAAAACCCAACTTTATGTAAATTACAATTCGACACCCGAATTGGTTTTAAAACGGGTGCATTCGGACCCAAAACATAAAAACTAGGTCAAATATAGGTTGGCCTTATTTCGACCCTATTTTTAGATTTACCCTATTTCAACTTGTTTTTAACCTAGTTTAGCAATTAACCCTATTTCAACCCTATTTTAAAACTGATCCTATTTTAAAAGGCCATATTTTGACCCTCGTTGACCCGATTTTGAAATGAACCCTGCTTCGACCCTATTTTAATCATTTTACACACACAAATCTTTAATTTATCCGTTATGATGTACTACAAATAGAAATAACTAAGCTTTAAAAACACGACAAGATTATATATATATATATATATATAATGTAATTACACAAACTATGGAGTATGAGAACAAAACCACAATGTCCTCCAAATAGAAATATCAATCTTTTACATAGAAGTTAATACAATGTCTTCATTCTTCAACACCATCATTCATTTCAAGTAACATATACCATATCGGCCTCCATATTAGCTTTGTTTTCCACATCTATTCAAATTTAAATGTAAATAAATTAATAGTTAGTAATAACGTTATATTAATTATAATTGATAAAAGATTAAATGTTATAAAACAAAACTAACTTAATCAAATAAAGTAAAAAGAAAATAAAGCTCAATTAATTATTACCTTTCTCTATTTCCTCGAACTCTACCAAGGTATACTCTACATCAACCTTTTCCCTTATATTTTTCATTCAAATCCAATCTTAAGAGCATATGAGAACTTGAACGGTCTAAATTCACACAAAAATAGTAAAAATAAATAAGCAAGTAAATAAAATGTAACTACATTATTAGAATAAATAAATAAATGAATGAATATAAAGAAAGCATCACCTTTGGTATTAGAGAGCACCTAAATTGATCCAAGTGATGGCCACCTGCACTAAATGTAGATTCTGATGCAATTGTGGATATCGGTACAACAAGAATATCACATGCCATACATGAAAGGATCGGATATTTAAGGCTTTGTAATTTCCAACATATCCATACATCTTTTTCTTCATGTTGTGTCTTTTTCTCTTCTAAAAACCTCTCAAGCTCTGTAATACTAGAATATACTCAATCCATCCTCATCACTTGCTTTAACACATTTTTTTTAATAGCATCAACAATATCCTTACTCGTTGGAGGATAAAAACTTGGCTCAGAGGTTTCATCAACTATAAATGAATCATACTTACTTCTGTAATCATCAAACAAATCAACAATAAATTTCTTAATTTTTCCAGTCAATCTCGCCCCTAATTCTTCACCATATATCCTATAAAGAGTAATCTTAAACCTTAAAAACCTTAGATTTGGATCTAATATGACACCTAAGTATATCAACATGTTCATCTTCTCTATGTCACCCTAATACTTGTCAAACTTAACTTTTATTTGAAGTGCCATGTTTCTAAATTCATCATTCACATCCATGATCCATTAATTTAACAACTTAAACATACGAACAATATCAAGGAAAATAAGATTACTAGTCACCTACAATGACCTAGATACCTTAATAGTCAAGTCATAAAACTCCTTAAAGAAAACAGCAAGGTGCTCAAATTTATACCAATCATCATTAGAGAGGGGCCTAATAACAACAACATCATGTATCAACTCTATAGGGAGCTCCATCCTACCAAATACATCCCTAAATTTCATAGCAATAGTCAACATAAGATAGGTGGAATTCCACCTAGTAGGCGCATCATGAGATAAAGAAGATTTGTACTCAATCTTACACTTTTCATCATGTTGTTTAAAAATAATAAATCTAGCAGGAGAATTTCTAATACACTTAATAACTTCCCTGATTCGATCAATGCAATAACTGAGATCCTTTATACTTTACACATCTCACGTATAAGTATTTACCATCACCAATGCTACCATCTTTTTTCACCATATTTTTCAAATAAACACAAGCAACATCATTAGAACTTGCATTATCTATAGTGACAGTAAATAAATTTTCCTTCAAACCCTAAAAAGTTAGACAAACTTTAATTACCCTATCGATTACTTCTCCTTTATGACTAGATATAGGATAAAAATTTAGAATTCAATTTTGTAGCCTCCACTGATCATCTATGAAATGACCAGTTAAACACATGTAATTAATTCTCTAATTAGAAGTCCATGTATTGGTATTCACATAAACTCTATTACATGATTTACTAAGCAAATCTTTCAATTTCATCTTTTCACTGAGATATAACTTATAGATATTGCATGTAATAGTAGTGCGTGAAGGCATATGAAATTAAGGACAAGCAATAGACATCACTTTTCTAAAATCATTATTCTCCACAAAACTAAAAGGTAATTCATGAACAATAATCATTTCACTCACAAATTTTCTAAGTTCATCTAGATCAACAATCTTGTACCTCAAAGTAGTCTCCTCTTACATATCATCACCAACAAAAAGGTCAAAGCATATATGAGATTGCTTACTTTTTTCCTTGTTCTTATTTTAAGGAATATTTACACACCTAAGGAGATAGATAGATAGATAGATAGATAGATAGATAGATAGATAGATAGATAGATAGATAGATAGATAGATAGATAGTTAGATAGATAGATAGATAGATAGACAGACATGATTAGATCTCTCTTGCATATTACATTTAGTAGATATAATATATAATGCCTATTTATGTGAACAATTTCAAGCTAACCCTAAGGAGTCACATATCAAAATTATTAATAGAATATTCAGGTATCCTAAGAGAACTACCAACGTGTGCCTTTATTATCCCAAGGAGGAATCTTTGATCTTGTTTGACACTAATATGTTGATTATGTGGGTTTCTTGGTTTATAAGAAAATAACTTTAAGATAACCACTTCCTAGATCCTTATTAAATTTTATGGGTTCCAAGAAATATAAATTTATTGCTATATCCATCGTTACATCTTAATAAATAGCAAATGTAACTTATTGTGGTTAATTATAGTGAATTAAGCATAAAACTAAGGATTTGATTTTATTTGTGATTGTGTTCTTATCTTATATGATATCACTGGTGGCATTAGTATCTCTAACACTCTTATTCAACATTCTAAGACTAAACAAATTGATATTAGACATCACTTTGTGAATGTCAATGTGGAAATAGGATTTATAGAATTTAATTTTTTGCAAAATTGTGGATCAATTAACCAATACCTTCATAAAACCATTGAGTATAGATAGATTCTAGAATATTGGGATAGAATCAAGCATGTTTTATATAATAATTCATATGTATCTAAACCTAATAATGAGTTAGAAAAAGAAAATAACAACTTGCTTGACTTAAGTAATCTACGATAGCACAACATAGACAATTGAGATAACACACCCATCATACATGGCTAAAATACATTGAGAGGAATTTCTTAGGGGATACCACACCCACCACATCTTGAGTGTATCTATCGCAAGGCATAACACAGACGGGATACCACATCAATAACATGTGATCGGAGTACATCAAAGGGGATTTCTTAGGGGGATACCAATCCCATCATACCTTGACTTTATTTGCTATTAAGGATGACACAAATGGGATAACATGCCTACTTAAGCTATGAGCATATAAAATATTAGGAGGCTTGTACATGGACACCACACCCACATAAACTAGTCACTGATGATATGCGGCCCCATTGTAGAATTTATCTTACCCCTCATAATATACACATGCCCCTAGTGACCACAACTTAGCAGAGAAAACATAACTACTGAGTGAAATAATTTAGGCATAAGGGTTACCCACCTACTAAATTCAAGTTTACTACTCTAAGAGTTGGAGAAAAAAAGATCAAATAAAATCTTAATACCATTATAAATATTTATTAGGTGATATCACAAATCACAATTTAATTCTGTATATACTCTAATTAAGAGTTCCTAAGTGTTGATGACAAACACAATCTAAGGCATCCAAGCTAATAAATTGGGTCTTTAGTGGATAACACCAAACTCTTCCAAACAAGGCTTTCAAGCCACAACCACATATTTAACTATTTTCAACCTTTCCTTATATTTAATTATTAAAGGCCAAGATAATGATTTAAATGCCAATGGTTGAGTCAAAACCTAAGATTAAAACCCTAAAATATCATATAATCACCTAAGAAACTAGTTGATTGGTATGGAACTCAAATAGAGAAACAAAATAAATAAGGGGGAATTGGTTTACTAGTGTGAGGGTGAATAGTAGATCGGTGTACTAGCGAGCTAGCTGCCCTCATCACTGGCTGTTTCAAAACAAAAAGGATAATAAGATTAAGATAAACTAAGTAACTAGTTTATTAGCACCAGTAAACTAGTGCCATATACATATAACACAAACTAGCTAACAAAAATGAAAACAAAGAGGGAGGTCAAATATAGCATAACCATTCGACTGAATAACTAGCACCAGTCAATTGCTACCACTGGGTAAGAAACATAAATTAACTTATTAGAGTGTAAGTCTCTCTTAACTAGTTGACTTGTAGGATAAAACTAGTCAACTAGTGAACCAGTTTCCTAGTTTTACCTATACTAGTTGATTGATTAGTCTAGAAAAAAACATTGGATACAACATACAATTAATTAAAATATAGCCATCCTAGCATGCTCTTACACTATTAAAACACACATCAAAATATGTTTGCACCTTTAAAACATGGGTTTTATGCTCATAAATTCAAATTACAACATATTCTCATGTTCATTCAGAAAAAATCACAACAAGGCCAAAATAACTAAAACATGCTTATACTTCCAAAATTATAAAGTCATGCTGACATGATTAATTTCAAATATCAACATAAAATATGATTAATATGTAATACAAAAGAATCATAAAACCATAACATATAATATAAACTCTTGGACATATTAAAGATAATATTGCCTTATCTTAGGAACTATCATCTAGAAAGATCAACTACTCCTAACTTGGTGATCCTTACTAATTTTCTTGATTTTAATAAGAATATCATAAATAAAAATATAGTAAAAAGCCCTTTAAAATCCACTTAAGAACCAAAAATAGAGAAGAGGAAGATGAAGTACACTCAAGTTCCTCCTATGGGTAGACTTGCCTAGAGGAGAAAAATAATGATATTTAACCTTTTTTTAGCCTTAAACCTCCTTTATTTAGAGAAACCAAAGGGGAAATAAGTTAAATATTAAGATAAATAGAAGAAATTGATCAAAAATAGAGGAATCAAAATTCAAGTGACCTTAGTTCTATTAAAAAGATAAAGGAGATGAGGAAGGAATAAGTACCCCAACACTTAGATAGTTGAAGCACGTTAAAGAGAGAAAAAACAAAAAGTGTTAGATAGTGAATTAGGATTATAAAATGAATCCAAAACGAGTTGAAATTTGACCATATCAAGTGGGAAAGGAGAGAGGAAAGGGTTAACCAACGGTTGAGCATGGGAGGCTTATGTAAGAATTAGAATGATGAAGCATAGAGGAGATGGAGTGCATTTTGGACAAGAAATAGGTAAGGTAATTCAGTGTTCTAGGAGTAAGGTATAAATGCATCCCTAATTAGAAGAGGAGAGGGAATTTAGAGAGAGAAATGGTAGCGCAAAAATGATTTTAGGTGATTTTTAGATAAAAACAATCATCAAATGATCTATGTGAAAATATTTTCAAAAAAATATAAATATGCTTATTGGAACAAATAAATTCGAATTTGAAGTTTAGAAAATCATTGGAAGAAAAATTAAACAAAAAATTAGAAAGCACATGAAAGTTTTAGCATATTTAGTTAACTAGCTGTGAAATACCAGTTGACTAGTTTGACTAGTTAATTGATTTTATCCCACTAGTTGACTAGTTCTATTAGAGTGAATACTAAAGTTTGTTAATAAATCAATCGACTGGTTTTGGGTATGTCTGGTAAAATGGTACCCTTACAATGAACTTATTCACCTATTTTTCATGCACGTTCCAAAACCAAAACTATTTTCTTTTATATCAATATAATTTTAAATATATTTTTGAATAATTTAGGATAACATGTTACCACTCAATCCATAGGTGTTGTGATCATATATATAATAAGTCTTACGGAGTCACATTGGTTAGTTGTGGTTTAGATTATGAGGTGCTTAGTGTGTAAAACATCAACTTATCTGGAGTATGGGATGTAGAGTGATTATTTGACTGCTTTGTGAACTTTGATTTTGGATGCTATCTTGATGATTATAGATGCACTAGGGTGCTCATGTGGTACCTTGGAGGTTCTAATTTTGTGTGCATGGCCATGAGTGGAGCTTGTGATTATGTTGTTTGTATTGAATTGGATTGTTAAACAATGAGGCTAGGTTGGAAGGAGGAGTAGTTAGTAGGGAGAATCTAGAAGGTGTGCTAACGGAGCCATTGCTTTTATTCAAGTTTGACAAGGCTTGGACTTAGATTGTGGTCATATACCATGAGGCTCTTTGGGCCATTGGGTTTTTCCAAATAATTATGTGTTCTTATTTCTAGTTGTCACAAGTAGTGTTAAGATGGAAAATTGTGAGTTTGTGACTTGATTTTGATGTGGAGTATAATATGGATAAGTACATGTAGACATCTAGTGAAGTTTGAGGCTAAAAGGGGGATTTTGAAAAAAAAAACATGAGGGCCTATTTTTATTATCATGACCTGTATTTCTTGGTTTTTAATCGACTTGTACTTTTGCCAAAATCTGATACTTGAGGGAAAATAACATGGACCATGTTTTTCTCCGTATTATGCCACTAACTCACATTCCTTAATTACATTTGTACTGTTATAAATAATCATGATTAGGGTTGATTAACAACATTGACCTCCCTCTTCTCTAATTCTCTTGTATTTTAGAACCTTAGAGTGAAATTTTGTCAATTTGAGGGATTTTGTGAGAATTGTTTCTTGATTCTCTTTATAATCACAATTTCTACACATAATAATATCATGAGTTTCACCAATTCTTATTCTTGATTGTGTTTTCTCTATTAAATCTTCAAATCCCAAATTTTATTAAATTAGGTTATGTGCATTTACACTAGTGAATTCTCAACATAAATATCTTGGGTGCTGTCCCCTTCCAAAAACTTAAAAGGATTATGTTTTCCCCTATTCCATCAACAAACCATTGTGCTAAATGATGAAGATGGCAATCAATAATCTCCAACAACTCATTGTACTCCTTATTTAATCCCTAGTATGCAACTAACTCTCAAAACAATTCTTCACCGCCACTAATATATGACAAACATGGATCGACTACTATGTTGTGACCCTAGATGGAAAAATTTTTATGAAGGAGAAAAGATGGGACTCTCAAGTACATGGAAAGAAAAACTAACTGTGATAATGAGCAATGATTATTTAGAGTTAATATTCAAACTTGAATATTAGGGATGGGACTACTATGTTTTCCATTTCATCTTATGACCTTTGGTTTCTCTTATGACCTTTGGTTTCTCTTATGTATGATACACCATTCAAGATTTCTAATATCTGTAACACTTTGACCATTCAATGACCATAAGTAGTTATATGGAGTATTTTCTGGATTGATGACTAACTCCATAAACTGACACGAGTCCTTTAAAGCGTGTTTTATCCTCACTCACATACTTCCAAGAAAACTTCCTAGAATGTTACCCATTCTTAAATTGTTCAAAGATAAGCACACTTACTTGTGGTGTTATGTAATAATATACTTTTTTTATAAAAAAAAAAAGGTATACGCTGTTTTGATATAGATAGTCTTATTAATTATTTTAAGTCTTTTCTATTCAGCACTAATTTGGGAAGTATCAAATACACCCTCACTCAAGAGTATAACATTCTTATTGCACCTCAACCGCCAATTGTCTCATTATAGTCTATCCCTAAAATTGTCCCACTAGATGATTGACTGGCTCATCCACTTTCAACTCACGGTCATAGTTTCACTTTGATACCATTTATAATACCTCAACTCCACAATGATCATGGGTAATTATTTGAAGCACTTTAAGGATTGATGATTGATCCTACAAACCAATACGATTTGTTTCAAGTGCGCTTTGTTATCACTCACACATTTCTTAGAAAACTTTTTAAGAGTTCACCTATCATTCAATTACTCAAAGCTAAACATACTTAAGTGTAGAGTTCTCTAATGATAATTAACAAAAATTATAGAAGTAGTATTATCAATATTTTTAAGTCTTCACTTTCCACCACTAATTTAGAGGTATTAAAATATCCTTCTAAGACCACCTAAAATGGCTTTATAAATGGAGTTCGTCACCTTTACGGAGAAGCTCCGACCGCTGAAACCAAATATTCGGTGCACTAAAGCTCCATGAAGCCACACAACTCCAAAGAAGTGGTGTAGAATAAAATAATTAAAAGAAAACAGGAAGACTAAGTTTAACATTTTTTGTTTAATAAAATTATATATTATATTTTTTTTTATTTTATTGAGGAAGAAAAAGTAAAAATAGTATTATAATATTAATGAAACTAAGACAATAAAAGTGTATGAACTATGTTTTCTCAATGTTTAAAAAAGGATTTAATATATAAATTTTTTTTAATTTAACAGCATATAAATGAGTAATAGATATTAAAAAGTATTTAGTTAACGTGTATTTGATGATCTATAGGTGAATAAAATTATATATTTTAATATATTTCTAGAAAGTATTGATGTGGAGGTAAAATAAATAAAAAATGAAATAGGAAGAAAAATACTATTTCATTATTATAATTTTATTGAAGAATGGTCTAAATATTGCCTGCGAGTTGCAATCATTTCCTAAGATAAAGGTTAAAACCTCACACAACATTTTACTGTCATTATTTGTTATGACGCCGAAGGCCACAACTGCACCTCTTCGTTTCTTTAATTAGCTTCTCTAGGGGATATTTAGGTGGAACAAGACTTCGCCAATTTTCGGAGGCGGTCATTTAAGAGTACATTTCTCAAATTCTTTGTTTGGTAGCAGTTGAAAAAGTTATCTTTCTTTTTAGTCTTTTATACTGTTTATTTGAAATAAAAGAATAGTCTTTAAAGCTAATATTTATTTTAGATATTTATTTAAAAGTAATTTAGATTTAGATTAAAATAAATATTTTATTAAAAATATGTTTATTATTTATAAATATATAATGTGAAAAACATAAAATGAGAAGGAAATAAGTTCCGCTACTGAAACCCCGTACCAAACGAAATAGGAATTAGAAGTAAGGTAATCATCCTCCTAAACTACATAGGGTGGTTTAACAAGCCAGCGTCCATCCGTCATCCCTCGATCATACGCATATATAATAGCTTTATTTACGTTAGTGGAGTTGGCCTAAAATGACTAAAAGTCTAATACCTGAAAGTATGTAGCAGCTTAAGTCAAAGAAAAAGACAGGTAAATGAAGGGAAAATGGAATATCACTGTTACACTTTGACTTTTTTAAAAACAGATATCAACCTTTTTTCCTTTTTTTTTTCATGTTTACTGGATGAAAAATTAAATAAGAATGCGCATTGACTTCTATATGTTCGGTTGACAAAGCCAAATACACACTGGGCATTCTTTTCTTTTTTCTTTTTAGATAATTTTAATGATCCTAGAAGGCACGAAGGTCTAAGATATGAGCAACTGCGCACTGAACATTCTTTAGACAAGGGCACAAAGGTCAATGAGTTAATGTACGTAGAATTGCCCTACAAAAAGAGGGGAGAAAGGGCAATATGGGGTTCCTCTTTCACTAGCACCGGTGCCTAGTGATGATGTGGAAGATATTAGATGGATATCTTTCATAATAATCGTAGAACCTTTGAGTTTGATTTGATTATCAACAAAGTTAACTAAGAAGTAAGAAAGATTTGAAGTTGGATGATTTTAAAATAGATTTGAATGGTGTATTTTGATCTATACAAAGATTAAAATAACTTCTAAAGAGAAATTTCTAATTTTTCTAGAAAATGATTCCTAAAGTTCACTCATCACTTGAGAGAAAAATAGGAAGGAAGATGGGTAAAAGTTCGATTGTTGTTCCTCTTGTGCATTAAGTGCTCGATTCATTCTTCATTCTTCTTTAATTGAATGTGCAAGGCATATACAAACACATATGACAATGAGGACGAGCTTAACTCTCCTTAATTAAGCCCAAATCAACTGGCCAAATTATATAAGAGTTAAACCAATTCATGTCCATATGATATACATAATGAGTTACAATTACAATGACAAAATATTATAAAGTTTACATAAAATACCAAAGATACATAAAACCTAATCATGATAATATATGAAATGTTCAATAATCAAGTTTCATGTCTTGTAGCTTTGTCTCCCACGCAACTTTGTAACCCTTACACTGTCATTATCTTGCATATTAAATATCATTGATGAAGTCCTCTTCTTACAAATATATGTAATACCTGCAAGAATCACTTAACGAAACATTATTAGTATTATTATGAAGGCATTCAAGATTTTCTAGAACAATTAGTACTACCTTAAAATATGCTAACTATTACCCTTCAACATGCGAAAAATGAGATGGAATGCTCCAATATCATTCTCTCCTAGTAAAGAAGATTTTGACCTCAAATTATCATTACTATAATAAGGAGGTAAATCATCAACGTTGAAAGTTCTAGAAATTATTCTATAGGATTTTGGTAATTTTAATTCATAAACATTATTTTTTTAAAAAAATAAGATTTTAAAATGTCCATTTACTTTTGACATTAGTCTATTTTTTCAAGTTTAGAAATATTTCTTTTCATAAATGCAACCATACCAAGTATCTTGGTGAAAATATTTTTATAATTTTATTTTTGTTAGATTGGTTTTGGTATTTAGCATTAGATTTCTCAATATTATTCTTTATTTTCTCATAAAGTTTTATAAATAATTTAACTCTTTCTTTAGCATTATAGTTTTTAATGTTACATTTCCTTAATGACAACATATCAAGAGGTAAATAAAGATTAACTCCACGGACAACCTCAAATAGACTTGAGTGAGTTGTACTAGAAGGACTCCCATTATATACAAATTCAGCATTTAAGAGTTTTATATCCCAATCTTTTGTACTATTATTAACTAACCCTCGTAGTAAAGTTTTCAAGGTTCTATTAGTCACTTTTGTTTGACCATCCGTTTTTGGATGATGAAATGTACTAAACAACAACTTAGCACCTAAAATATGCTAAAGTGTCTTCCAAAAGTAACTTAAAAAATTTACATCTCTATCCGATACTATAATTTTGGGAATATCATATAACCTTAATATCTCCTTGAAATATAAATATGTCATATGAGTTGTATCATCTATTTTATTACAAGGAATAAAATGTGCCATTTTAGAAAATCTATCTACTACCACCATAATAGAATCATTTTCCCTTTGTATCCTTGGTAAACTTAAGATATGTTCATAATAACACTCTCCCGTGGTTAACTAGGTACTAGTAAAGGAGAATACAAACTTTTATGGAAGAAACTCTTACTCTTTTTGATAAATCACACATCTCCCAATAATATCTTGAACTAATTTTATCATTCATGACCATTAGATTTTTTTTGTAATATTTTCATGGTTTTATAAACAACAAAATGATCAGCTATACTTCCCTCATGTACTTCCTTAACAAGTAAATCACATACACTAGAACGAAGTATAC
The DNA here is from genome assembly GCA_039764185.1 of Tamarix austromongolica. Taxonomy (NCBI): domain Eukaryota; kingdom Viridiplantae; phylum Streptophyta; class Magnoliopsida; order Caryophyllales; family Tamaricaceae; genus Tamarix; species Tamarix austromongolica. The sequence continues at coordinate 7,596,870 of CM077810.1, forward strand.
ACAACTTATTAAGTTTGAAAAGAAAGTCATCATGTAGCACATAATCATCACAACTATGATTTTTCTTACATTTATTATAAGCTTCAAAGAAATCTTAATCTTTTGCATATTGTAACACCCCCAAAATTCACTCCTAAAAAAAAAATTTGAAAGGATAAAGCGGAAGCTAGGAGAGAATTTGGGGAATGCTACCGCCACATCTAACACAAGATAAATGTCCACCATCTATCTTATGCTAGATGCAAGGCTAAAACCTGTCAAATAAAACTTTAAACATCAATGCCGTAAGGATAACTCCCACAAGGAGATATCCACAAGCAGATGGCAAGTGAATCAATTCACTAAATAAAATCATCGCTGAATCAATCAGCGGAACCTGTGAAATAAATCCGAATTTTAAAAGCTTATCAGAGTACGAGAAAATGAAAGTTAATTACAATACCCTTGAATTTTAAATACAATACTTGAAACTTTTAGAAAGATGAATACAGTTAAACAAAACTCGAAGAATAAATGTCCGGATCGCCTACTCACTCAAGTCAAGCCTTCCACCCCAAATAGTAACCGATCAAACCTGCATAAGAGGTCTGCTCCCCACCATTGGTGGATCATCACAGGACCCATTCAATCAAGGTAGTATCAGTACGGGTCCAATACTGAGTAAATCTCACTACCCTACCTTATGGAAGAGACGTAAACTATAACATCAAGTGCACATTAAATTATGATACAATACGTTGATACAATATTACGCATACTCAAACCCACATCACAAGTCCTACCATACACATATAATAACATGCGAAACATATGTAATATCTTAAACCGATAAGAGATTCAGATAAACCAACCAGGCATTTACGGATAATGTTAAACCAACCAACCAGACATTTTTGGACAACGCCAAACCAAACCAAGCCAAATCGGGCATTTATCAAATGGGCATTTATGGGCAATGCCGAACCAAACCAAGCCGAATCGGGCATTTATCAAACGGGCATTTATGGGCAATGCCGAACCAAACCAATTGGGCATTTAGCCTCGCGGACATTACTTAGGGACATGTCCAGCCCCGAGCATTACTTAGGGACATGCTCAGCCCCGGACATTACTTAGGGACATGCTCAGCCCCGGACATTACTTAGGGACATGTCCAGCCCCGAGCATTACTTAGGGACATGCTCAGCCCCGATCGAGTAGACTCATTCTTTAGATCTCTGGTAAATATAGTCAATTCACATCATGTCACAGCACATCATAATCACCACATACGGATATCACATTCATGTTATAAGAAAAACACATACCACCTACCTTAACTCCAAGCTGCGCTACGCATAAAACATGTTAAGGACAAACATGTGATACGCAACAGGACATGGTATATATATACGAAGCATCCAAGGCAAGTAGATCACATATCACACAAGTGGCCTTAGCTAGACCCTTACGAACACCCATAAGTGGAGGTAAGTAGAGATTTACCTGGATCCGAAGCTAGCTAAGCGAGATAAGAGGGAAAGAGATCACTAGCTCGTGGATCCACGAGAAAGCTTTCCTAGATCACCGATGGAAATCGGAACTAGGTTAGAAACTATCTTACCGATCAACAATTCAATTATAAATAAATCAACACAAACGGACACAAACAACCTTTCTTGAAAAACGTGCATAAAACCTATGACTTGCGAGCGTAGCTCGATTAAGATTTAAAATTAAATATTAACCAAATCGGATTAACACTCATCACTTGGGACATTTCAAATTGATTTGGAATGCCGGGAAAAGAATAATAGATTATGAGCTATTTTATCAAAAATGACTTATTCATTAGGTTTTACAATCCAAAGGACAACCAACCATTTGCATAGAACCAAATCCAACCCAATAAGATAAAAACATAATTCAAATGATTTAAAGTCAAATATGGAAATCGATTAGGTAAAAGAAGCATAGCATAATTAATTATATAAAACCATCTCCGAAAATTAGGGCTTTTAATGCCCACGCTACGAACCAGCTAAATAACTTTTATTATCCCAAATTGATAGCTTAAGAGTACTATTAAACTAAGTTTAAATAAATCTAGATAATCAATTTTAACAAAAGAAATCTTTCGAGTAGCCAATTTAAGACTATCGGTTTCCAAAATTAGGGTTTCACAACCCAAGACATAAATTCGAATAATTCAAATCAATTAATTACGATTGAAGGTATTAGAATGCATATAGGATCATTTCTACTATTTCTATAAATTCAATTTTAGAAAAACGACCATATAAATGACCAATTCCAAAATTTTACTTAAAATCTAAGGTTTTAGGCCCGAAAATACAATTCGGTAAAATTCTATAAATTTAATTAAATTGAATGTTTAGAAATGCAATTAGACATATTTTATAACATAACATATAATCAATTGATCAAAACCAATAAAAGAAATACCCAATTTAGCATAATTATGATTTTTGAGCTCGGAACGCAAATCTGATCAATTCTTACTAAAACATATAAATTAACAATTCGGAAATGTAATTAAATGTATTCTAATGTAAATTATATAATCAATTGAATAAAACAACCCGATTACACAATCCAATTTAAACCCGCAAGAGTTTTGACCTAAAAATCTAATTCCAATCAATTTCACACAATTTTCCCAAATCAACACTTCCGATATAAAATTAAATACATTTCAAACGATATTACAAAATCAATTGAATAAAACGACTCAATTATGCAACCCAATTTTATTACACACGAATTTTGACATAGAAGGTCAATTCCGATTAATTCGGCATAAATTTCTCAAATTGAAAGTTCCAGCATGAAATTAGATACATTCCACAGCATATTGTAAAATCAATTTACCCAAAGTAGCTAAATCGGACGAATCCGAAAAATTCGGACATAACCCGGCCAAGAATTCAATTTTCACAAATCAACCAAATACACCACAATTAACCACTCTAAATCAATCATACAACATATATATACATAATCAAACAATCAATTTAGCTTTTTATAAGCTAATTCATACTCAATTAATTAATTTCAATGTTAGGGTTTTCAGAATTTATACCAAACAAGAATTAGCAAATCGGGACAAGAGAAGGCGGGAGAAGCTTCGCCGGAGGTCGAACGGTGCTCGCCGGTGGTCGGGATACGTCGACGGTGACCGGATGGTGGCGTTGTCACTCCCGTTCGCTGCATTTGCTTCTATCCGTTGCTGCTTCACTGTTGCGGCTGCACTGCTGCGGCACTTGCTGCGGCTGCACTGCTGCGACACTCGATGTCGCTGTTGCTGCAGAACCGATGGTGGCTGGCGAGGCGGCTGGAGGCTTGCTAGCGTGGAGGAGCAGGGAGGAGATGAGGGCTGCGTTTTCAGGTGCAGAACAGAGACAGGTCGGGAAAGGGAAGGAGAAGAGAAGGGAGAGAAGAAGAGAGAAAAGGAAAAGAAGAAGGGGGTCGGGGCTGGTTTCGGGATTTCTGTTTTTTTTTTTTTTTTTTGCAGATACCCATACATAAATAAATACTAACATTTAAAATTATTGTTGGAAAAATTTATCTAAAATTTAATTAACGAAAAAAAAATCATTCCGTAAGGTTCCGAAGGCTTAAAATCGATATAAAAGCTATATACAGAATTTTGGAAGTATTTTCGGAAGAATTTACCAATGAATGTACAAATTTATATTATTTACGGAAATATATTATAAGACCTCGAAATAGTATTTAAAAGCATATAAGTAAATATTTAAATTAAATTCCAATAAACCGAGACTAATTTAAATCATTTTCGAAATTGATCTTCCGCAACAAAAAAAAAAACGTAAAACGGAAAGAAATCCATAAATAAGTTTCGAAAGTTTTTTTTTTAATTTAAAACTTTCCGAAGATCTTAATGACTTCGGAAACAAATAAATTTAATGTGGGAAATATTTTCTACGGATAAAATCGATAAAATAAATTTGACTATTTAAAACGAAAATTTTATAATTTAAATACTATATATATCGCTAACGAAATATAACTCCAAAACAAAGTCGTAATCATACGACGAAGTTATAATCGAAAACGAATCTAAAATATTAAAAATCAAAATACGAGAAAGAATGAAAATATATATTTTTAACCGAAAATCAAAATCATGTGAATATAATAAAATCATAATCGTGAACGAATTTATCTAAAATGATCCGCAACGACAATAATTAATTAAATTCAAAACATAAACTCAAAATCGTCGATAAATCCATAAAACGAATTAAAATTAAAATAATTAAATATTTACATCAAATTACGCTAACAAAATAATTAAACTTAATAAATCTGGATTTTAAAAATACGGGGTATTACATCACTACCCCCTTAAAAAGGAACTTCGTCCCCGAAGTTCAGGAAAATATAAGTAGCGAAAACTTGTGAAACAATTGTATAAAACACTGTCCACAATAATTAGGTTAAAAGTAAATCCGAAGAAAATAAAACGATTTTTACGAAACTAAACCCAGCAAAGTCGAATCAAAACAAGGAATAGGAGGTGAAAGAAAAGAAGAAGAATCAATGCTTAGCAAATCAATACAACAGAATTCAAACAAGGAAGAAATACATATTTAAAGTCAAAACAATTTACAAAAATATTATCCTTTAAAATAAGGTCTTACAAGTGAATAACAAAAAGTATAACATGAAGTTCAAATAGAATAAAGGAACGAAAATTCTAAAGATTACACAATTCTAATAACACAACCAATGCATAATACGCGCATAAAACCTTACAAAATGAGTTATCTCTATAACATCGTTCAAGAAACAAGGCTAACACTTGGCTCAACGACTCATAAAATGTCCTCTTACACACCAACCACATATACCTAGATCAAAGGATATTCTTAACCCAAAATACTTTACTAACAAGCTCTCTAATCCACGCTTTAACCATGATAGTCTAAACATTTAAATTTTGAAAGTACTAATACTATAGCAACCTATGATTGAATGCTAATCAACTGAAACCAGATATAAACATATAATGAAAGTTATACAGCATCATTAAAATCACCAGGGTAAATTAGGCACCCTACACTCTATTTAAGAACACGAACACCTCAATCTAAACCTCAATATTATCATTATCATTATCACAATTCTAAGTTTCTCCCAATTGAAAATGATACATCTATTTAAACATCACCATCAAGGTTACAACCCTAAATTTCTTATAACTCCAAAAAGTGAAACTACTCAACCAATATATATTACAATTTATATCACCTCATACTACATCCGACAAGGCACGCATTAAGGTTATCACTCCACTGAACCTGCCAGACTAGGGTTAACCAAGTGGGGTCACTACCCCCTTAAGGGCAAACTAATTACAAAACGATAATAATTACAACACATAACATTTCAGAGTTAACACAAGTCAAGCATGTGAAATACCAAGTAACCATATACAAAGATATAATTACAAAAGCAAATAACAAGGCCACTTACACTACCCAATTACATTATCCTCACAAGCTAATCCGGATTTAAAATTCACTTGAATAAAGGTAAATACATTTTCAGTTAAAACATTTAGGATCGTGATAATCGAATCTCTAACCGAAATCCGATTCTCAACAACCAAAAGCTTTGATACCAACTTGTAACACCCCCAAAATTCACTCCTAAAAAAAAAAATTTGAAAGGATAAAGCGGAAGCTAGGAGAGAATTTGGGGAATGCTACCGCCACATCTAACACAAGATAAATGTCCACCATCTATCTTATGCTAGATGCAAGGCTAAAACCTGTCAAATAAAACTTTAAACATCAATGCCGTAAGGATAACTCCCACAAGGAGATATCCACAAGCAGATGGCAAGTGAATCAATTCACTAAATAAAATCATCGCTGAATCAATCAGCGGAACCTGTGAAATAAATCCGAATTTTAAAAGCTTATCAGAGTACGAGAAAATGAAAGTTAATTACAATACCCTTGAATTTTAAATACAATACTTGAAACTTTTAGAAAGATGAATACAGTTAAACAAAACTCGAAGAATAAATGTCCGGATCGCCTACTCACTCAAGTCAAGCCTTCCACCCCAAATAGTAACCGATCAAACCTGCATAAGAGGTCTGCTCCCCACCATTGGTGGATCATCACAGGACCCATTCAATCAAGGTAGTATCAGTACGGGTCCAATACTGAGTAAATCTCACTACCCTACCTTATGGAAGAGACGTAAACTATAACATCAAGTGCACATTAAATTATGATACAATACGTTGATACAATATTACGCATACTCAAACCCACATCACAAGTCCTACCATACACATATAATAACATGCGAAACATATGTAATATCTTAAACCGATAAGAGATTCAGATAAACCAACCAGGCATTTACGGATAATGTTAAACCAACCAACCAGACATTTTTGGACAACGCCAAACCAAACCAAGCCAAATCGGGCATTTATCAAATGGGCATTTATGGGCAATGCCGAACCAAACCAAGCCGAATCGGGCATTTATCAAACGGGCATTTATGGGCAATGCCGAACCAAACCAATTGGGCATTTAGCCTCGCGGACATTACTTAGGGACATGTCCAGCCCCGAGCATTACTTAGGGACATGCTCAGCCCCGGACATTACTTAGGGACATGCTCAGCCCCGGACATTACTTAGGGACATGTCCAGCCCCGAGCATTACTTAGGGACATGCTCAGCCCCGATCGAGTAGACTCATTCTTTAGATCTCTGGTAAATATAGTCAATTCACATCATGTCACAGCACATCATAATCACCACATACGGATATCACATTCATGTTATAAGAAAAACACATACCACCTACCTTAACTCCAAGCTGCGCTACGCATAAAACATGTTAAGGACAAACATGTGATACGCAACAGGACATGGTATATATATACGAAGCATCCAAGGCAAGTAGATCACATATCACACAAGTGGCCTTAGCTAGACCCTTACGAACACCCATAAGTGGAGGTAAGTAGAGATTTACCTGGATCCGAAGCTAGCTAAGCGAGATAAGAGGGAAAGAGATCACTAGCTCGTGGATCCACGAGAAAGCTTTCCTAGATCACCGATGGAAATCGGAACTAGGTTAGAAACTATCTTACCGATCAACAATTCAATTATAAATAAATCAACACAAACGGACACAAACAACCTTTCTTGAAAAACGTGCATAAAACCTATGACTTGCGAGCGTAGCTCGATTAAGATTTAAAATTAAATATTAACCAAATCGGATTAACACTCATCACTTGGGACATTTCAAATTGATTTGGAATGCCGGGAAAAGAATAATAGATTATGAGCTATTTTATCAAAAATGACTTATTCATTAGGTTTTACAATCCAAAGGACAACCAACCATTTGCATAGAACCAAATCCAACCCAATAAGATAAAAACATAATTCAAATGATTTAAAGTCAAATATGGAAATCGATTAGGTAAAAGAAGCATAGCATAATTAATTATATAAAACCATCTCCGAAAATTAGGGCTTTTAATGCCCACGCTACGAACCAGCTAAATAACTTTTATTATCCCAAATTGATAGCTTAAGAGTACTATTAAACTAAGTTTAAATAAATCTAGATAATCAATTTTAACAAAAGAAATCTTTCGAGTAGCCAATTTAAGACTATCGGTTTCCAAAATTAGGGTTTCACAACCCAAGACATAAATTCGAATAATTCAAATCAATTAATTACGATTGAAGGTATTAGAATGCATATAGGATCATTTCTACTATTTCTATAAATTCAATTTTAGAAAAACGACCATATAAATGACCAATTCCAAAATTTTACTTAAAATCTAAGGTTTTAGGCCCGAAAATACAATTCGGTAAAATTCTATAAATTTAATTAAATTGAATGTTTAGAAATGCAATTAGACATATTTTATAACATAACATATAATCAATTGATCAAAACCAATAAAAGAAATACCCAATTTAGCATAATTATGATTTTTGAGCTCGGAACGCAAATCTGATCAATTCTTACTAAAACATATAAATTAACAATTCGGAAATGTAATTAAATGTATTCTAATGTAAATTATATAATCAATTGAATAAAACAACCCGATTACACAATCCAATTTAAACCCGCAAGAGTTTTGACCTAAAAATCTAATTCCAATCAATTTCACACAATTTTCCCAAATCAACACTTCCGATATAAAATTAAATACATTTCAAACGATATTACAAAATCAATTGAATAAAACGACTCAATTATGCAACCCAATTTTATTACACACGAATTTTGACATAGAAGGTCAATTCCGATTAATTCGGCATAAATTTCTCAAATTGAAAGTTCCAGCATGAAATTAGATACATTCCACAGCATATTGTAAAATCAATTTACCCAAAGTAGCTAAATCGGACGAATCCGAAAAATTCGGACATAACCCGGCCAAGAATTCAATTTTCACAAATCAACCAAATACACCACAATTAACCACTCTAAATCAATCATACAACATATATATACATAATCAAACAATCAATTTAGCTTTTTATAAGCTAATTCATACTCAATTAATTAATTTCAATGTTAGGGTTTTCAGAATTTATACCAAACAAGAATTAGCAAATCGGGACAAGAGAAGGCGGGAGAAGCTTCGCCGGAGGTCGAACGGTGCTCGCCGGTGGTCGGGATACGTCGACGGTGACCGGATGGTGGCGTTGTCACTCCCGTTCGCTGCATTTGCTTCTATCCGTTGCTGCTTCACTGTTGCGGCTGCACTGCTGCGGCACTTGCTGCGGCTGCACTGCTGCGACACTCGATGTCGCTGTTGCTGCAGAACCGATGGTGGCTGGCGAGGCGGCTGGAGGCTTGCTAGCGTGGAGGAGCAGGGAGGAGATGAGGGCTGCGTTTTCAGGTGCAGAACAGAGACAGGTCGGGAAAGGGAAGGAGAAGAGAAGGGAGAGAAGAAGAGAGAAAAGGAAAAGAAGAAGGGGGTCGGGGCTGGTTTCGGGATTTCTGTTTTTTTTTTTTTTTTTTGCAGATACCCATACATAAATAAATACTAACATTTAAAATTATTGTTGGAAAAATTTATCTAAAATTTAATTAACGAAAAAAAAATCATTCCGTAAGGTTCCGAAGGCTTAAAATTGATATAAAAGCTATATACAGAATTTTGGAAGTATTTTCGGAAGAATTTACCAATGAATGTAAAAATTTATATTATTTACGGAAATATATTATAAGACCTCGAAATAGTATTTAAAAGCATATAAGTAAATATTTAAATTAAATTCCAATAAACCGAGACTAATTTAAATCATTTTCGAAATTGATCTTCCGCAACAAAAAAAAAAACGTAAAACGGAAAGAAATTAATTTTGGAAAGAAATCCATAAATAAGTTTCGAAAGTTTTTTTTTAATTTAAAACTTTCCGAAGATCTTAATGACTTCGGAAACAAATAAATTTAATGTGGGAAATATTTTCTACGGATAAAATCGATAAAATAAATTTGACTATTTAAAACGAAAATTTTATAATTTAAATACTATATATATCGCTAACGAAATATAACTCCAAAACAAAGTCGTAATCATACGACGAAGTTATAATCGAAAACGAATCTAAAATATTAAAAATCAAAATACGAGAAAGAATGAAAATATATATTTTTAACCGAAAATCAAAATCATGTGAATATAATAAAATCATAATCGTGAACGAATTTATCTAAAATGATCCGCAACGACAATAATTAATTAAATTCAAAACATAAACTCAAAATCGTCGATAAATCCATAAAACGAATTAAAATTAAAATAATTAAATATTTACATCAAATTACGCTAACAAAATAATTAAACTTAATAAATCTGGATTTTAAAAATACGGGGTATTACACATATAATTCTTTAACATTTCAAAACCTAATAATTTATCATCCAATATAAAAAGTATCATATATCTTCTAGATAATGCATCTGCTACAACATTTTCTCTACCATCAAAATATTTGACAAAAAACATGGAGGATTGTAAGAAACTAACCCATTTTGCATGCCTAAGACTAATCTTCTTTTGGCTATGCAAATATTTTAGAATCTCATGACTCTAATGCAAAACAAATGGTTTAGGTCTCAAATAATGATTCAATGTTTCCAAGCTTCTTATGATGGCATAGAATTCCTTGTCATATGTTGAATAATTCATTTTAGCAGCATTTATTTTTTCATGAAAAAATGCAATGGCTCTTTTTCCTTGTGAGAGCACACCTTTTTATCTCTATCCCATTAGCATCACATGCAACTTCAAATAATTTATCAAAGTTAGGCAAGGATAATACTATTGCATTTCATAGATTTTCCTTTAAAGTTTCGAAGGCTTTAGTGGCATCTTCTCCCCACTTGAATTCACCTTTCTTCATAAGATGTGTAATCGGCTTGACAATAGCCGAGAAATCTTTAATGAATCTTCTATAGAAAATTAATAATCCATGAAAACTCCTCACCTTATGAATATCTATAGGTATTTGCCAATCACGAATAACTTTAATCTTTATAGGATCCACTTTTATACCTTCTCTACTCACAATATATCCAAGGAAAACAATACTCAAAAGCACAAATCACACTTTTTTATTTTTTCATAGAGTTTAGCTTCCATTAGCTTATCAAATAATCTCCTCAAATGAGTAATACGATCATACTCATTGTACTATACACAAGTATACCATCTAAGTATACCACAGTGAATTTTCTAAGAAAAGATTGAAGAACTTCATTCATTAATCTCGTAAACAAACTAGGTGCATTACATAATCCAAATGGCATAACATTCTATTCATAAAGACCATATTTTGTTTTAAAAAAAGTCTTCCATTCATCCTCTTCTCTTATTCTCATTTGATGATATCCACTATTTATATCAATTTTGGAGAATACTTGTGCTCTAAATAATTCATGTAACATCTCATCTAATCTAGGCACAAGAAATTTATATTTGATAGGTATATTATTCACAACTCTAAAGTCAATACACATTCTCCACATACCATATTTTTTAGGAAAAGGGAATGAAGGTACACAACATGGACTCATACTTGCTCTCACATATCCTTTTCTTATGAGCTCTTGTATTTGTCTCTCTAATTCCTTAGCCACTTCCAGATTACATCTATAAGTAGGTCGATTAGGCAAAATATATACCAAGTATTATGTCCATAGCATGTTCTATCCCTCTTTTAGGTAATAATCCTAGTGGTAAGTCATTAGAAAACACATCCTTATATTCATCAATAGGATCATATAATTGAATATTATTCTCATTTTTCTCCCCTTGTAGGGACTCCTTGATATTCATAGCATAACAAATACCTTATTCCTTAATACATTTTATCATAGCCTTTTCTTGCAAAAATAAACTCTTTTTATTTTCGACTATGTTATCATTATCACACTTAAAAGGTTTAAGTTTATGGTTGCTTTTATCTTTTTAAACAAGATATTCATTAGTAATACCATGATGAATATCACATCAATCATATTATCATGTTCTACCTATGAATATTCCACATGCATCCATAAGTAAAACATCACATAACACATTGTCATGATAATTACCAATTCTAAATGAGATTAGGGTTTATTTTGTTACTTTGACTTCTTTGTCATTGTTAAGCCATTAAAGAGAATATGGATTTGGATGTGGTGTTGTCTCTAACCCCAATTCCTCCACCGTCCTCTCATTAACCACATTTACACACAATCAACTATTAATGATAACCCAACAAACTGTATCTCCCACTCATTCTTTAGTCTTGAATATCTTAACCAATTGAGTAGGTTGCTCATTAGCTTACACTTGAAGTACTCTTGGGAGCACATAACAAGAATTTCCTTCATCCTCTGATTCACTTAAAGTTTCTTCATTTAACTCAAACTCAAGATCTTCATCTCAAGTCTCCTTAGCTTTAATCTCTTGTATAGATAATACGCTTTGGTTGGGACATTCTCTAGAGAAGTGTCCAAATCCCTAACACTTAAAACATTGTTTTGTAGAAACTTCATTGACATTGGTCTTACCCTTTTCCTCTTGGTTAGCCCCTTGTTTCTTCTCAAAATTTGTAGATCTTGAGGCACCCGTCGCATACTTAATTGCTTGAGTACTTGAGTAGTACTTTGTAGAAGAATTACCTTACTTGGCATCAGGCTTAGTAGATCTGATTTTCTTTTCAAATCTCAAAGAGATATTAATCATATCATCAAGAGAATCATATAGACAAGTTCAAATTTATCTCAAATCATTATGTTGAGGCCACCTAGAAATCTAGCACATGTTTATTCCTTCCTCTCATGGATGTCACATATAAGTACTAACCTCTCGAATTCCTTAACATATTATTCAACACTTAAAAGTCTTGAGATTAGTCAATATAGTGTTATTATCTTGCTCATACTCTTTAGGTATAAATTTTCTTCTCAAATTTTTCTTAAGAATATCCAGAGATTTAATTTTAGATTTACCTTCTCTTATCTAGTTATCTTCAATTTATCATATCATATCCTAGCAAAATTCTTAAACTTAAGATTGGCTAATTTAATTTTTTTGTTTATCATGATAATTCCTGAATTTAAAAATAGCCTCTACTTCATGTAACTATTCAAGAAATAATTCAACATCAAGCTTACCATCAAAATTAGAAAGATCAAGTTTAATACCTTTATCTTCTTTATGATGATGCCTTGATTGATGATTATTTTTCCTTCTATGACTTCCACTACCTTCTAAATTTTATTCATAATATACTCATGAGTTCAAATATCTTCCTCTTTTTGGATTGATAGGATATGTAGCACTTCCCATTCAATCTCTAAAAAACTTCTTTTGTTCTTGCAAATTTTACACTGAATCTTGCTAGGTAAAGCAATACTCCATCCTTTTTAATTGAGTTTGCATTGCAGAAAGTTTTTAAAGTTGTGTATTGGTTTCTTCCAAACTGATTGAGATCCTTTGGATTGCATCAAAATTGGCTTGAGCATTTGGTTTCCATCCGTATGAATCAACTTTGCTAACATATTTAACAAAAGATTAGTAACTTCTAAGGGTTTGTTGGGAACCTGAATAAATTAAAGCTTTCCCATCAGTTTTCAAGTTAGTTCTTGTAGAAAATTTTGATTCCAATTAATCAAAAACACAACCAACAATCAATATTATCATATCCACAATCAAATCAAAACATTTTAAATGTTTCTTATCAAATTCTTGATATAGAAATCAACAAAATTCATGTATCATATTTTCTAATATGCAATATGAGTAATGATCATTCAAAACACTAAAATAAATGTATGAGATACAATTATTTCAAAAACAATTGTTCCAAATTATGGACTACACTTCACTTATATTAGCATATACATTAGCACTTATTCATTTACTTGGAACTTTATGCTTATCAACTAGGGTTTTATCTTTCACTCAATTTTCATGCATTTAAACACTCGTGTAAAGTTGAATTACACATAAAAAGTTATATTAGACACGTACATAACATGCATAAATAAATAAATAAATTCTATACAAGTAGCACACATACACATTTTTCCCTCCAAACTATTTGACACACACATTACATATCATCATCTTCAACTTGATTCTTTAAATGTAAACTTCCAAGATTCACTTCAAAAGCACTCTAAATCCTATTACAATCATGAAATTGACCATTAAATATTAATATTACACATACAATAATTCAAGAAAAGAAATCAAGATTTGAAGAACCATATCAAGAAACATCAAGAGCCTATTTTGTTTCATGTCGAAGGAAGGTGTTACTTGATTCTTCTCCAAGTTGTGTCCTTCTTCGCTTGTGTCAAACCAAACTTGTGCTTTGATACCAAAATTTAATGATTAAGATATCATATGGATATCTTTTACAATTAAAGGACCTTTGAAATTGGCTTGATTATCATCAAATTTGACTGAGAAGTAAGAAAGACTTGAAGTTGGAAATTTTCAATCTAAAATTGAATGGTATATTTTGATATAATCCAAGATCAAAATAACTTTTAAAGATAAATCTCTAATTTCTCTAGAGAATGATTCCTAAAGTTCGCTCCTTACTTGAGAGAAAGATAGGAAGAAAGAATGTTAAGAGTTCAACTCTTGTTCCTCTTGTGTAGTAAGTGCTTGATTCATTCTTCCTCATTTGAATTTACAAGGCACACACACACACATATATATATACACACATATGACAATGGGGCCGAGCTTGACTCTTTTTAATTAAGCCTAAATCAACCGGTCTAATTATATAAGAGTTAAACTAACTCATGTCCATATGGTATATATAATGAGTTACAATTACAATGAAAAGATATTACAAAGTTTACATAAACTATTAAAGCTACATAAAATCTAATCACGATAATACATGAAATAATCAATAATCAAACTTCATATCTTGTAGCTTTGTCGCCCATGAAATTTGTAGCCCTTGTATTATCATTGTCTTGTACATTAGATATCATTGGTGAAGTATTCTTCTTGAAAACATATGTAATACCTATAAGAATCATTTAATGAAACATTATTAGTATTATTATAAAGGTGTTCAAGATTTCTCAATATTATAAAGGTGTTCATTTGCCTATTCAAGCGGTACCTAAAAAGTTGGGGGTCACTATAGTGAAGAACGAGGAGAATGAGCTTGTCTCACAAAAGAGAGTGTTTGATGGTTACTATATTCAATATTGAGAAATTTGATCGATCTATCAATTTTAGATTATAAAAATTGAAGATACTGGTGATTTTGATTCAGAATATGTTGGAAAAAGTGTTCATTGGTCATTTGAATAAGTCATATTTGATAATTGATAAAAGATTTGAAGAGGTAGATATAGAGGAACTCTCTACCATACAATTGTGCTTGTCGAATAAGGTGCTGCAAAAAGTGGCAAATGAATCAATAGTGGTTGCCTTATGGTTGAAGCTTAAGTCATTATATATGTCAAAATTAGTAGCGAACCATCTACTATTGAAGAGTCGGCTTCATGATCTGAAATTAGGTGAGGGTCAATCTTTGAAAGCTCATTTGGATAAATTTGATTCTATTGTGATAGATTTACATAACATAGAAGTCAAATTAGATGATGAACGTTTGGCCATTATTCTAGTGTGTCATTTGCCTCCTTGTTTTAAGTATTTTTATGAGACTATATTGTATGCGAAGGATGAGTTTGAGGATGTAAAATCTACCCTGCTACAATCGGAATTGATTGATAGTTAGATGACTAACAATGGTACTTTTGGGGACTCACACAGGGACTGGTAGATAAGGGGAGGACACATAAAAAAAGGTCTGGTGACCATAAGAAGCCTAAATCTAAATAAAAGAGTTGGCACAAGAATGCGATATGTTATAGGTGAAAAAATAAGGGATATATCAAGAAGCTTTGTCCTAATAGGAAGCCTGATGAGAATTTTGGTGAGTCATACAATATTAAGGATAATGCTGCTATAAAGTAAAGTGATAGTGATAGAGATGTGTTAATGACCACTGATAGACATACCAAGATCAACGATAGATGTATCTTGGATTTTGGGTTTTATTACCACATATGTCCCAACCAGAGTTGGTTTTAGACATTTGAGGTAAATCAAGGTAGATTTGTCTTGATGGGAAACAAAGTTGCTTGTAAAGTTGCTAGGATTAGAATGGTAAAGGTCAGGATGCATGATGGTGTAGTCAGGATATTGTCCAATATGAGGCTTATCCCTGAGATGACCAAGAACCTCATCTCTTTGAGTTACTTGGATTATCATGGGTACCGATATGTTATTGAGGATGGTACCTTGTGTGTTACAAAAGGGATTTTGTGGTGATGAAGGGAAAGTGGGTTAGAACACTATATAAGTTAGTGGATTACACTATTATAGGGGAAGCTATTGTGACATTATTAAGGTTGGTAGATTCAGATGTTATAAGACTTTGGCACATAAGAGTGGGACACATGAGTATTAGAGGACTTACTTAGCTCTCTAAGAGGGGGTCTCTAGATAGACAGAGTATAGGTACTATAGACTTCTGTGAGTATTGTGTGTTTGGAAAGTAGAAGTAGGTTAGCTTTTCAATAGCTAAACATAGTAAGAGACCACATATTGAGTATATTCATTAAGATTTATGGGGTATAGCGAGAGTAGTTTCCAAAAGTGGTTTGAGATACTTGCTCACATTTATTGATGAGTTCTCTAAAAAGGTATGGGTGCATTTGTTAAAGCATAAGAATAATGTGTTTGGTGTTTTTAAATGCTATAAGATCTTGATAGAGAAGTATATTGGGAAGTAAGTTAAGTATCATAGGATAGATAATGGTCTTGAGTTTATTGAGCAAAGTATGAATGATTTCTACCATGACCATGGAATAGCGAGACACTACACTTGTGATGGAAGACCACATCAGAATGGGGTTGTTGAGAAAATTAGCATAACCCTATTAGAGAAGGCTCATTGTATGTTATTATAGGGAGGAATAGATAAAGAGTTTTGGGTTGAGGTAGATCACATGGCGGTATACCTGGTGCACCAATCACCAAATTGATCCATTCAATTGAAGATGCCTAAGGATTTATGGTATGGTAAGATAGCTAATTACTCTGGTTTGTATGTCTTTGGTTTTACTACTTATGATTATGTGAATGATGGTAAACTTGAACCTAAAACCAAGAAGTGTATCTTTCTTATCTTTACATCTGGAGTGAAGGGGTATAGGTTATGGGACCCGGTTGCATCCAAGTTCTTGACTAGCAGAGATGTTATCTTCAACTAGTCTGTATTCCTCCAAAATTTTGAGTCTTGTGATGGTGTATCTAAGCAGGTGGAGTAAGATAGTGCTTCGGGTTATGTGGAGGTTGAGGTTGAATAATGGAGACCCTTCTGATAGACCAACTATTTTTAAAGTGGGTGGATCCAAGCAGCATATGGAGAAAAGGGGTGTTACTCTAGGTAAAGCATGGAGGATTGTTAAGCCTCTAATTAGGTTTGGTTTTGAAGAATTGGCTGGCTATGTTTTATCTAGTGCAAAGATTATTGTGGATGTGCATGAGATAGCATCATTTGCAAAAGTTATTGGGAGTTCTGATTATGCTGAGATGTGTGCTGCTATGGAGTCCTTATTAAAGAATCATACATGGAAACTTATAAAGGCATCGAGGAAGAGGAAGATAGTTGATTGCAAGTAGGTATACAAGTTCAAAGAGGGAGACCTAAGGGTCAAGAGACTAATGTATAAGGTTCGTTTAGTTACACGTGGATTTAGTTAGATTCCAAGTGTGAACTATAATGAGGTATTTTCTCATGTGGTCATACATGCTTCTATTATTGCACTTGTGGCTATGCATGACCTAGAATTGGAGCAGTTAGATATTAAAACTGCATTTTTTCATAGTGAGCTGAAGGAGGAGATTTACATGTGACAACCTATTGGTTTTGTTGTGGAGAGGATGCATGATCATATATACCTATTAAAGAGGTCATTGCATGGTCTGATACAGTCTCCTTAGTAGTGATATAAATGGTTTAATCAATTTATGCTTGAGCATGGTTTCTTTAGTAGTAAGTATGATGGATGTGTGTACTTGAAGGGGATGGAGAGAGGCTCACTTGTGTATCTTTTTTATATGTTTATAGCATGATTATTGCAGCAAACGAGGTTCCTTGGCATAGAGATCATAAGAGACTATGAGCAGAAGCTTCTATACTTGTCACAAGAGTCTCATATCAATAAGGTGTTGGAGAGGTTTAATCTGATGGATGCCAAGATGATGAGCACTCCATTAGCTACTCACTTTAGATTTTCAGCTTTAGGTTGTCTCAAATCTAAAGAGGAATAAGAGTTCATGTATGTTGTTATATATTTGAATGTTTTGGTTGTATTATATACACTATGAAGTGTACCCAACCCGATATTGCTCAAGTTGTTAGTATAGTAAGTCGATATATGACAAATCTAGGGAAGTCTCACTAGTAAGCAGTGAAGTGGATTTTGAGGCACATGAAAGGTACGCCATCAACTTGTATAAAGTATGGGAGACCAGCTGATTCACTGATTGGGTTCACAGACTCTAATTTTGGTGGAGATCTTGGTAAAAGGAGATCCACCGGTGGATATATTTAATAACTTAATGGTTTAGCTATTTGTTGGAAGTCTCCCTTATAGGAGATGATGACCTTGTCCACTACTAAGACAAAGTATATAGCTATGACAAAGAATTTTTACAAAGTCATGTTTCTTAGTGGTTTAGTATGTGAGCTAGGGTTTGGTCATGGTGCTCTAGTCATTTGAGGTGATATATAGAGTGCTATCTATTTAGCTAAGAATTAAAATTATTTTCATTGTCGAATGAAGCATATTAACATCAAGTGTATCACTTTATCTGAGGTACTATTGTTGTTGGCCAAGTTGTGTTGGAGAAAATGGGTACTTTAGATACTTCGATCGATATGCTAACAAAGCAATTGATCGTGGGTAAGTTCGAGTGTTTCTCGGACTTGATTAGTGTTCATAGGCTATAAGGTCCTTTGTTGAGCTAGGATTTTTTTAGAGGTATATTCATATCATGTGTCACAAATAATATGTCAAGGTGGAGAATTGTGAGCTTTGACTGGGTATTTAACACAAAACATAACATTGTGCTGGTTCATGCAGGTGTTGGAGAAGTTCATGGTAGGATTGTGAGTTTTGTGATAAACACGAGGGGCCATGTTTATTCATATAATTTTTTGATGTTAATTTGGGTAAAAAATTGAGAGTAAGGAAATAAACATCGGGGAATGTGTTTCCCAAACATTGACCATGTTTTTCCTTACTTTTTGAAACATGTTGCTTTACCTCGTAGGATTTTTTTTTCTAGTATAAAAGTAATATGAGAAAACCCTGGCTGTCAAGTCGTGCGACCTAACTTCTTCTTCTTCTTTTCTTCCATAGATTTCTCCATTGGTAGAGAATTGTAAATTTGTGTAATTAATTGATTAATTAATTTAATCATCTTATGATTATACAATATCACGAATAAATATTTCTATTTTTCCTCAATTATTCTATTTTATTATTGATCTATGAATTGTTCATCATCTTATTAATTTTGATTTTAGTTTGGATCCATTCAATCCATGTTATTCGACAACACACCTCACCAGGTGTACCCGTCTTCTATTAGTCTTTTGTGCTTGATACCTTTGTTATTTAAGGGCTTACATATGGAGCCTGACAAACTCTTTATTTCATAGCTTCGTATATAGAGCTCAATGGCCTAATATTATGAGGACTTACATATAGAGTTTGATGGCCTATTTATTTGAGGGCTTACATATATAGTATTTATGATGACATCATTGTTTGACGACTTACATATAGAGCTTTGCTTGACAACATCTTTGTTAGAAGGCTTACGTATGGAGCTTAAGCTTTGTGTCATTAGTAATCATTTTTGTTATAAAAGATAATGTGTGAACACATTAATACCTACATTGATAGGTAGACAAATTATTCATATTCATATGTAACAAAGATCATTATTAAGTCAAAATCAATCAATGTTACAAATATTATCTTCTCAATTTTTGTGTGTTCCAAGCATTCACAAGAGACCTTCTCTGTTCATCGATGTATTATTTTATAGATAATGTAATGATGATAATGTCTTTGTATGATATTTTGTGTTATATTTTGGAAAAATGGGTATTACGTAAAAGCATGCGATTAAGAGTATCATTTAGTTAAGCTTCTTATGTAAGTTGATAAGTTGGCATAAATCACTATCTAAATAAGGCTATGGTGTTTGAATTGTATACATATATGTGTCGGACATTAAGAGTTAAATATGGAATCTTTGATATTTTTAATATGATATTATTTAAAATGCACTAATTATATCATGTGGAATACTTGGAGTGAATATAGGTGGCCTAAGTCTAATAAAATAAAACAAAAATACTTAAACTGGGAATAGTAAGTATAGAGGTATGGTTATTAGGATTTGATTTTTGGATATATTGTTAATAATGATATTTTAGGAAGGGGTATTAAAATTGGTGATTAAATGAACCATATGGAAAAAATTATTCATGACTTACGAAATTAGGGTTTCGTGGAGAATCTAGAACAGTAACACTAAAGATACGTCATTATCGCATGTAGAAAATGTTAGAGATAGGCGTTAATTTTTAGATATGTTATCAATATTAATATTTTAGAAGGGTATGCTAAATTTGGTTGCTAAATGAGTTTTATGTAATAATTTATGATCAACTTGTGAATTTAGGGCTTTATAGGGGAATCATGACCTATTTCTATAGGAAATATCCTAATCCTCATATGATTATGATGTATTTTCCTTGTATATTTATGTTAATTCTGTTTATATGCCTTGAATATTTATATTTATGTATACATGAGGACATCGAGATAACAACAACTTATTGAGGTATTAATTACTTAAAGTGAAAGAATACGTGAGTTGGGACCAAGGTGTTGAGTACATTCCTCATATTAATAATAGTGGTTAGGATTGTTCTTTCCTTGGATGTGCTTTTGACCATTCTACCGATCTAATAATAGCGTCTAGGAGTGTGTTGTCCTTAGAAGTGTTGAGTTTGTTCTACCATCTTAATAAGTAGGTAGGAGAGTTCTATCCTAAGAGGTGTTTCAGTCGATTCCACCAAATTAAGAATAATGAGGTTCAAAAATCAACATAAATAAGAAAGTGGATTGTGAAGATATCTAATAATGGGATTTTGAAGTTTGTTCTTCTCATGCATCGTATCATGTTTAATCCATGCGTATGATTATTCCTCTATGTGACCTTATGTATTTATATATCCTTGTTATGATTGTATTATTAACTTACTCAGTATATAGCGTATTGATTATCATTACATGGGTATTAGTCATTCTCACGAGTAGACAACCCAGAATTTTTTGTGCATGTCACTTAGGACCATATTGATGACTTTATTGATTATGATGGTTTGCATATGGAGGAGTGATTCTTTATGCATTAGGGTTGTACATAGAGTCATTTTATCTAGTAGCTTATTTTTTTCTAGTCCCTTTTTGGACTATTAGTTCTATAAGATCCTTCTTCTATTATATTTTATGTATAATATACTCGAAGTTTAGTCTCCAAACATTTATTTTAAGTTTTATGAAAAGCTTCTTTATTCTCTACTTATCTATTTTAAGTTCTAAGTATTTTGCCTTATATTCCATATAAGGATTATTTGATAAGCCAAACTTATATCGAGTAAGGCAGTAACGCCTAATTATATTTTTATTACGATTTCTCTAAAATGAAAATTTTCAAAAATAAATTTTGAGGTGTCACATAGAGAGTGCTACTAACTTTATTAAAATGGATAACCTATATTTTCCATCATCACTCACCACCATTGATCATGTTCTTTTAGCCATGATTTTATCATCGAAATCTAGTTCTCATGCCAACAGCCTAGAATATAATATACTAATCAAAATCATAACTTGCATACCTTAATAATTTGTCAATTATTGCACTCTTTTTTGCAAGGAAGTTGGCAATGCTAAGCTTCCATGGTAACAAAGCTTAAATTGAGAAACTTCAACTAATGGTGCACAAAGAAAGTATCGGTGGCAACACAAACAACCCAAATATAAGAAGACAGAAGCCCAATTAATCTACATACACTCTAGAATCTTTAGCATACAAAAAACTCATATTAAGCGGTACATTAGAAAAGTCCAAATATGAAAAATTCCAAATATAGACCGAAAACAACTTAGATTTATAATTATTTCAAAATCTGAAGCCAAGATGGGAAAAACAAGAGAGAACACATTAAAGACATGAGCTAGAGGCATGAAAATAAAAAGTTTAAAGATGGAAAGGCAACTTCATATTTGACTTAGTTGCATAGAGCTTAGAAAAATATCAAACCAAGGTAACAAATGGACTTCAGATCTAGAGCAAACTTGTAGATATAAACAAAATGAATAAAGCTTGAACCATTGAGCACCACTAAACACAAAACAACCTTCAAATCAAAAGTGCACAATAACGATCGACCATGGAGCCCTAGACTTTTATATCTATCTAAAAAAGATAGTAGTTAAAGCACCAATGTAACCCAGATCGATAAGCATGGGAAGTTTTAAACATTGGTGGTGGTTGTAACTAGATGTCTAGTGCGATGTCATTTGCCATCCATCCTTCAAAGAGGACTAATTTGATTTTAGATTCATTAGCATATATGGTGGTTGTGTGAGTAGTTAGGCCATTGGTGATAATGTAGAGACACATTTTAAGTGGGTTGGTGATGAAGGGTAGGGTTTAGTGTTGTTAGGGGTAAACATTGATGGTTGAGGATAACAATATCATATTAAATTTGAACTAAAAAAGGTTCTAATTTGATTTTACTTCAAAGTTTCTCTCTTACTTTTTACAATATAATGGAGGAAGAAGATGAACATAGAGGGATAACATAATGTGGATGGGGTTAAAGTTGGTATTTTCTGAAAAAAATAATGTCGTTTGTCATAAATTAACAAAAGGACATGTTATGTGCTAAAATGAAAATACACTAGTTTTTAGTGCAATGTAAATCATAGTAGGAGCATGTGGTAGTTTTTGCTTGAATATTAGGGCATTTCATGCAATATCCTTTAATTAATTACCCAAAAAAATATGGAACTTAAAGATACTTGTAGCATTGATCATTAGTATATGTAGAGAGGTTGGACATTGTTGGGGCTTTAGTGGTTTACTTATCCTTCACCAAAACTATAGACAAGAGAAGATAGGGCATTGTGGGTAGGTTGAATAGGTTAACTTCCACTTTGAATCGTGAGATGAAAGTATAGGCCAAAAAATGATAGTTAAGACATGGTAAGACAGAAAGTGGTATGGGTCTAAGGCTATTAATGAGCCGAGCCAAACTAGGGTAGGCTTGGACTCAACTCATTTACTAAACGGGCCTAAAAATGAAGCTTGAGTTTGGCTTGTTTATAAACGAGTCGAGTCGAGCTTTTAATGAGCTGACTCGCAAGCTTTAGTGATAAACGATCCGAGCTCCTGAACTTTTGCACTATAAACGAGCTCAAGCCCAAATTTATTATACTCAAGCTTGTCTCGTTTAATAATTGAGCTGAGCTCGAGCCTAATTTTTAAGCTCATTTAGTTAAATAAGTGAGCTGAGTTGAGTATTTAACGAGTTAAGCCCAAAAAGCTCATGAGCCGACTTAGTTTGTTAATAGCCTTATATGGGTCTCTTAGATAATGATGGTATAGTATCATCTCTTTATGGCCTAATAAGAGGTTGTGGGTAGAATTACTATTGAAGATGGATATTCTGTAGGTTAGGTTAGGGTAGCTAGGTTATTCACAACACAATTTTTGATTGAAGGCTACAATTTATAGTGGTTTGAAAGATCAAAATATTTTTCACTTTATCTATAAGTGTAGAAAATTACCCCCATAGTGCCACAAAAAATGTGTTATACTAGTTTAATAGGACAAATTTTCTAATTTCCCACATTGGTTCAACTATAATAGAATAACATTAATTTCCCTATTCGATTTAGAAAAATTATTAGTCCTTATTTAAAAACATTATTATAATAATAAGATTATCTCTCTTGATATATGTTTTAATAAACCAAGTAGTTAACCTTATCTTCATATATACAAATTACAAACTTCAAGGAAATAAATTAATAAATTATAAATGGAAAATTAGTTCTTTAACAATCATGTTAGGGTTCCCCTAAGTGCTTATTTAGTGGGGGAATAATAGGGGGTGGGGAACACAATATGAGTTTTATGTCTGTTAAATACTGTATTTGATAATGATAAAAATATTTGCAAAGAAATATCCACTTTAATTGGAACAAAGACCTAAAATGATTTTTTTTCTTCAAGAAAGTAATCTTTCATCTCAAATAGACTACATAAGACATCTAAAATAAAATGATATCTTTTTTTTTTCCTTCTATTACCTCTATTCTCATTTCCAATGAGATTCACAACTATATTTATATGAATGCCGGAATTTAAGTGTTGAATACAAATCAACAATAGGTGCTCCTGTGAGTGAGTATATTGAGTAATTATGTGCGGAAGCTTAGAAATGGAAGGTCTTCCTTGCAAGCTATGAAGGTTAGATAATTGGTACGATTGTGGTTTGAGTTCTTGCATAAAAAAAATAAATAAATAAAAATGTGTTGAGCTTCATCCTAGATTTAAGGTATTGGTTTGGAAATAAAGTTTTGTTTGCTAAAGTGATACATTCTATGTATGTTATGACAGTTGATGGTGGCTCTGTTACAAGAAGAATTAAAAAGAACCAACTTTCTCCTATTCCATTCTATTTGACCCCCTTTTTTTTGCTAGTGTTTATTTTTATTTCCTTTAATTTATATGATTCCATGTGGTAGTTACGGTAAGAATTACGTTAATAATGCTATTGCTTTACGATAAGTCATTCTTGTCCATAACTCTCATTTTTTATGTGATATCAAATGAAAAATACTCTCACATTCCACTAATGTGGTTCAGATATATCCTTCTAGTTCACACATGATGATGGCTGGATCGAATGCCCATTCTAACCTTTCTAATCATGACCTAAAGATATCTGGTCCGATCACACTCTGTCTAAGACCAGGTTTATACAGTCCGATCGCATTGGATCTAGCCTAATTTGGAGCAATACACGCTCTAAGAGTTTTGAATTCCGTTGTTAATTATGGATACGTAGAAGCATTTTTATTTCCATCAATGCCCAGGTTCATATTAAAACTACCATTAACGCTTCGTCGAACCACTTCAACTACTCCCCTCCTGACATCCTCGATGAGCATGCGGTCATACACCTGGTCTTCAAGCCTACCCCCAGAGTTTTGATGAACAACTGCAGCGTTGGTTGCAACGACTTCCTGACCTTTTTCCAAAACCAAAATTTGATGATGCTTCTTGTCATGAGAATGCTACTATACCTACGTTGTTGTGCTGTTTGTGATTTGATGATCATGAACTCATCATGGACCCTACAAGTACAAGCATGTCTCACTTATCTTCAGCTTCCGGCAAGGGAGGAAAAAAAAAAAAAAAAAAAACTCTCCCAAATGTTCCTACACCATAATTCATTCTCCCCCCTCAAAATTCGGTCGCTTCCGCATGACGAATTTTTAATTAACTTCATTACACAGTGTTGGAAAATCCTAGATATCATTCCTGAGTTTCATGTTAAACTCATTGCAAGAGAAACCAATGCAACCTCACAACTAAGGTATATGTTTGGATGACCATTAAAGGTAGTTTTATAATTTTAGTTTTGTTTGAATAACAAAAGTATTAGGGTTGAAAACCTCGTTCAAATGTTTGGATGTCCAATCTTTTTAGCTATAACGTTGTTCTTTAATAATCTTATTGACTCAAATTTTGAAACAAATTTCAAGTATTTTTTCTGCTTTCAATTAATCATTCAACTCATCCTACTAAACATATCCCTTACCTATGGCTCTCCTGTTTGATCAATAGTTGACTCTTCTTAGAATGCCTTGTCTCCCTTGTTAAAAAATAGCTACTAAACTGTCACTCCTGAGAATAAAATAATTGATTTGAACTTTACAAAAGCATAAAAACTTTATTAAATGGAGGATAAATCAAAAATTCAGCTACTAAAAATGAGTTCCAATTATTTATAGTTTTGCCTTTGCGGTCCAAATATTCGTTGGACATACTGCTCTATTTTTTCCATAATAGTTAGAAGACTTCCTTATTCTCCCTTAAGATAATGCTCCCCCCCTCCCAAACTCTTGTTTATCTACCTCTTCCTTTATCCAAATTGTAACTACCAAGTATCCAACATTTCTAACCCTAAAAATGTTCAAATCTAAATATACCTTGTATAGAATATTAAGTAAAGCACGCAAGAAATTCAAATAAATACTCAAAACACCCTAAGACTGAGACACCCATAACACTACATATATATATTCTCTATGTTATTAATCTCATGCTTGCACATATTAAAAAAAAAGGCTAAAACACATAAAATGACATGCTTAGTTACATTTTATCATGCTTTATATATAGTCTTGCTCACAATATACATCATGGTTTTAACTTATTTAAACGTACTTTAAAGGAAAACATGCTTTCATGCTATTTACAAGAAAAATTGCCCACACATTTTTTATATAAAAGTTAGAGGTAAAAATGACTAACCATAATTCAAGCTAAGCAAAAACAAAAATTGAAGAACTATGATCAAAAGCTTAGAACTTTGAATCCTCTTAAACATCTTTATAAAAAGAAAAAAAGAAAAAAAAAACTTAGTCAAATTCCACTTTAACATAACAAAATATTAAATCATAAAATAAGAAATAAGGAAGAAGATATATCAATATATATTCTTCTTCTTTTAGAAAAGAGGGTGGAAAGAGGAAGAATATTGGAGGTATTCTTCATAAATACCTAAAGTCTAACTCTCATCTAGTTAAGAAAGATAAAGAGGAATTAGATGAAATGCTAATGAATGAAGAAAATTGAAGTATTATAGGATGAAGAATAAGGAGAATCTTATTTTTTGAATAAAATAGGAGAGAGATAGGAGCTCTTTAGCTTAGAATTTTTGGTTGAAATGAAATTGAAGAAGTTAAGTGTGTATAATGCATAAAAAATGAAACAAAACAAAACTCCTCATGGGCAAGGGTAGCTGCTAATATCAAATAATGTTACATAAATAAAATTTTATATTTTAGCCACACAAAAAAAATAGAGGGCTGCCAATCACAAGGGAGAAGGGATGAGAGAGCTTGCACAACGATTGCACTAATATAAAAACATTATACGTTAGCTAGATGTAAGGATATTCCCAATTTGGCAAACATATAACTATTGTGGTATATATCTATCTAGTATATCATTCTAATTTATTCATTTTGACATATCATTACCATGATAGACATATGAAAAAAAAGCGTCATTATAATACATCTATAACAACAATTATTTCTAAAATCATCCTTATAACATGTGTAACAAACTCATTTTTTGCTGCAAAATTTTTTTGTTTCAGTTAAGAGCATGCAGAAGTAAAGGATAAAACCATCTACAAAAATGAGATGATACCACCGTATCTAAGATAAGATAGATGTTCCATCTTCATCCTCATGCTAGATATATAGCTAAGATATCCACCAAGGAAATAACAAACAAAACATTTCAATCAATATACAAATAGGAAATATCATAAGATAAGGTAATATGGGTATAAAATAAAGTACTTAAATGAAAATAACAAAAATAACATCTCAAATTAAAATTGTCATCAAATACAAATATATCAAAAGACGTACAAGATAAAAGTGGTAAATCAATTCTAATAGCCTAAAATTATACCCCCAAAGCAAACAACAACAAGGGTAAATAACCACTTAAATGTCGTTATCGTCTACAACTAGCATAATAACCTCTGCTCATTGATTGAACAAGTGACCGTAAAATGGACACATCAGCATAAGCCATACCGAGTAAACCAAATCATCCTATCATACTGCTCATGGCACGCAAGGATATAATTGATAACATATCATGCTAACACATTTCCATGCTTGGTAAGTTGGTATACTTACATGCTTACACTAAGGAATTATGAAGATATATCATATAGTAACATACTTATGCATACATGTGATTATCCCAAGAAATACACATGGATCATATACACACAAGGTCATGGACAACCAAACATACCACCTCTTACTTAATTTCATCTATGCTATATGAGCGAGGAGATCATGGGTCACATAGATAATAAGACATGTGATAAGCAACACATACAAAGTGCAAGATCACCTAAGTCATTTTAAGGATTATTCCATTTATTGTCTCATTTAGATGGTGATAACATAATTCGCAAGTTTTTTAAGAATATCAAATGAGCACAATTCATTTTTGCCATGGAACTCAGCCATGATTGCATACATCAAGGATAATCATAATAATTATAACAAAGTAGACATGAAATGTTTGCTGCACTTGGTCATATGACAAGGTAGTAACCATTACATTACTTAGGTAGTCTATCCCTTAAATGTTGGCACACTCTAAATATACCCGAGGTACAAGAAGAGTGGAAGAGATACCATAACCAATGTGGTCTCTTTATCTAAAGGTGAGCCATAATATTTGTTATCTCTTGATTAGCTACTCTAAGAGTGGGAGAAACATATGATCAAACAAACTCTTTCCTCTTTATATAATTACTATCTTATTAGAGAATAACACTTAGCATAGAGGTTGATTATACCATACCAACCAAAGACCACCACATACGTATCAAGCATTATCCATTATTAACCACTTAGGGTGTTCTAAGTGATAACATATGGACAAAATCATTCAAAGCATTAATTAATCCAATTACACTTCTTTTTACTCCTACATTAGAGTCTAGCTAAAATCTTAAGACTAAGGTTCATGCCACAATCAAACTTCCGAAAATTACTCACAAAAAATTTCATATGATACCCTAGGAACCCATTTGACTAGCCCACATAACCAATGGAAAGATCTGGGTTTACATTAGGGAAACCTATAATTAAGACAAAGTAAACAATCAATTGGTGTAACCACTGGATTATTCATGACCTTAATCAGTTGCCTAGTTATTTGGTAAAGAAAACAACATATAGTTCCATAACTAGTTGATTGGTAAATTAGTTGATTAATGTTTACATAAACTAGTTGACCGGTTCCTAAAAAATATAGCTAATACTTAGAGAATTGTCCACAGATATCCATGTGAATCAATTCTAAGGCATCTAAAGATCTATTTGCACCTGTTCTCTTTATTTTGGTATATTTACCCTTAATATGTTCAATATAATTGTTTAAATCTATAAAGTCAAGGGAATCTAAAATTTCATAAGACACAAGCATCTTAATTCTTCCTTTTGAGATATGACCTAAGCAATTGTGTCATAACGACACCAAATTTTCTTTACTTAATTTACGTTTAGTATCGCATGATTCTATTTGCAATGTTTCATGAAACGAAGTGCCGGTATCAAGCATATATAGATTATCATATGTACACAATGAACCAATACCAATAACATTTAAATTTAATGAAAGACTAAATTTATTGTTTTTTAATAAACAATAATAACCAGATTTATCCAATAAGGAAATAGAAACCAAATTCCATCTAAAAGATGGTATAATGACAGTATTTTTCAAATCCAAATAATGATAGTTTCTAAAAATAACCTCAAAAGTGTCAATTACTTCAACTGTTGCTACCTTACTATCTCCCACATAGATGTACTGAAGCTAAATTAAGCTCAGAAATACCATAGTAAGGATTGTATCTTTCTTCATGCGCCATGCATGATATTTTTAACAATCCTTCTTAACATGTCTAGTCTTTTGAAAAAGAAGAAGATTTATTTTTCTTTTGGATTGGATCCTTTGGAGTAGATTCATTCTTTCTTTTCATACCCTAACTTTTAGGGGTAAATGCTAGATGAGCACTCTTAGTATTATCTTGCTTTAATTTTTCTTCTTATTGCACATAATATGAAATGTTCTCATTAAGAGTCCATTTCTCCTTTTGGCAGTCATAACTAACCTTAAATTAATTGAATTATGCAGGAAGAAAGATCCATACTAAATGCATGAGTAAGTTATCTAACAACTTGAACTTTAATGCCTTAAGTTTTGAAATAATGTTAAACATTCCATAATTTACTCCCTTATATTTCTTTTGCATTTATTAGAGAAACATATGATGTACTTGTTTCAACCTTATCCTTTTTTTTACAAAATAATTTTCAATTTCGACAAGAAAATCCTTATCATCGGTAATCTCATTAGAGAATCCACCCTAAGAGCTTCTGGAATACTGAGCTTGATGATCATAAGACCCATGCGATTAGAGTAATACCACTTTTCAAAGTTTCTTTTCTCATTAAAGGAACTTTTAACCATTATATCACTGGATTTCGCTAACTAAAGTGTAAGGTCTAGATCCATGCTACCAAGGTCAAGTAAAACATTGTCCTTCCCTTCTTTAAATTATTCCCATTCAAAATGGGAATATAACTTAAGTTGACAGATATTAAAGTAGCAGACATAGGTGTGTAAAAAATATAGCAATTATATAATTGTACATGCTCACAAAATATATACATAAGTCAATCAATAAATTTAAATAATGACAATCCTATATCAAGAAACCAATGTAACATTAATATCAAGTATTTGGACAGTAACATTAACAACAATTGATGCTCTTGTTGTAGTGATCAAAGGCTGGTAATAAGACCTATCAAATAATGAGTTAATCTTTGGATTTACTCATTATCTACATGGTATCTAAATAATTACCACATATTTATCACCATAGATTTATATAAATTTATGCCAAATAATTTCCTTCCTTTGGGCTGACAAATTATCTACATAAATAAATAAATATACATAAACATCCAACATTTTCAATAAACTAATTTTCACAAAAAGATATTACTTTAGCAACATATTGTGTCAATTAAACAACCAATAGTTTAAATAAATTGATTCCTCAATTTTATTCATAAATGTGGACCTATAATGTTAGGACCAACTTTATTTAGATTCAATATCCATAAAAATATTAAATCTAATTTTATTAGTATTACAATATAATTAATGCAAAATAACACGTATCAAAGGCTCACACAATAAGTTATTATATTAGAATAAAACAAATATCTAATTAAATGAATTAGGCTATTTAATTATTTAATTAATATTATTATTTAAATAATATTAAATTCATTAGTACCAAATTAAAAATAATAATAATAAAGTAAAAGAAGACACGTAACTCTATTCATAACACAAAGTAAAAGTAAAGAGGTAACCATCAGTCGACTACCAAAACTATTAAACCCGACCTTTAATTTCCTTAAACCACTACTACACTACCCCAACGTCATTGCCAGTAGAAGCTAACATAATGAAAACCATCATATTATCCTATTGAATCTTCCCAACACCAATGGCTTTCCTACCCCTAGTCGTCAAAAACCAACGAAACCAAATTGGTGATAATTTGGGACTGAAATAGGTGTGGTGGGACTAGATCTAGCCAAAAAAAATTGCTAGAAGAATTAGACCAATAGAGAAAATAAATTAGATCTGTAATATCAATTACTAGACAAGACAATAGCAATCCAGCCACACTTTCAAGCTGATCGAATGGTTATGGTGCCGCTGAATCAACAACATGAATTGAAAGACCAACCTTAACCAACTGATAATAGATCAAACTAGGTAATAAACAATAGAAGAAATTGAATACATGTATCTAATCAAATTATATTGATTAAAAATCAAAACCAAATATGAATCAGATCCGATATAATAATAATAATAATAATAATAATAATAATAATAATAATAATAATAATAATAATAATAATAATAATAATAATAATAATAATAATAATACCAAATAGGTAATATAAAATTCAGTCATGATGAATCGAGAATATATGACTCTGATACCAATTGATAGATTAATAAATAATCTATAGATCTGACATGATCAAATGTTAATTCATCAAGATTCAAACAATAACATAACGCAAAAACATATCTAAATTCATAATGCGGGAATCACCGTACTCCGTTGGATTCTGGACAATAACTAACTAATAGTACTATGGCCTTCTGGATCAGGCACACACTAATTAGTTTCTATTGACTAATGTAAATTGAATTGAAAAAAGCATATATGACCCAGATACCATGCTCCTATATATAGATAACTAACGTGTTATCTATCATACTACTCTAGTCTGGTCCATTAATAATCTAAAATACCTAAAGTGTCTACATATACGGGTGCACATCTAATTATATACATTAAGCCCAAATAATTTATACATAAATATGATCACTTACCATAATTAATATTGTTCATATATAAGCTCAATATTAGATAAAAACCCAAGAGGACAACCATTTTATTAGAAATCCTTTCCACAAGGTTGTAACAATTCTTTTGCATCACACTTAATCCAAATTATTTATGTACCATTCAGGGGTCCATTATGATTTTGGGGCCCTATGTGAGGAGTCATCCTACACACGCTAATAAACAGATCTATCTCTATATCACACCTAATGTATGTGGATGAGTTACTTATTTTTGGAACCACCTCTAAATATTCCATCTCTATTGTTAAGGAGATTATGTATTTGTTCTCCCTATATGGTGAGGAGATCTTATTAATTACTCTAAATCTATCATATATTTCATCCCTAACATATATATCAACACACAGGGACCTTTAAATATAATTCTTGGTGCTAGACCAAATGATGAAAATGACAAATATTTAGGTCATCTTCTGTTAAAGTATAAACACTTCAACTCAATGTTATGTTAATGCAAGAGAGTACAATTAATTAAACTTTGATGGATGGAAGAGAAAATTATTATCTTATGCAAGTAAGCTTGCTTATGCACCATTCTTATTGATAAACAATGTTGTGTTATCTTCTAACCAAATTTGTTTCTTTAGAGCTTAAAAAATAGAGATTATCTTTGTGGAATCATTTTGATGAGGAGAGAACCATAATGCCAACTGCTTAATCTAGAATCTATCCACTGAGGCATAATGGTGTTCTAGGTGTTATATAATACATGAATTAATCAAGAAGTCTTTCACTAACAAATTAATTTGAAGGTTTTTAGCCCGTTTGATCTCATGTAGGTGAAATTGCTTAAAGGTTAAATTGAGGCAGGCGCGTAAAAATTTGGGACAATACAATCAACAAGACTTCATCCTTAATTTGGAGATCTACACCATATATTCAAAATGTTATTAGGCCTTTCGTTTGCTGCATTTTGGTAATGGAAATGTTTTCATGCTTGGTTTGATCCTTAGGTATAAGGTTTACCTAATTTCATAGTGTTAACCTATATCCTCATGCTCATGATTTAGCGATTATAGTGATTAATTTGACTCTATCTAGTCCTATTAGATGGAATTTAGATTCGGTGCACTACTATTTTCCATGAATTATAGCCGATCACACTCTAAATTTGTCTACTTCATCGAATCATAAGTAATCTTGATTATCTTGCTTGGAGACATCATCCTAAGGGAAATTGCTTAGTTAAATCAGCCTACGAAAGCTTTATCTCACTACTTCCATCATCTTGTACTACTTGCCATAATGGTTTTGCTTAATGGAGTAAGTATTAGTATATAAAAGGTTGTCAGATTAATATACATTGTTTCCTACATGGAGGATTCACTTCGACTATTTTACCTTTGGAGTTAATATTCATAGATACATACTTAAGATTTATATTATTTAGCCAGTCTTCCATCTTCATGAGGAATTCTTATATGGCCTATTTTTGCACTATAAAATAGTTTGCTTGGTGTGGTTTAGATGTCAGTTGGCTAATCTCACTATTCAACTACATATTTTAGATAATGATTCATATGATACTTGTCGGCTAATGTTTCTTCTTCGCGACTTCAGGCATCACCAATTTGGTGAAGCTCCTCAAACCGATGTCATAAAAATTAACACTAATCGTGCCTACTCGGATTGCACTTCAACTTTTGCAGCATTTAGTAGAAATTCTTATGGGGATGTTCTTTATTGCATTTTTAGATTATTTAAATTAGGGATTTGCGATAAAGACTCTCTGATGTATGTATAAATTTAAAGGTTTCTTTTAGCATTAAAATATGGAATCCATAAAGTAAACAAGCAAGTTATTTTTAAATAATTCTTTCTACATAAATTCATTTTTACATGGTGATTCAAAAGTAGTTTCTTGTCCTGTCAAACATATCATTGCTTAATTCCTTGTCTCTTTTCTATGGGGGGAAGAAAATTGGTGAAAATGATTTAGAGGCCCAACATAAAGATATATGACCTATGCAATTGCTATGTTATGTGATGAAAATATACCTTGATAAGTTCGAATTTATAAGAAGTCTCTATAGTAACATGATTCTACTAGGTTGTAGGATATTATGTTGAATCCTTATTTCCTTTTCATCATCAAACCCTTGAACCTAACCCCATTACAACCTTTATGAAGTCCTAATTGATTCTTGAGATGGGCAACCTTGAGCATGAGTTAGGTATATGGTTTGGTCCATTTGGCAAGTATTTGATATCCTTCATGAGGTTTTTATCCATAAAATATAGGATTTATTTGTTGATATATTCAAGCCACTTGTTATTTGCGTATTATTATCTTACATATCTAAGTGTAATTATACATATGTAGCCATGACTATTAGAGGAAAAAAAAAGAGGTTATATCTTTGTGAGGATGGATCTAGATGTGACTAAGGCGTGGTTAGGTTTTCAGTAATTATTATTACTCTATTCATATTTGTCATGTTAATGTGTGAACCATATGTTGAAATTGATCATTTTTTTTTGGGTACTAAATATTGGTTGAGTACTAATCTTGGTGTTATGAAAGTAGAAGATTCTAAGACAACATTAGTTAAGAGCATTAGAGTTTGTCAATTTTTTTATGTGATTTATGTGTGATTTGTGGTTATATCATCTGTGAAATTCTTACGAGATCTTACTCATCCTCCAAGGGAGACCTAGGGGTTTAAAGGGCTTGTTGTACATGCTACGTACAATTGTGAGACCTACAAAAGTGACTACTTAGTTCCATTTTTTTTGTTTTTGGAGTCATTTTTGCTTGAGGACAAGTAAGAAGCTAAGTATGGGGTGTTGATGAATGGATATTTTTACGTATTTTATACCCTTTTAATTTTAGTTTTTGGTATTTTATATGAATAATATATGAGTAAAAACATAATTTTGTGCTTAAGTGATAATAATTTCATATATTTAATTTTTTTGAGCTAAGGTGATATAAATTGATGGATTTAAATTATGATATAATCTATTAATTTAGTAAATTTTATTCTTACATGTATACTTTTCTTAACCAAGAAAAAAGAGAGAGAGAATAGGTGCAGTCAAGGAGATATAAAGGGAAGACGGCATCGAAGAAAAAAAAAGAGAAATGAAGGGGCTAGTGGTTGAAAAGAGAAAAGAAGAAAGAGAGGCAAATGGGAGAATAAAAAAAGGGACCGAGGAAGGCAGTGAGGAGACAAAGCACGAAGGTAAATAGAAAAAAAGAAGATGATAAAAGGAGACAAGAAATAGATGACGTAGAAAGACAATGGGGCATGAAGCCCAAGAAAGGAAACTAATGGTAGAGGGTAGTTAGGCATAGAGCAAAGGAAGAAATAAAAAAAAGAAGACATCGATAGGGGCACATGATTCGAGGAAATGAAATGAGAAAAAGGCAGGCAACAGGCGCTCAGCCAAAAAGAAACTTATATAAGTTTCACAAGCCATAATTTTTCGGTTATGAAGTGCTATAGTTTTATATTCAAATATTTTTAATTTAATATTTTATGTATAATTTGAATACTTTATTTACTTTGATTTTTTTTATTTTAATTAATATCATGTTCTAATTTTATTTTAGTAAGGATATGGTAAAACCCTATTATTTATATTATTAGATTAATTGATTGATTGATTAATAGATTACTCTATGTGTTTTATGCTATTGTTCTAAATTGTGTCTAATTAAGAGACTGATAGTCTTTAATTAGCGTTTGACAAGTCGAGAAAATATATGACGATTGATTCTCTACTTTGGGATAAATAGCATAAATAGGAACTGAACGGATTGTGAGAACAATTGCATGATTTCTACAATATTAGGGAAGGGTAAATAATTAATTGAACAAAAAAAACATTATCTTTTATTTAAATCCTTCAACTAGAAATAGCGGGATTGATAATTGGCAATATGACTGCGTAATTTAAGAGGGCGTGTTAGTTAAATATTCCCATTGACACATAGTTATTTGGTCATAACTTACTAAAATCAACTTGATCTAAAAAAATCCTAACCATTTTGTTGAAAAATGCTTAATTTAAATAAAAAATTATATGTTTTACATATTCTAGTCTTAATTGATCTAAGACAAATTATTTCGGTTTGACTTCAACCCATGCTTGAAAAAAATCCAATACTTAGTTGAGTTTCAATCGTGGTAGATCTAGTTCAATTTTGAATCAATGAAAACCTATATTTAGATTAGTTTTGATTTGTGTGATTTTGAAATAAGTTAAGTTCAAATTTGCTAGGCAATCTATTTGAATTGTGTTACGTCTATTTTGGTTTTGGTTTGTTTTGAGTTGTTATGACTCAACCTGGTTCAATTTTCATTAGGATCAAATATCATTTCATATGGATATTGAGTTGGGTTGATATCCATTTTAGCAATTTTTTGGTTATAGTTCAATTATTCTCTACATGACATTAGATTGGATGAAATCAATTATAATTCACATCAAATTGGGGTGCTAATTTCTTATAACAAATAAAGCAAGTCTTATGGTTTGTTATCTCTTTATGACATTATTTTTATTTGTTTATTTAGGTTAAATTTATAAAACTAAACTAAATCATTTTGTAACTAGAGATGTATTTATTTTCATCTTTCACAAGATCAAATTAGTACAAAACCAATTAAAGTCTTATCATGGATTTTATTAGATACTACTCCCTTCGTAAAAGAATATATGATATAACGAATTTTAAAAATAAACTATGTATTTTTAAAGGTATAATCCACAATAATTTGAAAATATAATTATTATATTCATATTGAAAAATACTTTTATAATACTATTTTTTCTTAATTTTCACTAACATATATTAAAAGATATTCATAACTAAAATTTCTTATCCAAATTCGTAATGTCATATATTATTTTATGGATTAAGTAATATGTATAGAAAAGTTTATGGTAAAAAATAAAATTATGCACAAAATATATTATTATCAAAATATTTTGATAGTAGTAATTATCATATATACATTTTTCATCAATTTAGATATTCTTATATGTGTATTGGTAACTCCAATAAGTGAATGAAACATAAAGAGGAAAACATTAATTAAAGAATAACAGGAGAGGAGACCAAAATAGATGGATCAGATTTTTAATAGTCAACTAATGGTGGGAAGATGGCAGGAGAAGTATATCTGATGGGTGTGGGAGGGTGTAATTCTCAAATTGGTGTGAATATGGTTCGATTATGTGAGTCTTGAGTAGAAGATGATTTGATGATGATATATTAGGTTTTAAAATGCTTGAATGGGATGGAAACTTGATGGTGATAATTCGAATAAGAAAGGTAGGATTCATTGATGATGGTTTAACAATGATGATGGTTCGAATGGAATGTGCTAATTAGTATATGCATTCGATGATGGAATGATGACGATGATGTATGGTTTCGAAATTTAGGATTTGGATGATGGTTAGAGTCGTGGTTTAGGATTAGGGTTATGGTTTGGTTTGAAAAGAATGAATAAGGTTGCATTTGGTTGGTATGGAAGGTTAGGGTTATGAATGGAAGGTTTAGGGCTTTGGTTGTGTATACCAAATTAGGGCTTTGATTAACCACGAATTATAGTAGGATTTTGATGGTAATTATGGCGGGAAAATATGGATTAAGAATAGTAGAGAAGTTATGGATTAATCTCTATTTCACATAGACGAAGAGATTAAAACTTTCAAGCTAAACTGTTCACACATATTTGATATGCTTGAATTTGAACTCACACAGAATTCACCTGTATTCAACTTTAATTCAATTCTTCATGTCTATGCTCGACACACATAACAACAATTAACCTTTCTACCACTAGCTAAAACTATAATTCAAAATATTTCAAGCTAAAAGACATTATGCTACATTTATACTAACTTTGTACTACTTTATACTAATTTTATTATCCAACTTTACTACTTAATTAATAAATTAGTTAAATTACTAATGATGCTCGAAAAGCCTGCCAATAAACTCCTCATGCACGTGGTCACTTCCTCTTTGCATGTTATGTACATGCACGTAGACACTTAGTTGCTTGTTTATTATGTTTCGAGTAATGTAACCATCAATTGGTCATCAAATTTTCGAGAGACACTTT
The DNA here is from genome assembly GCA_039764185.1 of Tamarix austromongolica. Lineage (NCBI taxonomy): Eukaryota > Viridiplantae > Streptophyta > Magnoliopsida > Caryophyllales > Tamaricaceae > Tamarix > Tamarix austromongolica. Next base: position 7,635,003 of record CM077810.1, read on the forward strand.
TCAAATGAAAAATAATTGGTTCTATAATTACGAAAGTTAATTTTTGAGTATTTGCTCCTTTATAAATATCTGTTAGAATTTTAATCAATTATTGACCAATACTATTCCCTCCATTTCCAATTTTATTTTATGTAATTTACAAAATATTTTAGAAATTAAAAAATATTTTTTAATATAATAATTATATATTTTATTAAAAAATAATATGACAATTAATATATAAAAAATAAAGATAAAAATTAAAATTTTAGACCAAAAAAACTTTCTTTTAATAACAGAGTATTAATTTCGTGGGCCTTATTCTGTACATGCATTCCCATCTCCCCGATCAGCTGCCACATGCTTTCGTTGACTTGAGAATAACTTAAACATTGTCGGCACTTAATTGATGCTTTCAATATTTTATTAATTATATTGTACTACATGGTTTGCACCTTTGGAGTTTTGAGCTTCTCCGTCTATCTTTGGAGGGTGCGAGTCAAGGAGTATTTTTCTACCAGTATTTGTATATGATAAAAAAATTATACTTATACTTAAATGAATATCTACTAATATATTAATATCCATTAGTATTGCACCCATGTGATGTATGGATTTCACTTTTTTAAATTTTATTAATTAAATTAAATACAAAGTTGCATAAAATAGATAATAATAAGGATAAATATAATGCTAAGGATAATTTAAGAAATTTATTTATACAATAGTATTATTGTTGAATGTATAATACTAAATATTATATATTTAAATCAAGATGTTAAATTTTATGTATTTATATTCTAAAAATATGTATTTTATTTGTATAAAAAAAATCTTCCATCAATTTGCATACTTTATAAGAAACTAATAAAAATAATCTTATAATTACACTTATACCATTTACTAAAAAATAAAAAATCATGTAACACATAGATAATGGAAAAAAATGAGGGCAAAAACTAAAAGTAGGTTTTGACTTTTATAAAAGAATTTTTTTATGCAAAAATTTAATGATGTAATGACTTTCTTTTTGATATGGAAAGATTAATATTTTATTGGTTATTATTATTTGGTGAATAACAAATAGTTATTAAATAGAGTAACATTACAAAAATAAATTATATTTAAATAATAATTACAAATACATTAAAGATAATTAATTAATAACTATGTTTATATCTAGTTATTCAAAATACTCGTAAAATTATTTTAAAGGTCACTTAATATATACAGTAATAAGAGGTACTCTATCCATTTATACAAGTATATCTTTTTCACTCAAAATTTTTGTTTTTAAAATGAATGCTATTTTAGAAAAGTTAATCCTTACTGTTCACTTTCATCCCTATTTTTTCTCTTTCTTTTCTTATGCATCAATTATCATATTATTTTTTAATGAAGGTAATAAACTAATAATTATCACATTGGGAATATATTTATTACCTTCTAAATTAGTGTGTAAATTGCTAAAAATAGTTTTTTTTTTAGAAATGGAGGAAGTGCATAGAAATAATAGAAACATATACATTGAATTAAGGTTTGGACTTAATTACTTAGTTTGGGTTAGAAGGAGTAAGTACAATTGGTAAAAATAAATAAATAAATAAATAGGAGAACATTTAAGAGTTGATCCATTTTACATGGGGAGATGTCAATTTGCTCTATTATCAATAATGAAAATTGAATGCATAATCTTATATTTTTTTAATTATTTAAAAAAATAGAAGTATTGCCAGAGTATCTCATTCCTTAGCTATTTAATGAAGTATAAATAACTTCTATGGACATTGATTCGTAATTATTATCTATAATTAGTATGCATAGAATATATCTTATTGGTTGCAGATGATTTTAGTATATTGATATAGATCAAAAAATAAAAATAGACTCATATATTAATGGATGTTATTCAGACACAAATCTATTTCATACTATGACTGCATTATTATATATTATATACGTATCTATTATTTGACGAATAACCCATTTATCCGTTAATAGATATTATCTAATGGACAGACCTATTACCAACGTATAAATTTATTTAGGGTTAAATTAAATGATAATTTTAAGGTTAATATAATAGTAAATTTATTTTAAAATTAAGAATAAAATAATAATTATATATTAAATAAATAAATATAAATATAAATATAAATGAGTAGATACGTCGATAAAGATACTTTTACCTGTATTTGATTTCGATAGATATTTTATTTATTTATTTTCTATATCTATATTGATATTTATAATTAAATAATTATTTAAAAAAAAAAATTCTGTAGACATTGGTCCATTTAAAACAATCGGCACGCACTCAAGTTACGCAACTCAATGCTGACCGGCGAAGGCCGTTAAGGCAGTAAGTGATAACTTTTACCGTGACCAACGACGCTTACCTTAGGACCAACCAATCCATAGGTCGCTAACCAGTGGACCATTATTTATGCCGTAAGGCCAGGCAGCAGTAAGCCAGTAACCAAATCGCCCAGGTCTAGTTCTATTATCATCTCCTAAAATCACAGCCGTTCAAATCACACTCTTTCCCGCCATGGATCTCCGTCACTCCGCACTACGTTTTTACACCATCCCCTCCATCCGACCATTTTCTCGTTCCATACTCCATTGCCGGACCTCTAGATTCTCAAATATTGGGTCTGTCTATTCTTTCTCTCCTTTATGCTAAAATGCACAGAATTGATTCATATCCACCTTTTGCCGAAATTCTAGGTTTTCTGAGCTTCATTTTAGTTGATGATAATTCGTTATTGTGATTCTTGTTGGTGTTAGGATTTCAGGTCGAGTCTCCCATTTCCGCCAGAAAAGGCGAAGTATCACAGAGAGCTTCAAACCGCTGTTGATGTCGTTCAAAGAGCCTGTCGTCTTTGCGTTGATGTAACCTTTTGCTCTTCCGCCTTTATTTCTTGTGTGAAATGTAGATTTCTAGTTGTGTTTTTTATTTTTATTTTTTTATTTTTTATTTGTAAATCTTGTGATCGAATGACGAACCACAGGTGCAGAAATCATTATTCGCGGCCGACGCACGGATTTTGGAGAAGAATGATAGTACACCGGTTACGGTCGCGGATTTTGGTGTCCAGGCTTTGGTCAGTTTAGGTAAAACTATTGTATGCTATCGTTTATGTGATTTTTGTTTGCTGGCGTCTTTTTTGGAAGAATTGATCTGACATTTGGACGTGATATTTGCTATCAGAGGAATGATTGAAATGAGAGAAACACGATAGAATAAGAGAGATGAATTGATCGGGAACGTATTTCCTATTAATATTGAATTCAGTCATTGCAAGTTCTGAGCGCTGTGCCTTGCCGAGCTTGTTACAACAGAATTCCACCAATCAGTACAACAGTTTATCCACATATTTTACTGACCTAACTAACTGCTTACTATACTCGATTTGGCTCTAGCCTAGTGTCACACTTGACTGGAACAGGAATGATATTAGGCACCGATAGTTCATGCAACAATCGGGTAAGGCAAGCCAATTCTGCAGTGACAAGTCTCAGAGATCTGTACCCTTCCACCGAAGATAAAGATACTGCATGCTGTTTTTTGGATTTCCAAGAAATAGGATTACCACCCAAAAGAACAAGGGAACCACTGACAGATTTGCAGCTAAAATGGCTTGCTGCTCAGTCAGAATCACAATAAGTCAGTAAGTAAGCAGAGAAGGCATTTAAGAGAACACCCTCAAATGACTTCCCTTCTAGGTCAGGATCAGGTGCTTGCATAAACTGGCTGAGGTATTGAACTGAGAAGGCTATATCAGGTCTGGTGTGGAGGAGAAAATTAAGCTTCTTTAGTAATTGCCGATAGGAGGATGGATCATCTAGGGGGTGGCCCATGAAAGGATGAAGTTTGAGGTTTAACTCTAGGGGACTGCTGACTGGGGAAAGGTCAGACGGAAGAAAATTTTCCAGTAACTCATTGATGAATTTTCGTTGGGTAAGACGCATGCCTTCAGGGACCTGGAGAAGTTCCATGCCTTGGAAATAGTGGAGATGAGTAAGATCCTTTATTTTGAATGTGTTGACAAGGTATGCTTTGAGGGAACTGATTTTGGTGGAATTGTTCCCAGTAACCAGGATATCATCTACGTAGACAGCCACAATAATCAGATTATCAGAAAATGATTTAGTAAACAGAGAATAATCATTCAAGAACTGAACAAACCCTTTAGAGACTTAGGGATTCAGAGAGTTTGGAATGCCATTGCCTTGATGCTTGTTTGAGACCATATAGGGACTTCTTAAGCTTGCAAACCAGAGAAAGATAAGAGACAGGAAGACCTGGAGGAGGCTTCATTTAGATTTCTTCACAGAGATCTCCATGAAGAAATGCATCATTAACATCAAATTGGTAAAGAGGCCAACTGTATTTGATAGCAGTGCCAATCACACATTGAATGGTAGTCATCTTAACTATTGGGGCGAAAATTTTGGCACAGTCTTCACCTTCTTTTTGAGTGAAGCCTCTAACAATCAGCCTGGCTTTATACCTTTCATGGCTTCCATCAGCATTATATTTTACGTTATATACCCACTTACAACTTATGGATTCTTTCCCTTGGGAAGTTTGACAAGTTCCCAAGTGTTTTTGGTGTCCAAGGCAGAGGATTCCTTTTCTAATGTCCAAGGCAGTTGGAATAACCAGCAGCTTGGGTATAAGATGAGGACTCTGAGACGTGTGGGAGGATGAGTGGAAATTGAGAAGCATGATATGGGATGATGTTTTGGTGGAAGCTGAGTGGAGGTAATGCAGGAGTTTGTGAGAATATGGGGGCAAAAATGGGACTTGGAAGAAGGGAAAACAGCATTGCACACAGAGTCATGGAGGTGGTGACGAGCCTTAATTTGTCTGGTGGATTTTGTGGTTGGATATTCTGTGGTGCCTGAGGAGATGAGTCATTAGGAGCAGGTGAAAGTGTTGTTTGTGGTGAAGATAAGGAGACATCTTGAGTTGTTGTTTGTGGTGATGCTTGTGGGAAAGAGGGTAAAACAAGAGTGACTGGTTGGAGGTTCATTAAGGTCAGTAGGTAGAGGAACAGTGACAGGGAGTGGATAATAGGTTTCAGGGAGTGTACGGTGAGTGATGTGATAGTAAGGGAAGTGTTGTTCATAAAAAAAAATCTCAAGAGTACTGTATACTTTGCATTGTGTGGTTGTACAGTGTATAAGTTAGTTTTTTTTTTTTTTTTTTTTTTTTTTTTTTTTTTTCCCAAATGGAAAAACCAAGGAAGATACATGGGTGTGATTTGGGCAGGGATTTGTCATTTGACTAGGACTAGTATAGGCATAATTTAAGCAACCAAAGGTTTTGAGGTGTGGAAAATCAGGAGGATGTCTGGATAACTTTTCATGAGGGGATGTATTTTGCTCAACTTTTGAGAGCAAGAGGTTGATAAGATGAGTGGCATGAAGGACATACTGTCCCCAAAATTGAGGAGGTACTTTTGATCGGAAGAAATGTCTATGCTTTCATTTAACTACTCCATTTTTCCGTGGAGTACATGGACAGGAAGTATGATGTAGTATACCTTGGTAAAGAAAGTATGATGAAGCTTCTTTGCTTGAATCTAGTTCAAATGCATTGTCACTTCTTATTGCCATAATAGTTTTGTGATACTGAGTGTGAATTAGAGTAATGAAGGCTTTAAGGACTGTAAGAGCATTGCTCTTAGTACTGAGTAAATGAATCCACATTTGCTTAGTGAAATCATCTACAATAGTAAGAAAGTACTTATATCCATTGTAAGTGGAAGTGTGATATGTTCCCCATATATGAATATGTATTAGGTCAAATGGACCTATAGTGTGTATTGAGCTCTGTGGGAAAGGCATGCGATGTTGTTTTGCCTGATTGCAAATAGTACAGGGAACAGTAGTATTTTCATTACATTGGGATGGAAGTGCATTGAGTCTTTGTAATTTTGCGAAAGGAACATGGTCTAATCTGATAAGCCTAGTATTACAAGAATCTGTGAGATTTACATGAATATTACTAATAGACAAAAGCATGGAAGTAGGGCCTCGATTCTATTGTGGAGAACTGGGATGCAACAGGTACAGTCCGTTGTGGTGCTTACCAAGAACCAGCAGCCGCTTCAGTGAAGGGCCCTGCATACAACACAGATTATTGGTGAATGTAATGATATTGGGAGACTGGTAGAGTGACTTGCTGATGGATATTAGATTATATCTGAAGGAAGGAGCATAGACGACATTCGTTAGAACGCTGTCATGAAGGATGATAGCCCCTGTAAATGTGAAAGTAACAAAATGGCCATTTGGCTGGTTAATATTATAGGTCTTGGGTATGTGACAGAGAGAAGAGAAGAAGGATTTGTGAGCACGTGTGGTCAGAAGCACCTGTGTCCAATATCCAATAGCTGCCAGCAATAGGACCATGTGGTAGAGAGGACAAGGATAGAGAATTACCTGCCGGTTTGGAAGACAATGAGGATTCACTGAGCCTTTGTTGGTTTAAGAGAGAGCAGTTGCATGCAGTGATCATTACCTAGTTGAATGCTGGCTTGTGGCTGAACATCACTGCCTGACTTATTTTGATTATCCCCTGAACTGCAACTGAGAGCCTTTTATTCTCAGTTAACTTAAAATCAATAGGGAATCCCACCAGCTGATAATAATTCTCCCTGAGATGACCTGTCATCTTGCAGTAAGTACAGGTAAGAATGGATTTCTTCCCTGCAGATTTGGGATTCTTTTGTGGTTGAGTGTGCACTGTGTGTGATGACTGGTCTTGTAATAAGACTGGTTGAGAATTGACCTCTTGTTTCTCTTCTTCGCGCAAGAGCATAGAGTAAGCTTGGCTATACTAGGGAGGGGTTTGGTTAAGATGATTGTGCTTCAAGCACTTAAGTAACTATCATTAAGAGCTACTAGAAACTGCAGTAATTGCTCTTCTTCAAAGTATTGCTGTGTTTCCTTTGTAGAGATGGGGAAAGGGTGTACTGCTGGAAGTTCATCCCGTAACCTTTTTTTATTTTGGTGATGTTGTTTAGTCTTGACTTGCATTAGAAATTTCCCTTTTTAGTTGAAGGCTAGATATGCTATTCAAGCAATAAAACTGAGGTTGCAATTGTGGTGCTGCCGATGGTATTTTATATACTGCGGTTGTTGCGGTTTTTTTTTCACAACAAATATCCTTTATTGGTAAATATTGTTCGGTATCTGTCATTTCGCCGATACAGGAGCGATAAAAATGTGATTTCTGAAACGGTCGGGTTTCTAAAATTTCATGTCGTGGCTAACCAAAAAGTTACAAAATTGCGTCCAATAAGCAATTGCGGTACCGATATTTCATTTTATGATGCCATTGGACTGAACAAATCTTGCATTGGGATAAGACCAAATCCCACTAGTTGTTTTGATGAAGACGACATTGTCTGAAATTTCTTTACTAAGAGTTTTGAGATCCTAGAAATAAGCACTACTTACATGCATGCTAGTCTTCATATGTGGCATCATTCTTGTTTGGCTCTGGAATTTTGCCATTGATGAATCCTTGGTTTTGTTTGCTGAAATTGCTATGATCATAGCTCTTCTCCAGGATATGCGACCAACGCAGTCAAATTTTTTTGATGCTAAAATAGCTCCTGGATGATCCATTGAGCCCAGGTACAGTGGATTTGATGGATCGGTTGAGTTTGCTGACTGTGCTTGATTGAATGATTGTATTCCATCTTCTTGGGTTGAAATCACCATGACCGATTTGTGAGAGGAAGAGTTGTTTGATCAGAGAAGTTGATTTATCAGAGTTAATTTGTGAGTTGATTTATTAGGGCTAGTACAGAAGTTTGCTCTGATACCATGTTATCAGAGAAATGATTGAAATGGCAGAAGAATGTGAGAATAAGAGAGATCAATTGATCGGGAAAGTTTTTCCTATTAACATTGAATTCAGTCATTACTAGTTCTGAGCTTTGGCCTTTTATAGCCAAGCTTGTTACAACAGAATACCAATCAGTACAACAGATTATCAACAGATTTTAATGACCTAATTAACTGCTTGCTATACTCGACATGGCTCTTCAACTGATTCTTGAATTGTTGTTTGTGGTGAGGAGTCTAACAATCTTTGCCGTGCAACTTCGAGAATAATGTAGATAAGTTAAATGGCTGGTTTATTGTGGTTTGGTTTACATTGCTAATTCAGTGTATAAGAGCACTGTGCCTTGAGGTTTGAATTATATGCTGGGATGATCATTTTGCGATATGGTATTGATTGTGATGCTTATTTTAATAGCTAGAGAGGTGCTGATTATTTGCAATTTTTTTGCCCCTTGGGAAGAGGACAGTGATTGTGATGTCTATTTGTGTGAGAGCACTGAAAGAACAAGAACATTTATGAAAGGTTATATTTACAGAAGCCAGAAAAATAAAAGAGGGAACAGGGAAGAATCTTGACATTATCAGATTGGGAGCTAGTTATGTGAATTATAATCCATTCCTCATTCTCGCTGAAATTTGAGTCATATTTGACAAATCAAGAAAACAACAGTTACTATGTAGCCCTCTGTAACTCTTAAATCTTATATTGAAACATGAACCAACTTGAGCAAGAATTGAGGAACTGGCCTTGAGCAGCATTGCACAGGGAATACTTTTCTCAAGGTCCTAAGTAGGTGATAATTACGGAGATGGAATGATTTTCCCTTTTTTGCCTCACCTGTGTTTTTCTACTTGCCAATTCAGGAACACAGTCGACTCTTGTCATGATTCAACTTACATTAACTTAGATTGCCGTAAATTTAGTTCTGAAGTTAGCCCCTAAGTCGCTGAGGGTGGGCATCTTTTTAACACGGATTTGTACTTACGCTTTCCCTTCTTATTGGTTATAGAACTGAGCAAAATTTTCCCTTCAATTCCTTTGGTGGCTGAAGAGGATTCTGCATTCCTGCGATCAAATAACCTGACCAATGCTGTGGTAAAGGTGGTAAATGATGTTGCAAGTGCTGGGGATAGGAAGCTTACAGATATGGAAGTATTGGATGCTATTGATAGAGGAGGGAAGAATACATTGGCGTTTGGAGCTAAGCCAGCCACTTACTGGGTAGGTGTTGTAGAAAATTAATTATCTCACAAAAGCTTAAACCCATTGTGGCCTTGCAGGTCTATGTATGCTGACCTCAGTTTCTAAAGCTTTTAACTTGTTAAAATCTTGTACATGTATTACATTCAGCATTCACATAAAACTTGTTCTCTATTAAGCGGTTCTTGTAGCATGTTTTATCAACTCACTTTTTTATTCATTTGTTACTACATCATGGAATATCTTCCTTGAGATTGTGGCTGAAAAAGATGCATGTTTCACAGTCTGGCATTTACCTCAGTTCTCTGGTTCATTTCTTCTTTCTCTCCCTTTCCTCCTTTTAGTCAAACCATGGATGTGGCTTCTCAATATGTTTTTGATGCGTATCACATTCTTATTCATAATGTGTCAACAGATTTCATTGCATGATTCATATTGTATCTTTATCTCCATGATTTTATCCAATGATTTTTTCTTAATTGATGATTCAGATGTGCTCACAAATACTTGTCACTATGCAGGTGCTAGATCCAATAGATGGCACTAAAGGGTTCCTGAAAGGACCTAATTCTATGTATGTGGTATGTTTCACCTCTTAGTAGTTTAGTTAATACTATTTTTTGTACGATTGTTGCTACTTTTTAAAGAACATAGCTTTTTTTTTGGCTGGGAAATGCATGCGAGTGCGAACGAGTTGGTCAAGAAGTTGAAAGTTGGATAGGAACAGATTACACAGCATGGGAAGTTGAGGGATCCTTGAGAAGTTAACAACACTAAAGGAACCTTATTCTAAAGTTATTGTCTGGTTAATGTGAGGGAAGCCAACGACTAAAGTGTACCTCATGATCAGAGGACCGTTCTCTGAAGTCTAAACCTGATATCAATGGCCATATCAAACTGTGAAGTAGAGACTCTGTTGAAAGGCTTTTATCTATCTCTAGTGTGGAGGGGACAAAATTGCTTCTATCCGTGAAACCCTTGAGTATCAATAAAATGGTCCGCATAGTATTTAACTGACGTTTAATCAAGTATAAAATACAAGACCACAACTGTAACACCTATTGTACAGGAAAGGTGTAAAGAAATTACATGTTTGATATCCACTAGTTTATATTTTATTTTATTTTATTTTCTCTCACTAGTTAGTCCCTTCTTCATCTTCCTTGATCTTACCTCAAACTCAATGATTTCAGGTTGGTCTGGCGCTTATAGTTCAAGGAGAGATTGTATTAGGTGTTATGGGTTGCCCCAATTGGAAGGAAGATATTTCTAGTCAACCTACGAATGTGATAGGGAAAAGTCAGTCTGCATCAGGCATCATGATGATGGCTCATTTGAACTGTGGAACATGGACATTGAGGCTGTCAGATATGCTTGATGGTGGAATATCCTTGTGTAGTTCATGGACTAGATCTTTTGTGGACGGCTGTTGTTTAGTTCACAAGGCACAGTTCTGTATTCCCGATAGTCAAACATGGGATTTATTTCCACTCTCATCTGTGTATAGCGCAACAACGGATGCTAATTGTATTGGCGAAGAGCAAATTCTTCTTCGGCCAACTTGTTGTGGAAGGTATGTAGTACATATTTTATTAATATTAGTAATGCTTTTTGATATGCAACAAGCATAGAAACTAATTCATGGAAGGTATGTGCTACATGTTTTATTAATATTAGGAATGCTTTTTGATATGCATCAGCATAGAAAATGATTTATAGAAGGTATGTTCTGCATATTTTATTAATATTAGTAATGCTTTTTGATATGTAACAGTATAGAAAATGATTTACCGTCTTTTTTCTTTCCATTTGCTGCAAAGGTGCAATGGCCAGTAGTGTTGGATACATATTTCTAGGTACTCTCATTTTGTGTTTTAGGTTGAGTGGGTAGGGTGGTATCACATAAATGATAGATACAGAACAAACATAATAGGTATAACGTTTAGATTTTTATGGTCAAAGAGGCATTGCTCCCCAAATTTCACCGGTGAAAACTTCCATTTAAAAAAATTTAAGGAAGCCTAAACACAAAACTCAAGGGTGTTATGCTACATCTAACATAGATAAAGCATTCCTTATACCCAATCCATATTGGATGCAAAACTAAAAGTAATTCAAACTAATTCAAGTGTAGGAAGCATTTGAATTGACGATACAAGATTACAAAAAGAAAATACAAGGAGATTAAATAGAATGCACTGAAAAGAGATTTAGGAAGCAAACTCCAAAACAGAACAATAAGAATAAACCGAATAACACTCTACTATCATACTTAATAGCCACTCACCACAATCAATGCAGCAAGCACAAGCAATCAACAACTCCTATAGACAACAATGTTCCCTACTCGCAGAATAAGCAGTGACCATAAAACGGTATCAGTACAAAAGCATATTGGTAAGCAAGGTTACGCAAAAGACATAGCATGCCGCACATTGATCATGATATATATAAATTAAAGCATGTGATAACACATAAGAATCATGATCATAGCTATGCGATAAAACATATATATAACCGAGTTATTATCTTTACTTAGTGATCACAACATTTCAAACCGAATCAGTACTTAGGAGATGATAGTGACGTAAAGTACCTTTCATGGTATAACGCACTTGTGCACCACTATTAGTATCTAGTGGAATAGAGGCTGGCATATAGCATCTTCTAGGGCAAAACACACTTGGAGGCCACGTATTGGCAAGCTAATCCTTAAGTATATGTACCCCTTGTAGGCTGGTGAAATGAACATGTATAGAGTAGATTAGGATCATTATAGTTCTGACAACCAGGAATAATGACATAAAAATGCATCTTCCAAGGCATATAGTTCTTGGAGACCACTATTATACCCGACGGAATGGAGACAGAGTTCTATTATGATTCGTGTGATCTTTCACTTTAATAATATTTCATCAAGGATAACCAAACACTCAACCATTAAGATCTACACGTAAACATTTTCACTAAGGATACCATTTCCATTTAAGATCCTCATTAGGTTAGGAGATGAAAACATTCCAAACTTGTGCAACCATGGCACACAATAGGTGATAATAGGATCAACAACACACAAATAGGCTCACGCATAAGGAAAGACTAAAATGCCCCTGAGGCTTTTTATGCTCATTTTATGTTATTTAATCCTTGCATTACCTGTTTATACTTAACAAGATTAAGCCACCTAAATCACATTCCACTTATAAATTCATCTCATGTCTTATCTCTTGTGTTATACTAGATTAATTAATTCTATTTCTCGGGTTCGACAACTCACAAGCAAGCAATAAAACCGCGGTTACGGTCGCGATTGCGGTTGCGGTTGTGGCGTCGCGGTATCGGGGTGTCGCGAATGATATTTTATATGTTACGGTTGTCGCGGCGTGATTTTTTAATTCTTTTCACAACAAATACTGGCAAATATTGTTAAACATCGGCCAATATCAGTAAATATTGGCTAATATCGGCCAATATCCGAAATTTTGCCGATATTGCGGTGATAAATATGTGATTTTCTGAAACGGCTGCAATTTCGGAATTTCACGTTGCGGCTGACCCAAAAACCGCAAAATTGCGGCCGATACGCAATTGCCGTACCGATATTTCATTGTATGCACAAGGCATCAAACGATGCATAACATGATAAGGCCACACCTAGGGTTACTAATCCATTTTTAAACCAGTTATTGATGACAAGGGCAAGATGAGGTGGTTTAACACTTGATCCAATTTCTTATTAAAGAAAAATACATTGAATATGGGTATCAATATCTAATTAACTCAGATTACTATATGCGATAATAAAACTGGCACATAACCTTAGATTGGTAGTTGCATAATTAATCAAGACCCTAAACAATCCCTAATCTAATTATTAAATTGAACATATTAACACACAATTACACTTAGAAATCCATTAGGGTCAACTTGAAGTCAAACAGAGACTAAGGTAAAGCATAATAAGGATAAAAAGACTAAAACACCCTTATTTAACCTTGGTCTTTTATTAAATGAATTAACCTAGTACATAACCTCATCATTAACCTAGACTTATTTTCATAAAACATAAAGATACAAGATGATACAATTATTCAACATGTTACATAAAAATTATGACCATATAATACCAAGCATATATATATATATATATAGGCATAATTTATAACGTGCCCCTTACTCATGTATTTTCACATAAAATAATATCATAAAATAACATGCTGAAAAAATATAAGAACATAGACTTAAATATAAAATCATGTTAGAACATAAGATAACATGCTGATAATGGAAATGATTTATATATAACATAATACAACATGCTTATGTATACTAGAATTTTAAACATGTAACAACACATAATTTCTATATCCTAAGAGTAAGCAAAGCTTATACAAATGCTAATCTTCTAACAAGCAAATTAATACTCCTAGCCACTTTCTCCTATTACCTTTTGATCACCTATTTAAGTAATAATGGAAACTTTAAAAAGGAAGATAAGGGAAAGGAGAAAGGGTTAAGGAGGAATAATTAAGAAGAAGGAAGAGGAGGGTGGATTGGCATGCTGCAAAGCAACACCATTGATCACCACCAACACCGCCTAAATCGTCCCACAACCAAGGCAAAAATAGAGGTAATGAAAGGGGGGCTGTTGTGGAAGGTTGGAAGCCAAGAAAAATCCAAGGGAAAAGTGGAGGGAGGTGGCACAAAAGGGGACACAAGAGTAGCAGTAAGCCATGTGAGATTCTGCTGCAATAGTTCACATAGCAACAACACCACAAATCGTGGCAGGGAGAGGAAAGTTGGTGCCAAAATGAGAGAGAAGAAGCCATGAAACAGAGGGTAAAAGAGTTGGTAAATAGAGTATGCAAAGCAAGGATTCAAACCCAACAAAAACCAAGAGAAACGGTTGAGAAACAAAGCGGCTAAAAGTGTCGGAAACGGGTTCAACGGTCAGCTCGCCCAGGCGACCAGCTGGTTGCATGCAAGGGTAGATTGGGACTGATTCTATGCACGAAATCGGAGGGGCTCAGTTGGAGAATATTGAGGGAAGTTTGTGCAAGGGAAAGAAGGTTGAGAAAACAAATTGGGAAATGGGAGAACCAAAGGCCTCAAGTAGGGACGTTGACGAGGTTGCTTCTCATGAGATTTTTTTAAAAGTGCAACAGCAGGTTGAGAGGTGCAAGGGGGCAAAGGGCACACATGAGGGGTTTGAGAAATGAGCAGAATTAGACTTGAAATGGCTGGTAAATAGCTGGCCTAATGCTGCTTTCTTGACACTTGAATGAAGGGTTTAAGTGTAGGTTTAATTATAAGTACAAAGATGATGATGATTATGTACTTTAGGTGAGGGTTTTGGTTAACCCAAAGTCAACCATGATGGAATCAGATTTGAGGCTAGCTATTGTTTAGTTAGGACCTAACTAAATGGTTAGGAAACTAGTTATATTTAGTTTAATGATTTAAAGTTTAAAGAATGTCTAAAATTGGGTTTCTGCGGAAAGAAAATAGCAAACAGGGACCCTAATATATAAAAATATTGGATATTGGAGCTGGTTTGATGCTCAATGTATGAACAACAAGCGAAAACGGATGATCCGTAGATTCACTTTTTTTTGGCAAATACACTAAACGAATAAAAAACAGTCCAAAAGGGTTTGGAAGGATGCGGAATAATTTTATAAAGTGAAATAAGTAAAAATATTTGACCTCAGAATTTATTCGGAGCTCAATAGGATTAAAACGGAGAAATCGGCGAAAATTGTTTTTTGCAGAAAATATAAATTTTTGTGGGTTGGCGATTCGGAAGGAACGGGTAAACTTTAAAATATCCGGACTCTCGTTTAAGTTTAGAATATTTTTAGAAGTAAGAATAATTTTCGGATTAGCAAAAAATGGCTTAGAATGGTTTAGAACGAAAAATAATCTACGGAAGGGTTCGAATTTATTAAGAATGTTAAGGGACATGAACGAGCAGACTTATAAATATTTTTGTAATGATTTACAAGTTTAGGAAAAAATATTAAAATGACACGATTAGAGAATTTGTGAAACAAATGTGATTTTCTGCTAGTAAATGAAATTAGTGTTGGAAAATTTAAATTTAATATAGATGGATTGGAAAACTATGATAATTTTTTTTGAGGTGGATTATGAGCCTAATTACATTGTAGTTAGGGTCAAGAAAAATTCAAGGCATTACAATTTTCTACTTCTTACATGGGGATCTGCCATAATGATGGCACTGCCTAATTTATGCTCATTCAACCTTTCTCTGGCTAACTCGCTTTATGATGTTGGCCCACGTGATAAGGCTGACTTTATCTCATAGTTATCCTTGTCCATAATCTATCTATTCATTCTTACATGTGTTACCTGGATAATAAATCTCTGCATGCATCATCACTTAGAATACTCAAGTTTTGATTTGTTTCAAATCTTATCCTTTCTTATATTTTGGTGTTTACACCTGAAGTGCGTGTAGATTAAACATTCTATCCATGTTGTGATAGTTCTGCACTTAATAGTAGATTTCATTTGTGTCATTTCAGTAACAGGGAGGTGTTTATTGTGTGCTTATGCATTAGAGATCTTGTGCAAAATTTCTAGACTCAGACTTCAAACCACTCCTCACTATGAAGCTGACATCTGCGTGGTCGTATGAAAGATGTTCGGTCAACTACTCAACTCTTCCCATAGAATAGTGAAATTTTGATAGATCACTAGTTGGTTAAAAGGCTTTTTTGCTAATTCACTATAGGATAGCATATGCTTTTTTGAGCATTAGGTGTTTTCCATGTTCAGTGGTTAGGCAGGTGCATATAACATTAGATTCACGTTCATTTTATAACACCCCTACAATGCATTTATGGGATGTATCTCAATGCTGTGAATTCCTCTAGGAATCCTCAAGGCCAAGTTACAAGATTACTGCAATGTTTTATAGATATAATAATTTAATATAATTTACTTACAATACAAAAAATTAAGCTAGCTTCACTCCAGCCATACAATTGCTGACCTCAAATGCTAGTCTCAACATCCGTGGAAAGAGAAAAGCAACAAAAGGAAGAAAAGAAAACTTCGGTACAAAAGGTATCACCATTGCTATATTAATAATTACTATTCCATCTGTTTACTTATTCTTATATTAATAATTACATCTCCTGCCACTCATTTGAATAGTGAAGTTTTCCCAAATCCAATCCTAAGCTTGTTGCCCCTTCAAAGAATTCCTTCAATGCCAATCTTTCCTCATTGTATCAGACTTGTTCTTCAAATTTTCAATTTGACATTTTAATTTGATTTTAATCTCAAATTGTGTGGGATCTGACACCATTTAAATGCTAGCACATGAATTAAGTTGGATGCAAAGCTCACAAAAGATCTTACATATTCATTCATCCAAGTAAAATTTTTTAGGTTTACATTATCAATGTTCGATGCCATCTAGCAACATTTAAAATGAAAAGTTAACACATAAAGTAAAAACACAATTAACATATAATCAACATCCAAAATTAACATATCAAATTAGAAGAAGCTTAAACAACATACATCTAATATGATGACGAAGAATCATCTCATTGGTCCAACCAATGTTTTCTCCACATCTTACTAATAAACATCAGACATATTAATGATAAACTTGGCAAATTCATGACCAAGGTTAGTTGCCAATTTTACCATTGAGCAGCTTTAAAGATTGTCGCAATACTTGGAAAATATTACGTATGAGAAATATTGTACTTGCATTAATCTTTGGTTAACAACCTAGATATTATTATGTTTAACCCAGGCAATAAAATCGCGGTTGCATTTGTAGTTGCGGTGTTGGTGTTGGAGCATTGCGAATGATAAATTATTTCGCGGTCGTTGTGGTGTGAATTTTTATTTTTATTTCACCATATACTCTAAGTATTATTTATTGATCATTTGAATATAAATATTTAATAAAATAGTAATTTATATTATATTAGAAATGTTTAAGTGAGTTATTATATGCTAAATTGTTTTGATAACCTTAAATTTGCCTTAGAATGAAAAAATACATGTTACTTAATAGTATATGTAAAGGTAATAAATAACATTACTTTACTATAATTTAATAGTAACTTGGTCCAATGTATATATAGTAAATGAATAAGAACAAATTATCATGTATGTTTTTTTTTAGTAGATTTAAGAATTCTCAATAAATTACATACTTATTGGCTATTTATCCCAATTTATTTGTGATGTTTTCCGACTTATTAGTTATACAGATTTATAGGCTAATAAATATAAAATTTCAAAACCGTAGAATATAGGTAGTTTCGCGTTGCGATTGATCGAAAAATCGCTAAATAGCAGCTGCTACGCTATAACGGCACCGCTATGTAGTTGTGGGGTTTAACCATGCTAATTTATACAACTTGAATTCATTTTTCCATATCTAAAGGCCTGTTGTAATATAATAAATGCTTCCTGGTAGCTATAGTTCAAGTTTGCTATTCAACAAAAGATATTATCTAATCAAGAAAAGAAAAACATGACTTTAATTGACTCCTATTGAAAAAAGGGTATCGATATTATTTACTAATTCTGTAATAGCTTAATTGTAATAATCAATCTAGTGATATGCCTCCATACGGATTCAACTTAATGAGTAATGTTATACTACTATACTCGGTCCATGATAATAATCGTCACAGTTTAAGGTATCATACTCTCTTATGTAAGACTTCCATGGTGAACAAATCATTTCTCTTCTTCCAGTTGCTTCTAGGCTTAACAAAATTGCTTTTTATTCTTGGTGCACCTATTGTCTTGCCAGACAAGTTTGCATTTACATCTTCACTTCCATTCCCTCTCAAGGTGACTACTTCTAAGTTGTAGCCCAATACATGTGCAATATGGCTTATTTTATCGCACTAAATTGCCCTCATATATTCTTGTAAACCTAATATGATTCATTGAATGATTGCCCATTAAAGTATCCAATAATTTTAAAGGCACAAAAATAGCACCAAACCGAATCACGGAAGAATATTCATGCATCCACTTTTATCTTGTACATAAAAAAATATTATTCGTGGATGTAAAAAAAAAATGAAAAAAAGAAATAAAGATTAGATGATCCAAGAGATGTAGAAATAATTGGCTAAAAGGGAAATAATTTATTCTTGGTTATTAAATTTTATGAGAAAAGATTAGATGCTTTTTGTCCACACTCAAAATTAAACGGATTGAAAATAAAAGAAAAAGATGCAATTATATCAAATATGCATGAGGAAATTTTGTGCATTATCCTTCACCCATGGGAATTGATTATGTTGAATGAAAGTAATTATTATATTATGCACTCCAAAAGTTGCATTGAGAAGTATTATTTTTGGTTTTAAGATTTTGATAAGGTCCTATGATTTAAGAAGTAGCCATACCTATGTTGTTGGGATAGATATTATTTGAAAACTCTACTGGACCCATCTTCTCAACTCCTTTCAAATTCCAATACTTGGGCTCATAGCCTAACCTCCATCGCTTGGATGGTCACATACAACAAAATATCGATTGAGATGTATTGTATGGGCCTAGGGATCTCTAATTTTGGCCTAGTTGATATGATATCTTTGCGATACGTAATAGAGAAAAAAAAATCACATATCGTCAATATTTACAGATAGTGACCAATAGTAGCCGATATTTATTGATATATGACTACATTTGCTGATATTGGTTGTTAAAAATAAAGAAAATTCACGTTGTGACAACTGCAAAATATAAAATATCTTTTGCGATACCTTGATACCGCAGTGCCGGGATTGCGGGTTTATTGCCCGGATGGTCTTCTCTATCAAACCATTTATAGTAGGGTGAAAGGTTGTATGACTGCGGTTTTATTGCCCGGATGGTCTTCTCTATCAAACCATTTATAGTAGGGTGAAAGGTTGTATTCATAAGTCTTGTCCTAAAGAACATCTTTAATTTATCTTAAAATGTAATAAGACATTGGAATCCTTGTCTGACACAATGTCTTTAGGAACTCTATGGCGTTTCATTGCATACTTCACGTAAGTGCTAGCCATATGGCCCATACTATAAGTCATCTTCATCGGAATGGAAACTACAAAATCCATGGAAATCAAGTCTAATTTGCTTCAACCCAAATAAAATCCATTCTACTATTGGTCTTAGGCGAACCAACTACAAAATTGATAGATATCGAGTCCCATTTCCACACCAGGACTTCCAAAGACTACCAACCTCATAAACCTCCAATTCTTGATCTTAACCTTTTGTGAAGTCAAACATCTTACTACCAAATTTTCTATTTCCCTCTTGTGGTCTCCCACAAAATCCTAACCTTCCTTAGCCACTAGAAAACTTTCTTCAGGTTCTTGTATGACTTATTACCTCCAAGATGCACTAAATAAGGCATGTTACACCCTTCCTCCACGATCATCCTTTTTAGCTCCACACACTTCTAGACACACACCAACACCCTTTATACTTGTTGCTCTTGTTTGCGTGTATCTGGAAATTAGATTTCTAGCTCTTACCTTTTGTATCTTTTATTGCATCCTCTTGAGCTTCACATCCTTCGCTTGGTCTCATAAAAGAGAGTGGAAGCAATGGTGAGTGCATTCAGTCTTACTTCTAGGCACCCACTAACTATTTACTCAATTCTCATCTCTCACAACTCATCACCGGTCCTATCAGATAGTACTAGACATTCAACAAATGTTATGGGCTAGGTCTAATTCATAATCTTTTATCAACTCTAACTACCTCTGCATATTGAGCTCCTTTTGTAAATGCACTTGAGAACTATTATGAGTGACCAAGAGTCACATTGGTTTGGGCTTAGAATTGGCAATATGAATTAATGGGTAGATATTGAAAATGTAAATGCCAAATGGATATGGATATTGTTGGGGGTTTTGGGAGAGATCTTTCTTGGTTGTGGTTATATAAGGAATGGATAAGATTGTGTATTGTTGTATGGATTATGTATTTGGTTGCTTTCTTTGTTCACCTCTAATAAGGCACTTCAAGTGGAAGGCTTTAGATGGGATTAGGGTTCTTGGGGTTGCGTTCTTGGGGGATCAGTTAGCAAATAGCCTTTCTTGTCTTTGATTTTGTGGTAGTTTGCCATTGGATTGGTGACCTTGAGATGAGATTAGGGTTCCTTAGGATTGAATAAAATGTCAGTCCTGATATGCAATACAGACTAATATTTATGTTTGCTGATACAATTCATAGCTGAAATGCAATGAATAAAAAATTTCACAAATTTATTGTTAAAATATTAATATTTTTTTATATATCAAGTAGATACTAAAATTATCAAAAGGAAAAGAGATCATGTGTTTGCCTCCTATTCTAGCACCAACTGTTAGTCTTGTCTCTATGTTTTAAGTTAATTATTCATATATATATATATTTTTTTAAATAAGCAATTAAATATCATTAGTCAAGTGATGTAACTATTGGCTTTTTAATGTACGACTAAAATTTAGTCTAATGGATAACAAGTTAACAAATTTTCTAGTTTTAATTTATTTTAAATGTGTATAAATGTGATGTAGTAATTATTTATTATCAATAACTTTAATATTATAGATTAGCTATTTAAAAAATTAATTAACAAATGTAGTGTTATTATGATAATTTAACATATGATAAGTCATTTGTGTGCTTCTACTATAATATAGAATGCTAGTTTATTAAAAAATTATATTTAAATGATCGATAAATAAGAATTAGTGTTTATTGTGAAATATAAATAAAAAAATCATGCCACTACAACCGTGATACATAATTCATCATTCGTGATGCTTTGATACTGTAATATGGATTGCAATTTAATTGCACGGGTTGGCCACTCGAGGGTGGGTTGGCAAATGGCCTTCTCTATTTTGGATTTCGTGGCCGTCTACATGATTGGATTGGATTTTGGATATTGCCTGGCTAGTAAGGCTCCATATCTACTATATTAGGATCATGCACGCCTCTTTTGGGGTGTGCACACTTAAAGACCGGTGATCTAGTTGTGGGTATCCTTTCGAGAGACCTTCGGTCGGATTTCCCAAGAGAGTCCCTCCTAGTTTCAGCTTGTTTTTGTGATAGAATAGGGGATATATTCAATGGCAAACTTTATGATCTTCCAAGACCCCATCGCCATGAGCAAAATGATAGACCCTTGATCCGTTACACCTATGTGAGGAAGGGCAAAAGAGGAAATGGGGAGTAAGGATTGTGCGGATTAGTTAATTGCCGAAGTGTCCAGTGTATTGATGACTCAATTTTGCTATCCTTATTGTATGCGTCGGGGAGGGTCTGGTAGCTAGGGGGGTGAGTCACCCTATTCTGTTATTCAGTTAGAGGCTAGTGAGGGTATTTAAAGGGAAAGGAGAGAGAAGGGGAGGGCAGGAATTGAGTCGATTGTGGGAGGTGCCAGGACCTCGAATCCCTGGCTGTAACCTTTCAATTCTCTAGTGCAAATCTCATTTTATTCTAATTTTATCCTGGAGCAAACTTGCTGCGTTTCTGTTTCCATTATTTCTTGTCATTACTGGTTGTGATCAAGGACAGGGTCCTATCAGTGGTATCAGAGCAGTTCGACGAGCAAGGAGAAGCTAGCAAATGGCACAGAAGAAGGTGGATGCTCTGGAGGAGAAACTAGCAGTGGTACAGGAAGAGTGGCAGAAAGAGATGGAAACGGTGAGGGAGGACACAAAACGGATTCCTGCTCTTGAGAAAACCATGAGCGAGGTACTCAACAAGTTGGATCAGATGTTGGGTGTCTCATCATCCCCTGCCCCAAGGGAACTCAGGACCGATGAGTTTATGGGGATGGCGCCACCTACGCGCCCGGAGTTTCGCGCAAACACAGAGTCATAAGGGAGGCGATCGGAAAACAGATCAACAAGACAGCTGGAGCTTCCCATCTTCAATGGAGTTGATCCCGATGGATGGCTATTTCGAGCAGAGCGGTACTTTACCTAGAATCAGATGAACGAAGACGAGAGGCTCGAAACTGTAGCTGTAGCCATGGAGGGGAAGGCATTAGCCTGGTTCCAGTACATGGAAGAGGGGAGGAAGTTTATATCCTGGCGGGGATTTAAGGAGACTTTTCTCCTTCGATTTCGCCCCAGGCATGAGGGGAGTCTCTGTGAGAAATTCCTGGCGATCAAGCAGACGAACACTGTGGAGGAATTTCTTGAGAATTTTGAGCTCCTAGCTGCGCCACTGCAAGGGCGAATCTCGGAAGAAGTTCTGGAAGGCACGTTCCTCAACGGCCTGAAACTAGCCATTCGAGCCGAGGTGAGGATGATGAGACCATGTGGGCTGGCGGAGATCATGGTGGCAGCGCAGATGGTGGAGGATAAACAGGGTGATCCAAACCGGCCGGGGAGGATGGGGTGGGTCTGGGCCCAAAATAGATCAGGCGGTTCAAGGCCCACCGAACCCAAAGGGGGCTAACCCGGGATCAATTTCTGCGATACCCGTGAGAACCCAATTCGCAGTAGCCAAGCCAGGGACACCAACGACGATTACAACGAACCACGCAGGAGAACCGGCGATCGCCCGACGAACAACCGGCCACCGGAGGTTAACTGACGCCGAGCTTCTGCGCCGCCGAGAGCAGGGCCTCTGTTTCAAGTGCGAAGAGAAATTCGGCCTGGGGCACATTTGTAAAAATCGAGCGCTCCAGCTACTGGTGGTAGATGACTCGCAGGAAATGGACGAAGAAGAAGAGGAGCTGGAAGCATTGGCAGAAAAGGAGACCGGAGGAGTAGCAGGGCGAGTCAAGTTGTCCCTTAACTCAGTAGTGGGCTTCACAACTCCCCGAACGATGAAGCTGCGGGGTAAGGTCCAAGGGGAATCAGTGGTGGTATTGGTGGACTGTGGCGCTACCCACAACTTCGTCGCCTGGGAACTAGTTCGCCGGCTGAAGTTACCTCTGTCAGCGACGGCTTCTTATGGGGTCTTGATGGGCACAGGAAGTTCAGTACAAACGGAAGGCATCTGCCGGGGCATTTCACTGATTCTCCCAGATATAGAGGTAAATGAGGATTTCCTTCCACTGAACTTAGGTAGTGCGGACATGATTCTGGGTATGCAGTGGCTCGAGAAGTTGGGGACGATGCAAATTAATTGGAAATTATTGTTGATGACATTCCAAGTGGGGGAAGCGCAAGTGACGCTGCGGGGGGAGGCTGACCTGTGTAAAACCCAGGTGTCTTTGAAATCCTTAGTGCGGACTATGCGCAAGGAAGGCAGTGGGCTACTATTGGAATGCTGTTTCTTACAAACGGAGGAGCTGTCCACTCAGGCTGAGGTACCCCGATCAATTTCGAGGATCCTTGACCAGTTTCCAGAGGTGCAGAAGGCAAGGGGCAGTCTACCACCTCCCAGGAATTTTGATCACAGAATACCATTACTGCCCGGCGCTGCTCCAGTCAATGTACGACCCTATCGCTACCCCCAAATACAGAAGAATGAGATAGAAAGGTTGGTGGGGGAAATGTTAGCCGCAGGATTAATACGACCCAACCACAGCCCCTTCTCAAGCCCTGTCTTACTGGTTAAGAAAAAAGACGGGAGTTGGAGATTTTGTGTGGACTATAGGGCTCTCAACAAGGTGACAGTTCCAGATAAGTTTCCCATTCCAGTCATTGACGAGCTGGTAGATGAGCTGAATAGGGCAGCCATATTCACCAAACTCGACTTGAAATCTGGATACCACCAAATCCGGGTTCACCAAGAGGATATCCCGAAGACGGCTTTCCGTACACATGAGGGGCATTACGAGTTCCTAGTAATGCCATTCGGTTTAACAAATGCTGCGGCTACATTTCAAGGGTTGATGAATGAGGTATTCCGACCTTATCTTCGTAAATTTGTTCTAGTATTTTTTGACGATATCTTAATATATAGCAGAAACATGGAAGATCATCTCAGGCACTTGGGGAAGGTACTTAAGGTGCTGAGTGAGAATGCGTTGACAATTAATATGAAGAAGTGCGTGTTTGCCCAGCTGGAATTGGAATATTTGGGCCACATTATCTCGGCCAGCGGGGTCGCTACAGATCCAGCTAAGTTGAAGTGCATGAGCGAATGGCCAGTGCCCAGAAACCTGCGGGAATTAAGAGGATTCCTGGGTCTAACAGGATACTATCGCAAGTTTGGGAGACATTATGGACAATTGGCAGCTCCCCTCACTGCCCAGCTTAAGAAGGATTGTTTCGGGTGGAACGAGGAAGCCCAAAAGGCATTTAATCAACTCAAAGAAGCCCTGCTTAGGGTGCCAGTTCTGGGATTACCTGACTTCAAATCGAGAAACAGATGCATCCGGGATCGGGATAGGAGCCGTATTAATGCAAGGGGGACGTCCTATTGCTTTTTTCAGCCAAGCCTTAGGACAGCGGGCACGGTTAAAATCAGTGTATGAGCGAGAATTGATGGCCATAGTGTTGGCGGTGCAGCGGTGGCGACACTATCTAATGGGGCGGCCGTTTACGATTAGAACAGATCAGAAAAGTCTAAAATTTATGTTGGACCAGCGGGTTTTGCCGGAGGAACATCTTAAATGGCTTTCGAAACTCTGAAGTTTTAATTTTAGTATTGAATATAAGCTGGGGGGAGAGAATAGAGCTGCTGATGCCCTTTCTCGATTGGGAGAGTTGACTACCCTTTCCACAATTTTAGCAGCAAGGATCGACAACTGGAGCAACCTTCAATCCGAAATTGAAAAGGATCCCAAACTGGGAGCCATAAAGGAAAAACTACAGCTGGGGACTGGGGTAGAGGAAGATTACCAACTCAGAAATGGGAACCTTTTCTTCCGGAACAGGCTGGTCCTGCCCGCAAATTCATCTCTGAAACCACGCCTGCTGGCTGAATTCCATAGCAGCGGAATAGGACACTCTGGGGTGTTGAAGACTTACCAAAGGCTGTCCAGGGAGGTGTATTGGGCTGGGATGCGCAAGGACGTCCAGAAATTCGTGGCATCATGTGGCACTTGCCAACAACAAAAATATTCCACCCTCAGCCCTGCAGGGTTACTTCAGCCACTGACCATACCACAACAAGTTTGGGAAGACATATCCATGGATTTCATAGAGGGGTTGCCTACTACAGATGGGTTCAATTGTGTCCTGGTGGTTGTGGATTGTCTTACCAAGTACGCTCACTTCATTCCACTGAGGCACCCATTTACCGCCCGATCAGTGGCTGCTGTCTTTATGAAGGAGGTTATACGTCTGCATGGGGTTCCTAGCTCAATTGTATCCGACCGTGACAAAATTTTTATGAGTAACTTCTGGAAGGAGCTGTTCAAGGTCCAGGGAACCACTCTCCACTTCAGCACAGCCTACCACCCACAAACAGACGGACAGACGGAGGTAGTCAACCGGAGCTTAGAAACATACCTGCCCTGTTTTGCAAGTGACAAACCCAAACAGTGGGTTAAGTGGATACCATGGGCTGAGTTTTGGTACAACACATCATTCCATACAGCCACACGCACCACCCCCTTTACTGCCCTCTATGGACGAGACCCGCCCAAACTACTGCGGTACACAGCAGAAGGCTCCCCAGCAGAAAACAGGCCTTAAGACATAGATCATCAATTTGTGCAATGTCACTTTGCTCAAACCTGCCGACAAGTAGTAGTTTCTTGGAGGTTTAATATTATTTTTAGGCAGGGGAACAAACACTCACGTGGATGATGAGGCACACTAAGAGAAGACTAGGGAGATCTTGGATCCTTTGGGCTGCAACAGGTGTTGCTCTGCATCATAGATGGAGAAATAGGAATGTTGCTGTGTTCCTATAAAAGCTAGTTTTTCCTAGAGAACTAGAATATTTTGTTAGACTTGCCATAGCTAATCTACCAAAGACAGTTAGAGAGCTTAAGCAAAATCAGAGAAGATAGTGAGAACACTGAGAGAGAGAGAGAATTAGGAAATCTAAAATTTTAGTTTTAAGAATAGAGACAATCGGGCACCATGGTTTCAAGGACCTGATTACCTCCTATACAATCCAATCCTTCCTTGCCTTCCTTCTAAAATCCCTTATCATTTTATACCATATTCCTAGCAACCTTATCCCCACTAAAGCATGAAATGCTAAAGTGACCCAGTGGTCACTGACAAATCCCCCCTCTCCAACCCACTTAACTGACTCATTAGCTAAAGAAGGAAAATTATAAGAAATCAACAAATCAACAAAACAACGGATCCATATCCAGCGCCCTGCCTTACTCATCTATTCTTTTATCTCTCTTCACATAGGTGGATTTTATGATTGGCCTATCATTACCCTCCCCTCTAAGTTTCACCTTGTTTTCAAGGTGAAATCCAGGAAACTGATGATTGTGGTGATCATAGTTCATACTCTTTCCATGAAGCTTCAAACTCTGGGAGCCCTCACCACTTAATCAACAACTCAAATACCCCTGTAGTATGATAACGCATGTCAAGCATTGCTTTAGGTTCCACTCTCCACTCCATCTCATCCGTCAAAATAGGAATGAAAGGTTGAGCTTGGTTGCCAGCACCTACTACTGTCCTAACATAGACACATGAAACATCGAGTGGATGGAAGTATCATTTAGTAGCTTAAGTCGATAGGCAACTGCCGCCACCTTGGCCACCACCTGATAAGGCCCAAAATGCCTCGGGGCAAGCTTCTCATTCAAGAGCCAAGTTAAGGAGAGGTGTTTGTATGGGTTGAGCTTGACAAACACCCAATCCCCTACTACATAAGTCCGGTCTCTCCTTTTCTTGTCAGCTTGTTGCTTCATTCATGTTTGCGCTGTTTGAAGATGATCCTTCAACTCGTCTAGGATTGCATCCTCCTCATCAAATCTTGATCTACGATTTCCAAGGGCGTGTTGTCCTGCTCATAGCGCTATATTGGTGGGGGATCGCGGCCATACATAGTAGTGAAAGGAGTAGTTTGAATGGCCGAGTGGTATGAAGTGTTATACTAGAATTTTGCTCAAGGAATCCACCTAACCCACTGCTTGGGTTTATCTCCAGCAAAACAACGTAAGTTTCCATACTTCGATTGATCACCTTCGTTTGGCCATCCGTTTGTGGATAATAAGCCGAGCTAAATCGGAGGGTAGTGCCTTGCATCTTAAATAACTCCTTCTAGAAGTTGCTCACGAACACTTTGTCACGATCCGATACCATGGATTTAGGAATGCCATGTAAACGAATAATCTCCTTAATAAACGTAGCAGCTACTCACCTGGCATTAATGGGGTGTTTTAAGGGAATGAAGTGTGCATACTTGGATAGGCAATCCACCACTACCATGACACGGCTGTATTCGTTCGAACAAGATAACCCCTCTATGAAATCTAGTGTCACATCCTCCCATACTTGTTGTGGAATAGGAAGTGGTTTTAGCAGGCCGACGAGGCTTAAAGTCTGGTATTTATTCTGCCGGTATACTGCACACCTAGCCAGATGCTTCTTATCTCATTCCTCATGCTCGACCAATAAGCTTCCTTGGCTATGCTGTGAAATGTCCTCAAAGTAGCTGAATGACCTCCCATGCCTCTCCCATGGAAGTTAGTTAGCAATCTGCTCTTCGAATGGGGCTGTCCAAGTATGACTAAACACCCACGATATAACAAATTCCCTTGCTTTAGTCTGTAATTAGTATGAATCCCCTTTCATTACTGCAACTTGTGTAAAATAGGCCTAAAATTTGGGTCAACGGTCACTTTGGATTGAAGAGAGCTTCGGTCATCCACCCATGCTGTAGTTAGAGCTAGAAAAACAGCTGCATTCTCCACCCTTGAAAGGGCATCCACTGCCTTATTCTCTCACTCTGGCTTGTATTCGATGTCAAAATTAAAATTCCAAAGTTTGGCAACCCAACTCAAGTGTTCCTTGGGTATAACATGCTATTCCAATAGAAATTTGAGGCTCTTTTGATTAGTTCTCACAGTGAACTTTTGCCCTATAAGGTAATGTCTTGACCTCTATATGGCCAGCACCACTACTATAAGTTTCCTTTCATAGACCGATTGCAAGCATGCCTGTTGTCCCATGGCTTGACTGAAATAAGCAATAGGGTGCTATTTTTGCATTAGGATAACTCTTATTCCAATCCTCGAGGCATCAATCTCCTCCTTTTCTTCAATTGGTTCCTCCATTGTTTCCCCTTCTCCTTCCTCTAGCGCCACCATGTCATCCACCAGCAGCACCCGAAGAGTTCGGCTTTTATAGACGTGAGTGGGGGAGTACTTCTTGTCACCTCGATAACACAAGCCTCTCTCTCGCCGTCGCTAGAGCTCCTTATTGGTCAGCCTGTTGTACCGAACTAGTTGTGTGATTGAGTCACCGACGACTTGGGTATAAAGTTTGCCACACTCGATTTGGTGTTGTTGGCCCCAGTTGAGTTTGGGTAAGGGTACTTGGATCCGGTATATACCTACGTTGAAGAATATGACCTAAATTTGATTCCCCTAGGTTTCGTCTGAGGATTTAGATCCACTCTGTCCTCCTTGAACAACCCGATTTTTGTCCTCTACCATCTGGGCCGACTCCATTATCTTTGCTAGTCCATTGAGTTGCATCATTCGGACCTCCGCCCTTATTGCTGGCTTAAGCCCATTCTGGAAGGTACTCTTAAGTACTTCCTCTGGCATTCGTCCTTTTAGGGGAGCTGCCATCAGCTTCGAAGATCTCTAGGTACTCTTCAACTAAGTCTGCTGGTGATTTGTCCGTTTGGATTGGGGTGAATGGAGGTGAGGGTAAACATTAAAAATTAATCTAGGTGAAGGGAATGGAGGTGAATCGGGGTGAATATTTTAAAATGCTGTTTGGATGATATTAACCTAACTTGAGTGAATTGGGGTGAATGTTTTAAAACTTCTGTTTAGATTGAGGTCAATAAAGATTAAAAAAATAAAACAAATGATATTTATACCCTTGTATTATATAGATAAGTTCTATTGAGGGGTATTTTGGTCCTATCAAGTCAAAAATTTATTTGTTCTTTCACCTTCACCTCGATTACCTCCGAAATCGGAGGTTAATAAAAACGAGGTTAATCGAGGTGAATAGAGGTGAAACATTAACCTCGATTCACCCAGGTAAAATTATTAACCTGGTACCCAAACAGAGTGAATCAATTGATTCATCTCTGTTAACCTCCTTTCACCCCAATCCAAATGCTGGGTTAAGGAAGGTGTCTGAGAAATTTCTCTAGCTAGCAAATCTTTTTCCTTTTTTGACATATTGAAACCATGCCAAAGCCTTCCCTTCCATGGGCACTGCCACTGCCACTGCCTCTAATCATTCAGCTTTGGTGAGCTGATTCAAGCTAAAGTACCGCTCAACAACCATCCATATGAGTCAACGCCACTGAAAATGGGAAACTCCAGTTGTCGGCTTGGGCGGTTGTCTACTTTTTGAGCCTCTACCCCTACTAGCGCTGCCTCCTCTTCACCCCCCTGTTTTCCATTGTTGATCGAGGTGGATGTTTGCCCCCCCTCCCCCAAGCAACTGATCCAGCCTGCTTAATACCTCAAGCCATTGTGGCCTCCAGATGTGATATTCTTCAATGCAGGTATCTTCCTTAACCTCGTCAATTTCCTTCTGCCATTCTCTCTGCACAACACCCATTTTTTCTTCCATCATTGCCATCCTTTACGCCATTTTTTCTTCCATCACTGCCATTTTTTCCTCTACTGCTTCCATCTTCCTTTGAGCCTTTACCACCAGTATCATCACTGCTTTGATACCAAAATGTTAGACTCGCCGCATCAAATCCACCAATGTCAGTTGGAGAGCTTAAGCAAAATCAGAGAAATTAGTGAGGACACTGAGAGAGAAAGAGAATTGAGACAATCAGGCACCAAGGTTTTGAGGAGCTGGCTACCTCCCATACGATCCAATCCTTTCCTGCCTTCTAGACTCCCTTGTCATTTTATACCAGATTCCCAATGACCCTGTCCCCACTAAAACAGAAAATGGTAAAGTGACCTAGCGGTCACTGACATACCCCCCTCTCTCCAACCCACTTAACTGACTCATTAGCTAAAGAAGGAAAATTATAAGAAATCAACAAAACAATGGATCCATATCCAGCGCCCTGCCTTACTCATCTATTCTTTTACCTCTCCTCACATAGGTGTATTTTATGATTGGCCTATCATATTCCCAGGGATCTTATTGTAAAATTTATAGTACACTGCATAGCTCTGGCAAAGCAGCGAAGTACAGGAGATATATAGCTGCATTAGTCATTTTTCTTAGAACACTGATGTAATTGGTGATATGATTTGTTGTTTATGTTCACATGTAAGTACTTCCGTTTAGTATTAATAAAGTTTGCTATTAATTACCTCAAAAAATTCATTCAATGGGTATGTGACTTTGGTAGCTTGTTCATTGGTGGGCTCTCCATCTCGATTTTTGTCATGTTGTTAGTGCCAATCTTCAGTGTACGAAGTTTGTTCCATATTGCCATTTTGTGAATCTATTCCAACCAAATTTCTCTAGAGCAGCTGATTTGAACTCTACAAGTTGAATTCATGGAAACTTTACTTGGCTCTTATCAATGTAAGGAGCACAAAACCATCCTCTTGAACTCAAATTGACAAAAAGGCACATGTTAATAGAAGCAAATATGATTTTAAAGAATCCTCAAATTCACTTTTGTTAGTAACTGGTAAGGAACCCTTTCATCATTTGCCATTACAAAATTGTGAAGATTGAATAACCGTTACCTTCTCTCCGCTTTCTCTACACTTTTGGCTTCCTCAATTAGCATTGCTGTTATTGTTTTTCATTGTTACATTGATATGAAGCTATGCAGTAACTTGATATATGTATCTATTTATGCAGCTTGTGCAAATACCTGACGGTAGCTTCAGGCAGGGCTTCTGTTTTTATTCTTCGAGTGCTATCTCAAAAGACTATAAAGGTATCTTGTTTCTTCCTCCTGTATGAGCCGTTAACTAGGTTTTATAATGACTATCTGTTTGAGACTGCAGGCCTGGGATCATGCCGTCGGGATGCTTTGTGTGCATGAGGCGGGAGGAAAGGTAAACCTCTTGTCAAGAAATTGGTTATCACTTTGCTTAAGTTCCCCTAAAGATGATTTGATTGTTGTTTTCTACATGTTTTAGCTTCATCATTTTATGCATCCACAATATTGTATCTTGAATGCCCACAATCATGATATGCAAAGTTGCAGTTTTCCTGGAAGATCTTAATTATCTGACTGAATGGTTAAAGAACTGAAACTTCAACAAAATATTTTGTGATCAGGTGACAGACTGGAAAGGGAGCCAACTTGATCTTGCTGCAGATCGAGCTGAACGAAGAGTCATATTTCCCTTTGGTGGTGTCTTGGTGACTAACGGAAACTTGCATTCTCAGATCATAGAGATGATATCTTTTGACTCAAAACTTATGTCGTAGCATATTTATCACCCTGGTATGCTGCGTTGCTCTATCTTTATCATGAAGTCCGTTTCTCAATTGCTTCTTGCGTATACATAGGGTATATATGATTAACATGACATATAGCTCTGTATTTGTATCCTTATTTATCTTTTAAATCATATGTAGAAAATACATTTGCTAAAATTATGGATATCAAAGACCCCATCCTCTGTCAAAATAGCTGCTCGGCTGTTTACAGTATAAAATAAAATGACTAAAATGACATATTTTTAATAGAATATTTCGTGTCTGCATCCTCTCGTCTTTCGGATCAGATGTGGAAAATACGTCAACTATGATTCTGGATATCAAACCATTTCTAGAAATAGCTGCAGTGAAGGACTATTTCCGATATCTAACACGTAAAAGGTTATCAATGAAATTTATGGTGTCTTAGTGAATACCCTTTGCGGCTACTTGCACTTCGGTGTAAGAACAAATCTCTGGTGTTACTATCATTAGTAGCACCAGCTAGTTTGCCCTTCTCTTGCATATCATCAATAATCGTAATAATTTTCTCAAGAGCTAGTTCGGTATACCCAAAATCTATACATTTTGTGGAACTCCATCGTCGAGTGCGAAAAATAGTACAACTGGAAATCTTTTTCAAAACAATAGAGAGATTGTTGTAAATACCCTATGAAAGAGGTGGATGTTACATATATTTCTCATTAGTGTACCCATTAATTTCCTACTCTATACCCCATTAGTATTTGATTTACAACCCCCTTTTGTATGCTTTATTTAATCTTTTTGTTTTGTAACCTCCATTATCTAACTATGATATCTATCTATATGCATAAAGGATGTACACAACATAATGCAAGATCAATAAAAATGAGAACCATTTCCCTTATGCTTTATCCCATCCTTTTCCTCCTTTTTCTTTTAGTGTCAATATTATAATTGTAATATCCTAAACTCAGTGGTGAATAGTGGAGAATTAAAAAATCAACAAGACTGTATATTAACAAGGTATACATTCCCTTCCGGAAATTCTATCATAAATACATCCCCATGATTAAATGTGTTTGATTTGGAGTAATTAATGGATGACTAACTTCCTAAAAAGTTTTTTGGAGTGCGTATGAGATGATAAAAAATATGCTTTGAAGGTCTCGAGTTGATATCTAGGATAGTCATTGGTCTTAAAAACACTTTAGAGTAACTACTTACAATCCTGGTGTGGCCTGCTGTGTTACAAATGATATTATAGAAAAATTGTGATCGCTAGGTGAATTCAAATGAGCCAGTTAATCGGTTAGCGGGATGATTATTTGGATAGATTGTAATGAGATAGTCAATGCTCAAAACGTAATGAGGACATTGCATTCTTGAATGAGTGTGTATGTAATACCCTCAAAACTAGCAGTGGCTTGTGAATACTTAAAATACTTGATAAAATTACCTATATCAATAATGTATATATATAATTTTTTAAAAATCTATTATTAAAGAAATCTACCTTTAAGCCTGTTTGGCTTTGAATAATTTAATAATGGGTGATCTTATAAGAAGTTTTTAAGAATGGGTGTAAGTTGACAAAAAATATTCTTAAAAGATCTTTTGTTAATATGTGTAGCCAACCACTGATCTCGAAAGCAATTTAGAGTAATTGTTATTAACCCTAGTATGGGATTGGAGTGTTACAATAATACATTAACGACACAATATCGCTCTAGAATATAATTGATCTAACATAATTATAGTTTTATATTTATCCTATTAGGATGTGTGCGGTGAGTCCAAAATAGTAAATATTTTATAATATTACTCTTAGGAGTAAATATTTTGGGATATCCCTCTTAGAAGGTATATATTGATCTCACTATTTTAATGCTTAAATATATTTATATTGATTTTAATTTTTGGTTTATGACATCACCTTAGTTTTTTGGGTTATGAATGTTTTGACCCTTGTTTTCCTTTTGACTGGTATAATGTTTGAGAGGCAAATTATATCTTTTTATTTGTTACTTTCAACCAACTTACTTTCGATTTACTCACTTAGCATTTTAATAATTGTCGTTTAGGCCTTTTCTTTTGTTTAAGAATCATTGACGTATTACATTATTAAATCTCTTTTCCAATGCTTCTTTTTGGTCCCAACACCGCCCCCCCCAAATTTCCAACTATTTAGTGTATGATGCTGGCTATGATGGCGTTTTGGCATGTATCCTTTATTGTTTACTCTAATTGGTCCATTTTACGGTTCAGCAGAGTAACTCTATATTTAATGGAGTAGTTAAACACTTCTTGTTGTTCACTTCAGCAAATAAAACCACAATAATTACTTTCTTCTTAAAAAGTCAATACACTTACCTTAGACGACACCGCCAATCTTACCTTGAATCACAATAAATACTTTCTTAATAACTGTATATAAGGATAAATCATCAACTATATAAGTATAGAGGGATTACAAATATTGGTTATGTTATATGAATATGATTCATTTATTGATATTTATTCGTTTTTGATGATGATCTCCCTTCTAAGATTTAAAATTATATTAATAAAATATAGAGGTAAATGGTAGTAAAATGATAAAAGCTTTCCGTTCAAGGGACTCAAATTGGATTTAATATGATTAATTTAAATATAAAAAATAATGTTTTGGTAGTTGCATTGTCCACTATTATATTTATATCTTCATCACTTAAATATAATGGAAAGTTATTTAAAGTGGTGATGTATAAGAAAATTATGTAAATTTATAAGTGATGATTGGTAGTCTCATCGCTTATTATCGTGTACCTAAAAGTGATAGATCAATAATGTCATCGCCCATCAATACATATATATCATCACATGAAGTTGATTGGAGAATATATAATACATGTACAAACTTCCAGTACATAAAGTTAATGGAGGGCTACTAGAAGTGGTTAAAATTTTCCCGTGTACCTGAAGTATGGATGGACAATTATAAATTTTTGGTAAAAGCATGAAGCTCCCTACCAACTATTTTATTTATAAGTACGTACTTGAGTTATAGAAAGATATTGACACAATTGTGATGGACTATCCAATCTCGGATATTAAATAATTAAAAGGTGATGAATACTTTATGTGTAATTTAATCAAGGTAATAAAATAATTAAAAGTATTTTGAGACTTATGTAATATAGATCTAGAAGATCGAGAGGTTTATTAATATTAAGTATCCGAAGTGTAGTTAGATCCTAAAAATCGAATTGTTTCATTGCACATACCCATGCACTTCTTATATTTTTGTAGTTGGTACTTATGCTTTTTATTTATACAATTTAATATTAGCAATTTAACTATTGAAATTTTCAATCTAAAATTAAATTTCTTTAATAATATTAATTATGAATTAGTCAAATTGGCACTGTGTGTAATTCATTAGCTACTTGTTATGAGACTATGCACTTAATTCGTCATTGGTAGTTGCTAGAACCAACCGTGGTCAGGTCTCCTCTACTAATTCAGTAGCTGAAGTGTTTACGATAATTGCTCTAGTTGTATTATGGTTTTGGAGGGTAGAAGAAATTGATGGTCGAATTCAAAAACTTCCCAAATAATAAATAATTTTATAGTTGAAGCCTGGTGCTTCCATTTGTTAAGAATTTTGATGGTTGAGACATAAAGGATTCTCGTCTCATAGATATAATTACAATCTAGTATGTAATCGATTGAAATGTCATAGTACATTTTATTTGAAGAATAAAATATTTTATGGGTGTATAATTGACAAGAATTAACGTACTTATGTATGTGGCATGGTGATCTTTTAAAAGATTTTCTAAATGAATGATTGGATATCAAAATTATGCATCATATTATAGTTAAGTTCTTAGAGAGCTTACTATAGTCTACAAGAATTTGATGGTATAGTTACCATGAAGAGCGGTTAGAAGTGAGCCAATTAGTAAGTGCATAATATTAAGATAGATTGAGAAAAATACATAAAGTGTACATTTGATATATATAAAAAGCCAAATAATGTCACTAATAAGAAGGTAGTATTTTTATGAGATCACGTAGGTGCAACAATGATAGATAATATTATTGAAATGTGCATTAGTACCCACAAAAAATCCCAAAAATGATCATTGATCTCATATAAATGGTATATCTTCTTTTCAACTATACATCCGTTATAATGCAAGTAAATGCAAAATTTCATGTCTTTGGTAGAATTCATATAGACCATTTAAATATACCATGTTATATAGTGATGCATTGATGTAAGGTCACTTATTATATTTGACAATTGATATTGTTGCATTATCACAAAAGAAAATGATGATCTAGTGAGGATAATAATGTAATATTAATGGTTCAAGTTGGAAGCAAAACAACCTATTAGAGTAGTTCAAGGTGCATTTGATTGATATACTCTTGATAGTGAGGTTTGAAAGTGATATGCTAATATATATGCAAATGTTTTTGTTTTTGGTATATACCCATTATATATCACATTATCTTTTAAGCCATGTCAATAGGAATGAACCTAATGCTTATCTTAAAGTTTGGATGTGCTATATGTGTGCCCATAAACCTCCTCCACAGATATGAAAATGGGTCACAAAGAAGTATGTAATTAATGGTATTACCAACCTTAAGGGGAGGAAAAAGGAGATTAAGATTATTGTGAAGCAAACAATTGCTTAGAAAATATATTCAGTAAAATATAGATAAAAAAAAACTAAAGTACACTTGATGTTTATATTTGCTAAATGTGACTTAATTATTACTTGCATTTAGTATGACCAAAAAATTATGAAATTCACGTGTTTAATAAAGTTCCAACGCATAGAAATCCTTGTAGTGACTCTTATTTAGCTATTAACAAGAAAATTCTAGATGTGATAGAAACGTATGATATAAGTCCAAAGGCTTGAACCATCAAATTAGGAGTTATAATTTTTGAAAAATGATAGAAAACTTGTCTCAATGAGTCGGCATGTCCATATGTATTGAATTGAAAAATAGATCCGCTAGCAAATAAAATATTTATAAATTGTTCTTACACTAATTTAAGATGGTATAGGATAGACATTTGTAATGTCTTTACCGGAATAGTTGCAACTGATAATGGATAAAAGTGAGAATCATCCTCAATTTATTACGGAATATTGTTGTATACATGATTGGATGAGTCAGAATAGGTGAATGAAAGCTTAATGTATTTGCTTAATGAGAGTGATCTATATGGATATGAAATTTAACATTTCAAGGTGTTTGATTAATTAACTTCAAGTGGGTGTTTGTAAAGAAATAATATAAAAAGCTAATTTGGTGACATGTCTTTATATAATGTCAGTTATTTATTTATTTATTATTAATCCAGATAGGGTTGAGAAACTTTTAAATGTGAGCACTATCGAGGCGTGC
The DNA here is from genome assembly GCA_039764185.1 of Tamarix austromongolica. Classification (NCBI taxonomy): domain Eukaryota; kingdom Viridiplantae; phylum Streptophyta; class Magnoliopsida; order Caryophyllales; family Tamaricaceae; genus Tamarix; species Tamarix austromongolica. Next base: position 7,671,876 of record CM077810.1, read on the forward strand.
TTGTACATAGAATCATATGTAATGTACCGTATGAAGAATATATTAAAGTAAAGTGGAGAAAACTACATTATTTTAATTAGTCATGTTTTGTCCACTGAATTTTCATCGCAAGGTTTTTAATGAGGTAATACTTTAAAGTTGTACTTTTTAGAAAGAGTATTAAATATTGGTGAACGAAATATCTTTGTATATGGAGCTATGTTTTGTGGTTCCCCGACACCTTCACGTGTACTTAATAATAGTAGCTAAAGGGAGCGTTACAATTATTTAAATATAAACATTCAAGGAGAAGGATTATAAATACCATATTAAAGAGGTGATGTTACATATTCTCTCCATTAGTGCACTCATTAATTTTCCCCTTTATAACCAATTAGGATTTGATTTGTAATCTTATTTTGTCATTTTATATTGCAACCTTCGTTATTAATCATCATTATGTGATCCGATATCTAATGAATTGATTTGATCCAATTCGTAAAATTAAATAATCAATTTGATGTCTTTTTTCCTAAATCAACTAACCGATTTGGTCAACAAAAAAAAAAAACAAACAAATTGGATATTCGATCCGATGAATTATATACATAGATGCATATATATTCTAAAAATTATTTATTATCAGTAAATTTTATACTTTTTCATTAATATTTAAATATTATTAAAAATATAAAATCACTAATTGAATATAATGTTATTTAAGATTCGAATTAAATTATTATAGATTATATCAGTTCAAGTTAGATTGGTTTATTATTTTTTGATTGTAATTTTTTTTATTTGTGATCTTTTCGAAAGTTTTAGATATCTAAGAGATTATTTACGATTCTATCTGAAATTGCATATATCCAAAGTATTAAATATATGAATCTTTTTTATTGTTTTTCTTAGTATCTGAATTTTTTTATTAGATATTTGATCTATATATATATCTCTAATAGAGGATGTACACATCATGTAAAGAGATCAATAAGAATGATAACTAGAGCTGTTTATATTATCCGATATTTGCTTATTTGATTCGATATTCGAAGCAATCCGATCCGAAAAAAATATTTATATATTTTTTTATAATTTTTTATTTTATATATAATTTGTATATAAATCAATTTAGATGTGTGTGTGTGTATGTATGTTTGTATATGTATATAATTTTTACTTAATTCATTATTTGAGCCAAAATTTAATTTAGTTGAAATTATAATTTTAATATAATTTATTTTTAGATATTTATACAAAAAAATAAAAACACTCGACATGTTGATTAATTTCACCTATCTCTTCCGTAATTTAGTTTTAATATTGGATATTTGTGGAGTAAGCTGGATATTTGTTAAGCAAATTAGATATTTGCTTAGCAAATCAGATAATGTCAAATATATTTGTGATATGGTAGTTTTTTTTATATTTAAAATTTTATTCGAATAATATCGGTTATATTTAAATATTAGATCTTTCGGATATTCGAAGTTTTAAATTAAATATCAAATGTTATTTTCAGATATCTGAAATATCGGATATTTAAACCGTGAATAACCCTAATAATAACCATATCCTATCTCCTCTGTCCTATCTTCGTTTGCTTGTTAACAAAGTCTCATTATTATAACAGATATACAAAATGTTGATGGGATTTGTCGATGCAGTCCCTCCATTGTAGAACTACTACCTGGTCTAGTTCTTGACTGAACTATTGGAAAGAATGCCCAGGCCTACATCGATATGCTTCTTTATGTTGCTCCAGGCTCAGGAGATCTTTATATTTTATAGATATTATTGCATTTACTTATTTACTAAAATTTCCGTACTATTCTATTACGATTGCCATGAACCCAATGTTTATTAAGCTTCAAGAGATGAGGCAACCCCATCTACCGATTTCGATGACAGCAATCAGAACCTGAGGATTAGTAGAGAAATCTGCAAAGTGGTAAGTGTGGGCGTTTCGCTCTCGCTATGCGACTCCAAATCAAAAGTTAAAAGACAATAACTGGAGAAGAGAAGAGGAGAAATCTACGATTCCTGTCGGGAACTACAACTAAGTTGAGTTTCGAAAGGCTAATTCAAAATGGAATTTTATTAATTCAAGCTTGCATGAGGTGATTCTCACACATCCAAGAAAAATGCTTAAATAGCGTTCGGGAGCTAGCGTCAGATGAGACTGTGCGCAGCCATGGAAAAAGGATGGTAGGTTGATGTTACAATGTTTATAGGCGGCGAGATTGAAGAGATTATTATGGGTCTCTGACTTGTGGAAACCAATGGAGGCAAATATGGTTCTAGAATGGGGAGATAGGCAACATTTGAAGGAGAGGAGGGAGAGAAGGGAAGACCATCCGGATGATGGGGTACATACAGTTACGGAATCTCTAGTCTTCAATTGGGCTAGAGAAAGGACGAGGCCCAAGTTGTTGAGTTTATGGATTTTCATGGTTAGGAAGGGGACGCCTAAATCGGTTGCAAGGCAATAGTAGTTTCTGCTTCTTTTGTGGTCTAGTGTCATTGGGTCGGTCTTTGAACATACAATATTGAAGCTTTTTCGCAAACGTGATTAAAATTGTTTCTATAAAAATTACTCCCCCCATCTCATAAAAGTAGGTTTATTTAGATTTATACAGTATTAAGAAAACATAATTAATTATATATTTATAATATACTTTAGTATGTTATTTCTATAGTTACCATCACATTGAAGGATTATAGTTATTTAGGTTCTTATCATCTCCCTTTCTTAAAAGGTTGTCTTTGATATTGAAGCAACAACATTAGAGGCAGAGAAGTCAGAGACGTTAAATGTGACACTAATAGTGTCTAGGGATGGCAATCGGACAGATTTTACCCAAAACTCGATGGGTTTTATCCGTCGGATATATAAACGGATATAGATACGAGTATGGAGGAAGGGGAGAAATATCCACCAGGTTTGGGTATGGATATAGATAAGGGATCCTCAAATCCGTACTCGTACCCGCATGCGTTTATCCGATATAAAATTACATTTTTACCTTCATTTATGTAACCTTAAGTATATTTTCTAAGGCTAAAAGTGAAGATATTATTAAATTTTAACAATATAAGTATATAATTCTAACATTAAATGATTTTTACTTTATACTTAATGGGTTTTACTCGATGGATATTTAAATGGATATGGATAAACGAATATGGATGTAGAAAAAAAATATCCGCCGGGTTTGGATACGGATATGGGTATAGGTTTTCTTATTGGGTTTGGGTAACGGATAGGGGGTATCCGATCCGTTGCCATCCCTATTAGTGTCTTATCTGTTGTTGGATATTTTCAATTTGTACACGTTATGACTAATGTGCTCCAGAATGATGAATGACCCTTCTCCACAATCAAATAGCTTTGCCTTTCTCTAGGTGAGGAAACTCTTGTATTGAAGATGGGCCCACACCAAGTCACCTCGTTCAAACACACCTTTCTTTCTATTATTGTTAGCCTTTGTAGAGACCGGTCGTATGTGCATATTTGTTCTACAATAGATTCATTTTAAGCCCATATGGATTAGGACCTTTCTTTTGCATCATAGTGAGTATACTCATTAGTAAGAAAAAGAACAAGATTGAGGGGAGAGAAAGGATTAACCTAAATATAACTTCAGATGGGGTCGTCGTATGGATGACCCAATTATAGATAAATTCAACATAAGGTAGATGAGTCTCCCATTGCCTTATATTATTTTTCCAAAATAGCCCTTAGCATGTTGTCTGGGGTACAATTAATGACTTTCATTTAACCATTTGGTAGAAAATAATAATTTTGTCCCCAAATTTTCTCGTAAGACCCTCCAAAAGTGACCACGCTTTTCACATCTTAATAGGAAACTATAATGCAATGGACACCATGTAATTTGACAACGTTTTGGAAGCATTCAACAATTATAGTGACATCATTAGTAGTATGGTATAGAATAAAATGTTTCATTTTAGAAAAACATTCTACAACTACCATAATATAATCATTAACTTTAATATTATAAGGTAGTCAAAAAACAAAGTCAATGGATATGTCAAATTAAGGTTCTTCGGGAATAGACAGGGGAGAGTATAATCTAAATGAGTTAGTAGTATATTTAGCATGTTTTATAGAATACATTTGCCACACTACTTTTGTATATCACATTTCAAATGGAGCTAATAAAAACTATTCTTTAGCAATGTGGCGTCCTTAAAACCCCCAAATGGCACATAAAGCCCCTACTATAAGCTTCTTGCTTAACAAAAATCGTGATTGTGGTGTCTTATTACTAGAGTGTTGTGAACGATAAATATTATGTTATAGGTTGTGGTGTGATTTTTATTTTTCTTTCATGATAGAAAGGAGTAAATATTAATTTTATTTTCACATATTAAAATATTTGCCTATAAGTATATGCCTATGTTATTTCATGAACTAGAAATTTCATGTATTGTTAGGATAAAACCCTAATATGTAATGGTCGCTTATTTGCTAATATTTTGTATCATATCAAGTTGTCAAAATACTTATAATTTTGTGTGCTACAAGTTATTACAAGTCAAAGGAAGCTATTATGAATGGATGCCAAGCTTGCAAGTCAAAGAGGCCTAGTTATCATTTTATGTAAATTAGGACTTTTGTTAGTTATTTCCATGTAATAATCATCTACGGTTTTTTTTGTAATAATTTTTGTTTGGCTGATGTACTATATAGATTAGTGTTAGATTGTTACAACTAGTTAAACTTAGTAAGTATGATAATTAGTCTATACATCTATATTAGTTATACGCTCAAAATGAGTTCTAACAAGTATAAGACAATGACTATATCAATGTGCTAATTGGCATTAGTTGTGATAAGTTATAATTCCCTATATAAGTCACAATGTCGAGCCATTGTAAACGTGTTGAAGTCATATTGTGAAATCTAGTTCAAGTGAATTACTTACTTATCTCTCTTTGTGAGTGATTGTTACTAGATAAGAATTACTTTGTGTCTTTTAGATAGGATCCTTTGAGTGTGTTCTATGTGAGACATTCAAAGTTAGCCTTTTTGTTGAGTTTTTGATTGAAATTTTGCTTGAAGATTCATAGCCTATCCTTCTAATCTTCAACCCATTGATCTAATATCCTTCCTTTACTCCTAATCTTCAACTCTCATAGGAGATTCACATCCTCATTTGATCATTCTTCATACCCTATTCTTTAGTTGAGTTGTCCAATAAACAATATTTTAAATATAGAGGATATGATCATTTTACTAGAGAATGTCCTAATCAATGATTTTTGACCTTGAATGAAATAAAAGAAATGGAACGATGTGATGATAACGATGACTTAAAAACCTAGTCTAATGATGATACCTTAAATATGTATGAAGAAGATAGTAATCCATGCTTTATACTATAATGGATATTTCAAATACAACCTAATAATCAACCTACAAAAAGACATACTTTTTTTAAAATTAAGTGTAGAATTGGTGGTAAAGTTTATAGGGTCACTGTAGATAGTGGTTTATGTACTAATATTGCTAGTGAAAATATGGTCAAACAACTAAGGTTAGTGATTAATGATCATCATAAACTATATTCATTATAATGGCTTAATAAGGACAAATGTGCTAAGGTAACTAAGCAAACCCTAAATTTTTTTTTTTGCATTAGTGATTACCATGATAAGGTCTTATGTGATGTATTCCCTATGAGTGATTGTGGTATATTGTTAGTTAGATCATAACAATATAATAGAAGTATAATCCATGATGGTGTGACTAATGACTATGTTGTGCTGAAAGATACAAAGGATTATAAATTAAAACTATCTCAATGTAATTATATGAAACTCACAAATGTTAAAAGGTTCTTATTTCTATATGAGAAATATATGATTAATTACATTGAGGAGGAGATATGCTATACCTTAGTAGTTAAAGAATCTAAAATTGGGGAGAAAATTCTAGTAGCTCAAACCTTACTAGATTGCTTGATGAGTATAATGATGTATTTCCTAATGATATACCTTTCGGATTACCACCTATTAGAGGTATAGAACATGTTATAGACTTAATTTTTGGAATAACTTTTATCAAATAGGCATTCTTATAGATTTAAACCAGAAGAAGCCAAGGAATTATAAAGATAAATACAAGAGCTAGTAAATAAAGGTTATGTGAGATAAAGTATGAGTCCTTGTTGTGTACATATCTTGTTAGTTCCTAAGAAAGATGGTAATTGGATCATGTGCATAGACTCTAGAGTTGTAAATAATATAACCATCAACTATGTGTTCTCATGCCTAGGCTTGATGAACTTTGTGGTGTACATGTGTTTTTTGAAATTGACTTAAGAAGTGATTACCATTAAATGAGAATTAGTGAAGGGGATGAATGAAAAAAAAACCTTTAAAACTAATTAAGGTCTTTATGAATGGATTATTATGTCTTTTGGGTTGTGTAATGCACCTAGTTGTTTTATGAGACTAATGAATTCAATTCTTCATCCTTTCCTAGGTAACTTCATTACAATATATTTGGATGATCTACTTGTATATAGTAAAAATAAACATGATCATCTTGTGCATTTGAGAAAACTATATGATAAAATAAGGATACAAAACGTTATGGGAAATTAAAAAAATGTGATTTTTGGCTTTCAAGTGTAGTTTTTCTAGGTTATATTATTAGTAGTGAGGGTATTAAAGTTGAGCCTGTAAAGATAAAAGTTATTCAAGAATGAACTATTCTTATGGATATTCACCAAGTGAGAAGTTTTCATAGGCTAGCTAGTTCCTATAGGAGACTCATTAAGCATTTCTCTACTATAGTTGCACCTATTACTCAACTCATGAGAAAATGAGAATTTAATTAGGGAAATAAAGCCACTAAATCCTTTGACACCCTCAAGAATAAATTGTGTAATGCTCCCATATTATCTATCCCTAATTTTGATTTACTCTTTGTTGTACTTTTTGATGCCAGTGGGGTAATGATAGAATGTGTTCTTTCACAAGAAAGAAAGCCTCTTACATACTTCAGTGAAAGTTGAACAATGCTAAATTGAAGTATTCAACATATAACAAGAAATTATTTACCATCATACATATCTTAGAGACATGGATTCATTATTTGAGGCTTAAATCCTTTGTATTACATTTTGATTATGAGAGCTTGAAATACTTACATGGTCAAAAGAAAATTAGTCCTAACCATGAAAAGTAGATAAACTTCTTACAATCCCTTTGTATTCTTTGTTAAACACTGAGATGGAAAGGAAAATATATTTACCAATTCTCTTTATCGAAGGTCTACATTGCTTGTCATGTAAGATGCTAAATTGCTAGGCTTTGAGATGTTAAAAGAATTGTATTCTAATGATGAAGATTTTTGTTGATGAATATCGTGATTGTAAAGAAAATGAATACCATGGTAATAATGCATTACAAGATGGATTTTTATTTAGAGTTAATAAACTTTGTGTACCTAGATTTAGTATCAGATACTTACTTATTAAGGAGTTATATAAAGGAGATATAGCTGGACATTTTCTTACCTAAAAAATATTAGAAATATTACAAGAAAATTTCTATTGGCTATGCATGATTGAGGGTGTTCAAAATATAGAAAGCCGATGTGTTACTTGTTAAAAGAGTAAAAGTGTCTTCCATAAATGTTTATATACACCATTACCTACGCCTAGTCAACCGTAGAAAAGAGTTAGTATAGAATTTATCTTAGGGTTTCTTAGAACACAACAAAATGAAGAATCTATCATGGTCGTGGTAGATAGATTTTTTTTATTTATAAAAATGGCACATTTTATTATGAGTAATAAAACTGATGATGCTACACATGTTGGTGACTTGTATTTTAACGAAATTGTAAAACTTCATGGCATTCCTAAAAGTATTGTTTCATATAGAAACATCAAGTTTCTCAATTACTTTTGTAAAAACATTATGGCACATGTTAGACACAAAGTTGTTATTCAGTACTTCACATCATTTACTAATTGATGGATAAATTGAAGTTATAAATCAAACTCTTGGCATCTTGTTGAGAGGTTTGGTAAGTAAAAGTACTAAAGATTGTGATATTAAGTTAGGTCATGCAGAGTTTGTTAATAATTGAAGTTCTTTAAGTACTACTCCCTCAAATCCATTTTATATTATGTATGGAGTGAACCCATAGATAGCAGTTAATGTGGTACTTTTTAAGAAAAGTGAATTCAGGAATTATGAGGCTAAGGAGCGAGTAAAATCTTTCAAAATCTTCATCACCCAATCAAGGGAAATATTGAATGAGTAAATGAAAGGTACCAAAAACAAACTAACAAGTATTAAACTCTAATGGTATTTTCTCCTAGTGATTTAGTTTGGTTACATTTGTAAAAGAAAGATTTCTTAACCTGAGGAAAAACAAACTAATTCCAAAAGCAGATGGAGAATTTAAAGTACTTAGAAAAATTAGAGATAATGGTAATTTGTCGGTGTTTCAAGGACATTTAATATTGGTAATTTGTCTCATTATTTTAGTGATGTTAATTTGAGATCAAATTCTTCTTAAGTTGGTAGGGATGGCAACGGATTGGGTATCCCCTATCCGTTATCCAAACTCGATAAGAAAACCTATATCCATATCTGTATCCAAACTCAGTGGGTATTTTTTTCCCTCATCCATATCCATATCTATATCCGTTTATCCATATCCATTTAAATATCTATTGGGTAAAACCTATTAAGTATAAAGTAAAAATCATTTAATGTTAGAATTATATACTTATATTGTTAAAATTTAATCGTATCTTCACGTTTAGCCTTAGAAAATATACTTAAGGTTACATAAATTAAGGTAAAAATATAATTTTATATCGGGTAAACGGATGTGGGTACGGGTATGGATTTGAGGATCCCTTACCCATATTCATACCCAAACCCGGCAAATATTTCTCCCTTTCCTCTATACCCGTATCCATATCAGTTTATCTATATCCGTTTACTTATCCAACGGATAAAACCCGTTTGATTGCCATCTCTATAAGTTGAGGAGAATGATGTAGGTGTATCCATGGAGTCTCAAGAGGATAAAGTTTTGGCATGTTGGTTATGAAGCTAATCACATTATTTGTTTTTGATGATTATATTTCTAATCCTAATGAGTTCACCTTGAGTTATTCTTGAATGTGTATTTGCAAGGAGAAGATTAATTCATTTCAAGATGTCAAAATTCTTAAGATTTTTTTGTTATAAGTTATTACAAGTTAAATGAATTTATTATACATGGAAGTCAAGCTTGTAAGTCAGCCTAGTTATCATTTTATGTAATTTAGGAATCTTGTTATTTATTTCTATGTAATAATTAGCTATATTTGTCTTGTGATAATTTTTATTTGACTCATGTATTATATAGATTAGTGTTAGACTGCTACAACTAGTTAGACTTAGTATGCTAATTAACCTAAACATTAGTATTGGTAATATGCTCGAAATGAGCTATAACAAGTATAAGGCAACACTTATATTAGTGTGCTAATTAGCATTAGTTGTGACATGTTGCAGCTGCCTATGTAAGTCATGGGGTCAAGCCATTGTATATACATTGATATCATAGTGTGAATCCAATTCAAGTGAATTATTTGGTTATCTCTCTGTGACTGATTGTTACTTGCTAAGAATTACTTTGTGTGTTCTTAGATATGATCCTTTGAGTGTGTTCTATGTGATACATTCAAAGTTAGCTTTATTGTTGAGTTTTTGAATGATACTTGCTTGAAGATTCATAACCTATCCTTCCAATATTCAACCCACAAATCCAAGATCCTCCCTTTACTCCTTTGAATCTTCAACTGTCATAGAAGATTCACATAAGATAGTGTTGTCTGTTTCACAAGAGCTCGAACCAAGGAAAATATTTATTTCTCATATGTGGAATATTTATGAGATACATCATTCAACTTCTCATAGAAATCACCTATACTCTTTTATCATAAGAAAGGATAGCTCCTATACCCACCCTAGAAGCATCACAATCTATCTCAAAAAAAATTTTTAAAGTAAGGAAGGGACAAGATCGATGCATGTGATATTTTCCCTTTAATAGGTCAAAAGCATCTTGTTATTATTTTTCCTAATTAAACCTACCATTTTCATTATCACAGTGAGAGTCATAACCCTGCAAGTCATCTTCTGCTCTATGGACAAGAAGCTGGATTATCACAGTGACCACACAAGTGTAGTACCAGTACGATTAAGTACTGTTAAAACATATTACCTAAAATAAGGTAAGGCTCATGCAACACATTGAAGTCGTATAACAATATGGTGATATCATATTGGTATAACTCAAGTTCAACAAGGCATGCTTACATGGAAATCATGGAAGTATAGAAATACGATAAATACGTGCAATCCATACAATATAAACCATATTAGAATTCCTCCTTTAGTGACCACACAAATTTTAGTTAATAAGATAATTCGTTCAACTACACCTTGTTCTCCACCATGAACAAAAGTTATGGCAACACAAATAAACATAATGGGATACCACACCAATCATATAAGGTCAGGATACATCAAAGGGGATTTCTTTGGAGATACCACACTCACCATACATCGAGTGTACCTACCACAAATCAGTATACGACAACCATTACATGTAGTAGAATTACACGAAGGGGGCTTGTGCTGGGATACCTCATCCACCATACCTTGAATGTCTCCTTCGCGAGGGCTAAAAAGTTGGGATACTCCACTTGCCTAAGAAATGGACAATACGAAGTGCTAGGGGGATTGTAATGGGATACCTCACCCACCCGAACTGGGCACCAATGCCATGTCAAACTGCCACAATATAATCATATACCTCAAAGATATGCGCATACCCCCTACTGACCGCTACCCAATAGAGAAGGAAGTAGGTACTGAGTGAAAAATATTTCTAGCTAACCCGTGAGCTGAAAAAAAAAGGCGCGAACGAAATATTAAAACATTAATTTATATTTTCCAGTGATATCATCGATCATAATAAAATCCACATATAACCAAATCGGATGTTTCCAAGTGATAACACTAAACATAATTAAATTACATCGTTAACCAAATTAGGTGTTTCCAAATGATAACACCAAACACATCACAAGACATTAAGCCACCAATTAGGTGTTTCCAAGTGTTAAAACCAAACATATCATAAGGTAAAAAGCCACCAATTGGGTGTTTAAAGATGACACCAAAATTAACCAAATTCAAGTTTCAAATACCATCATGATAATTCTTATTCAATCAGATCAATCATAATTGAAATCATAATTAAAATGTTGTAAATGCATGGAGGTATCAACACAAAAGGCCCAAGATAAACACAAAAAATTATAACAAATCATTTGGCTTCTAGTTTGACTAGTCAATTGGTCCCTTGGACCTGTCTATTGGTTTGGTTGTATCAGACCTGGACTAAAACAAGACTAGAGAACCAGTTAACTGGATGACCTCACCGATCGATTGTTCATGAGAACTAGTCGACTGATTTGGTCCAACCAGTCGATAGGTCTGAGTAGAGACCAAACCATTTTGGTCTCTAGGGACACCAATCGATGGGTTTGACAGACTAATTGACTATTCATTAAAACTAGTTAACTAGTTTATCAAACCAATCGACTGATCTCACGACCAACTAATCCAAAACTCTAAACCATTTGACTGCTTGCATAACTAGTCGATGGGTTTGAGGAACCAATCGCTGGTATGGGTAAAACGCTAACTAGACTTACAAAACACATACCAAAATTGACCACACTTTACTATGCTAATCTTAGCATGCTTTTGTGTCAAAACATACATAAAAATACATGGCGTACTCATAGAATCACATGGATACATGGTAATATATATACTCAAACAAATCATGTTTAAATGACCAACTCATGCATAAAACTAAAAAAATTCCAACAATTCTAACTTGGGAAGGATTATACCATATGCTCATATTATGGAATACAAATTAGATCATGCTCACATACACACCAAACATATGGAACCCCAATACACCACATAACCCTATTTATGTTAAAGATAAGAGTGTCTTACTTTGAAGTAATTATTTTAGCACAAAAGCTCCTACTTGATGGAAATCTAGTAGAACCTCAATTCCTAATAGAATCAAAGTTAAAACCATTCCATAATATTTCAAAACTTCATTAAAATCAAGAAAAACCAGAATGAGAAGAAGAACACAAAATACCACATTTTCTCTAAAAAATAGGGAGTCAAGGAAAGGGCTAAAATCTTCAACCTTTCCCAACCTTAATTATTCCTTAATTAAGGAAAGTAGGGGAAACTGAAATCAAGATTAGAAGAAGAGAAAGGAACGTAGTGCTCGCACAAGGAAGGGAGGAAATCAAAGAAAGCCTCTGTTTTTCTCAATAGAGAGGAGAAGAGGGAGAATGGAAGGATTCTAAACACTTGGGGAATTTTCCACAAAGAAAAGGAAGAAGAGAAAAAGAACAACACGTGAGGAATGAGAATGGATTATAAACGAAAGGTTTAGAGGCAAGGCTGGGTTGACATTCACAGGAGAAAGGGGGATGAGACTAGTGAGGTTGAGTGTGAGCAACCAAGAAGTGAGGGTTGATTTGATGGGGTGGTGGGGGTTGAGTCCAGTTAGGAATGAGCATGGTAGTGAGTTAACAAGTTAGGAGATGGTGTATAAAGTCAATCTCACATCCCTAGTTGCTAGAAGAGAGAGGGAGAGGTGAGGGAGAAAATAAAATATGAAGCTTGCCTCAAAAATGTCTTTTGGGAAAATTTCGGCTATTTAAAATTATATAACGATTTAAACAATGTGAAACATTTGATGATTCTCTCCCCTTATTTGATGATTTCTAAGTTTTAAACATTTGTATTTAAGGTTTTGGAAGTTGAAATCTTTCAACTTAAATTTGCATTTGTGGTGGAAAATTATGTTAAGCTTCAAGTAAGTCATTCTTACCTTTCAAATATGGTATAGATAAGCATATGACTTAGCGTATTATTTAAATTCTAATCTTTTTGTGCCTACATGAAAATTTGGCATTTTAGTGGTGCTTGTTAAATTAATTAAAATTTTTGTAAAAAAAATGAGGCTTGATTTATGAGAAATAAAGTCAATTGCTTATAAATGAAGCATGATTCTGTTTAGGAGTATGTTAAATCTTGGTCTTATGCTATGATAATGTTATGATTTGGATGCGGTAAGATTTTAGAGTTTGAATCATGTTAACATGTATGATATGTGTTATTTGGAGGCAAACCAATCGACTAGAATGTCTATGGTGATTTTGGTTGCTCTTTACTTAAACCCATTGACTAGTTTGTTAAAATAAATTAACTTGTCATAGAACAGGTCTAATCATGTCAATCAATTGGTTCAAGGAAACTCTAGATTTTGGGAAAGCCAAACCAATTGACTAGTGATTCCAAACCGATCGAGTGATTTACCTAAACAAATTGGCCGGTTCGACTCAAGTGTGTTATTTTTGATCTTTTGGACTTGACATGTTTTTGAGATTATGCACACTTCTATTATATGATTATTTAATAATGAGATAACACATCTTGTCATGAATTAAAAAACCTATTATGTGGATTAAATGGTTCATAATTCAACAGGATTATCTTCAAAGGTCTCATAGGATTATTTAATAATGAGATCACACAATGCCATTGTACGATTATTTAATAATGAGTTCACACTTCTTAGCATGATATGTTGGAAGGTCTCAATGGAAAATCAGAATGAGTATGATATAGCTTCAAAAAGATATTGTAGTATTAATTCCTAGCCTAAATGGGTTATCTTAATGGGTTAACTTAATCATGGTTAAGTACTAATGGAAATCCCACTACACGGTTGGAGGGTAATAATGGTTAAGATGGAATTATTATGTGGATATGTTACCTAGATGTTACGTGGGCCTTGAATGATAAAATAACCTTCGAAAATAAAACACTAATACCTTAAAGTGGAAGATGGTCGAGTTGTGCATGAGTTTAGGTAATCCGATCCTCGATTAGCTACCAGGGGTTAGTCTAAATTTGGGCGCTTGTTGGTGCCTTTAGGCTTTGCGATCGAGTGGTATCCTAATAGATCCCTATGTCTTACCTACCTTGTACATTGATAACATAATAAAGGGGTATCCATAATGAAGGGTTTGGTTACCTAGGTGGTTTTTGGCTACGGTCAGCCTTTATACCCATTAGTGATTAATTGGCTTTGCCAACCTTTATGTCCTCTAGTTTGGATATGCTTTCATGGTATGTGAAACCATGGGTTGGTAAGAAGTCCATCACTTGACAAATAATAAGGTTAAGGATAAAGGATAAAGAATAAAAATAAGAATAAGGACGTGGATAAAGAAAAAGAAAAAGGAAAGAGGAAAGAGGAATAATGGCTTATATATAGTTGATATAATGGATCATGTAATCTTGGAAATGGACCTAAGGAAATAACTTGTTATTAAATCATACTTTCCTATCCATGTTATTTATGTTGCATTACCACACATGATAAGCCATGAATTGTCTAAGCCTTTGCATGGCATGAAATCATGATGTATTACATGATTATGGTAAACTATGTGATTATAATTATATTGTGAGCATGAAAGGTGTTTAGCATGAATTTTCCTTTTTATATTTGCCTTATATGCTTGTGACCCCCATTGATGGGGTAACTTGGTTTACTCATTACATAACGCACTGATGTGCTTCTTTTTTCGGTCACTTGATCAATCCCACAAGCAATAGACCATGTGTATATTTTTGAGGATTACAAGTAGTGGGCCTACCTCATTTTGGGCTTGGGGGATTGAGACGGTGGATATTTGAAGAATTTTGTTTTGACCTTAATGGACTAGAGTTTGGGGTTATGCCCGACCTTTGTTTCCTGTTTGTTTTAGTTTTGTACTTTAGTTTAATCTTTCTCTCATGTACTTGAATATTTTTATGACCCTTCAAGGTCTTATTTTGTAATTGTTTTCTATATATCTTATTTCTTAAGCACTCTACTCTTATTTTTAATTGGATTGGTTTCTTAGCCTTTTATCTAACATGAGATAGACAGTTGACTTCTATCCAATATTAGGTGTGGTGGTAGCACCCTATTTTTCGTAGGTGTGTTTGGTATTTTTCTTCTTCTATAATATTTTCAAACAAAATTTTTCCGTAGTAAAAAAAATAAGAGTTACAAGTTGGTATCAGAGCTTTATTTTAAAAGTTCTTCTTTTTTAAAATGCTTTTTAATTGATATCGTGGGTTGGTGTTAGGTCACTATTCTTAATTTCTTGATCTTTATAACATTTTAAGCCAGCACAACCATTTGTTTTTAATGATTTCCTATTTGCCTCTAGTATTTGACTAATAGTTCATGTGTTCTGAAACCTAGAATATTCGAGAGTGAGAGTGGGTAGGGAATATATTATGGATAGTTTTGTGTTAATTGGGTTGTGCAGGCCTTAAAGCTTGATAATTGATTTGTTGCTAGTTAGTCCTAGTCTTTAGGATTTGATGGTTGCCACCGTTATGAGGCATTTATGGGGATCATTGAGGCCTACATAGATGACCAAATTTGAGCACCGCAATAGCCACCAATGCAAGTACCCATCTTAATTCGAGAATGTGAGCTTGTGACTCGTATTTGATGTGTAGAATAGCTTGGATTGGTGTGTGAAGTATTTCGGAGAAATTTGAAGTAGAACTGTGAGCTATTCTGGAAAGATGTGAATATTTTACATTGAAGAAATTATAATTTGGAAATATGCTAAACATGCAAGTTGTATATCTTTCTGTTAGCTTTCCAACGCATCAAGAATCAGCTCGATCGGAGGTCAGATGAAGAAGTTATGGCTGAAATACTGAAGATTGTCAAAGTTGGAAATAAACACGGGGGGCCCGTGTTTTGGAAACACGATCCGTGTTTTTCATCAGGAAAATATGTTCTGTTTTATGGGAGAGGCCAAGAGATAGAAAATAAACACGGGGTACCATGTTTATTAACACGATCCGTGTTTTTTTGGGTTTTTTGCTCCGCCTCGGTTTTCACTAATGATAGTCTCGTATAGTATAAATACCATGCGATTAGAACCCTAATCGAAGAGCGAACGCCGTCTTCTTCTCCTATTGAGTTCTATTGTAATTCCTTGATGTATTGAGTGATTTACGTGAGAATTTCTTTGATTCTTTGTAATCACGATTACTTCACATCAATAAGATCATCTGTTTCCCCAATCTGTGTTCTTGAATGTTTTTCTCTTCTCAATTCTTGTGTGTTCTAATTGATTCTAATTAGATCTTATTTTTCCGAATTGGTATCAATTCACAACAAATTTGTATCAGAGCATTGGGTTCGTATTCGGGATGTCTACAAGATTTGATATAGAGAAGTTTGATCGGTCTGTGAACTTCGGCTTATGGAAGTTGAAGATGAAGGCGATCCTGATTCAGAATGGATTGGAGAAGGCGTTACTCGGGATATCAAAGAAGTCCGATTCGATGACAGATGAGAAATTCGAGGAGATAGATCAAAAGACCCTTTCCACCATACAATTGTGTTTGTCTAATGAGGTCTTGTGTGAGGTGGCTAAAGAAACAACGGCGGCATCCTTATGGCTCAAGCTGGAGTCTCTATACATGACGAAGTCGGTGACGAATCGTCTGTTATTGAAGAGCAAGTTGCATGAGTTAAAATTAGGTAAGGGACAATCCCTTAAATCTCATCTTGATGAATTTGACTCTATAATTATGGATCTTAGGAATATAGATGTTAAATTGGAGGATGAAGATCTTGCTATTATATTGTTGTGTTCTTTGCCTGCTGATTACAAACATTTTTGTGAGACCATACTGTATGGGAAGGATGATGAGTTGGTTCTTGATGATGTCAAGACTGCCCTGCTACAACGGGAACTGATTGAGAATCAGTTGACTGGAGGTAGTTCTAGTGACTCACATAGTGAGGGACTTGTAGCGAGGGGAAGAACTCAGGAACAGGGTTCTGGTGATAAGAAGAAGAAGTATAGGTCGAAGTCGAGGAATAATAGATCCAAGAATGTCATGTGCTATGGATGTCACAAGAAAGGTCATATCAAGAAGTTTTATCCTAATAGGATATCTGGAGATAAACCCGGTGAATCATCTGGCACAAAGGATGATGCTGCTATAGCTCAATATGATACTGATGGTGGTGTGTTGACTGTCACTGATAGTCAGACCAAGATTATGGACAGATGGATCTTGGACTCTGGATGCTCTTACCATATTTGTCCCAACAGGAATTGGTTCCAGACTTACGAGACGACTCGAGGTGGAGTAGTTCTGATGGGTAATGATGCTGCATGCAAAGTTACTGGGATTGGGACAATGAAGGTGAAGATGCATGATGGTGTGGTCAGAACACTGTCTAATGTTTGACATGTCCCTGAGATGACCAAGAACTTGATTTCATTGAGTTCTTTGGATTGTAATGGATATCGTTGTGTGATCGAGGATGATACGATGAGGATTACTAGAGGGGCTCTTGTTGAAATGAAAGGCAAGAGGATCGGGACACTGTATGAGCTTGTTGGCTCCATTATTGAGGGAGCAGTTGCGGTAACATCATCGAGTATGTCTGACTCGAATGTTACTAGACTTTGGCATATGCGACTTGGACGCATGAGTGTCAAAGGCTTGACTGAACTCTCCAAGAGAGGGTTGTTGGATGGAAAGAGTATAGGTATTATGGATTTCTTTGAGCACTATGTGTTTGGCAAGTAGAAGCGGGTTAGTTTTTCAAAGGCTACACATAGTACAAAGGGGCCTCTGGATTATGTTCACTCTGATTTGTGGGGTCCTGCAAGGGTGGTTTCCAAGGGTGGTTCGCGATACCTACTGACATTTATTGATAACTTCTCTAGGAAGGTATGCACTTATTTTATTAAAAATAAGAATGATGTCTTTGAAGTTTTCAAGCATTGGAAGAATTTATTAGAGAAGCAGACTGGGAGACAAGTGAAGTGTCTTAGGACAGATAATGGCCTTGAGTTTGTGGAACGTAGTTTCACTGAGTACTGTGAGGACCATGGTATTGCTAGACATCGCACTTGTGTTGGAAGACCACAACAGAATGGGGTTGCTGAGAGGATGAATAGAACCCTTTTAGAGAAGGCTCGATGTATGTTGTCACAAGCTGGATTAGGCAAGGAGTTTTAGGCTGAGGCAGTTCACATGGCGGCATTCCTGGTGAATAGGTCACCCAATCGTTCCATTAATTTGAAGACACCTGAGGAGGTATGGTCTGGCAAACCAGCTGATTATTCTGATTTGCATGTTTTTGGATGTCCTGCCTATGCTTATGTGAATGATGGGAAGCTCGAGCCTAGAGCTAAGAAGTGCATCTTTCTTGGCCATACATCCGGTGTGAAGGGGTACAGGTTATGGGATAAAGCTGCATCCAAGTTTTTGACAACCAGGGATGTTACCTTCAATGAGTCCGTATTCCTCCAAAAATCTGAGTCTTCTTCTGATAGATTGTCTGAAGAGGTGGAGCAAAAGAATCTGCATGGTGTTACGGATAAGGTGGAGGTAGAGGTTGATTTGGATCAGTCAGACTCTTCTAGTATGAGACCCACTATTCCTGAAGTGGGTGGATCCAGACAGCAGGTGGAGCAAAGGGGCATTGCTCCTAGTAGACCACGGAGGGTTGTGAAGCTTCCTGTGAGGTATGGCTTTGAGGAGTTAGCAGGTTATGCTTTGGCTAGTGCTGAGACTGTCGTTGATGTACAGGAGCCAGTGTCATACTCAGATGCCATTGTTAGTGCTGATTCTGCTCAGTGGTGTGCTGCTATGGAGGAGGAGATGCAGTCTCTATGGAAGAATCAGACATGGGAACTTGTGAAGGCACCCAGGAAGAAGAAAATAGTTGATTGCAAGTGGGTGTACAAGTTCAAACAAGGAATTCCAGGTGTTGAGGGACCGAGGTACAAGGCTCGTTTAGTTGCACGTGGGTTTAGTCAGATACTTGGTGTAGACTATAACGAGGTATTTTCCCCTGTTGTCAGGCATACTTCTATTCGTACTTTGCTTGCGCTTGTGGCTATGCAGGATATGGAGTTAGAGCAATTGGATGTTAAAACAACTTTTCTGCATGGTGAGCTCGAGGAGATCTATATGTGCCAACCAGATGGCTTTGTTGTTGAAGGCAAGCAGGATCATGTGTGCTTATTGAAGAAGTCACTATATGGTTTGAAGCAGTCACCTAGACAATGGTACAAGAGGTTGATCAGTTTATGATTGAGCATGGGTTCTCCAGGAGTGAGTACGATGGATGTGTATACTTGAAGCAGGTTGGTGATGGTTCTCTGGTGTATCTTTTGTTGTATGTCGATGACATGCTTGTTGCAGCAAAAGATCTGTCTGAAGTTAACAAGGTGAAAACATGCTGAAGACTGAGTTTGAGATGAAGGATATGGGAGCTGCGAAGAAGATCCTTGGCATGGAGATCATTCGAGACCGCAGACAGAAGCGTCTTTACTTGTCACAAGAGCAATATGTGAACAAGGTGTTGGAGAGGTTTCATATGATTGATGCCAAGCCGATTAGTACTCCCTTGGCTACTCACTTCAGATTGTCTGCTTTCGATTGCCCCAAATCTAAAGATGAGGAGGAGTTTATGGCCACAGTTCCCTACTCTAATGCTGTCGGATGCATGATGTACGCTATGGTTTGTACCAGGCTAGATATTACTCAAGCTGTGAGTGTTGTGAGCAGATATATGGCAAATCCTGGGAAGGCTCACTGGCAAGCAGTGAAGTGGATTCTGAGGTACTTGAAGGGTACTGCATCATCTTGTTTGGAGTATGGCAGGTCAACTGATGCGTTGACTGGGTTCGTTGACTCTGATTATGGTGGAGATCTTGATAATAGGAGATCTACTGGAGGTTATGTATTTTGTCTTGGTGGTTCGGCAATTAGCTGGAGGTCATCTTTGCAAGATGTGACTGCGTTGTCCACTACTGAGGCTGAGTATATGGCTATGACGGAAGCTTTTCAAGAAGCTTCGTGGCTTGGTGGTTTCGTTCGTGAGCTTGGATTTGGTCATGGTGCTCCCGTTGTTCGTAGCGATAGCCAGAGTGCTATTTGTTTGGCAAAGAATCAGAATTCTTTCCATCGTCGGACGAAGCACATTAATATCAGCTACCACTTCATCCGAGGTACTATTGCTGCAGGCAAGGTTGTGTTGGAGAAGGTGGCTACTGCTGAGAATCCAGCAGATATGCTAACGAAGCCATTGACAGTGAGCAAGTTCGAGCATTGCTCGGATTTGGTTGGTGTTTGTGTACCATGAGGGCCTTTTGGGGCCCAGGGGTTTTTACAGATGGTATTTTTCTATTCCTGGTGCTAGCTACTTTAAATACTTCGTCAAGGTGGAGAATTGTGAGCTTGTGACTCGTATTTGATGTGTAGAATAGCTTGGATTGGTGTGTGAAGTGTTTCGGAGAAATTTGAAGTAGAACTGTGAGCTATTCTGGAAAGATATGAATATTTTACATTGAAGAAATTATAATTTGGAAATATGCTAAACATGCAAGTTGTATATTTTTCTGTTATCTTTCCAACGCATCAAGAATCAGCTCGATCGGAGGTCAGATGAAGAAGTTATGGCTGAAATACTGAAGATTGTCAAAGCTGGAAATAAACATGGGGGGCCCGTGGTTTGGAAACACGATCCGTGTTTTTCATCAGGAAAATATGTTCTGTTTTCCGGGAGAGGCCGAGAGATAGAAAATAAACACAGGGGTACCGTGTTTATTAATACGGTCCGTGTTTTTTTGGGTTTTTTGCTCCGCCTCGGTTTTCGCTAATGATAGTCTCGTATAGTATAAATACCATGCGATTAGAACCCTAATCGAAGAGCGAACGCCATCTTCTTCTCCTATTGAGTTCTATTGTAATTCCTTGATGTATTGAGTGATTTACGTGAGAATTTCTTTGATTCTTTGTAATCACGATTACTTCACATCAATAAGAGCATCTGTTTCCCCAATCCGTGTTCTTGAGTGTTTTTCTCTTCTCAATTCTTGTGTGTTCTAATTGATTCTAATTAGATCTTATTTTTCCGAATTGGTATCGATCCACAACAGAGAAGATTAGCTTAGTAGGGTCGGGAATCATCATCCACCAATCTTTGAGGTTCATGAAGTCCTTGACATCATGGAAATATGGGTCAGGGACATGGAGAAGACCGTTATTACTTGTGGGTGTCTATTGAATAGAAAATTTGATGCGGTAGTGTACTACTTGAGGGGAGGACCATACACATGGTAAAAGAGCATCTAGCGTAGAGGCAGAGAGTCTACTATTTAAGAGCCCTTACTTGACGTGCTTTGGGGCCAATTTTACCTCATTTATCTTTGTATAAAGAATTATGATGAGTTTATGGCTCTTTGGTAAGAAGGCATATTGATAGAGGAGCACTATACAAAGTTTGTGGACTTAGTCCAGTTCGCTCTTAAGGTAGAGTCCAACAAAGTGATGTAGGTTCACTACTTCAAGATTATCCTAGGGATTAGGTATTAGGATTTGTTGGTGGGAGTTATGCCATAAGACATAGTTAGGATGTATGAGTAGGTCTTAGATGCTTCTTAAGTCATCCAGGCCAAGAGTGCCTAGTTGGGGGGGGGGGAATAAGAAGTTTAAGGGTTAATGGTGTCCCATTGATAGGAAGAAGAAATACTTTAAGGGTTGCTTACCTCTTAGGTATGGCTAGAATATGGGGTCAACACACTGATTAGAAGGTTAAGCTGGTGGATAATTTGAGGAGAGACACTACCATTACAAGAATAGAGGAACAAGGCATTCTAAAGACGACATTTTAAATGAGATATGGTCAATATGAGTTCATAGTAATACCTTTCGAACTCACTAATGCACCAATAACATTCATGTCTCTCATAAACAAAATCTTGTTATAGTTTTTAGATTAAATCGTCATGGTGTTCATCAATGGCATCCTCATATACTCCAGTTATTGAGAGAAGCATGAACAACATTTGAGATAGACCTTGGCATTGTTAAGACCAAACTAGTTGTATGCTAAGCTTTCTAAGTGTGAGTTTTGGATGGGTGAAGTGGCTTTCCTAGGACATGTGATCTCTAAGGATGGTGTGTTAGTGGACCCATTCAAGGTTTGAGTAGTTTTCGATTGGCGAGCACCAACTTCTGTCAAGGAGGTGCACAATTTTGTAAGATTAGCCTGTTACTACCTTAGATTTGTTATGTAATTCTCTAAGATAGCTAATCTATTAACTAATTTGATGAAGAAGGCTACACATTTTCAGTGGTATGCAAGGTGTAGTGAAGCCTTAAAGGAGTTGAATAGGCATTTGACTTTAGCTCTAGTGCTCACATTACTGAGTGGATCATATAGTTTTAAAGTATATAGTGACACTTTTAAGCATGGATTAGGTTGTGTGTTGTTACACCATGGGAGAGTGGTGGCGTATGCGTCTCGAAAACTGAAGAAGAATGAGCAAAACTATCCAACACAAGATTTAATGCTTGTCGTAGTGGTGTCTGCTTTGAAGATTTTGTGTCATTACCTATAACACCCTAATATTTCATAACCTTTATTTTTGGGTGTTAAGCCTTTTTATTCATAACTAACCATTAAACCTTAGCCTAATTATTTTATTATTAACCTTTAACCTATCACCAAAATAAATTCTTAAATATTTTTTTAGATTTTTTACTTTTTTTTTAAGTCTATACTAAAACTAATTATTTTTACCTGATATATTTTCTACCTTGTATCTTAATATATTCAAATGAAACCTAAAACTAAAATAAAATATCCCAACTCTACCTTACTATTTTACCCTCTAATTTACCCTTTTCATGTCCCATTTTTTCTTCCCTGACCGATATCCTTATATTCTCCTTACCTTACGCAACACACCTATACCCCTCACTTGTCAAACCATTCCCCTTGACAGTTCCCATAATCTTACATCTTTTCCTGTCTACATGAAATTATACCATACATGTAGATGGGTTGTGAGGGGTATGGTTCGAGGGATAGTGTAATGGTATCGGTTCTTGAATATATATACACACATGCACCACCCTCCCTCCCTCTCTCTCTCTTCCTTGTTTGAGCTAGCCTACCCTTCCCCTACTCCCTTTTCTCGACTCTAATGATTTCACCATCACAACAAAACACACCCTGGCAACGAACCTCCTGCCCCTTCTTTGCTCTATTTGGCTTCATTATCATATTCCTCGCTTGCTATCTCTTGTCTTGGCTTCCTTTAGTTTCATAGATACCATCACCAACCACCTCCAAGCATCACCAACACCCTAGTTCTTACTCCCCTCCATTTTCATGGGTTACCAGCACCACCATCCTAGCCTTGACCACTAATGAACTCTTCCTCTATTTCTTCTTCTTTTCATCTTCTTCCTTCTCCCCCACCACCCCTATTTTTCTTCTTCTCCTTCTTTGTGGCAATTTTCGCCTATCTCTGCCATCGGCCTACAATGCATTCTCCCATAACCTTCCCTTGGGCAATGATAGTTTTTGCTGTTGCACCCCCTCCTTTCCTTTGGCACTATTTTCTACAGCAACTCCAATCCTACCCCTTCATAACCCTGCTTCGTTACACACAACACATCCCAACACCACACACGCACCACCATCTCCCATCCCTACGTACGCCTCACCTTCGGTTCCCAACCCCCACGCAGCTACACACCACATTCCTCCTTCTCTCATCTTCTTCCTGCGTGTGCCAACCCACCTCAAATGTATGTCACCCCCTCTACATGCAAAACTTCCCTTCGCCCATTTCTATAGCCAATCCCCTCCTCTGTTTCTTCCACTTCTTTTTTCCTTCTTTTCCCTTCTCCTCTGCCATTGCTTTGCCCCTTCCTTTGGCAACTTCTCCCGCAGCACTGAACAACCTCCTACACCACCTCCCTTATAGCTTCCATCCCAATTTAGCTAACCGCCACTATCACCACCTTTGTAATCACCTTACCTAATTGTGCTTCCCTTCCTGCGTCACCCCAACCACCATCGACCCTTGACAACACCAACCATCACCGCCATCTCCCTCCCTTGCCTCACCCTTCCACCACAACCATCTAACTAGCTAACCACCTAGCCCTCGACTAGCCCTCAGAACCCCCTTTTGTGCACTACCCACGTAGTGCAAGCATCGTGAGAAATTTTCCATAAACTTTTTCTTATCTATTTTTAAATGTAATAGTATTTTGGTAATTTTAGAAAATAAATACTTTATTATTATAAATGCTTTTAAAAAAATATTAATTTGGTAATTGTAATATTATTTTTGAGAATAAAATTTTAAGTAGCGGGACTTTGTAATGTTTAGTAGGATACTGCTAATTTACATTTTTGCTGGAATTTATGTAACCTTTATACTCTTTACAAATGATAAAATTTGCATGATAAGCATTTTAGGGTTTTTGTGTCTGAAATATGTTAAGCATGAATTGCTATGTTAAAATTATGCGTTATTT
Organism: Tamarix austromongolica; assembly: GCA_039764185.1. NCBI lineage: Eukaryota > Viridiplantae > Streptophyta > Magnoliopsida > Caryophyllales > Tamaricaceae > Tamarix > Tamarix austromongolica. The sequence continues at coordinate 7,696,410 of CM077810.1, forward strand.
ATTGTATTATGACAATTGATAAAAGGAGCATATGATCATATGTAAAATATTTCTGGTATAAAATTATGGCAAAATGATTTTTTATGATAATCTATGACATGTACATAAAAAAATGATAAGATGAGCATGTTTAGATAAATTTATGGAATAATAATCGTGAATGCGTGTCGTAGGGCAATTTGGTCATTTTATGTGTATTATGATTGTTACCCTAACAAGCATATCTAATGTGTATTATATGTTGTTGAGCATGATATTATATAATCATGAATGTATTAGATACGCATGCCAAGGTTTTATATGTAAAATCTTGAATAAGGGCAAATGAGTTATTTAGCTTATCTAAAAGTTTAGTCGCATGATAAATTACTTTAAGTATAATGTTTTCGCCTTTTCATGATAATTTAAAAAATAGAATAGATTTAGTAATTAAAGATGATGTTAATTTTGTAATTTTGGTCTCGAGGGCATTTTGGTCATTTTTGATCTAATATGATCAAAAGAAAATAATTGATATTATGATGATGTTTGTATATATATATATATATATATATATATATATATATATATATATATATATATATATATATATATATATATATATATATATATATATATATATAATGTTTGACCCAAGTAATGATCTTGTTTGTATTTGTCTCAGAATAATTGGAAATAAGAAAAATGATTAAGTATGGAAATTGAATATATGTGAATTATATGCGATTTCATGGTTACCTTAATAAAAGTAGTAATAATTAAAGTAAAATACATCGAGATCAGGAATGGTGGCTATTTAGGGAAAGCTACCCTAAAGATGTGGTTTAGTCTACAATTGATTCTAGTTTTTTCTTGTGTACCTTATTGCCCTAGTCAGGCCCTATACCTTACTATATTTTGTTTTGCAAACTAATATGGGGTATGCATACTTATGGATTAGGTATCCTTGTAGGTAGGGTACTATGTTATCTTCGTGTACTAGTGTGACTAGGGTACCTTTGCATCCTTGGGTTGATAGTTTGTAGGATATTATGCTTCCTTGACGCACCAATATTACTGGAATATCTTTGTATATCTATGTTGATTGATCTCTGCTAGAGTAAGTAATGGATTGGTCTATGGTAGCCTTCAGGCATACTTGTGGTTCGGTAGCAGCCTTAAGCCTACCAGTGGTTCGATGCAGCTTTTGTGCCTACCTATGGTTTGGTAGCATCCTTTGTGTCAATGTGTGGTTTAGTGGCAGCCTCTATGCCTACTTATATTTTGGTAGCAGCCTTTGCGCTACCTGTGTTTTGGTAACAGTCTTTGTGTCTACCTGTGATACTATGGATTATTGTTGGACTGTGCTTGTGAGCTTATATGGATTATGATATTTATTAATATTTATAATGAGATATGAGATATGTGATATGTTGTTATTATCTTGGTTTTAGATTAATGTTATTTTTAATTATACTTCAAGGAGCATTTCTTGGATGTTCGAGTGGTAAGTTTCAGTTTATTCCAGATGAACGAGTATGAATGGTTTATGGCCTTGGTGGTATGTGCTTATATGAATGATTATCGTATTTCAATCCTCCTCTATATATTTGATTATCTTGTACCATGTTTTATTATATGCCTTGTATAAGTTTCATTCTGCTTTTCATTTTGGTTTAGTGTAAATGGTTGCTTAGTATATTTTTACTGAAGGGTTCCCTTTGTGGGTTTCTGCCTATTCAATGGGTAGTGGTTTTTGTAGGTTAGCTTTCAAGTTCAGTCAAAAAATGATAGATTAGATTGAGAGCTTAGGGCTATTTGGTGTCTTTTGGGGTATTTTGGTTTTGGTTGTATTTGGACGCTTGTGTCCTCCCATTCTTTCTCTCTGTTGAGTTGCTTAATCACTGATATTGCTTTTATATAGTACAATACTTATTTTTTGTCTTCTTTATTTTGTTTGTTAAATTGATGTTATTAATTTAAGTGGAGTAATTATTTTAGTCTTAACACTTTGTAGGATAGTGGTAAGGATAGGTGCATTCACTGTCACCCCTTCAATATATGAGGATATCTAAGCTAGTCAACCTGGTGATGTTAAACACGAAAGGATCAAGCATGGTATGAAAGAAGGTAGATCCAAGGGATTACAACTCCACACGTATGGTATTGTTAAGTTCCATGGTAGCTGGTGTATACCAGAAGAATGTATTGAGACCAAGAGGAAAATCTAGGAGGAAGGTCATAGTACTCCCTATTCCGAATATCTTGGAGGGGATAAGTTGTATAAAGATTTGAAGAAGGTATATTGGTGGACCCATACGAAGCTAGAGGTTGCAAAGTACATTACACGACATTTAATCTGGTAGAAGGTCTAAATTAAGCATATGAGATCAACAGGGTTAGTGTAACCACAAGAAGTTGTAGAGTGGAAGTGGGCCAACATATCTATGGACATTGTGGTCGGTCATCTGAAGACCCATAGTGGTTTTGATTTTATTATGTTTATTATGGATCGTTTGAATAAGTTGGTAGTGTTCATATCAATGAATACGACATGAAGTATGGAGCAATTAGCTAACACTTATGGAAAGCACGTTGTGTGACTTTATAGGGTCCCTAGAGACATCGTATCAAACCAAGGCTCTAGATTATTAGCAAACTATTAGAAAAAGGCACAAGCTACTCTTTGGACACAGTTGAAGATGAGTACTACTTTTCACCCATCTATGGATGGTTAGACCGAGAGGACCATTCAGACCTTAGAGGACATGTTATGGGCATATGTGTTGGATTTTAGGAGCAGTTGGGAGGATTGCTTTGACTTGATCAAGTTCTCCTTCAACAACAATGATCATTCAAGTATCAATACGGAACATTTTGAGGCCTTGTACAGGAGTAGGTGTCTTAGTTTTCTATGTTGGAGTGATATCAGCGAGACGATTGTGTTGAGGCTAGATAAGTGGTCGATATAGTCCTTTTAAAGGTGTCTTCCATCAAGGGATAATGAGGTTTGATAGAAAGGGTAACCTTAGGTCAAGTTACATTGGACCATATGAGATCATAGATTGAATCAGTAAGGTCATTTATCGTTTAGCTCTACCAATGGAATTATCACATGTGCACAATGTCTTTCAAGTTTCTAGTTGACGAATTAAATAGTAGATCCTTTGCATGTCATCTAATCGGAGATGTTAGAGCTTATAGAGTATCTAACTTATGAAGAGTGACAATTCAGTCAAGATATGAAGACCAGAGCAACGCACATGAAGACCGTCCTATTAACAAAGTTCCTTTGATCACGGTATGGTATTGGGGAGGCAATGCTAGAGGTTGAAGAAGAGATCTAAGTGAAGTGCCTTGATTTTTTTCTCATAGTGTGTGCCCATGGTGTAACCCTTATTTTAAAGGGATAGTAACCCCATTTTGTTTCCTTGAATGTATGTGTGACTTACTATGTACTCTATGATGTCTATTGATTTTTGGCTAGTAGGATTTGAGGACACAACCTCTCTTAAGTGGGTAGTATAGTAATACCCTACATTTTTTTTTGAGATTTATAAAATGAAAAATATGTTTAATGAATTTTTGCTGGTTTCTATCTTGATTTGGAACAATAGTTAGGCTTGATGTAATAAGGAATTTGGAAAAGTTTGAAAATTTTGAAAAAAGTGAGCTTTCCTTACAAAATGATCGACTAGTTCATCATTTCATCTAAGGATTTTGTTGGACCAAAATGATGGACTGGTTTGAGGAAATCGATCAACTGATCTATAGAAAAATTGACTTTTCTGGCTTAAACCAATCTGCTGGTTTGTCAGGTTGAGTGCTTTTTGAAGCTCTATTTTCTGAAAAATTTTGTTTTAAAATAACTAAAACTTTGATAATTCAACCCTAAGCTACTCTTGAATAATTCTTAATCCTTTTGATCATTTATTCATCTTTAATCTCTTCCTCAAACATATTCAAGGGCTTGATTTCGACAAATAAGGGGGAGGATGACCTCACCCTTATCATCTTTTTCCTCTATCCTCTGCATACCTTTGAAAGTATGCTTCGATTTTCAAACTCTCTCTTCATGGCTAGTTGATTTTCTTCCCACAATGAACTTCCATTTCCCTTCATGCACTGGAGATTTTTTGGATGAACTCGACCTAAATTCTCTAAAAAAATACCATTTGAGCTCTAAGATGAAAGTCAACCTATTATTGAGAAATTAGCCCATTTGACTAAGATTTGAATGGTCAAATTAAGGTTTTTGATTTTTTTGCATATCCTCACTTATTCTCTAACTGATTTGTTGGCTATAAATAACCATAATCCCCTATTTTCTTACATTTCTTTCAAACTCCAAAATACCTAAGTTCTTAAGGACTTGTGTTAATTCCTCTCTACTTTGAGCGCTCATTCGAATTCAATTCACTCGTTTAGTCCTTCTTCTACCTCCCTCTTATTTTATTTTTAAGGAAGAAAGAGTTAGATTTAGGAAAAAGTTGAGTTTTCTTCAGTTGCCACTTCCTCTATTTTTTTTTTCTCTTAAAAGTGGAAAGTTTGTTTTGTCCCCTAATTCCATTTCTTATTTTTAAAGGTTATTCAATGATTTATGAGTTTTGAAATTTTGTTTTTAAGGTTTTAGAAGTTGAAATCTTTCAACTTAAAGTTTTCCCTTATGGTGGAAAATTGTGCTAAGCTTTAAGTTATTCTTACCTTTGAAATATGGAATAAATAAGCATGTGAGTTAGTGTATTCTATAAATGCTAATCTTTATGTACCAACATGAGAATTTAAAATTTTAGTGATGCATGTTGAATTAATTAACATTTCTAGAAAAAGGCTTAATTTATGAGAAATAAGGTCGATTACTTGTAAATGAAGCCTTATTATGTTTAGGAGCATGTTAAATCTTGTTCTAGTGCTATGAAATTGTTATAGTTTTGATGTGGTAATATTTTATAGTTTGAATCTTGTTAAAATATTCGATAAGTGTTATTTAAAGGCAAATCAATCAACTAGTCCTTAGAACATTTGACTAGTTAGCCCAAACCCATCTACTATAATGTCTATGGTGAATTTAGTTTCTCTCTACTCAAATTCATTGATCCGTTTGTTAGAACCGATCAAATGGTCATAGAACAATCAATTGCTTTGAGCATACCAATCGATTAGTTTGAGGGAACTCTTGAGTTTGACTAAGCCAAATAGATTGACCAGTTAGCTTAAACCGATCGATTGGTTCTCCTAAAGCATGTTATTTTTTGATCTTTTGGACTTGATTTATTATGGATTATACACAATGATATTATATGATTTTTTAATGATGAGAACACACATATTGGAATGAATTAAGTAACTGACTGGGTGTATTAAATGGTTCATAATTCATGGAATTTTCACTAAGAGTTGGAAGGTCTCAAAAGAAAAACCATAGTGAATATGTTATAACTTCAAAAGGATAATGTAGTTTAATTTCTTAGCCTAAATGGATTATATTGATGAGTTGACTTTATCATGGTTAAGAACTAATGAAAATCCTATCATATGGTTGGGATGGTAATAATGGTTAGCATGGAATGATTATGCGGATGTGTTACTTGGATGTTACATGGGCCTTGAATGATAACATATGATTGAAAAATAACACACTAAACACTAAAAGTGGAAGATGATTGATTGTGTGAGTGTCTAGGTTACCCGATCTTTGATTAACTAAAGGAAGTAGGGTTATAAATGAGTTGAGCTAGCTCAAGATTCATCTTATATAGCTCATTAAAATCTCAATTTGAGTCATTTGTTTAGGTAAATGAGCTGATCCTTATCCTCACTTTTAGGCTCATTTATTGAATGAGTTAAGCTCGAGCCCAAAAAAGTAAAGCTTGTTTCATTTTATAGCTTTAGCTCGTATGCTAGGCTTGACTTGACTTATTAAAAGCTCAACTCACCTCATATGTTTAGTTAAATGAGTTAAGCCTGAGAATCGTTTTAGGTTCATTTTGTTAAACAAGTTGAGCCTAAATCTAGGAGTGTTATGCTCAGCTCAGCTTATTTAAAGCCTAGTTTGGGGGTTAGTATGCCTTCAAGCATTTATTATTTCCTTCAGGCATTGCCTTGGGCAAGATCTTAGTAGATCTTGGTGCCTTACCCTCTCTAGATATGGATGATATATTAGGGTGTATTGATACTAAAGGGTCTGGTTACCTATAAGGTTTTTGTCTTTGGTTGGACTTTATGTCTATTGGTGGTTACTTAGCTTCAGCCATACTTTATATTCATTTGTAGTTACTTGCCTTTTGCTAGACATTATATCCATTGATGGTTACTTGGCTTCAACCAAACTTTATGTTCTCTGATTTGGATATGTTTCCATGGTATTTGAGACCATCAGGTGGTAAGCAGTCTATCACTCGATAAACAATATGAATTAGGATAAAGGATAAAGAATAAGACTAAGTATATGGAACAAGAAAAAGGAAAAAGAAAGGGAAAGAGGAATAATGACTTGTAAATAGTTAATCTAATGGATTATGTAAACTTGGAAATGGACCTAGGGAAATAACTTATTATTAAATCATACCTTCCTATCATGTTATTTATGTTGCATTATTACACATGATTAACTGTGAATTATCTATATCCTTACATGGCATGAAATTGTGATGCATTACATGATCATGGTTAAGTACGTACTTGTAATTATATGGTGAGCATGATAGGTATTTAGCATGATTTTTCCTTTTTATCTTGGCCTTTTATGCTTGTGACTCTTTTTAAGAAGGTAACTTGTCTTACTCAGTACGTAACATACTAATGTACTCATTTGACTAATCCACAAGTAGAAAACCATGTGCAGGTTTTTCAGGATGGCTTGTAATGAGCCTATCTCATTTTGAGATTGGCGCTTTGAGAGTGTGGACATCCAAAGACTATTGTTTTGTCCTTAATAGACTAAGGTTTAGGGCTATCCCCTACCTTTGTTTTTTGTGTGTTTTAGTTATGTACTTCTATTTACTCTTTCTTTCATGTACTTGAATATTTCAAGGACCCATCGAGGTCTTATTTCGTAAACATTTTTTTTAGTACACACACACACATACACACACACGCACACGCACACACGCACACGCACACGCACACACACACTCACACACATATATATCATGTTTCTTGTGTACTTTACTCTTGTTTTTTATTGGTTTGGTTTCCTAATCTTGTATCAAACTTATAATGGGCAAATGTTGTTTATTCTATGTCAGGTGAGGCCGTTGCACCCCATTTTTCCTATGCATGTTTGTTATTTTTTTTGCTTCTGCAATGTTTTCAAATAAAAATTTTCAATAGTAAAATTTGATGTTGTTACAACATATGATTTTGTTTGTATGAGAGATCACACTTTGATAATGCTTACATTTATAAACTTTTCAAGAAAGAAAAAACTAGCAAGGAAAAAATCTTGCTTTTCTACAAAGACATGTGTCACCAAATGAATTTTTTGATCATTTTTTTATGAGCATCCACTACTAGTCAATTGGTTAGACAAATTTAAATGATGGAATTCTTGTCCATATAAATCACCTCCATTAAGCATATATATTTGACTTTCATATGCCTATTTCAACTTATTCAATCATTTATCAAGCCACATTCTATAGTGAGCTGAGAATAATTCTCACTTTTATCTATTATTAGTTGTAACTATTTGGGTAAACACATCACCAACGTTTGCCACTAATATGAAATAGTCAATTAATAATGGCACATAAATGATGATTTGTTGGAAATGCTTGATAAATACATGAAATTTTAGGTGTAGGAATGTTGAACATCTTTTAATAATAATTATACATAGGAACCATTAGTAAACTAAAAAAATGTTGCCCATGTTTAGATGAGGTTTATATTTATAACTGTTATCAAAATAAAAAAAATTAATTATTCATCTTCTAATAACTGTAACTCTCTATATTTATAAGATTTTAAAATGATAAATTATTGTGTTTAATGGAAATTGGATAATGGTTTATCCTAATTTAGAACTATAGTTTGGTTTTGATGTAATAAGTAAATTGGAAAAGTTTGGGAAAAAATTGTATGAAATAAGGTTTGTTTGTGAACCGGTTGACTGATTTTATGAACTAATCAACTGGTCCATCATTTCAACTAGGTTTTTGGTTCAATAGAATCGATTGACTAGTTTAGAAAAATCAATCAACTTGTTTGACCAAACCAATCCATAGGTTTGTCGGGCTAAGTTCTTTTCAAAGCTCCATTTTTTGGAAAATTTTATACATCAAAATGGAACCTTGATAATCTAAGTTGTTTTGAGTAATAGCTAACCTTTTTTTATTTATCATTTATTCAGTTTTAATTTTATCTCGAATAGATTTGAGGATTTAATTTTAATAGATGATGGGGATGATGACCTCACTCCTATCCTCTTCTTTCTCTCTCCTCTACACACCTCTGGTTTATTTCGCATGTTGATCTATCATCTCTCTTCTTATGTTCGATGTTTTTCTGAATGAATTTAACCTACACTCTCTAGAAAATCACCATTTGAGCTAAAAAATCAAAGTCAACATATTCTTGATAAATTTTCCTATTCATCTTAGATTCAAAATGGTAAAATTAGAGTTTTTGATCTATTGTATATCATCACTCATTCCTTACCCAATTCATTGGCTATAAATAACCCTAATCGTATGTTTCTTACCTTTCTTTTAACCTCCAAAATACCTAAGTTTTCAAATACTTGTGCAAAATTTTATCCACTTTGAACTTTCATTCTAATTTGGTTCAATCTTGTGATCCTTTATGTAGACCGCTCTTGTTTTATTTTTAAGGAAGAAAGAGTTTGATTTAGGAAGAAGTTGACTTTTATTTTAGCTAACTCTTCCCTATTTTCCCTTGGAATTGATAATTTTGTTTTCTTTCTTAGTTAGAGTTCTTTATTATAAAAGGTTATTTGATGATTTCTGAGTTTTAAACTTTATTTTTAAGGTTTTGTGGGAAATTTGACTAAGCTTAAGAAAGTTATTCTTACCTTTATACATTCTCAAATATTAATCTTTATATGCCCGTATGATAATTTTTCATTTCAGGGATGTGTGTTGAATTAATTGAGATTTATGAGAAAAAGGACTTAAATTATGAGAAATAAGTTGATTGGTCCTTACAACCAATCGACTGGATTATTTGTGGTGACTTTGGTTGTTCTCTACTTTAACCCATTGAGTGGTAGGTCAAAACTAATCAACTGGTTATAAAGCATCTAACTGGTCTAACCATACCGATTAACATGTTCAAGGGAACTCTGGCATTTGGCTAAGCCAAACTAATCAACTAATAAGGCTAAAGTGTGTTATTTTTGTTCTTTTAAACTTGATATATTTTAACACTATGCATAATGATATAATATGATTCTTTAATGATGAAACACACATCTTGACATGCATTAACTAACTTATTTGATGAATTATATGGTTCATAATTCATGGTATTTTCACTAAGTGTTTTGGAAGGCCTAAATGGATAAACTAGAATAAGAATGCTATAACTTCAAAATGATAATGTAGTCTAAATTATTATATATACATGTGGTTATGTTTTATCTTAACATAATTTGCTAAGATATAATATAATATATTTACGATTAATGCAGCAATAGAATTTTTATATTTTATAATTTAAAAAAGTGAGAAAACAAACTTAATGATATGATTTAGTAGTTATTCTCTTGTATGGGTAGTGAGATGTCACACTTACCTATTATTTACATACCTCCACCATATTTGTGCATGGCACCTAATGAAGATCTTCGAGGTTATGTGATATGACTATATAACAAGCTAGGTTGCTTGTTTGTGAGCAAGTTGTACTTAGATTCATTTCATGTTAGATCATATCACTTGTTGTTGACCCTACCTCAAATGGAGTCATGCTTAGGGTATTTAACTAGTTATTTGTAGTGGTTTGTTCACCATACTTATGCACCACACTTAAGATTTTTTGAGTGTGAGGTGTTTGTATGGGATTATGATCGGATAGCTAGAGAGCTGATGGTCGAAGATGACAATTGAAGGTTTTGTCATAGCTTACTAGCAAATATACACATTGGTTACCCTAGAGTATCTAACACACGACTCTTCATTGACAATTTGAGGGAGCATATGACATATCAAGTCTAGTTGACTCTGAGAGTGACAATTTGTATTCAGCCTAGGTGAGGCTATCGACATATTTCATAGGATGGTTAGGGGTTGTGCTTAGTTAGATCTTAGGGTTCTTAGTTTGTGGTACCTGTTTTGAATGTGTAATGTATATATCTTTTGAATTTACAACCCTTGTAAAATGACATACTATGTATATATATATATATAAACTCTTTCTAAGCGAGAGCAATTTATGTATTAGTATATTTTTGGAAACATGTTGTAATGGTTCATATATATATAACAATAGAATAGCATGATAAATTATAGAAATATGAATTATTTCTAAGCATAAGAGATTTGTGAATTAGTAAGGGATATGGAAACATGTTGGAGTTGTTTTTATATATAACAACATAATAACATGATACATTTTACAAATATGAATTCTTGTTAAGCATAGGTGATCTTTGAAAAAGTTTGTAGAAGTGAACTAATTTGTAATAATTATTTTTCATGGGGTACATATAGATTGTAATAATTTGTCAAGAGGATATGACAAAGACGTTGAATTTTTTGTCAAGTTTGCAGTAGAACATGCTCGAGACCCTAGTAGAATGATCTGTCCTTGTTTGAATTGTACTTATATTTAACATGTCAATGCTAATGATTTGAGAGATCATTTTTCTATGTACAGAATAGAGATAAGTTTCACTCATTGGATATGGCATGGTGAGACAAGTATGGGCATGATAATGATGAGGGTATTACAAAAAGTAGCGGGTTATTTGAAAGTAATGAAGGTGATTTGTTATAGGAAATGACTCAGAAAGTTGAGAAAAGTGTTCGAGATTGACCAAAAATTTTTGACAAGTTATTGAGTAACATGTTAGTAGATTATCCGCTAATTTAAGGTTGTGTAACTTAAAAGCATATAACAGATGGAGATACAAGAGTTCCATAGAATTATTGACGCTTATGAAAGATATACTTCTTGATGATAATATTCTACCCAATTATACCTATAAAGAAAAAAATCATTTCATTTATGATCTATGAGAAGATACATGCATGCCCTAACAATTATATATTATTTTATAATAAATATGCATCTTTAGATAATTATCCCAATCATAAATGCAAATCAACAATATAAAAGAAGAACAATGTGTCATCTAAGGTGTTATGATATTTTTATATAATACCAAGATTTAAGTAGATGTTTAATAATGTCCAAAATGCAATAAACTTGAGATGGAATGCTAATGATAATATAGATTCTACGCTTCTGAGGCATTAATCTGACTCTCCATAATAGATAATGATTGATGGCTTGTTTACTGAATTTCGTGAAGAACCAAGAAACTTGTATCTTGCACATACTGTATATTTCCATTGATTTTTTTTTATATACAATAATCTATCTCTATAGATCTACATGAAATTAAAGTATATGATATTGTCTTTACTCATTTTAGGGCCAAACTAACTAAGGAATAATATCGATGTTTATTTGGCACCTTTGAATAATGATTTGAAGTTCTTATGGAACATGAGTGTTGAAGAATTTGATGTACACGGTGCAAAAAATTTCACTTTGAGAGCAATGATATTCTGTACTATAAAGGATTTTTTTGTCATATAGCAACTTATTAGGTTATAGTGTGAATGAACATTACACGTGTTCAAGATGTGAGGAGAATACTTAATTTTTTCAACTAGTGTATGACTAGAAGACTTTTTTTCTTGGGGATCTTATACTTTTACCAAATAATCATTATTATCATTGGCAAAGGAAGGCTTTCAGTGACTTCCCGAAGGAAGGACATACACCAATCTAGTTGGTAGGTAGATAAGTGTATTTGAAGTGTAATTTGGGAAGAAAAATAAAGATAAGCCTCAATTAGTTGGGTGGAAGAATATGTATATATTCTTTAACCTTCTGTATTAGAAATCCCTATATGTGAGGCATTCCCTTAATGTGATGTAAACCAATAAAAATATATATGATAGAACAAAAGAATATATATGGCATTAATGCTTGATTGGATATGGAGGAAATGGGCATCAGACATGAATTGGCACCACAATAATGGAAGAAGAACATATTTACCACCGGCTTCACATACTCTCTCTAGAAAAGAGGAAATTACATTTTATAAATTCTTTAATAGTGTCACGGTTCTGGAAAAGTATTCTTCAAATGTCATAAGGCTAATGTCAGTGAAAGAGTTAAAACTAATTAACATAAGGGCTCATGATTACTATATTTTGATGCAACATTTGATGTCAATATCCATATGTGAAATTTTGCTGAAACATGTTCAAATTGTTTTCATTAGGCTTTGTTGGTTCTTCAATGCACTCTACTCCAAAGTCATATACCCTAGGATTTTGCATGCCTTGTAAAAAGGGATTGTGATGACGTTGTGCTACCTTGAAATGTTCTTTCCTCCCTCATTCAATAACATTATAGTGTACCTAACCGTTCACTTGGTTTATGAGGTAAAAAATTGGCACTGATTGTACCCCTTCAAATAGTTTATGAAGTTAAAAAAAGGTTACATGAATAATCGATATCGGTTAATAGAATGCAATGATGAGAATTACCTAGTAGAAGAGGCAACTTAATTTTTCACAGATTACTTTCTAATGTTGAAGTTCTTGGTATTCCTAAGTCTTAATATTTAAGGAAAATTGAAGGACATGGTATTAGGGGAAATAATTTAGGCATGTAAACATAAACATGCTCCATAAAGCCATCCATATGTATTATATAGAAGTGATAATATTTGGCTACATGTTGAAGAACATATGCGTTCTTTGAGGCATGAAAATTCATCAAACATTGAGAAATTGGTAATTGATAAACATGATATTTCCTTCATACATTAGCTAAGAGATTGTATCATTTTACTCATTGGATATTCCCCAACATTAGTTTTTGAAACCAAACATTAGTTGTCTCAAATACCCCAGCATGAAGTTTTCTCATATACTATCAATGGATACACATTTTACAACAAACAACAAGATAAGAAGAGTAAAATATAGAATAGTGGAGTGACTTTAGTGGAAGACGTAATGCATATTGCTAGTGCGAAGGAAAAGAATCTAACATATGCAAATATAAATTATTATATCATGATTGAATGGGTTTGGCAGATAGACTATAATATATTAAAAGAACCTATTTTTGGGTGCAGGTGTGTTGATAATTATTGTAGGGTTAGATATGAAGATGGGTTTACAATAGTAAATCTCAATAGGGTAGGGAATAAAAAAGACCCATTCATCTTGGCATCACAAGAAACACAAGTTTTCTTTGCTACCAATCTTGCTAATGAAAGATGGTATGTGTTAATGTCCATGAAGAAAAGAAATGTCAAAGAATGTGATGATAAAAATTATGAAGCAATATAAGTATTAGATCATGAAACTAATCCAAACAGAGGGAAGAAAAAAAACAAGGAAAAGAAGGCCATGAGGATAACATTGTAACATTTTTGTAGAGTGTACTTGTTATTTTATATTTATATACTCTATACATTCATGAAACATCAGATTATTACTTACTTAATAAGATTACTCTATTTGATATGTTTGCTTGACACTTTAACTTCATATTTTGTATATATTTATTCATAGCCTTATTTGTACTAATTTATATATTGAAATTTTGTAAAGATATGATAAAGAAAACCGTTGATAGAGACTTTAGTGATGAAGCATAGAAGATAGAACCTACGGTGATGACAATCATCATTAGCATAAAAAATAGAGTAAAATGAGTGGAGTTGAGATGGACTACTTATAATCTCTTTATCGTCAAGTATGTAGACATATATCTCACATACATTTCACTTATCATTTGTAATAATGTTCCTATCTCATACAACAATTGGAATCAAGTTCTGAAAGGTCACAAGGACCATATTTGGTAAGAATTCACAGTAAATATAGTTTTATTTTTTCTTTTTTGGGTGTCACATGTTATTAATTTTAATAACATAAAGTTGGTATACATATTTATGTCTTATTTTGTAGAGAGTATTCATCATCCCATATACAAGGAAGAAGTGGCTTCTTGGACATTGTGGCAAGAATCTAAAAATATCTAGGGTATGCTTGGCAAATAAAAAATGTATATAAAGAGGGATTTGCGCATGAAGCCCTCTAAGCATTATGGTTTTATTGATCAAGATAGTTGGGACCGGTTTATTGTATATTGTCTTTTAGAAGAGTTCAAGGTATTTGTTGCATAAAAATAAATATTTTTGATTAAGTATCATTCATTGATATTTAAATAATTGTGAGTAAATATTTTTGCTTTTAATATTGCAGAAAAATTCTAAAAAATAATTATATTGCTAAATAGAATATTTACCACTATAATATGGATAAAAAAGGCTATACATGTCTTAAAGAAGAGTTGTTATGATATTTTCATTTATCTGTTTAAATGTTTATATAGAGAGTGTTAAAATAATATTACTAATTTAAGTACGTATTTTGAAATTGTAGCTCGTAAACTAGGAAAATGATTCAATTACCTCTTCCATCAATATTGGTATAATATGGAAGAAGGCTAGAGGAAAAAAAGAGAGGATATTTTAATGAATATGTATAATATGCTTCCAAAAAATTATGAGTTTGATGATATCCCTAACCCTATTTATTTTTATTAGAGAAAACAATAATATTATGTTTATTCCTGTATTCTAAATTGCATATATATTATAGGATGAACTTGAAACATTGGATTCTTGATGTGTATAGGATTATGGAACTATGAATTGTGTGGTATTATGGGTTGGTTGGGGTTTGAATATAATGATAATGATTCGGTGATGATGGATTAAGGATGATGATGGTTGAATATTTAGGGTTTTAGGGTGATATGGTTCGTGTACTAGGGTTAGGGTTTAGGCTAGGGTTTAAGCTTAGGGTTTATTATTAGGGTTTTGAATGTGGGATGAAGATAATGATGAACGATTATGATGGTGGTGATTTGATGAAGGGATTTTGAATATGATATGATGATGATGATGAACGTATGATAATAATAGGATTATTGTCTAGGGTTTCGGTATAGGATAGGTATAATAAAGTATAGAAGAATATATTGGAGATGAAGTTGAAGATGATGGATTTTGGTTTGAATGTGGTGACTAAGGTTGATGATTAGCGTGGGTTATGGATAGGTTTAGGTATAGTACTCAATCTCTAATTCATATAGACAAAGAGATTAAGGATTTCAATAATAATCACTCGCACATAATTGATTATAATTGAAAAGAACTCACACATAATTCAAATAAGGAATAACTTATATTTTCATTCAATTGGCTATGCATATGAACATGTAAAACTAAGGATTTTATAGCCTATTTTACCCCCTCAATATTACAAGAAAATCCTAATTAATTAGTTAAAAATTTGATCAAAATAGGCCCATAAAATGCCTTGTTCCCCACTCCAAGCACTTCTTATAAGATAAACACTATAAGATAGAATCTTCTTAAAAAGCTACTTTATGCACTAGCCAGTCATATTTCAAATAAATAATTAAATAAAACACTAAATAAAGACTAAACATAAGCTATTCATGTCTAAAAAAGCATTCTCATGCATCCCATGCACATGCCTCTATCGCTAATGACTTATTTTATAAGTTTCATCCATAACTAGTAATGTAGTCATCCATTTGACCTCAAATTCGTAGGTTATCCTCTCTAGGTAAAGAAAAATAGGCTTCATAATAATAAATGTTAAGTCTTGATCATTTACTCCTACATTAATTATGTTAAGGGTGTATATCACTATAACATCGTGTCATAAGTAACAAAAATTGAATAACATCTTAGAAGACACAGGGGTCTTGGATTAAGGATTACAAGAACAAATGTGTGGGATCGATCTCATGGACCCTAGAACACCAATTAGCAAGTGACTCTCCTAAATCAAAAATTAAATATGGTATTTGGACTGATGTCTACAATGGAGAAAGAGTTAGCCTCTATCAAATCTCAAGGTTATAAGCCATCCGATTCAAATGTGCATGATCTGCTTCATATACCTAATATCAATAGTGTTAGAGACATTTGCAAACCTGATACACATTTTTTCTTCTCTTCCCAAGGCAAACATATCAAACTATGAATTGCTATAATATGTATCAAGCATCAACTTAATTAACAATATGTAATATTTTATTTTAGGGTTTGTATAAATGTGACTTATTATATAATGACCCCTCAATTCTATTGGGGGAAAGAAGGGTATACATCAATTATTGTACTAAAATGTTGATTATCCATGGGTCTATCTAAGCCCCAAATATGATAGCGGTATATATTGACATTATAATGATTGGATATGCACCCATACCTTGTTAAAAAGAAGGTGATGAGGCAACCACGATATTGGAAGCTTGTGGAATCTTTGTGCCTTAGCCCTATAGACCAGATACATCTTACTAATGAAGAGGTAATGACACTTTCATCCATGTTATACCTAACATGTTACATATATTTTTTTATACCTTATTATATATATATGTATGTATGTATGATTATTATATTTTGTTTAATACTATGAATTAAAGAATCAAAAAATAAGAATGTTCCTAAGGTAAATGGAAAGAAAGTTACTAGTGGAAGGAGAAAAAAAAAGGACAACAAGAAAGGAAAGAGAGCTAGATCAAAAAATTTAGTTGCGCCATAAAAGATTCCATCTTTTGAGGATAACCAACAACTACAAGATCCTTACCAACCACCATCAACTTTGATGATGTTGTATTTCTACACCCAAAACTACTTCAATATAGATCTAATTATTACTGACTATCCTTCCAAGTATATTGGGAGGATGACACCAATTACAAGGTATCATTAGAGGTTATTAACAAATTATATAAGTATGAATGGATGTCAATAATGTATTTTAAGTAAGTATTACTTCATATCATATTCGTAAAACTTTCTGTTTAGTTGTATATATATATTAGTTATTAATAAATAGAGGTGAATATGTCCTCTATTGTATTTGTGTATCCATATTATATATCTGACCATACTACAGTAAGTGATTTTAGACACATAAACTATATAGTGGATTGCATCTTAGGTGAATATTCAACAAGTTTTTATCTCATACCTCACCTTACAACTGAACATTGGGTTTTATATGTGGTCTATCTTGATCAAAACAAAGTATATGTGTTTGATTTCCTCCGAAAAATGTTCAATACCTTATTTTCTTGATCATTCTAAAAAGAAAGATTTAATTTATATGTTATTATTCTTCTTACTTCATTAGAGTATTCGTGTATATATTCTACAATACTTTTTTGAGGTATATAAGTTACAATATCATGTATCAACTTTATTTATTTAGCCATTATGGATGTTGTATATGGAGAGAGGCAAAAACTATGTGTCATATCCGAGGAATCTTGAGCATGAGCATGTAATGATATGTAGAAAGACAAGTATTTTTTATTTTATTTTAATTCTAATTAATATCTAATAGAATAATAAGATAACTAAATCTATTTTACAGTGTGCACAGAAACAAAATAATAATGATTGTTGATATTATATTTGTAGAGTAATGGTTCTCATACTCATCTGTGAATATAGATCCAAGCCATGTATGTTTCTTTTTTCATTAATTAATCTATGGCTTATTGATTACTATTAAGATGATCAAATCATATCAATTTGTATTTTTTTTAGCAATGGATACCTATGAGGATAGAAATACGCAGATGATGAAATTGATGAAGTTAGAGATCAAAGTTCTAAGTTTGTGTACTCACACACTCAGTATTAGGGTTTTACATGCATGTTCTGGTTTGTATCTCATATGTATTGTCTTTGGAGATGCACATGCATATATGTAATGTTTATTAGCTATTGATAGTTAGGTTTTATGATCTTTTAACTTTATAGTGTAGAGATACCAACTTGTGGTACAACTACCAATTTCTAATTCATAGGAAGATATGTATATATGGTGTTATTTTATATATTGTGAATTTGGTAAATATTAAAATATATAGCTGTGTATGTGGGATGGAACAAACCATAACAATTTATTAAAAAAACAATTATGCTTTAATAATCAACATTTTCTAAACCATTATTAAAAACCTAGTCTATTATATATTTTATAAGTTTTTTAATAACGATTTTAACCAAAATCATTATCAAAACTAGGTTTCACTAACGATTATTAGAAGAAAAACTATCAACAAATGGGAAATTAAATGCTTATTAATTATGAATTAGGGTTTAATTATTTTATAATCACATATTTAATGTTCATATATAGGTTTTAATAATGGTATTAGCCAAAAAACATACTCAAATCACACATTTAAGTATAATTATTAATTATTTAGGGTTTTAATTAATGCTTTATCTAGATATAAATTAGGGGTATTTTTATGGTTTTATGGTTATTAATTTTTTTTTGTTTTAATAACGGTTTCTCGGTGCAAAATTATTAAAACCACACTTTTTTGTGGATTTTTAGATTTCTTAGGATGGTTTTGAATCATTATTGACACTCAATTCAATAATAGTTCATAACCATTATCAAAACCCTTTAAAAACTATTATTAGAAACTATTTCTGGGGTGGTGCTTATACTATATTACATCATTGTAATGATAATTTATGGATATTTTATTCACAAACAAAATATAGATTCTATCTATATTTACAATTCGAATCATTGTGGTAAGCTTTCCATTCTTTTAAGGATTATAAATCATCGTTTGAGGTTTACCTCTTTGAACCCATATTATAGGCTATTGACATATTTGTATCATACTTTTCATTAACTTATTTAAAGTCAACACAATGACTTTTGCATTGGAACTTTAGTCAAGACACATATGATCTTCATCACGTCTTGTTCATAATAAATGCATGTTATAGATAAGCTAAATCTAGTGAGCATAAGCAACATCAAATGCACTTTGATTTTTCTTTGGGTCCATATCTCATGGAAAATATCATCTAAATGCTTACTTGCTTTATAATTTTAATCTCATATTCTCTTCATTTTTTCTCCCTCTGAGGTTGAGGAAACTAACATTCCCAACCTTCATTATGGATAAATATCATATCACTACTAGGAAAATAGGTTT
This sequence comes from Tamarix austromongolica, assembly GCA_039764185.1. Taxonomy (NCBI): domain Eukaryota; kingdom Viridiplantae; phylum Streptophyta; class Magnoliopsida; order Caryophyllales; family Tamaricaceae; genus Tamarix; species Tamarix austromongolica. The sequence continues at coordinate 7,715,691 of CM077810.1, forward strand.
TAACCATGACAAATGATGTCACTAACAAATCCGTAATTATCCCCATTACTCTTTAGTGATGATCTTTGTCATAAATACGTCGTCCATAATATTCCGTAGCTAGAAGACAATATTTGAATGAAATACAATCTTCACAATTGAGACCTTTAGCAACAACAATATTGTTGCCAATTATATTTTTAGTGGCTATTTTAGGTTAAAATTTAGCTGACCAATTTGAAAGTTTAAATTTTTAGTGGCATCATTGTTGTCTCTATTACCCATTTTAGTGACTTTTAGGGATGACATATCATCCCTAATAGTTTTTGCGTGGTATTTTTTTGAAGTTTTTTTTTTGGAAAAATTTAAATCTTGTTTGGAAAATTGAAAGAACCTGACTTTTAGGGATGTCATATCATCCCTAATACCTTTTTAGGTTTTCAGAGATGAAAAATATAAATTGAAACATTTTATTTTAATTATATAAAAATTACAATATCACATAAAATACTTAGAAATATTTTATAAATGATTAAAAATCAAAATATTATAAATGTATTAATAATGCTAAAAATTGTTTGAATTACATAGCAAATAAAAATGCCCAAAATCAAAATTGTTTATGATATAACATCATCATCATCATGTTCTTCCTAGTTGAGATTCTAAGAAGACTGAATATGGCGTTGGGGATGACCATATAAAGGCTGACCATGGGGAGGCTAGAGCTGACCATAGAAAGGTAGGAGATCGAATTACGGATGAAGTCCAAACCCAGATCCTTAAATCTAGGTGATTATCATATGTCATTCATTGATATGTGTATGTTGTGAATGAAAAATCTTATAAATATTCATCATTGTAGGAAGGGGGAAGCAATGAATGGTGGGTTAATGGCCTCTAATGGTGGAGAGCAACTACCAATAAAAGATGAGGAATATCCGTCCAGTAATATGTGCCCAACACCCTTCCTAAAGCCCTATCAATGACCAAGAACCTTATTCACTATCCCAATCTCATCAATCATAGGTGGGTCAATAAAGCTAATAGAGGTCCCTTAGTCATCGTGACCTCATCTCCCTATACTACCGTCTAAGTCTCATCACATAGAATCAACATCTCATCCTACAAAATTAAAAATATTATCCCTAGTTAAAAAATTCACAAAAATTATTTCATAAAATAAAAGATAATATTAGTATTCTTACAAAATTCTCTATCACATGCTCGGTGATCCACTAGCCAACCCTCATGTATAGATCTTCATAGGTATTGATTAGCGATAACAATTAATGGGTATGTTTATCAAGTTTTCATATTTGGTTGAATTAAAACACTAATAATATTAATGAGAACTATATATATGTATGTATGTACTTTTTTATATTGATAAGCTACAATAGATCTAAACTCATGGAGACTAAGATCTGTCAAATTAGGCCTATTTTTATCAACCCTTGCCAACACATATAAAAGAAATTCAACAAATGACTTAGAATTTTCAACATTCACAATAATAGAGTTAAATTTTTATCTTTACATTGTCTGATTTCTAGTAGTCTACATATGACCTAAACTTGTAATAAAATAACACCGCTAGTCATGACTAAATTTATGGTAAGGTTGGAAAAAGATAATATGACCTGAACTTAAATGGTCCCAAAAGTAATCATATATCCAACTCACATATTTTCTAATATCCCCATTTAGAGACATACTTAGTAGTATATAGGGTACTTGTCAAGTAAATAATATATCCTATCCCTATGAAAGGAAAATTTTGTTACTTAAAAATACTAATATTATTATTGCATATAATTATATAGTAATGGATTACCATATTAGTAATTTATTAGGTTTAAATACATATAGTTAAAATTAGGGTTTAGAAGTTTTCCACATATTTCATAATAAATTATTTAAGAATAAGGTAAGTTGTATGATTTTAAATTTTTATTACCTTACTAATAGTTTATCTAGTTTAAAAAAATTTATCATCTCACGTTATTGTTATGTTATTATTCTATATATTGGTTAAAATTTATTACTTGGGTTTTAATTGCTAGAATAGAAATAATAACCTGAACTTAGCTTTTTTTATGGATGTTTTTGTTAAGATTTGATTGATTACGTTTTTATTTTATATTTTTTTATCCGTAGGTTGGGGTTGTAACTTTCCATATTTGGTGGAAATGGTTACAAAGATGTGTAAAATAAAATTTAACTACTACACATTATTATATTGTTAATTTTTTCCCTTTATCTTATGACTTGTATCCTTTATATTGTTGGTTTATTTTCTTCTTCTTTCCTTTTTAACATAATAGGTTCATAGGGGGGGAATAAGAATGCTAGGTTTACCAAAAAAGTATGCTAGGTACTCGTCTTTGATATATATATATAAGGTTTAATGTATATGGATAGAGTTAGATTTTAGAAATAATCCGCATATTTAATAATAAATTATGTAAGACTAATGATAATTTATGATTTAAATTTTTTGTTATATTCATAATATTTTATATAAAGTTAAAAATAATTAATTAGCTCAAAGTATTGTTATATTACTGTTCTGCATATTTGTTAATGATATTTTATCTAAGGTTAATAATACTTTATTATTATAATTATTTAATAACAACTCATACATTTAGCATATATTTCCAAGTACCACTACAATTGTTATACCACACATATGATAAAACATTGAATCAAAATTACCAACATACATACACAATTACCATCATATATACATTCAATCTCAACAAATACATAAATTTTTTTTCTGTCACTTCTACCATTCATATATATTTGATAATTATCTCCTCTAACACACACACACACACACACACACACACACACACACACACACACACACACACACACACACACACACACACACACACACACACACATAACTTCACAAAAAAAAAAGAGGAGGTGGAAAGAGGTAAGGGTTCTCAAGTAGCGTGAGTTTCAGAAACCTACAAGTTTTTCAAAAAAGTAGAAATTAAAGTATAATATTAATCAAATAATTACCCAAAGAAAATAGAATGAATCAAAAATGAAAAAATTGAACTAGTAGTGGCGGCAAAGTAGCGGTGGAGGTGCTCGAGCAAGATGGGAAATGGAAGAAAAATAAAAAATCATAAATACAAAAATCAAAATCAATAAATAATGATAATATGAGATAAAATATGAAATTAATAAGAGAAACACTAAAGATTAAGGAAAACTTTTGCCTCTATTTACAAATTGAAGAAAATAGCGACTAGAGAATTTGAAGAGGAAAGAGAAAAGAAGGAAATAACCGAGGAAAAGGAGATGAATGACCGAATATTTTATAAGACTTTTAGCACAATAACGGGGGATAATTTAGCATGTAGAGCACGTGACCCACTAGCGATGACACCTTTGTTATTAGCAACAACAATTCCTCGCTAATAATACAACGTTAAATGAAAAAATTTCTACACCAAACGTTCCCCTAATATTTTCACCAAATATATCAATTTTGTATCCACTATTAGTGACAACATATGTTATCACTCAATGTATTTTAGATATGATAAAATAAAAAGTAAAACTTCCTGCAAATTATATAGCAATGATAATGTCATCACTAATAATTTTTCAGGTATAAAATTTTACTAATAATTTTTAGGTCTCTAAAATTACTTTTAGCAATTGTTTGTCATTGGTAATTATAAACACCATCGATGGAAAAGTGTCACTGGTTAATTCATCATCGTAAATTTACTTTTTTCTTATTGTGTATCTATAGGGGAGTGTAAGAACATAAAAGGCACATCCAATTTATTAAGATAAGCATCAGGTTCATTCTAATTAACTTGAATTAACGAATAGTATGATATGTGATTGGTATGTACTAAAAATATTTACATGTATATATTGACATATCACATCTAGACCTTACTAACAAAGGTCAATGAATCAAATGCACAATTAATGACTCTACCATATCTGTCTACTTCTGACTTGAACCAATGATAGAGCATTATCCTAATTGGATGGTTATTGACTTTTGTGCTAATGTAACAATAACAATTATAAAATATAACATATAACCTTATATCGATGCATCATTATATGTCATGGTATATTTAGATGGACAACATGTGTCTTCTTGAATTCTATCAAAGGCATAGGATATTTTTGGTTTACATGGTGGCATAATTGCAAGTAAGTCAACAATAACATGTCGTACATATAAGATTACTAGTTAAAAGAATAACCATGATTCTAAGTGGGTGTTCATGTAAATTTTAATGGCCTTTTCTATCATTGTTGCACTAACTTGATTTCATTTCTCATAACACGGATAATATTTTATGGTCTACTAACTTTTGGTTAGTGACACCTTTTGGCTATTCACATACACTAAATGCACACGCTAAGTGTTTATTTCAAGCTTACTTCCAGCCAATATTGAAGGTAGTAATGCCATAAAATATTAATCAACCATACTATGTTCTCCAATAACTCAGCTACATTATCATGCACATTTTTAATATTTGATAATTTCCTCAAGAAACCCATTAAAGGTATATCATGTCATGTATGAATTGTTATTGCTAATTATAAGCTCATAGAATGCCTCATGCTTAAAATAGAATGTATAATGGCATTTTTATTAGACAAATTAATCTTCTAGATCATATTTAGATCTATAAGATGTGTAGTCTTTAGCCTATACCATTAAATTACTTATATCAAATGAAAAATTTCATGTTTCAACTATTAAACTAATAATTGAATGGGAAGATTTAAGATTCAACCATCAAATTAGTTATCAAATAGAAAGTTTTAGGCTTCAACCATTAAAGGTCTCTACCCACCAAAACTATAATATAATGGGGGTGCTATTGTAAATGCTACAGCCACTTCAGTAGTGGAAGATACATGGATATGGTAGTTATGCACCACTACTATGACAAACTATGTGCATTATTTCATGAATAAGTGGTTGATAAATTACCTATAAAACCATCATCACCACTCCATAATTAGAAAAAATATTTTAAATTCTACAAAATTTAAAATTGTAAAAACTAAATTTCAAAAATCAATGTTTCATAAGTAAAAAAAATGCAAAAATGAAACTGATACAAGAGAATCTAACTCTTCTTCTAGTGAATTTCAAGAATTAACATTCTTAAAGATGGAACCCATCGTTCTTAAGGTTCTGGAAACCAATTTCCAAAACCCTAATGCCAATAATGGTTTCTTAAGTACTTTTTTTTAAATATATCACATGTTTACAAGAAGGAGAATTCATTCAAAACACTTAGTGTACAACACAAGGACAAGGCAAGGAAAAAGTTACACATAAGACAAAGCTTGGTTGCATTATCCATATGTTGCATGGATAGGGTTTTATTTAGTTTTTTAATTTTATACACATTTTATAATAATTTTTATATTTAAATAATATATGGTATTATCGATGACTTGTATGCATGATATAGATGTTGTATGTATTATCTTCACTTTCACTAATTACTTGAACCTAGCTAACATTAGTAGGTTAGGTCTATAATGTTTCAATAAGAATATTGTTAGTGTTGATTAACATTGGATGGTATTAGCTATATTAGATTAATAATAACATATATATTATCTAGGAAGGTTAGTAATTAGTTAGTAAAGGTTAAAACATACGAGGGAATTCAATATATATATATATACATATGTCATCCATTGTATAGGCATTATATTGATGGTTAATACAACTTGAGAATTTTTGAAATTCTTCCTTCTTTTACAAGTGAGTTATCCTTGAAATTTGAGGTTATTCTAAATATAAAATAATGTCATTTATCCTTAGTACTATTGTAACTTTTATGAAGACTTATTTCTAGTGTTGAAGCCAAGAGCAACTCCATCATTCAAACTAAAACGAATAATTAAATGTAATGACCAAGATTGAGGCAAGATCCTACATTGTGTTTGGGTGATTTTAACATCAACATACACATAATTATTGGTATCAAAGCCAAAGTTGGATTTATATTTGAATGACCATCTATTGAAGTTGGTTTCTCTTGAGAAAATCAAAGATTACTCCATGACTTCAATGAACCTTCAAATAAGGTTCTTGATTTTCTTTCATCATGTTCCTAATGATTTTTAACCATGAAGTTGTGTGCCCTTTTGTGCGCTAATTGAGAACTTGTTTGGGATTCATACTTGAGACATAATTCATTCTCAATGCTTTAGATAATATGTTTTCTATTGATCAAATTTGAATAGATATAGGTAATTTGTATTGATTTTTTATAGTGACATGTATGTGTGTAAATGATGGTCATTTGGTGTGTGTCAAATAGAATTATATAACCATGAATTTTCTAACCATTTTGTTCCTTTATTTCATGATTATTTATGCATCATAATAATGGGCTATGTTATGTGAAATTGAGACACACATTGCATACATGCTATGGAATGAAAATTGTATGATATTATTGAGTGTGTGTGGCTTATGTTTGTGACTTAATACTATTATTATTGACTTGGTATAATAACTTTTGCAATCTATTTCAATATTAATCACATACAATTGTAGAATAAGTTGCACATTGTTTTGAACTTTTTCATGAAGAGGAAAGTATTTTTGGTTATGGAACCAGTGTGTTAATCAAACTGAATTGTGTTGTTTAGTTCTATCTCAAGAACCTAACTATGTTTTTTGTGATATACATTTTGTATTTATGGTATATGTAGAGATATAAAATTTTGACTTGACCCGAACCAGCCATACATAGCCCAATAAATTTATCAACCTGACTTGACCCAAACCTGACCCAAAATTAACCCGACCCAATGTTGATCCAAATATAAGTGACCCAACCCAACCCAACCCCATCTTGTAACCCGTCATTAACCTAACCCATTATCAATCTGACTAACCATCAACCTAGTTCGTTATTAAATCGACCCAACTAGACAAAACTAAATACAATATTAACCAGTTATGATAATAAAAAAAATAAGCATGTTTTATTATTTATTTAAAACTTTTAAAAATATATTATTATTTAAATTTTACTTATTTTTCTTAATTTTATTATGAAATTAGTTATTCACCAACAATATTCTTATTTTACCAATTTTATTGCATAAAAGAAAAACATTAAAAAGTTATAATAATAAACAAATAGCAATTAATAATACATTATTAATCACATGCTTAATGAAGTTAAATTAAATTCTTGCCTACGAGATTACTGAGTTAGATTAATTTTAGTAATCAATTTTTGATTTAACCTTAATCCAAAGTGATTTGATCCATGATTAGCTTGGCCCGAACCCAACCCGACCCATCAAAACCTAAAAAGACCCTATTTATCAAGTTAACCCAAACCTGACCTATCAAATTAACTCAAACACGAAATCACCCAAATATGAGCTTGCTCGGCCCAAACCCAACCCAATATGGATGTAAATGGAGTAGGTTTGGGGGAGGTATGCCAATACCCGTACCCGATAAAAAAATATATACCCAAATTTATACCCGTACCTTGAACGGGTATCCCCTAACACATCTATAAATGTATCTATTCGATATATGTTACACGATAGATAATTTATTTACCTGTTAACAGATATTATTCAAAAGATAAATCCATCACCCGACTGATAAACCCATTTAATGTTAAATTAAATAATAATTTTAACCTTAGTGTATGCTATTTCTATTTTAAAATTAAGGGTAAAAGGGTTATTATATATCTCGTAAATGGGTACGGTTATGGATACATGTATGGGTATATGTACGGATATGGATATTCCATACCCATTTCCGTACCTAAACCTGATGACTATTTTTTTCCATCATCCATATCTGTTTATGTATCCGATAGATAAAATCTATCAGGTTTTAGGTAAAATCTTCCTCGTTTATATCCCTAGACCTGACCCGACAAGCTCACCTAAAATAATTTAAACCTGACTCAACTCAAAACCTAACTATCTCAACTCAAATCTAATTCGACCTGATAAATTAAACTAATACACCCCGGATCTACAACTACCGAACCGAACCTGACTCGAATAATAAGATGACCCAAAATTAACCAAATCCAAAATGATCCGACTGGAATGTAAGATCCCCATTTTTATACTTAATTTTTTTTCTTCTTGCGGAAGCGTTAATTAATAAAGATAATGGGTGTTATCGCCACACTAAGTATAAGCCCGGTTCCCTCACCTTTCTTATGTTAAGTGCTAAGGCTAAAACCAACCAAACCAAAAACAAATCAACGAAAATAAGAGAGATCACATAAATAAATGTTATAAATAAATATTTTTCATGCAACAACAATAATCAAAATATAATTAGGCACATAAGAATCTAAAGGAAAACCGATACAACAAAAACTAGTACTTGTAGGTACAACACCGGTTTTCCCTAACTCTTACACCCGTATGCCCATTCTAAGGATAGAACCTCTTCCCAAGGGCTCCACTTATCCTGGCCACTCTTATAAGCTTCATGCCACTCCATGGCCTTCACATAGTCACTTGCAAATATAATATCAATACGACTACCTTGTATTGATTAAATCATAATACTTCACAAGAGATAGCATACCTATGATGCACATAATCACGCAATGATCCAAAACATGCTCAAACATAAGCACATATCATAACAATATATAATAAATCATGGATCAATACATACGTATAAATATATGCCATTAGAGTCTTATGCTCAACAATCAACCATACTCAACAAAGTCACATAATTTCAAGGTAAAATCCATGGCCGAAGCCGACTAATTAAATCAATTCCAATTAACATAGTAGGGCACTAAGGTAACAACCGAACCACCAATCCAATATATACCAAAAATGAAGTAGGGCACTGAGGCAACTACTGAACCCAATAATACATACCAAAGCCATCAACAAGTATTCATTTATTATTTATATTACTCAAGGGGATAAAATCAACCCAAAGATACTGAGGTACACCTAGTCATATTGGTATACGAAGGTAACACAATATCCGTACTCTAGAACCCAAAGACACAGCGATACTTTAACACCCCCAAAATACACTACTAATTTTTTTTATTAGAAGATTCAATGGAAGCAAGTAAATCAAAATTGTGAATTTCAAGGATATTACTGCTGTAATCAATACAAGCTTGGCCCCCTGCCGGTCTCGTACTAACCACAAGGCTAAAGAAAGATTACCAACCATCATAATTCAAACTCAAAGCAAGGCTTCATCAAAGAATTGAAAAATTCATAAGATAAAAATAAGAGTACAAGGAAAAGATTTTACAATCCAGAGTACATAATTAAAATTCCTCAAAAGGAATAAATGTTATAGTACGATAAAAATTAAGTCTGAGTAAACTGGTACAAAATAAAGGATCATAAAAAGTAAATCTGACCACATTGCTCTCGATCCCCGGGCCAAGTCCATGCCCAACTCTCAGCCCCGCCTGATGCTTCGTAAGCATTGAAGGCATCAAAAATAGCATCACCTACCTACACAAACTAAGAGGGACCTTCTGATCATGGGAATGACCAGCACTCACGAAACAGGTGGTCAGTACACTGCGTACTGAGCAAGGTAACTATGCATCTACGTCCAACACTTAGGGTTTGGTTTATTGAGCTCGAGATCCCCCGCTATTATAGCCGGTGGATCGGTCATGTACAAGGCAGAACACACTTGACCACTATTATATGCTGATAGATCGGTCTCTAGGGCACCCTGACACCTGGCCACTATTATGTCAGTGGATTGGTCTGGGCCTGGCTCAATAATCTTCAACTTTAAATGATTAGTGTCTTACTATGTCTTATTTAACAAGCTTCACCCTAGATATGCATGTCAAACTCCATCTACACTTATCCTTCCAAGACGGTTCATCCTATATCTTGAGATTTCTGCACCTCCTAACACACCCCAACATCCTTTCCTTCTTCCACTTACTCACACTGAAGGCCCAAATCCTAAGTGTGTGGGTCAGGACCCACCACCTTACACTCTCTAAGTCCACTCACTACCTCACCATAGGGTTTTCCCTAAAACCCTATTTTGGGCCTATGTGGCCCATCCTTCTCTACCTCATACAACTAAGGCTGTTTTAACACTCCACACATCACCTTCCATAGATTCAACCCTCATCATTTCACTTTGCTACCCCAAATACATGTATGACCATGAAATCCTAGTTGACCACACTAAACCCTAGCTGGCCATACCAAACCCTAGCATCCTTCTTTTCCACATGTCACCCCTCCATTTCTCACCTTCCATCCTCCATTTCTCACCTTCCATCCTTGTTTTCCCATGATACCCATACTCTCCCTACACATGACATTCTTCCACTTTCATCTCATATTCCACTCACCCTCAATTATTTTTACTTTCACAACCATCTTAAATTAGGGTTTTTCTCCCAAACCCTAGTCAGGTTTCCTGTGCACCCTTATACTAACCTACGTACTATTTTTCACCCAAAGCCTCCAATCACACAAACAACTCTTCCCTTACCTTACTTACATCCTAAGTCAAATTTTCAAATGTAAAGGTCGTTCCTATGCAGACTCCATCCATCCCCATGCAAACCCTCAAAGTTTCCATACAAAACCCTAGAATCCCCATGCAAACCCTAGAATTCCCATGCAAAGTTCACTCACACTTTTATTTTATTTATAGTCCCTTTTTATTTTTTTCTTTATGGATCATAAGATATTTAGGTCAATCCCATATCCCTTGGTCTACTCACTTTCCTATTTCCCTTTTTCATCCTTTCACCCCATATCATTACATTAAATATCTTAGCATGCATGTCCTAAAGGGCCACATCACATAATATCATAATCATAACATATTCACATTATACACATGCTATAAGAAAGCACATGAACATACCGCAACTCCAAGTTGCGCTACACATAAAACAATTATAATGATAATCATAAGATACACCACATAACATGGTATATGGCATACAAGGCATACAAGACACATAACACACAAATGGGCCTTAGCTACATCCTTACTTAGGGTTTTAACTCGGTTCACTTATAAGAGGTAAAAACTAAGGATTAATTTCCCTCCTACCAAAAATACTATTATTTCCTACTTTACTCTAATATTAGGGTTACTATTATTAAAAGAAACTTTATAAGTAAAAATAGGATTTTTATTCTCAAGTTAGGATACTAGGTTATTACTAGTCAAAATAGGTTCATGATAAGTATTTATACCCATATTTATATTATTAAATCTAATAGCTTTATTACTTCCACTAATAGTAATAATACTAGTTGTAGCAAAAATAGTTATAGTAATATTAATAGTAATAATAATAATAATAGTAATAGAAACCCTAGTATTATAAAGGTTAAGGCTAATAATAGGGTTAGTAATAAAAATAATAATATAATAATAGTAATATTAATTAAAATAATAATATTGCTAAGGATAATAATAATAATAATAATAATAATAATAATAATAATAATATTTATGTGGGTACGAGTTCGAATATTTATAAAAGTAATTATAGTAATAATATACTAAAGCTAGCAATGATAATAATAATAATAATAATAATAATAATAATAATAATAATAATAATAATAATAATAATAATAATAATAATAATGATATTAATAAAAAATAAGGATAATCATAATAATAGTTAAAATAGGGTTTTGACCCCTTAATAATAATGGGATAAATATCCCGATGCTACACTTAATAATAATAAAAATAATAGTCATAATATAATAATAATAATAATAATAATAATAATAATAATAATAATAATAATAATAATAATAATAATGAGGATAATAACACAATATAAATAAAAAGGGATAATGACATCATAAGTAGGGTTTTAAGAGTTAGGTACCACCTAAGGTTGGTGGTGACGGCAGCACCAGGGAAAAAGGGAAGAAGGGTGGAAAGTAAGGTGCTTAGGGTAGGAGGAGGGAATGAGAGGAGGATTTGAGGTGGTGGAGGATGCTTAGGTTGAGAGGGCTAAAGTAGTGGTGGTGGTGCAGCTAAAGGCGGCGGCGGAGACAGTAACAGTGTGGTGGCCGAGCGTAGTAGAAAGGGAGGAATGGAGGAGGAGAGGGAGGTAGGGGAAAAGGAATGTAGGGGAGTTTTGCTGGTGATTTTGGAGGTTAGAGGGAGTGGTGGTTGTGGCGGGAGTGGCGGTGGACGATGGCATAAAGGGCGGCGGTGGATAGATTAAGGTTGGCCAAATGGCCAACTTTGCACAGCCAATGAGGCTTGTGCAAGGGAGGATGGAGGGTGTTGAGGGGTGTAGCTCGGTGGAGGGTTGTGTAGGGAGTAATTTGGGCGGTGGTTTGGGTGGCGGTGGCTGAACAAGCGGTGGCGCACAAGAGGGTGTAGATTTTTGGGTTGAGAGAAAAAGGTTGAATTGTGGTGGTTGAAGGATATTTATACGCCATGGATGATGGGAAGCAACAGAGGGGGAAGAGGGAAGCTCAGTGGCATGCGTGTAAGTCATTGGCTGATGGCGCGAGACCGGTGCAGGCCTGCAATTTTTGCAGGGTCTGACAGCTCGGGAAGGGAAAATGAAGGGGCAGAGAGGCATGTATGAGGAGAGAGAGAGAGAGAGAGAGAGAGCGTGATTGGGTGGAGAAGAGAGAGGGCATGATGGGGAAGAGGGTCAGGGTGGCAGGCCGACGTGTAGCGGTGCAGAGGTCGCGTGCATGCATCGGAAAGTAGAGGGGTCGAGTGTCAAGGAGAAGAAGAATGGAAGAAGAATAGGCAACCGATCGGTCTAGGGAGAAAAGAAAGAAAAAGAAGGTAGGCTGGATTGGGTCAATCGACTGGAGAAGGAAGAAAAGAGCAGCGGGCCTAGGCCACGCGGGAGGAAAGTGGAAGTTTGGGCCGCAAGGTGGGCTGTCACAGATCGAGGAAAGAAAGGGAAGAAAGAAAAAGAGAAAGGAGAGGAAGGAAAGAAAAAAAAAAGAAAAGAAAAGAAAAGAGAGGGGAAAAAGACAAAGGGAAAAAAAGAAAAGAAGAAAAATAGGTAGATTGAGGTATTTAAAATATTTTGGTATTTTAGGGTATTTAAAAATAATAATATTTTAATAAAATAATAATAAAATTCCCTTTTTATGTTAATTTAGGATTTTTGAAAGATTTTTCACAAATTTTTCCCAATTAAACTATTTGTTAATCTCCTCTTAATTTTGCCTTAATTACTTCCTCTTATTTTAATAAAATAATTTATTTAATTAATTTTCCAAATAAATCCTTAATTTGCCATAATTATCTAAATTAGGGTTTTTAGATATTTCAGGTACGCTTGGTCATACTAGCATACATAGGCAACACAATATCCGCCAACCTTAGTCACCTAATCATTAAGTATCGATACCTCCTATAGGGCTCATAAGTCACCTATAAAATAGATAAGGGCCTTGCTAGGGCACAAACGCATACCAGCGAACCAACTCAAATGAGGGCTAACACCTCATCTCGAGGGTAGCTAACCCTAGAGAGCAACAATTCTCAAACTTGAGATCTTTCACTTGAAGTATTAGTATTTTATGAGGTGATCACAAACATTTCATACCATACAATCATTTCCATTTCTATACTTACCATTTTTCCATTATTTCCAATTATTCAGATAAATCCTAAGCTCACCGATTTATGTCAAAGTCAAAGTTAACACTAAGGTCAACCTATAAAAATTCTAAGGCCATCCTTTACCTAGTTATTCACATTAGGTGCATTAGGTTGAAAATGACTAAAATGCCCTTGATACCCTAATTTCATCATTTTTATCCAATTCCATACCAAGCATTATTATTACGAGTAATTTTTCTTGAAAAGGCTAAAAGATAATTATTCATAACATTTTAGCACATAGGTAATTTTTATGATTTAGTGATTGACTGTATTTTCCACTTTTCATGCATTTATTGAGTTGCACCCTCAAAAACCCTAATCATGCATTCTTCATGTGTCACACATTCCATACAGCATATCTACATATATTTTAAGCATAATATGGCATTTAATAAGGTAATTATCATCATGGTACAGATAGAAAAAATCTCTAACCCTAGAACATGCAAATAACAATTATTGTATTTTAACCCAAATTGTGTGTATATGTTTTCATGTTATTTATATCGAGCCTAAATACCATGCAATGATAATCATGGATGACTTAGCATGGCATTTAAATCCTCAATTGAAAGGAATAAAACCCTAGAAATACCCTATACATGCATACGTAAACCATATAATATATTACTCATGTATATACTTCGTTTTTGATAATCGTGGTTATAATTTATATAAAATGTTATCATTTTATCAAGTGTATCATAATACTTGAAGAATATAGAAACCTATCATTATTATAGGTCTAAACAATCCTAGCATGCTCGCACATAAATTCTACCGTCTTATGAGTAATTAGATTTACCTAAACCCAAGCTTACACAAAAAGCGCCAAAAACCATCTTCTCTAAGATCCTCAAATATTACCCAATAAATTAACACTCAATCACATACATATATTAGAATATAATATTATACAATAATAATCCACAAATACTAAAATAACTTAGGGATACTAACCGATCAAAGAAGTAAGAGGAAAATAAAAAAATCTTAGCACCAAAGGAGGAAGGATTTCGGCCAAGAAAGTGGAGGGTGATAATGGTGGACTTGGCTGGTGCTTAGGAGGGGAGAGAAGAATAAAATGGTGCAGAAAAAGGGAAAGAAAAGGTGCAGCACAAAGGGTTGAAGGAGGGAAAGGAGCTTCGGTGGAAAATGGTGCTACACAAGGGCAGAAGCTTCGGCCAAAATGGCCGAAGGTAGGTGTGTTGGGCTTCGATGGAGTTTGCTATAGGTTGGGGAGGGGTTGAAGCAGCTCTTGCTGCAAAAAAGGTAGGGGAAGCAGCAAGGGAAGGTGCAGCAAAGAGAAGAGGTTTGGTGGAAGTTGTCGGTTGGTATTTTGTGTGTAGTTTGGGGGTGGTTATAGGAAATTTTTACTGCAGCTTGGGGTGGGGAATGGCAGCTCTTGCTGTAGAAAAGGTAGGGACTGCAGCAAGGGAATGTGTGGCAAAGAGTGGAGGTTTGGTGGGAGTTTCCGATGGGGTAAAAATGGTGGAAAACAAGAACGACGATCATTTTTTTTCCTGCACGAGGGAGCTCGGGAGAAGGAGGGACTGTGTGGGATATTTGGTAGGGTTAACACATGACATAAAATAGATAAAATGGAGAGGTTAAGAAGAGCATGGCGTGTAGGGAAAGGAGGAGCAAAACAAGGAGAGCAAACAAGGGGAGGGAATTGTGCATGGCAGGAAAGTAGCATTATGGATGTTTGTACCGAGGAGGAAGGGTAAGGTGAGTTTAGTAAATTTAGTATAGGGTATGGATAAATTATTTAGGTAAAGATTTAGGGTAAAATATCCGGATAAAAATTATCCGGTTACCGAATAGATTTATTAGACGAAATGGATACCCGTTACGATCCCAACCTAGGTTTAAATTTTAATACCCACCCTCAAGCATATTTTAGCCTAATTAAATTTTATAACTAATAAGTCATAATAATATTACATATATTAACAATATATTTAATATTAAATATCGTTAAATAATTATTACAACTAATACACATAATTACTGGTTATAAATAGCTAAAAATGGGTATTACACAGACCCATAACCAACCCACAAATAATTGGGCCCGTAAAGAATCCAACCTGCTATAACCAATTCGAACATAACCCGCCTGAACCAATTACCATCTATAGGTATATGTGATCTGTGACATTATGTATAAATTGTGTGAATTGAAAGATTAACAAGAATTATACTTGACCTATAGTATAGTAAGTGTTTGGTTTGGTTTCTTTCTATAAAACCCTAAGTGGACTAACTTGTTTGTTGAGTTGTGTCATGTGATCGATATGAAATAGAAGAGGAACAAAATTTTGAAGCTATTTTTGAGGTTATCTATAAACTTTCAACATATCTAGATGCAACCAATGCTAAACTAAACCAAATTCATGCAATTTAAACTCAATTGCAAAGGATAAAGTCTTGATTTGTTAAATAAGACACAGTCCATAATATGCAAGAGCAAAGAAAATTTTATAGAGAATGAATGGATAGTTCAGCAAGGCAAACTACTCTAGTAAAAAGAAGTTTAAACTCGCGTGTGGATTATAAAGAAGAATCATAAGGAAGTGGAAGTCACTGAGCCTTCTATGATCTTCAACCTAGGCATCAAAATAGAGAAGAAAAAGGTATAAAACTTGATCTTCCTATGTTTGATTTTAAAATTGATGTTGAATTATTCCTTAAGTTGTTACATGAAGCAAAGGCCATATATTAATTCACGCACTATCATGTTGAGCAAAGATGTGAACTAGATACTCTTAAGTTTAATAAATTTTCTAGAATATGATATCATAACCTGAAGAGAACTAGAGAAAGGGATAGAAAGTCAAAAATTAAGTCTTTGGATAAGCTTAAGGAACACTAAAGAAACTTTTTTTGTACCTAAGAAGGATGAAATTAGCACTTATATGTGATATTCATAAATAATAAAAAAAAGAAACAAACATGCGCTAGATTTCTAGAATGCCTTAATATCATGATTAGAGATAAAGTTGAAACTTACCTATATTACTCTCTTGATGATATGATTAAGCTATCATTGAAATTTAAAACAAAATTAAAGTTCACTAAGCCTCATGCCAAGATAATTACTTCTTCTACAAAGTACTACTCGAACACACAAGCTACAAATTATGGGTCGGGTACCTTAAATGCTACAAATTTTGATAGGTATAAAGGACCTACCTGAGAGGAGAAAGCTGAAGCCAAGGTCAATGAATTATCTACAAAGAAATGTTTTAAATGTCAGGATAATGGACACTTTGCTAGAGAATGTACTAACCAAAGAGTGTTGTCCATACAAGAAATTGAAGCTATGGAGACTTGTGATGAAGACCTTGATTTTGAGTCAAGTAAAGTAATTTAAAGTGAATCATAGGATGAGGGAAATTCCTTTTATGTGTTACAAAGACTTATTCAATTACAAGCTAATGAGTAACCAAATCAATAAGAGAATATAGTCAATACCAAAGGAATAGTGGGAGATACAGTTTGCTGAGTTATCATTGATAGTGGTTCGTGTACAAATGTGGCTAATGAGGGGATGGTGAAGGAGCTAGGATTAAATACAACACTACACTTGGATCCCTATTCTCTTTAATGGCTCAATAAAGAAAAAGGAGTTAAGGTAACAAAACAAACCCTAATCTCATGTGGAATTGGTAATTATCATGATGATGTGTTATGTGATACTTTACCTATGAATGCATGTAGAATCTTATTAGGGAGACCATGTCAATTAGATAGAGGTGTTTTTCATAATGGTATTAACTAATGAATATCTTGTTAAGAAAGATAAGAAAAAGAACAAACTTAAACCTTCTAAATGTGATAAAACTAGCTTAATAGAGAATTAAAAAAAGTTTATTTTTATATAAAAAGGCTATGATATAATGCATTAAGGAAGAAGGTGTTTTTTATGCTTTGATTGTCAAGAAAGCCATATAATGCGATAAAAATAGTAATAATCCTTCATTAAATAAGCTCCTTGGTGAATATAATGATGTATTTTCTAATGATTTACCACCTGGATTACTACTCAAAAGAGTAATAGAACATGGCATAGATTTAACGCATGGTGTGTCTGTACCTAATCAACCTAAATACATATGTAATCCTTAAGTGGATAAGTACTTGTATAAAAAAAATACAAGAGCTTACAATAAAAAGATATGTGTGAGAGATCATGAACCCATGTTGTGTATTTACATTGCTTGTTCCAAAAAAAAAAGATGGTGTGTGGTGCATGTGTATTAACTCTAGAGTTGTAAATAATATAAATATTAAATATGTATTTCCTATGCCTAGAATAGATGACTTGTTAGATGAATTCTGTGGACTACAAGTATTTCTAAAATCAATAGAAGATTGCCTTTAAAATGAAATATTAACTTTATAAATGGAATGTGATGCCTTTTAGTTTGTGTAATGCACCTAGTTCATTTATGAGACTTATGAATTAAGTTCTTCATCCTTTTCTTAAAAAATTCACTGTTGTGTACTTAGATGATATACTTATGTATAGTAAAAATTAGCATGATCATTTTATTTATTTGAGGATATTATTTGATAAACCAAGGGAAGCTAAACTCTATGGCAAAATGTAACTTTTTATTTTTCAGTACTCTTTTCCTTGGTTATATTATAAACAAAGATGGCATAAAAGTGGATCCTATAAAGATTTAAGCTATTCAAGTTTGTCCAATACCCAAAGAAGTTCATGAGGTGTGGAGCTTCCATGGACTTGTAAGCTTTTATAGAAGATTCTTCATGGACTTCTCAACTATTGTAGTGCCAATTACACATCTTATAAAGAAAAGAAAATTCAATTAGGAAGAGGATGAAACTAAAGCCTTCAAGACTTTGAATGACAAGCTATGTAATGCAATGGTATTATCCTTACCTAAATTTGATAAATTATTTGAAGTTACATGTGATGCTAGTGCAATAGGGATAGAAGGTGTACTTCTACAAGAAAAAAAAGGAACATTACATTCTTTAGTGAAAAATTACATAGGGCTAAATTGAATTACTCCATGTATGATAAATATTTCTATGCCATCATAATAATCCAAGACATATGGACTCATTATTTGAGAATTAAACAACTTATTTTGCATTTGGATCTTGAAACTTTAAAATATTTACATGGACAAATAAAAATCAATCATATGCATGCAAAATGGGTTTGTTTCTTGTAACCCTTCGTGATTTTTGTCAAACATTTCCACGATAAAGAAAATTTGGTAGCGGATGCATTATTGAGAAGATATTTAATACTTGTCATGTTGGATGCTAAGTTATTATGTTTTGAAGTGTTGAAAGAATTATATGAAAAAGATGAAGATTTAATTGAGATTTGTGATATATGAACATATTCATAGTAGTTATATGCTTCAAGATTACTTTATTTTCAAGCTTAATCAATTCTTTATACCTTAAT
The DNA here is from genome assembly GCA_039764185.1 of Tamarix austromongolica. Lineage (NCBI taxonomy): Eukaryota > Viridiplantae > Streptophyta > Magnoliopsida > Caryophyllales > Tamaricaceae > Tamarix > Tamarix austromongolica. The sequence goes on from CM077810.1 coordinate 7,734,800, forward strand.
CTAGTGTGCATGATTTTCTTGTTAAAGAAGTGCATGAGGGAGTATATTTGGTCATTTTGGTGTGCATAAAACTATGGTATTATTACAACAAATGATAACATTGGTACATGCCATTATTATGAGATGTGTGACATGTCAATATATTAAGAGTTTCTTCCATAAGGGTTTGAATACTCCTTTACCTCTTCCTATTCAACCAACAAAGGGGGTTGGTATGGACCTTATCCAAGGTTTGTCAGGGACACAAAGAGAAAAGGGTTCTATAATGGTACCTGTTGATAGGTTTTCTAAAATGGAACATTTTATTTCTTATAATAAAAATGATGAAGCAACTCATATGGGGAATTTATATTTCAAAGAAGCAGTGAAGTTTCATGGAAGACCCAAATGTATAGTGTTGGATAGAGATGTTAAAATTTTAAGCTACTTTTGGAAGACACTTTAGCATATGCTAGGGACTAAGTTGTTGCTTAGTATATGTCATCATCCTCAAACGGATGACCAAAATAAAGTGAGTAATAGAACTTTGGGAACTTCAAGATAAGGGGTAGTTTATAAAAGTACAAAAGATTGGGATGTAAAACTAGAACATGATGAATTTGCATAAAATAGGAGTCCTTTTAGTTTAACTCAATCGATTCCATTTGAGGTTGTCTATGGGTTTAATTATTACTTACCTATTGATATGTTGTCATTAAAGAAATGTGATATTAAGACCTATGATGCTAAGGAAAGAGTTGATTTCTGTAAGAAAATTCATAAGCAAATTAAGAACAACATTGATAAATCTAATGGTAAATATTAAAAACATTCAACAAGTGTTTTATCTAGAAGAACTAGCATGGTTACAATTAGGAAAGGAAATATTTCCAAAATTAAGAAAGAACAAACTAATGCCAAGAGCTTATGGACCATTTAAAATCTTAAGAAAATTTTAAAATAATAATTATGAATTTGAATTACTTGAATCTTACGGAGGAGTTTCTATAACTTTTAACGTGGGTGATTTATCTCTATACTAAAATAATGATAATTTGAGGGTAAATTATCTTTTAGTAGGGGAGAATGATGTTGGAACATATAACTCTTCTTCTAGTGAAGTTTAAGAATTAGAATTCTTAGAGATGTAACCCATCATTCTTGATGTTCTTGAAACCTGTTCCAAAAACCTTAATGCCACTAATGGTTTTTATGTAATTATTGTAGGTACATCACATGTTTGTAAGAATAAGAATCCATTTAAAAGACCTAGTGTACAAGATAAGGACAATGAAAGGATTTACAAAGAGATATAGAAAGCAAAGTTTAGTTGCACGATTCATATATTACATGGCTAAGGTTTTGTTTAGCTTTATTATTTTATGTAAACTTTGTAATATTTGTTGTCATGTATTTATGGACGGTATTATTGATGCCTTGTATATATGATATAAGGGTTGTATGTATTAGTTTCATGTTTACTAACTAGTTAAACTTAGCTAACGTTAGTAGGTTAGGTCAATAATGTTCCTATGATAATATAGTGTTAGTGTGGACTAAGTTTGGTTGGAAACAACTAGTTTTGTTAGATAATAACAACTATATTATCTAGAAGGTTTGTAATTAGTAAGTAAAGGCTGAAACATACGAGGCCATTGTATATAAATACATATGTCATTAATTATGCATGCATGATATTGATGGTTAATAAAACTTGAGAATTTTTGAAATTCTTCATCGTCTCCAAGTGAGTTAGTCTTGAGAGTTAAGGTTATTTTAAGTATAAAATTGTGTGATTTCTCCTTAGAACTACTATAGCTTTGTTAAAGATCCTTTTCTAGAATCTAAGCTAAGAATAATTCCATTGTTCGAACCAAGATAAACCTTTTAAGGTAATAGACGAGATTGAAGCAACATCCTACATTGTGTTTGGGTGAATTCGATATCAACATTCACATAAACAATTATTGCTTAGGTATATAGACTACTAAATAGTTTGATACTCTAGATCTAAATACACTCGAGGTATATAATACCATCTAATCTTTTTGATCGGTGTCATATAAGTCTTGATAGACTTTCAACTATTTAATCTCCTTGATCAAATTCAACATAATGTATTTATCACATTTTAATCATTCAATCTTCGGGATGGAATTTTGTATAAGGTTTATAGGGCCATTAAATCATTGGGTGAAGCTTATAGCTTCCACCTTATGTGTGCCTTATCCTTCTACATATCAGGTATGTACTTGTAAATAATATAGTTGGTCAGGACTTTTATACTTCTACCAACACTTGTGCAACTACCCATCTGTGATTAGGGTAAATAGAAAAAAATTAGCCACTTCTAGTGATCCTCCATTAATATTAGTAATGGAGTTTTGAAATATATTCTCCAATCAACTTTAGGTGATGAGATATGTATGTAGTGATGGGTGTGAAACCACCGATCCACCTCTTTCATGCATACAATGATGAATGATGAGACTTTCAATCCATCATTTTTAAATTCATGTAATTTTCTTAATATTACCACTTTAGGTGGATTTCCATCATCTTTAAGTGATGGGGATATACATATAGAAATAAGTATTGCATCCGTTATTCCATCACATTTGATGTTTAAATTAATCATATTACATCCAATTTGAATCTATTGAATAAGAGACTTTTAGTCTTCCATTATTATTTACTTTTACCCTCCATATTATAATTAGAAGGAATGTTATCATACATAAATTAGATTAAAATACATGAGGAGACCCCAACTTTGTAACACCCCAAAATTTACTATTTTTTTTAAAGCAAAAGTAATTAAAACACTTAATTTAAAACCCGTGAATTCTGGGGATGTTACCGCCACACTTAGTACCAGACTAGTTCACTTCTACCGTTCCGGTACCAAGTGCTAAGGCTAAGAAAACATTATCAGTAATACCATACAAATTCAGATTTATAAAAACGGAAATCAGAGTACGCGCAAGTCTTACATAATTCAAAATACCAACTATTGTTTTTCAAATAATAATTAAACAACATTAATAAAGTTGTTTCTGCAACTTAAACATAATAAAAATAACATGAGTCATAAATTAAAAAGAGAACGGCCACGTCTCTCTAGAAATCGATCCAGCCCAGCTATCACTCTGCCCCTCCTGATGTCTCGTAGACATCGATAGCATCAAAGTAAATATCTCCTACCTACAACAGATCAGATGGGCCTTTTGCTCATGGGAATGAGCAGCACCCATGAAACGGGTGATCAGTACGCTACGTACTGAGTAAGGTAACCGAGTACTAAGGCCGACATATAACACATTAAATCATGCAGGATAATGATCACATACAATTACAACCCATACATATGATACATAGAAGCATAAAGTGAACTCCATAACTTATAATCGACAAGTCCACACATGAGGCCCAACAAGGTCCAGATTAATCATTTAATCTTTCTTTTTATCAAAAGTCGATACACACCATGCATTTTATCAGATCCATGCAGAAACAGGAACACCCCACTATTATAACCGGTGGGCCGGTCACACATAGGACCTCATGTCCTAACCACTATTATTACCGGTGGATCGATCACATATAGGGTAAAACCCTAACCACTATTCCTGATCGGTGGATCGGTCTGGTTCCTGCTCGCATGGTGTTTCACTGTAAGTAATTAATATCTTTTAAGAGCTTTAACAATTCTGGTTTGTGTTTATTGAGCTCGAGTCACCCCACTATTATTGCCGGTGGGTCGGTCACATATAGGACCTCATGTCCTAACCACTATTATAACCGATGGATCGGTCGTACATAGGGTAAAACCCTAACCACTATTCTTGATCGGTGGATTGGTCTGGACCCGAGTCAATAATCTTCCACTTTAAAAGATTAACGTCTTAAGTATTTTAATCACAACATTTTCCATTCACAAACATTTGTATAGACATGCATAACTAACTCTATGCAACCCTAGTTCCCATGCAAACCTTAACTCATCATAAACCACACTTCCATGCAAACCCTAACTCCACGTAGACATATTTCCATGCAAAACCTAATCCTCGTGCAAACCCTAGCTTCACGTAGACCACACTTCCATGCAACCCCAATTCATATACAAACTCTAGCTCCACATATACCACACTTTCATGCAAAACCTAATTCATATGCAAACCCTAACTCCATGTATACCACACTTCCATGCAACCCCAATTCATATGCAAACCCTAGCTCCACATATACCACACTTCCATGCAAACCCTAATTCATAAGCAACCCTAACTCCACGTAGACATGCTTCCATGCGAACCTTAACATCATGCCCTTTCATGCAAAACCCCAGCATCATGTCATTTCATGCAAAACCCTAGCATCATGTTATTTCATGCAAATCCTAACACCATGCCATTTCATGCAAAATCCTAACACCACATTGTTATACTCTCCATCATTATTTTACAACCCTAATATGCATGTCTTAAGGCCATATCATACAATAATAATAACATACACATACACATAATCTTCATGCCATGATTTATTCATACCAACATATTTCAACTCTATGATCATGCCACATACGAAATAATTAATAATAATAAACATAGAACACATGGCATATGAAGCACATAATGCATATAAACACACAAATGGCCTTAGTAAACCCTTACCTAAAACGACACCGGTCTTGGTGCACGCTCCTATTCCACTTGAGGGGTTTGACTGGGTTCACCTATTATATAAAAGTATACTAGAATTAGGCTCCCTTATAAAATTTTATTATTCTCTAACTTATTCTAAGATTTGGTTTTTAATTAAGACAATACTACACAATAATTAACTATACAAAATATTACTTAAAAATACAAATAAATTATTATTTTCATTCGAAAGGGTGGTGATATAATGGTTTTTACCCTTCACCAAAATAATAATAATAATAATAATAATAATAATAATAATAATAATAATAAAGTAAAACATTATTAATAATACTCTTATTAGTAGAATATTAATATTAATAATACCATAAATCTTAAAATTACAAGATGGCTTTCAAAACCACCCCATTTAATAATAATCCTATTCGAAAATGTAATAATGATATTAATATTATATATATATACTTATAATATAAACGTTAACAAAGATAATAATAATAATATAATTAGTAATAATATTAAAAATGTTAATAATAGTTGTAAGAAGCAAAGGTGCGAGACTTAATTAAATTTTTAGGTTTTTACCCCTCCTGGAATAATTACAATATTAAATAAATAATTACACTAATAATAATAATAATAATAATAATAATATTATTATTATTATTATTATTAGTAAACATGTAATAATTCCATTAAATAACCAAAATTCGAGAATAATAATTTATCTAACTCAAGAATACTCCCAAACCTGTCAACAAAATTTATCAATTAGGATACAGTTGATAAAAAAATAATTATAATAATAATAATTAAAATCGAATTAACATTAAAAATTAGGATAAAATCAGAATAATTATCAATAAATCGAAAGGAAGTATTGAAAAGGTCTAGGGTTTCACCTTGAGTTGGAGGGGATGGGTGGCACCAGCGATGGTGCCCGGAAAAGTGATCTAAGAGGGGTGAAAATGAAGAAAAAGAGGTAAGGGGAAAGGAGAAAAATAAAATAAGTTTATGGGTCGGTGGAGGAGACTTAGAAGGAGATATTGGGTGGTTTAGAGGGTGGCAGAAGTGGCGGATGTGGTGGTGGATGGTGGTTTAAGGTTTCGGGGTAGAAATTTCTGTCGAGAGAACTAGCAAACTTTGCACGGTTATGGAGGCCCGTGCAATGAGAATCGAAGGATGTAGATGGTTTAGTTAATTAGAAGGTGTTGTAGGGAAGAGTTTGGGAGGAAGAATAAGCGGCAAGGTTGGCTAACGGTGGAGAACGGGGCGTCTAAAAGTGCGGTGGCATACAGAAGGGTGCTTAGGGTTTTCGGGAAAAGAAAGCTCGATTTCGAGCCATACGAGGGGTATTTATAGTAGTGGAGGGTAGGTTCGAGTTGTGGAGGTTACCAGAAGATCAATTTCGGTGGGAAAATGGGACGGTTATGAGGTTGGTCGAGCGACATAAATTTCAAAATTTTCCCGACCATTACGAGGGAAATTGGGAGCAACGTGGGGAAGGAAAAGGGGAGTGGGGCAATTCAAATAGAAGGGTGTGTCAAGGGGAAGAGAAAGAGCGGGAGAAATGCCGGTCACGACACGTGTGGCCGGCGGGGCCATTTTTGGGGGAAGGAGGAAGGTGCAGTTATGGCGTCGGGCTGGAAGAGGAAGAAGAAGATGGGGGAGGTTGGACTGGGTGGTTCGGAGGAAACAAAAGAAAGAAAAAGGAAAGAAACCAGCGGTTTGGTGTGAGGGGTAGCAGAATAAAGAAGATGCGGCGTTTTGGTGGAATAACAAATGAAGAGTAGCGTTCTGGTGGTGTCGAACGCAATGGTAAATGGATGAAATCAAACACAGCGTTCGAGAGGGAGAAGGAGTCCAAACGCGGCGTGGAGAGAGGGGAACGGATGATGATGCGCGGGTCGGGCCGCGCCGAAGGAAAGAAAGGAGAAAAGGGATTTAGGCCGGCGCAACATGCCCAATTCGGGGAAGAAAAGAAAAAAGAAAAGAAGAAGAAGGAAAAGAAAGAAAAAGAAAGAAAAAGGAAGAAAAAGGAAGAAAGAGAAGGAAAAAGGAAAAAGGAGGAGAGAAAAATAGGAAGGTTGGGTTAAATAAATAAATTAAAATATTTGGGGTATTTAAAAATAATAATATTTAAATAAAATAATATTTAAATCCCTTTTTAGGCTAAATTAGGATTTTTAAAAGATTTTCCAAAATTTTCATTTTAAATTAATAAATCACTCTAATTTTATTTAATTAAATTATTTATAAAATTAACATTAATTTGAAGCTATTTTCTCTTTCTTAATTTGAATAAAATAATTTTCTTAAATAAATTCCCAAATTAAAATCTTTAATTAGATAATATACCCAAATTTCCTTTACGTAACAGTTTTATAAAATCTCTTATTAATTTGCCCTGCTAAATTTTCTTTTATTTTAGTAAAAGTTCATAAAATTAATGAAAGAGTACGCATTAAAATCAAAAGTTCATAAAAGAACTCGAAAGATCATACCTTAAAATTAGAGTACCCATAAACGTTTATAAACGTAATAAAATAGAAATCAGAGTGCGAAATCAAAGAGGATAAATAATCCAATACAAAGAAATAATAGTAGGAAATAAAATTACATAAAGGCTGAAATACGGCCACGACACTCTCGAACTTGAGCCAAACACGCTGAACACTCAGCCCCAACTGATATCTCGCCCACCTGCACAAATCAGAAGGGCATACTACTCGTGGGAATGAGCAGCACCCATAAAAAGGGTGATCAGTACGCTACGTACTGAGTAAGGTAACCGAGCACTAAGACCAACACATAAGCACATAAAATCATGCATAATAATAAAAGGACATAAAGACCATCATCATGTCATAATATCGACCAATCATTCGGGTACATACATAAAGGCCCAATCATAGTCCAGATTAATTACTTAATTAATCTTTTATCGGAATTCGATACACATCATGTCTTTTTATCAAATCCATGCGAAAACGAAAGCCCCCACTATTATAGCCGGTGGATCGGAGGCGCATAGGGTATCATACCCTAACCACTATTATAGCCGATGGATCGGATACACATAGGACTACGCGTCCTAACCACTATTCCTAACCGGTGGATCGGTTGGCTTCGGCACGCATGGTGTTCCACTGTAAGTAATAAGTATCTTTTAGGCATTTTAGCAAAATTCTGGTTTGCGGTTGTTGAGCTCGGGAACCCCCACTATTATAACCAGTGGATCAGTTACGCATAGGACATCATGCCCTAACCACTATTATAGCCGGTGGATCGGTCACACATAGGGTAAACACCCTAACCACTATTCCGAACCGGTGGATCGGTTGGTCCCGTCTCAACGATCTTCCACTTTAAATAATTAGTGTCTTAAGTATCTTATTCAACGGCTTTCACCCTAGACATGCATGAATCACTCCTTTAACACTTCACACATTGTAACTCATAAATTCCATCCTCATGACTCCACTTTAATCACCAAAAACACCTGATACCGCAAAAACCCTAAGCAGTTGCACCAAACCCTAATTATCCACACGAACCCTAGCTCGGTTTCCTACGTACCCATATAATGCTCCATGCACTATTTTCCCTTCAAATGTTCAATCACCCAAAAAACACTTACATTACTTTCCTCAAATCCCAAATCAGCATTCCATACGTAAACTTCACTCTCATACAAACTTTACACATCCCATGCAATTATTAACTTCCATGCAAACCCTAATACCACCATACAACCATTAACCATTATGCAAAACCCAAAATCTCATCATACAAAACCCTAAATTCATTCCACATAACCCAAAGATTCATTCATACCAAACCCTAGATTCAAACCATATACAACCCAAAGATTCATTCACACAAAACCCTAAATTCAATCCATACCAACACAAAGATTCAAATCATATAAAACCCAAAGATTTTTCCACATAATACAATTGATTAGATTCTCCCCTTTCATAACCACAAATTATATTCTCCCATACAAGACTATAAGTTAGATTCTCCCACATAAAATCATAAATTAGAATCTCCCAAGCAAAACCATAATTTGGATTAATTGGATTCCCCAAAATAAATCATAAATTAGATTCTCCCAATCAAATCATAAATTAGGTTCTCCCATATAATGTCATAAATTACATTCTCCCCAAATAACGTCTTAAATTAGATTCTCCCTAACAAACCATAAATTCAATTCCCCCATATAACATCATAAATTATATTGTCTCCCACAAAACCATACAAAACCATGAATTAAACTTCCCCATATAAAACCATAAATTATATTCTCCATACAAAACCTCAAAAATCATAAATCAGATTCTCACACACGAAACCCTAAAATTCTCCATTTTATTCCTTTACTCATGAATCAATGGAATACTTAGGTCAACTCACATCCCTTAATCAACTTCTTTCTCCATCATCCTTTTTGATCTTTCTCCCACATAAAATCATATCAACATCCTCACATGCATGTCTTATAGGGTTATACACAAATAATACACATGCCATACGAAAACATACTTCAACTCCACGTCATATCATCCACGTTATATCACATACAGAATGATCATAATAATACAAAGGATACATAGCATGCGAAAAACATAATGCCCATAAGCACATAAAAGGCCTTAGCACCCCTTACCTGAAACGACACCGGTCTTGGAGCACGTTCCTACGCCTCCTTAGGGCTTTGACCAATTAATAACATACTAATAAAATAACCTTAACAAAATTCTAACTTTGCTAAAGACATAAAAATAATAGAGATATTATAAACCTTGATAATATAGGGTTAAAGATTTTACCCTAATGATAATAATGATACTAATATAATAATATCAAGGATAATAAAACTAATATCAATGAGAATATAAATAATAATAATAATAATAATAATAATAATAACAATAACATATAAGTTTTCAAATAACTAATGAATTACCATTTATTTAATATTAATAATAAAACTAATAACATATATAATAATATTAAAATAATAAAGATAATGATAATATTATTGTCAATAGTTATAAGAACAATAGAAATAATAATACTAAAATAAATACGTGCGAATGTTAATACAAAATTAGGGCCTAAGATTTTCCAGAATAATTAATAAAATGATAATAATAATAATTATTCTAATAATAATAATAATAATGATGATAATAATCCTATAATAATTCAATTAATAACTTAAAATTCGAAACTAACAATAAAATTATTTTATCACCACTCTCCATCCTGCAAGTACAATTCAGCATAAAATTTCTCATCAAATAATAATAAAACATATTAAGAATATAAATATTAAGAATAATAATAATGGTAATTATATGCAAATAATTGAAATAAATTAAATCAAGGCTTATAATAATATGGAAAATGGTTGAGAGGGTCTAGGGTTCAACCTTAAGCTGGTGGGGATAGGTGGCACCGGTGGTGGTTCACGGCGGCGGCGGCGGCCGGAAAAATAGAAGAACAAAGAGAAAGATGGATGTTGGGAAAAAGATAGGGAGAATTGAGGTGATATAAGAGGTGTTTATTGTTTCCTAGGAGGAGAGGGACAAAATGATGGTGGTGGTGCAGCCAAAGGTGGCGGAGAACGGCGGAGGACGGTGGTTTAAGATTTCGGGGTCAAAATTCCGGCGAAACGAGCATCCAACTTTGCATGATTATTGAGGCTCGTACAAGAAGAATCGAGAGGTGAAAATGGTTTAGTTAACTAGAGGACGTTTCAAGGAAGAATTTGGCATGCGTAGGTGGCGCTGAAGTTGGCTAACGGAGGCGGAAGAGGCGTCTAAAGTCTTGATGATGGCAGCCCTCGTTGAGGGTTTCGGGGAAGAAAAATCTTCCACAACTCCTACAATCAGGCTATATATAGATGTTGGAATGGATAATGAGGAGCTGGAGGTCGACATGGAAGTTTTAAATGCAAGAATTTGGGTGGCCAGTGGCGGTAATTGATCGGGCGACGTTTGGTTTGCTTCAAATTTTCGCGGGGCTAGGGAGAGGAAACGGGCAAGATTTAACGCACGAAAATTATGCCAATTTAATCCTGGAGTTAAGAGGAAGGCAATGAGACAAGAAACGGCCGGTATTATTCACCGTAGCAGGAGAAGCCATTGACGGGGGAGGGAGTTGCAGCAGCGTCGACGGAGGAGAAAGGAGGAAGAAGGAAGGAGGAAGGGAGGTGGTCCGGTCGGCCGGGAAAGAAAAGAAAAAGGGAAGAACCGGCCTGGTCGGCGCGGGTTATACCTTCATTAAACGAGACGCGGCGTCTCGACATAAAACGCTCCAAAACGCCGTGTTTGGAAGGAAGCATGAGGCGCCAGCGACGCTGAGCCGCGGAGGAAAGGAAAAGGAGAAGGAAACTGGGCCGCCGAAACAGGCCCAGTCCGAAGAGAAGAGAAAAAGAAAAAGGAAAGGAAGAAGAAAGAAAAAGAAAGAAAAAGAAAAAGGGAAAAAGGAAAGGAGAAAAAAAAAATAGATTAGGGCCAATTAAATTAATTTGAATATTTAGGATATTAAAAAATAATAATATTTAAATAAAATAATATTTAAATCCCTTTTTAGGCTAAATTAGGATTTTTAAAAGATTTTCCATAAATTCCATTTTAATTAGCAAAACACCCTAATTTTCTTCCATTAAATTATTTATAAAATTAATATTAATTTAAAACTATTTTCTCATTCTTATTATAACTAAAATAATTTATTTAATTAATTCCCAAATTAAAATCTTTAATTAGCTAAAATACCCAAATTCCTCCTAATTAAAATACTTATAAATTTATTCTTGATTTTCCCTAATAAATTTTCTTTTATTTTAATTAAAATAATTTATTTAATTAATCTTTATGACAAAACCTCATTTAAATATAATATTTAAGATTAGAATTTTTCGGGGCATTTCACGTACATACAACATTCTTGTTACATATACCATGTTTCAATTCTTCCCCTTCGATGATTCACTTTACTTCAAACAAATGACAGTAGTTATCAAATTATGTTTGTTGCGAGACTTCATGCCAATAATGTATTATGATATTAAGAAAATCAAATAAAGGAGCAAACAAGAGATATAGAAGAATACGAGGGATCCTCTAATTTCATTAATCTTCATGTCTCTTATACAATTCACCAAATCACATATACATGGTATCTATACTTATTACATCCATTATAAGAGGAAGTTAAGAAATATAAAAGGTAGTGGAGAAGATGGAGAGTTAGGGTGTTATAATCATACTGGCAAATATGTTAAAACTAGCTGAAATAATAAAAGTATTAAACTTAAGATCTAATATAATATACATTTATGAATTGTGCATCTAAAATATGTAAATTAGATAATTATAAGAATCTCTTAAAATTGACATAAAGTTTGAAGAATATCACAGATAAAAATATATTATTATATCTTAAAAGTTCTATATAAGTTTGTTTGGATGTTCAACGTCAAAGAAAGTTTATTTGACTTAGAAAAAAAAAACTTTCTTTAGATGACTAGCCAAGGAGTTCGTCACATTATTTGACATATTTTTTTATATAAATAAATGAATTTTTTTAGATAAGCTCGTTCAAGTTGCTTTTGAAGAAAAGAATCTAATATTACTTTATTTTTCGATTAAATTTTTGATTGATGCTATTAAACATACTCTCAAATTTCTTTTGCGTGCGCCCATAATTGGAACGTAGCCCATAAAAAAAATAATTGGCTCGAAGTCCGAATACACAAGTAACAAACTAATAATGGTGAACTAGAGACGGTGGAATTAAAGGACAAACGAGCCAAAGCTGAAGACCGGAGGGGTTGCTAGGGTTGATTATAATAATGAGTAGGCCATCAACATAATTAGATAATACTATCTCAGTTTGCACAAATTAATATTTGACCGAGGTTTGTGCCTGCCCTTAAATAAAAAATTAAAAAAAAATGCCCCCCGATAACACTATTACAATCGATCTCTGACGCCCCCAATAACAATATACATATCATATGAGCTCACGGTTTAAAATAGTGTGTGCAGCATTGGAATTATTGCTAAACACCCTGATCTGTGCTGTTGAATCGTGTTGTAGCGGCAAATCTTGCTCTCTGTTTGCCACATGTCCAATCATTTCTTGTCATTCAACTAAAGTTTTGTTAGATCACCAAATTGATTGGCTCTTGACAGCCATTTGTAAATTAGCAAATCAATTGACGCAAGAAAGAGGTTATTGGTAGTATTTCAGTTCGATCGACGGTGGGAAAGTGGCAGAAGGAGCAAACCCTTTTGGCGTAAGGATTGTTGAAAATATAAGGAGTAATATTTTGTTGCTATTATTATTATGCCTAAATTCTTATTGATGTTATCAATGGCTCATAGGAATTCGATTCTCTTTTACGATATCTTAGGAGTTCAAATTACATTACCCCTCACACATAACTTAAATGTGAGAGCACATGTGTATTTTTTTTATATGGAATGACTCTATTAATCCGAGTAGTAGTATAAACCTTTTTACTTTAATGATCAAAGTTATTGGTTGGGAGGTCAGCACCTTGTTGGCACCAACAATCGCAAACACATGTTTCCTATATTTTTAAGGCACATGCAATAATTTACCTTTATTGTATTGGTTCTGAAAAGGGTTGGCGGCAACGCATAAGACAAATATATTACCTTTTGGGATAATAGCTCGACTATAATAAATCTTAAACTAGTTTAACAATTATAAATGATAGTACAATGAGAGTTATTTTTTTGATATTCTACAAAATAGAATCCAATTTTACTAGGCATATAAGATTTAGATAATTGCAATATGTATGTAGATCCAATTGAGATCAGCATCGTTATTATACATCCACATGTACCTTGTAAAGTATTTTGAATGTGTAAAATAATAATAAATAATAATATAACAAGCGTACGTAATAATAGTTCAATTATATATCTTAGTTTTAAAATTCAGTAATTATAAATTTAATTATATTATTTGATTATAATAATTTTAATTTTATAAATTATTATAATTATTGTTATTATTATAAATATTGTTCTTATAATAAGTGTAATAATAAAATAACAGCTTAAAAAAATTATTAAGAAACGCTTGAATAAACATCAAACTAAAGACTGCCATATTAGTTGAACCCACTGATTACATATCAGACGAATATGTAGCCAAACGTAATCTAAATCAATAATTAATCGCAAACTACTCTGGAAATCAAAAAAAGAAAAGAAAAGAAAAGAAAAAATTATTGACATAATAGATCAGAAGTTGGACTTATGTCTCAAAGTAGCATTCTTGGTCTCGGATGCGATCTCAAGTCTTCAACGTAGCTTATTTATTCTAAGTACACTTTTTGTGCGGTCTTCATTTGAAAATCGATGACTAAATTCTGTTCTGGGGACAAGATTCTTATCTAATCATCCGATTACATACTAATGGTGACTACTAACAAGGTATTTGAATAATGTACGCACATACCATGCTCTTATACCGCTTAGATCAGTCTTCTTCTCTTTTGAAATCGCATCCGGTTGACGTTTAATCAAAAGAAAATTCTCGAAGAGGGCTCTCTGGGGGAGGGGGCGTGTCCGATTTTGTCTTTGGATTAAAATTTAAGCTCTCGCGTCAGGTATAACGTAACCGCGCATAAACCTGCTACTGCGAGGAAAGTAGGCGGCAATCGTCACCGGCTGTGACGTGGCTAATATTAGTGGTGGGTTATTTATGTAGTATTTATATTTTTGGTTGGTATTCATTCGGCTGCCTGTATTCGTAGGCTCCTACGTGCTACGGTACATTCTTGTAGCCACGTACTTATTAATTTGGAAGTACGTTTCGCTCGGCATGCAATTTGGATTAAATTAATAAACGGGAACACAACATTTTTGAAGAACAAGGGCTGCCTATAAGAGAGGAAAGATAAATAAACAAACAAACAAACATAATAAAGTCAATGCAATAAAATGGCTTATCTTTGTAAGACGAGATTTCGTGGGACAGATTTTGATGCAGAAATTCATTTATTGCATTATGGTTGTACTGGGATTTTTTATTTTAGCCCTCAACATTATTACTTTTCCTCATGGAACTTCAACACAAGATATCCTTTGATGTTTGCTATCTATTTTTAGTCTTTTCTTCCATCAATTCCATATTCTGTTGATATATTACTTGCTTCTTTTTCTTTTCCCTTCATTTTCTCTTTTGAATTTCTTCATTTTTATCTTTTCCTATAAAATCTATCTAAAAGAAGAAAAAAAAAAGTCAAGAAAAGATCAACTATTATAAAAGTCATGAGGAATAAATGACATTTTTAAATAGAATAATAGCATATAAATTTCATATATCAAATAACCCCATGCTTGCTTGTCCCCAAACAAAAACATCATATCGCTCACAATAAAAACATCAAGAAACAAAATTGAAACAAGTTCTTATCAACGAGAATTGCAAGATTGGATTTATTCATTCATCAAGGCTGACAATGCATTGGGTACTCAAAACATTTATAGAAATCACAAGATAAAAAATTTCGAAAATATTTTGGATCACTCTTATAACATCCAAATCAACAGTTGTATCAAAATCTCAAGTGGTTAGGGAAGGATAATTATTACAATTAGCATCTCTTCATTCAAAGCAAGATTAAAATTAATAAAAGTTAAATCGGTAGATTCTCACTTTTGGCATATGTAAACGCTCACTCTCATGTGTCTAGGATGAAATGCATTTTCTCTCAAGTTTCTCTAAATAATTATGATTGCCCATCTATTTTCCATTATTCTCAATTTGCCACTGCTTAAGAGAACTAGAGTATATAAGAATCTAAGAAGTTTTAAATTTGGTTGTAATGGGGTTAGGGCTATAAGGTGGGATAGAATTTTAGGATTGTAGCTAGACTCTACCAACCAGCTCTTCCTCTTTTCCTTTACTTTACTTCCCCTTTTAAACACAAACCAATTATAATCTCAACCCCTTTCATTCGATCAAATTTCAAATAAAAGACATGATATTTTTTTTAAAGAACTTATAAAAGTATAAACAAGTAAATCCATGTCTTTTTTAAATATTTTGCTACTCCATTTATTGTTGCCACAACACCAACACCTCCATGCTTAGATCTCATCATATTAGCAAAACAGCATTCTCCCTAAAAAAACTATTTCTCTAGTAATGGTAGGAAGAAAATTTTACATGGATAATAGTTGCTAACATATGTTAGATCAATAGAATAAGGTTTAAGGCTCAAAGGGGTTATACAATGGAAAATAATTTCAAAGTTAAGCCATTTGGTCTTAGCTAGAAAAGAAAGCGAAGTGCCTCTATCATTTGTGAATATCCTAAAGTCCTATGCAGTACTGAAGAGAACTATTGGTAAATTCTAGTTTCACATACCATTGGAAAATAAGCACATGATCTACCAATTCTGAATCTCATTTCGTCTCAATCTCAATCAATGACTGGATTGATTACTAATCATTCTAACTCTCTTTCCGTCATCACTATCAAAGTCTCAATTTTTATTTTTAAGGTTTACAAAGTGGTGGTCAAATTAGTTCATTACAATTCTTTTAAAAAAAAATATTTGTCAAAATATTTAGTCTCATTATCTTGCTTATCCAATGAATAAATAAACCAATTTTAACATATATAGAGCTATTTTAGTTGTTATTAATTAATTGAAAGGACTATTTTAGTATTTGGTGAAGAATAAAGGCTATTTAAAAAATTGGTTCCTATTGTAAAAATGTGTTTGAAATGAATGTAGGTCTTGGAAATATCTACGATAAATCTTAACTTTGGATTTGTATACAAAATCATGAATACGAAGAACTCCACATAGTATAAGCAAATCAAGGAACAATAGTATAGTTTAACAAACTTGAAATCTCTTATTACCATCATCACAAGTAATTATAAGGAATTAAGAGTTTGAAAATCCCGTGCATGTTTTTACTCATTAAGATTATTAAAAAACAATCCTTTTGATTAATATACTCAATTAAAAACTCCGTTCTCAATTAATATTTTTCTCTAGATCATCCCGCTAGGTCTAGAATACAAGAACTCTCTCCGGCTTCTTATTCGTCATTTCACGTGTACGATGTTCTACATGAGACCCCATTTATACATGCTAATAGGGTTGTCGGATGAATAAAAATATATAAGGCAAACCTGCAGGATAAGCCACAACGAAAACAAACTTGAAATACGCCCGCCGCGGAGAAAACAAGCAAAATTATAGATTAAGCCAAAGATAAGTCCGTGATAAAAAGATAAGCCTCGTGTTTCTTTGTTTTCTTTTGGTTTTCGCTCCATATTCACTTGTTTTCAATACCGACATGTTCTGTTCCACAACACTCCTAAACCATGCATGTACACTTCCGAAGAAATTTTTTTCTCTTCATTATCCTCTATTCTAGGCCAGCCTACATATACATATATATATTTGAATCATAATAGAAAATCTTTAAATCTCTAAATATAACTAATCATATCAAACACGAAGAGTAAGAATTTATGAATAATAAATATCTATATTAGTAGTTTTGCTAAATATAACTCGACGCCTGGATGTATGTAGCAAAATACACTCGTTTGGTATGGGGGTAAAATGGGTAGAAAAATTGCCCCCATATTTTATATATTTTATTTAAAATTAAATGTTTTTATTCTAATAAATACTTATTTTAGATCAAATTTTTCGTTAAAAATATATTTATTATTATTAAATACTTAATATAAGATGTATAAAATAAATAGAAAATTTTTCCGCCCCTATTACTTCGTACCAAACAAGCCCTAAAAATAGGAAGGGGGGGTTGGGGATGTTACATACCTCACGCTACCATGGCATGAACAATATTGTTTCTCGTGTTTTCTGAGATATCGTTCATCTTTCTCAACCGTCATTCGGTCCTCTTGTTGACCATCACTCTCACATATGCAGAAAAAGAAATTTCCTCTCGGTTTAATTACTTTCTTCCCATCCCAAGTGGCGGGACCTATGCTCTGAAAACGTTTTCTTTTACTTCTTTTGCTTCACCACCGGTTGAGTGGTGAACAAAATCAACTGGTATTTGATGCTGAGGCCAAAAGCTACCAAAAAATGGGGTCACTTCAAAGGAAAAAGGTGTGAAGAGCACAAGAAGCCAAAAACAATCATCGCTAATTTTCATCCCAATAGGCTTTTTAAAAAGGTTTAATCTATGTTACTAGTTCATTTAAAGCAACAGCCAAAAAAAAAAAAGCCAATTTTTTCGTTCAAAGTTGTTTCACAAGAATTTAAAAAGAAAACGACTTCGGTCGATGTGGCTTATGATAATTATTATTGGTTCCTTTGATCGTTGGGCATCCTTGTTTTCTCTTTTATTATTATTATTATTATTATTATTATTATTATTATTATTATTATTATTATTATTATTATTATTATTATTATTATTATTATTATTATTTCGAGTAGGTTACAGGCGGCTGTTTGTATAAATGACTTGGTGAAAAGCAAGCATTTCATATTCTCTATTTATTTATTTATTTTAGTATCAAGTTTGATCAATAATCATGTCAAAATGAGAGCAAGAGTCTGTTGCTGGTCCAACTTTTAAGCTCTATTTTTATTCATATGTAATTTTAAGTTTTTTTTTTCACTATATATGTTTTACTTGAAAAAAAAAAGCTAAATATAAAAGAATAATCAACATTCTAATATACTTGTTATATGATTATCACTATTTTGTAATAGGATAATTAGCAAGCTGGGTAGGTACAATGATCGCTACTTAATTATATGATACAACAGTTACTTGGCTAATGATAAACCATATTTTATTAAATAATCACTATTCGATGACAGAATAATCATTAGGATGGGCACAATAATTACTACCTTGTTACATAATCCAATAATCACTTTTATAATAACAAATATCATCATAAGTGTATAATGATATTATGTGGTAGGATAATATTAACCTATTCTATGATAATCCCTAAGTTGTTATATGATATCACCACTTTGTTATGGATAATTACCAAGTTCGATGCAATAATAATTACCAAGTTAAACACAATAATTACCACTCTGATTAATAATTAGATTGATGGTTATTGTATCATATAATAAAGTGGTAATTATTTCATCTCGTCACAGAGGTGATTATTATAATATATATATATATATATATATCTGTGCGTGTGTGTATCTATCTATGTAATTACTATTTTTTATTTAATAGTACCATGTGCCATATTCTCTTTTATTTTTTCTTAAACACTCTACTTG
This sequence comes from Tamarix austromongolica, assembly GCA_039764185.1. Lineage (NCBI taxonomy): Eukaryota > Viridiplantae > Streptophyta > Magnoliopsida > Caryophyllales > Tamaricaceae > Tamarix > Tamarix austromongolica. The sequence goes on from CM077810.1 coordinate 7,753,775, forward strand.
TGTTGAAAATCATATTTTCTCATAAAGACATACTTCGTCCATTTTTAAAAACGAAGTACTTTTAGGGAAAAAATTTTCAAAAAAAAAATGAAGCCTATTTTGTTTTGTTATAAATGAATTTTTTATTTAATAGTATATTCTCTTTTATTTTTCTTAAGCACTCTACTTGTGTTGAAAATCAACTTTTATAAAGGCATACTTCATCCATTTTTTAAAAATGAAGTTATTTATTTTATCAAAATGAAAGTTAAAAAAAATGAAGCTTATTTTTCATTTTTGTTATCATATTTTCTCTTTCTTATTCTATGTACTAAATATTGTGGTATTTTCTAATAAATGATGCAATTATTATATTAGGAGTATATTTATTACTTTCTAAAATAATTCGTAAATTACTAAAAGGAATTTTATTTTAGAAATGAAAGATGTACTATTTAACATACTTGAATTCATCTTGTATGATTAAGAGAGGTGTGTCATATAATTCTTCAACTCTTAGGGATATAAATGAGCGTTTAGTTTCTTTCAAAAAGTGGTATTAATTTGGAAATTCTGATAAATGAGTATTATTTAGTAATGTTTAGTTTCTTTCAACCCAACCCGTTATCAACCCAACTTGCCATCAACCCGACACATTATCAACCCAACCCGACTTCACAAATCAAAATTCAATATTAAACAATTATGATAATAAAAAAAATACTTGCGTATTATTTTTATTTATTTTAAGCTTTAAAAAATATATTGTTTTATATAATTTACTTATTTTTCTTACTTTTTATTATGGACATACTTATTCATCAGCAATATTCTAATTTTACTAATTTTTTGCATAAAAATACAACATTAAAAAGTCATAATAATAAACAAATAACAATTAATAATACATTATTAATCACATGATTACATAAAATCAAACTTAATACTTGTTTACGAGGTTAATGAGTTAGATTAATATATGTGGTCAATGTCTGATTTGATCCAAAATTAGCTTGGTTTTAATCCAATTTGACCCATCAAAATTTAAAAAGACTTGATTTGTCAAGTTAACTCAAACCTAACCTATTAAATTAACTCAAACACGAAATCATCCGAATACGAGCTTGCTCGGCCAAAACGCGACAAACTAACCAGAAATAATTGAACCCGACTTACCCAAATTTGAACCAACACAACAGGAATTCGATCCGACCTGGTAAATTAACCCAATAATACCCGAATCTATAATGACCCCAATCTTAACTTGAATAATAAGGTGATCTAAAATTATCCGACCCAACCTACAATCGACCCACAAATAATCCAACCTGAAGATGACTCAACCCGCTATAATCCGACCTGAACCTGACGTGCCTAATGTGATTGCCACCTATGCTCATTAGCATTTTCCATTTATCAAATGTAGTCTTACTCATATAGTGCTCTTTATTGGAATAACTCGCCTTGCTAGTGCTATTTACTCCAAATTATTGTTAGTTTGATTATAATAGCAGCAAACAAAGGAGACTGACTGACTGAGAGATTCTCTAGCTCAGACAGCTGCCTTGCGTAAATTGGTTGGGCTCTTAATTGATAGAACCAATGGTATTGGAGGATCGATCGGAGCCGATCGTTGAAGGTAAACAATGTGATTGACCGGACATACACCATGTGGGCCAGTCTTGGATGCTTAGTCTAAATCCGATAATAATGTTGGGCAGAACGCTTTGTTGGAAGATTGAAAGGTTGTAGGGATCTACAATCGATAATGAGGTGAGAACATACAATGAGATGCAAAAAGCGTTTCTTTGGAGTTTCATTTCAGTAGACATTATCCTTTTGAATTCCGTTTTTATTTTTATTTTTTTTACTTTGTACACCCTCGTGTTTTAAATGTTGATAAATTTTATTTCAAAAATTATATATTTAAAAAAATTATATGTGATTTTTTAATGTAATATATATTTCCTTCGTATACAAAAAATCGTGCATATTTCGATAATAAATTATAAACATTAATTTTTCTTAAAATATAAGAAATTAGGATATAAAAATATAATTATTATATTCTTATTAAAAAACATTTTAATAATATTTTTGTATTTTTTATCAATATATATATCGAAAGATATTAATTGTTAAATTTTATTTTTGAAATATGCAACGACGAGAGAGTGTGTTATAAATAGGAGATTCAACATTCGATTCGGGTGGAGAATTTGGACTAGACCAACATGTTATTTAGGATTTCGATGCAAAATTGGACTAGTATTTCGGTCTTTGGTTCCGAAGTTAAAAAATTGGTCTTTAATCTATTCTTGTTCTATTTAAATCACTGCGATATATATATATAATTTAACAATTTCGGTTCTAGCAGGTTTCGGTCCGTTTCAATTGGTTTTGAATCGGTGGTCATCCCTAGTTATAGATGGTTTTGCTTGGGTCATTTTTCATGACATTAAGACATCTATAATTTATTTTTCTAGTAAAAGAATAAATACGTCATTTATGAAGCAATACACCCACGTAAATAGAAACAATGATGCATCAATATATGAAAACTACTTCGATAATATTGATGCTCTCATAATTCTGCAAACCACCGGCCTAGCTATGTGCATAAATTGATGGATGAAATTCTAATCATTGAAAAACGCACTCGAAGAACAAGAAAATTTGAAGGAACCTAGCAGTTGGAGGGAGAAAAAAATAAAATTAATAATAAAATTGTAAAAGGTAGAGTGTTTAAAGGGGCGAGTCAACGTAAAATAAATTGATACGCGCTTCCAAACGATACCTACCGAGTGGCCTCTTTAAGCTATCGCCTTTCATTTGAGGCTTACGGATGACGCATCCACAGCCACAAGGAGCGCCGGGTGGCTCATCTTTCCGAGCCATGCAGGGATTAGGGGGCGCCGATACAGGACAAATTCTGGGCGTACGGATCCGAGGCCTGGTTGGAAATGTGAATAAATTTTCCACTCATGCCATCAAAGATCTTGGTCAAAGCTAGCGTCCGCTTTTAGAGCGTCGAGACAACACTCAAGCAAATACCTTCTCGCGTAGGGCTGGGGATAGGTACTGTTTAAAAAATGTTATTCAGAAATATTTGGTTGTCTGATTCAACCTTTTTATTGAATTATGGGGATGAGTTAAGTATTTTATTTTTATGTTTATTGTTCTCTATTTGAAATATAATATATTTTTTAGTGGATATAATTGTGTTGGATTTAATTTGGGTGTAGTGTATTGTTATTATATATATATATTACCTTATATTGTATCATATTTGGAACATATGAATGAATATACCATATTTGGAACATTCATTATAAGCATAATTAACTTTCATTATTTTTATTTAAACCGATTTTATATCTGATTAAGAGAAACAAGCATTTTAGATAAATATAATATTTGATTCGGTCAATTGATTATAAACAATTATGTGTTCAATTGACTCGTTTTTGCTTTTACACGCCCTTAGATAGCGCATGATAGTCAATGAAATTATTTGCATCAATTGTGGAAATTAAACTTGTGACCTAATAATATTTTAATTGGGTACCCAGCATTTTTACCCCTATACTAGAAACCAGTCGTGCTACATCTATGATTTTTGTTCGACAATAAGATAGTTTTGTCTCAGTTTATGATAATAATTACGAAAATACGTTGCGAGAATATAAATTCATAAGCCTAAACAATCAGTAACTTTTTTTCTTAAAGATAGAAAGAAGAATTTTGAGGATGTTTTTAATACTACCATCTTGATTAAGGCCAGTCAGGCTTTTCAATTACTATGTTTTGGTGGTTGACAATTATAATTCCAACATCTAATTAATTAATGTATAATTTAAAAATGCACTTTAGACATATCTAAATATCTACAAATTCGATAAGTGTTTACATGTGAATCGTATTACCGGGGGTCCGATAAGTGATTATCTATTCTATTCTGAATAAAAATAGTCCAATTATTTTTCTGTGTCTGACATATCTAATATTATTGTTCTTATATTTTTGGCTATGTATAAAAAAAATTGTTAAACAATACCAAAATTTATTTGATGATTAATTTTTGGACCTAGGAAATTTATTACAACGGATTTAAGGTTTAGTAATGGTGATTTTTTTTCTTTTATTGCAAGTCACAACTCGCTTGTATTTGCTAATTAATACAGTCACCCAAATAACAAATAATCCACCCATATCAAAATTTTGGTCATTATACAACCCAAATTTTGTATTAAAAAAAATCACTTTAAAAAAGTCAAAACTTATTTTTTACTTTTACATTTATATATATTTTATCTATGCATTAAATATTCTGCTATATTTCAATTAAAGGTATGAGAACAATTTTATGACTATATTTAACAATTCCTAAAAAATATATAAATTATTAAATTACTTCTTTTTTATAAGAAGAAAATACGACGGTACAATTATGGATATATAAAGTTGGTGAATGATAGAATACCAATGAATGAGTGGGAATTCAAACCAGAACTTAAGTAGCATCTTGATTATAGTGGTATTCATTAGTTTAACAAAAGTTTATTGGCATTAAATAGAAAAAAATAAATATTTCTTTAGTGTAGAACAGAAAATTAGTTTATCGACTTGAATGTTTTTTATCTTTAAATTATTGACTAAACCTACTATTAAAAAAATTGTAGAGTAACTAATATATATATAATATGGAAAGGAAAGTTAGGATAAAGTTGAAAATCAGATTTTTACTTTTCAAAATAAGGGTTTTTAGTAGAAAAGTTTACACCTGGAAAACTTACGTATTACTATTACTATTATTATTTCATATTTATAGAGGGAGTAGACAGAATCGGTCTAAAATATTTTGAGGGCCTATGTCAAAACAAAGGACTAAGCTTTCGGATAAGCCTATGTATAATTGTAAAAAACTAAAGAAATGCCAACGGTCAGGTCTAGTTTTAAAGACTAAAATGTCGCTCTAATAATGATAAAAGCAAAGAGAGTATGGCCAATTTTTTTTTTTTACTAACAGAAAAAAAAAATACTAAAAATAACTGTATGGACTGTTTCGTAAAATACTAAGAAATAAAATATTTAGTATTCATTCGCTTTCACAAGTGATGATTTATAAATTTTCAATACGCAAATTAAAAATATACTATTAAATTTTAGTATAAATGATAATGTACAAATTAGATTAAATGATGGCCAGTATAAGCCGGTTTAAAACTAAGACATTGTCTAATCTATTACACCATAAGAAAAAATACAAATGGACATTTTGGTAATTTATACAGGAAGTATACACGGAGATTTTGTCATGAAACCGTTGTGTATATTTTTAGCGAGAGAGATAAATATCATATAAGGTAATACACGACGAGGATAAGGTATAACTGCCATATATACCCTAATAGTGTAGAAGGGGATATATGGTGGTTATACATTAAACATGTCGTGTATAGGGATGTTCATAGATCGGATATTCGGTAAAGAGTTTTTTATTTGAAATTTTGAATATTCGAAAAAAAGCTTCGGATATCCGACACTTCGGATATCTAGAATTTTGGATCAGATAACAAATAATCCGTCGAACATCCCAAACTTTTGAGCAGGCCATAATTAAAAACTATTTGGATAAAAAATTATTCAATTGAAAAATAAAAAAAATTGATCCAATTTGAACACATATGATCTAATGATTTGATTTGAGTATTAAATTATATTGTATTCAATTAATAATTTAAAATTTTGGATAATAATTAAATATTTAATCAAAATATATAATAATTAAAAAGTATAAAATTTTCTTATAATAAACACTCATTTCAAATTATATGTATATATATATATATATATATATATATATATATATATATATATATATATTGGATTGGTTCTTTGATATTTTGGATCGGATCAATTTGAATATCGAATTATATAATATCGGATAACATGAATAGCTCTAGCCATATTTATTATTGGTTAAGGGTGTACGCGGCGGGTTTATCTTCTAAAAGTTGTGTATACTCTTCTACACTGTTAGGATATAAACGGCGGTTATAAGGTAAAAATATCGTGTATACCTATTTTCCTCATTTTTTTTACTTTGTCATTTTTTTAAATTAGAACCACTAGTAACTTTTTACTTTACCACTTGATATCCAGATAGCCCTGTTCAAAGAGATGAAGTTCTAAAACCGTCGTTGGTCTTCTCTCTTCTCTGTGTCGTTGTTTTCACTCATTTTTCCTTTTCTTCAGTTCACCATCATTGCATATCTCTCTATCTACTCACAATATATTCATTATTCTTTGTTCTTCCTTTATTTGAAGTTTAAGTTTTGTGTATAAATTTCACTTTTTTCTAAATTTTGCTTTTGTTCTCACATATTCGAACCTTTTTATATACATTTATACTATATATCATGTTGTGGTGTATATATGTATACTTTATGTTGTTAGTTTTTGTGTTGATAAGTTTTATGAAGATATATTATCAAACTATTATTTCAAAAAATAGAGTATATAAACAAAATAGATAATACTCTATAGACATCTTGGTATTGTTACTTGTACAAATATTATTGTGGTGCATATGTATTCCGATTATATTGGTGGCTTTTTGCTTGATTTGGCTAATATTGTCATATTCTCAATTTTTGTTTGTAATTTAGGGTCCTAACTATAATTATTTCTTGTTACGGATCATAAGTGGATACATGCAAGGAGGTTGTAAAGCAAATATATAGATGATGCTGAAGACTTTATTAAGTTAGTCATTGAACATTCAAAAGATCATTTGCGGATATATTTTTCATGTGTAGATTGTGGAAATACGATAAGAAGATGGATAAATAAGATACGACATCATCTCATTATCTATGGAATTGATAGGAGTTATACTAGTGGATATGGTATGGAGAGTCACTTCTTAATATACATAGTGCGATTGACCATGATGATGTTGAAGTTGTAGATAATTTTTCTTACATGGAGAACCTGACCAACGATGTTGAAGAACATTTTAAAGATCATCCAAAAATGTTTGAAGAGTTGGTTAATGATTCTGATACGCCTTTGCATAATGGTTGTACTAAATATACAAAATTATCTACCATATTACTATTGTACAATTTGAAAGGGGTAATGGATGGAGCGATAAAATTTTTACTTCTCTTCTTGAGTTCTTGAAAGAGATGCTTCCAAAGGATAATGTGTTTTCCTTATACTTATGAAGCTAAGGAGATTATATGCTCTATGGGTTTGAATTATGAAAAAATTATAATTGTCCTAAAAATTATATTTTGTATCATAATAGAAAGCAAAGTTTCATGGTTATCCTAAGTGTAAAAGGTTGAGAATTATCAATTTGACCTTTATAGATGACCTCTTGGTATTTTGTAAGGCTAATTTGGCTTCTATTCTAGCTATCAAGGAAATTTTCCAAGATTTTAGTGCAGTATCAGGCCTTCACATAAGTCCAGAGAAGAGTTCTATTTTCTTTGGAGGCATTTCACAGGATTTGAAAGATTTGATCTTATCCTATCTGCATTTCCAAGAGGGAAGGTTCCCTCTCAAATATCTAGGGGTTCCTTTGGATGCTTCTAAACTTAAAATTGTTGATATGCTTTCTCTGATTCAGAAGGTTACAGGAAGATTGCAGCATTGGTCCAATAGATTGCTATCTTTTGCAGGAAGGTTGCATTTGTTGAAGTCTGTCATTTTTGGCATAACAATGTTTTAGAGTCAGATGTTCCTCCTACCCAAAAAAATTGTTGGTGCAGATTATAGCTCTGTGTCGATCCTTCCTTTGGACAGGGAAGGCTACACCCAGCAAAATAGCTCTTCTTGCATGGAAATTTGTTTGTCTACCTAAGAAGGAAGGGGGTATTGGCATTATTGATATGAAACATAGAACTTAGCTGCAATGGGGAAACATATTTGGAATGTGTGCATGAAAAAGGATTCCTTATGGATTAAATAGATCCATTCCTATTATATCAAGCAACAGGAGGTTTCTTCTTGTAATCTTCCAAGCACTGCCTCCTGGATTCTGCAAAGCATTTTTGCATTAAGGCCATTGTTGCTACCAGGTTTTCAGCTATTGCAAGCTGACTCAACTTATACGCTTTCTGAGATTTATGATTATATAAGGTTTAAGGCCCCTAAAGTGACTTGGTGGAGGACAGTGTGGTATAACCCTGCTGCACCAAAACACAAGTTTATTTTCTACCTTGCAGCTCAGTCTAGGCTCCCCACAAAGGATCTTATGGCCAAAATTTTCTTCCCCCATTGACTTGCAATGTTGTTTATGTCAGCAAGAGGAAAGCCTCATTCATTTGTTGGTGCACTGTCCTGTTATGAAGCAGATTTGGCTTTCTATTAGAGATATTTTTGGTGGAAGAAGGTTTCCTTCTTCTTGGCCTGCTATGTTAAGAGCTTTGTCTTGCTCTCGAGGTAGAGGGGTCATTAAGTCCCAATTCAAGTGTGTTTTTTATGCTATTAGCCTTTATGAGATTTGGAAAGCTAGGAACGCTCTTCTTTTCTCAGGTATTAGGTGGAATATGAAAAGGATTGGTTTCTAAATTTCCTTTTGTTTGTCCTCTATTTGTAATCATCCTAGTAGAAGTTCTAAGTTTGGGGGTTACGTAGGTTATATAGATCATTTCTATAGACTTAGTTGTAATTTTTCATAATGGTATAATATCTTTCTTTCTTTAAAAAAAAATATGCATCGCTAGATAGTTATCCTTAGTGTCAAATGTTATGATACAAGAAGTCTAAGGTGTTGAGGTACTTTTCAATTATACCATGATTCCGACGCATGTTTCATAATGAGGAAAATGTAAAGAACCTCATATGGAAAGTGAAAGGAAGAATTTCAGATGAAAATTTTAGACATCCGAAAAATTCTCCTCAATGGAATAATTAATTTTGTAGACCTTAAATTTGGTAGTGAAGCTAGAACCTAGCAGGTTGCAGTCTATCCAGATGAAATGAACCCTTTTAATGGAAATAATAACCATAGTTTATGGCCCATTATTATTGTGATCTCCAATCTTCTTCCATCACTATGCATGAAGATAAAATAGACGATGCTATCCTTACTTATATCTGTTCAAAGCAGTTGGGTAATGATATTGATGTTTATTTGGCTTCCCTTATTGAGGATTTAAAGTACATGTAGGATTAGAGAATTAAAGTAGTTGATACACGAATCCAAGAGTCTTTGAACTTGAGAGCGAGGTTATTTTGTGTTATAAATGATTTTTCTGCTTATGATTATATTTTCATTTATGGTGTGCATGAATACTATTTATGTTCTATTTGTGAAGATACCACAAACTTTCTCCATCTACCGAAGAGTAGGAAGACTTTTTATCTTGGACATCATAGATTCTTGCCTATGAATCATTATTATCGTAGGCAAAGAAATTTTTTTAATAGATATCTATAGGGATGCAATCACCTTTGATCGATGGAGGGATTTCTATTTATGGAGTACTTTAGAGGAATATGAAGTACATAAGAACTTATTATATTAACTTATGTTACAATTCAAACTAACATAATCTATCTATTCAATGTGGTAGGTAAAGAGTGCCAAGAAAAGAGCTAATGTAGAGAAAAACATTTATGCTAACAAGATAGAGCACAAAGGAAACAAGGTAGACATAGAAGACTTTGTATGAATATAGACATACACACACCCCTCTATGCCATTCTTTTATGATCTAATATTATTACTAAGTATTTTTACTTGATGCAATAGGAGAAAAAACTAATGGAGCAAGTAGAGTTAACCCAAACCTCATATGTACCCCTAAACTAGTTGATGATTGGATATATATACTAGGGCAAAGAACGGAAAGCCTGTCAACGAACCAACTCAAAAGATGGCTGAAAAAATTGTAAGGCACATAATATTTCTTTATAATTAGTTAAATATGGTTACTTATCCCTAAATATATTTCTTACTTTAAATATGAGGGTTTGAGAAAGGACTATCCAACTAGTGCTTTTGAAAAAAAAAAGGTCTAAACAATCTTTTGACCCACACATTGGTCACTCAAAAGTATGTTGGCCAATGTAAGACATATAGTTACAAGTTCAACCTATCTGAGGTATACAAACATCAACCTAGTTCTTGCCCTTTGAAGCAAAAATTTGAATAGATGGAGAAAGAAGTGGTGGAGTTAAGGAAATCACAAGAGGCGAACCTTAGAAGGTCGGATAGTATGTCCACATATTTACAATGTCAAGTTCAACCAGCTACATCTAGTATCCCAATACCCTTTTTGAAAATTAATGAGGTAATATACTACACTATACTCTATGTATTTGAATGTATTTTTTTTTTGCCATAACTTGAATCTTTTAACTATTAAGTATTGTAGGATCAATATCCTTGTGACATTCAAGTTATAGAGGATGAGCCTATTATAGGAAATGCTACTACATTTATTGAGTCTAACTCAACCCTTCATACTTGGCCGTTTGGGGTTGATAAAGTTTGGGTCTCAATTTATAGTTTCTTTGAGGCATATTTAATGGAGTCATTGTTACTTGATATGACATATAATCATGAACAAGAGGATATGCCCATACGATGTTTACTAGTCGGAAAATTCATTTGATGACCGAGTAACTTTATAATTATCAAGGATAAGGTAATTCCAACTTTTTCAATTTTAGATTACATTCTTGTTACTTAAGTGATAATATATGATCTAATAATTATGTCATTCACTCTTTCTCACTTAGGGCGGTTATATTCTAGCAAAAAATATTATTAAGAAGGAAAAAATATATGGAATATGCGAAAGCCCAAAAATCCCTGGGAATGAAGCGTTGTGACTTATCACTTAGGTTGTATTTGGATATGACTATTTCATGGGATGATTTTATTAGGATTCCTCTTCTAAATGATTTGCACATGAAATTAGAATATGTGAATATCTAGATTGGAGAAGAGGATATCGTATATTTGTTACATGGTTAAATGTTACAATGTCAAGATATAGTTGCACATATGAAGTAATTTAAATCCTTTCACGTTTGAATTTATTTTAATTATTAGCGGGAAGTACTATTTTAATACTAAATATGTAATTTATTCTTTCATAGTCATAAGTTCTTGAAAGATAATTTATTATTTGGTGTCTTGGACGTGTTTGGTGTATATAGATTTCTATGTTAAGACACGATCTCCGATGAAAATAATAATATTGAATGTATTTCATATATGTTTAACACAATGAAGATGGTTCCATAGTCCCTCTTATTTGAACCATTTTCCTTTGATATGCATTGAGCACCGAAGATATTGCAGCCACCTTCAGGGATTGCATATTGGATGGATTTAATTGATGGGCTTCCTCATTCTGTTTCAAAATTGCTTGTGGAATGGTAAATATTTATCTATATAATAATATTAATTTGAATCACACACACACACATATAATTTTTTTTAATATATGGCTACTACATCAATTAAGTCCTTCAAGACTTATTTTGAGCCACAAAAAAAAAAGGGAAGGACATCACCACCCTGTATGTCTTGGAAAAAAATTAAAGTTAATAGTTTTATATCATTTAAGAATTATTGTCATTTAATATTAAGTATTTGGTGTGAAAAACTAATAAGATAATGTAATTTATATTTTATTTTTAGTGTTTATGACAACAATATAATGTAAGTTGGGGATATTATGCCATGATATTCATGAAAAAAATCATTTTCAAACATTGTACGAGATAAGAAGAAGTATGTATTTACTTTATTTAGTTCATATTAATTATTATTAGCTATATACATTAATAAAAACACGGTATTTTTTATTTTTCGTAGATCTATCAACCTTTTGAGCTTTGTAAATAATAATAATAATAATAACAAAATTGATGAAGTTAGAAAAGAATGTTTAGATTTTATTACAAGTTTTTATGATAATTATTTGTAGGATCCTATGTGTGCCTTTACTTTTTTTTTCTTTTTTCTTTTTACCTAGAGCGTAAATATGAATGAAAAAAAATTGTATAAGGTTTTATATGCAAAGTATATAATGAAAGTTTATAATCATTCAATTATTCCTAGCTATTTGTTGTTTTGGATGAGGTAAATATTCATGATGCTGGTGAAAATATCTTAGAAACATATGCGAGTATTTACAAAAAAAAAAAAAAGTGATATAACAATGATCAAAATTATTCTTTATAAAAAAAAAATAGAACAAACAGGACGATTATAGACAAAACTCACAGTGTATACCCACAACACTCCCTACAACTACTGAGAGAGGGAATACATGACGATAATTAGCCACCAATGTCGTGTATCCTTCCTCTAAGCAACTGCTTGGAGTGTTAAGATAATACACAATAGTGGTTATTAGCTACAACTGTCGTGTATTCTTTTTTTTCAACAACGGCTAGGAGTATTATGGGTATACACAATGGGTTTTGTTTATAATTGTCGTATATGCTTATTTATACATGATATTATTTTTAATTAAATTACAGTATAAATTATGATACCAATAAATTTTTTAAATAAATTTAAATAATTATATGGAGGCTTTTAGAATGGTAATATATAGTACATACGACGATCGATTATGCGGCAGTAACAAACCACCACGCCGTCCATGTGCTTTTCTTTGTGGTTAAGATTAATATAATACCTATATTGAGACTTGAGCTACTTTATTATTATGAGGTATTTAAATGAGGTGGAGAGAAGGTAGAGTAGAAAATATAGCATTATATTTTTTACTGATTTTGGAAAAGAACTTATACTAATCCCTCCATTTTTTAATACAAGGCATATAAGGTGTCTACATAGTAACGAGTATTAAATTTGTAGATAAAAAGTTGTCTGCTTTTATTAATATACTTTCATATTTATATCGTATACTCTTTCAACGAATTTAAAAAAGGATAATATTAAGTTTAATATTGAGAACACAACATTTAATTTTTTATACATTTCATAAAATGTATTATATTATAAAGTAAAATTTAAAATTAAATATGTACTATATTATAAAACAAAGGGAATATGATATATATATATCACCGGATCGAATTGTAGATGATTGAGGTTTGATGTTTATGTAATAAGTATTGTATATGATCAAATAGGATTGTAAATGAATCGAGTTGAACTTAATACCTCTATACTTTAATTTGACTCGTTTAACTAAACGAATAAGTCGGATCAAGCTTTTAACAAGACGAAATTACAAGCTAAAGTCATAAAATAAATCGAACATTGCTTCTTCTTTTTTAATTTTTTTAGCTTAAACTCATCTCGTTTAATAAACAAATCTAAAAGTAAAGTTGAAATTTAGCCGTACCGAACCGAATATCAAAATGACTCAATTGATTTACTGATCATGAAAACATACGTGTATTGGTATTAAATTGTTAAAATAATACTTTTGAAAAAAAAAAGTTCCTAACAATAATTCGTAAGTGCAACTTACGATGAAGGTTATAGAGAGGACATCGCGATTCACCTTATATACGCCATTAAAGGCCATGGTTATTACTTACTAGAGTACTTATCATGAATTAAGCAAGTATATTTTTGAATCCCATCGGTTTTGTACGGGATTATAACGAGTTATATAATCTAACAAATCTAAATGTGTTTTAGATTGGAATCAATCCTGGAACATCTGTGAGCAGCGGAGCGATTCAGATCTTAACAACACCCCCCCCCCCCCCCCCCACAAAAGAAAACAACAAAACATGTGGATGGGTATCATAATGGGACGAGGCTGCCTAATAATTTGATGGATGATGAAGATGAGCAAGAGAGAAGGTCAGGGAAAAGGGAGGATGGGGGGTACGTGGCCGAGAGATGTTCGATGACAGCTAGCTAATGTGAAACTAGAAAGTAAGGAGAGGGAGAGGGGAAAAAGGTGAGGCTTGACCCCGCCGGAAAATGATACATGCGTGATGCAAATCAATACGAAATTTATCACACGCCCCCTCTATCTATATCTTACTGTTGATAGTACCCACTGAGATTTCTATGAAAACCGGCTATATTTATTTTTCTATATATATATATATATGATTTTGTAGGATAAAAATCATAAAATATTATCTTCTGCGAGTTCTAGAGGACAGACAGGTAAGGAAAAGGGCAAACAAAAAAAAAATTAAGATCAGAGGTCTACGATTTGTCCAAAAAGAAGGAAGAGGGACACGTCGCCTGTGTGATCAACAGAGGACGGCACCGAATCATTTTGACTTCCCTTCCCCTGTCTCTCACCGGGTTACCTCTTTGCAATTTTTCTTTTTCTGTTTTTCCCTGAACCCAGGACCCATTAATTGTGTCTTTGTTGTTTATATATATAGATATTTGCATCAAACTCTTCCTCTCCTTCCCTGTACTCTCCATCAAATTCCGCCCTACAAAATAACAAGTTTCAGAGCTCCACCCATACACCTTCCGTCGTGCACAAGTCATAAACACACCTTCCTTAATTTCTGTCTCTCTTCCTCCCTATACATTACAAAGGAGGAGGATTAATTAAGTGCATCTATCTCCATTTTTTGCACTCACTCCGTCTAGCTGCTCACATACTACTACTGTTCCTACTACGTACTGAGTACGGGCTCCTAGGAAAATTAAGGAAGGAGATTAAGAAGATGGGTAGGGCGCCTTGTTGCGATAAAAATGGCCTCAAGAAAGGACCTTGGACTCCCGAGGAAGACCAGAAGCTTATCGATCACATCCAAAAGCATGGCTATGGCAATTGGCGCACCCTTCCAAAGAATGCTGGTAACTCACTTCTTCACTTGCTACCTACCTGGGTGCGTCATATATTTTGCTATCTATATATATATATAACACGAAAACGATCCGTCAGTGATGGGACTGTAAGGTAGACGATGCGACGCTGTATAATATATCCGTGTACATCGTCGATGGAACTCGGCATAACTAATTCATCTCTGGTTTCGAATGTGTTGTTGGTTGCTCGATGCAGGGCTACAGAGGTGTGGGAAAAGCTGCAGGCTAAGGTGGACCAACTACCTCCGGCCGGATATCAAGCGAGGAAGATTCTCGTTCGAGGAGGAAGAAACAATCATTCAGCTGCACAGTATTCTCGGGAACAAGTAAGTCTTCCCCCAGTTTTGGTCTCCGTTTTCCCCCAAACTTCCTTTGAATTTAACCGCTCTAACCAAGCAACGGACGTCGGACGGCCGCGCGCCTAAGAAACGTTTCATATCCTCGGTCACGTTTCCTCGTCGTCGATCCCTACCTTCTAATTTGGACTCTTCCCCCTCGACATGTACATGGATGCTGCAAATAAAGTCGTTTTACACCGCTTTTTTTTCTTTTTTTTTTTTTCCTTGCACTAGATTAATTAAAAGAGATTTCGTGTAAGATTAAAACATGCACATGCCTATTTTCTTTGACCGCCGATTATTTCCCTGCCTAACCATCAGCATTGATTGCTTCCCCCCTCTCCCTTCGTTCCTTTTGTGTAGGTGGTCGGCAATTGCTGCTCGTTTACCAGGGAGGACCGACAATGAGATCAAGAACTACTGGAACACCCACATACGGAAAAGACTTTTGAGGATGGGCATCGATCCCGTCACGCACAGCCCGAGGCTCGATCTTCTAGACCTTTCCTCCATCTTCAACTCTTTTGATCTCTACAATAACTACTCCTTTGGACTTCAGAATCATCATCACTTGGTCATGAACACTGAATTATTAAAGCTAGCCACTTCACTCTTTTCTTCTTCTGCTTCTTCTTCCCACCAACACCAACAACTTCAACAACAAAATAACCTCCCGTCAACGACAAGCTTCCATCACCAGCTCATTCAAAACCACAACCAAAACCAACTGATCAGCTGTCCTGCTGCTGCCCCACCTGTTCATACCCCAGCCAGCCAACAACTCCAAGCAACAATAATCCCAGACACCTCGGCTTCTACTATGTCTCTGGTCGATTCTAACCCTCCTCCTTGCTTTCCATACCCATCGACACATCATGATCAAGAAGCCCATGTCATTGGCCCTAGTTTCGACCAATACCCTGCAGTAAATGATAGCACAAACCAAGGCTTTGGTGCTGCTCAAAATCGTGCCACAACAAGCACCACACCGTTAGCTGATCATCAATGGCAAAGCCATGATGATACCAGTGGTTTTATTCAAGACCACTTCATTCCGGATCACCATGTGCCTGCAGATTTGTACGGTTTCTATACTTCGGGCTCCGATCAGACGAATAATAATGTCTTCGACCCCTCGCCTGATAATTCTACTAGTAATTATCAGCCCTCTTTCGGCGGCGCCGCCGCCCAACAAAACTTCAACTTTGCTTCGGTTTTGTCTACGCCTTCTTCCAGTCCGACGCCTTTGAATTCTAACTCAAACTCGACGTATATCAATGGCTGTAGTACTACTACGACGACGGCTACAGAAGATGAGAGAGAAAGTTACTGTAGTAGCATCTTGAAGTTTGAAATACCTGACATTTTGGATGTCAGCGACTGCTTCATGTAATTCCAACCAATCAAAAAAAGAGCATTTTGTTTTTGCTTTTGCTTTTGTGTGTGTGTGTGTGTGTGTTTTTTTTTTGTTTTTTTTTGTTTTGTTTACTTGGATAAGTACGCACTCTTCATTTATTTTGTGTTTATACTAGATTGTTGTTGTATAATTTTACATGTACGTATACTTACTAATAATGTTTAGAGGGAAACTGATTGTAATGAGGTTATAGAAACTTTCTTCCTTGGAAGCTTTCGTACCACGACATGCAATGTCTCCTCTTTGGTTATCTTTTCATTGGTGTCATTATATTGTTATTATTTCCACAGATATGCTACGAAAAGTTTACGTATAGATCACCCTATTAGTTTCGAAAAGGAGAACATCCGTAAGTGTTCGTGATAGAAAAGGAGTTTCCGCTCAAGAGACCATCCTCGTCGCATAAATTATAATGAGTTGCTACAAATTGAAAATAAGAGGCGCAGCGGCATACATATAAATAAGTTCTCGTTAAATTTTTTTTAAATGGATTATCTTTAATTTTAAGTATTAAAATAAAATAAATATATCAAAATATTACTAGTTATTTTTTATAAAAAAATATTCAAATTGATATATTTACGTTTACAATTTTATACTGAACCAACAACCGAAGTATTAGTGGCGTAACATCAGCCGCAACAGTAATAAAATATCAATAGTAATAATGGTAAAATATAAGTAATAATAATAGCAAAATATGAAGACAACTATAATAAAATATGATAAATTTGGTTTTTCAAAAAATTATGGCTATCAGTTGTGAAACATAACAATGAATCTAGTAAAACATAAAGGCAACAATAATAAAGTATTAGTATAATAGTAGTAAAGTAATTATGATGAAAGATGATCAGTTAGTTTTCTTAGAAAAATTACAATTAATATCAATAAAATATAACAACAATTATGGTAAAATATAAAGATGACTATAGATAATAGTGGTAAAACAAAAACATAATAATGACATAACATAATACAATAGTGATGAAACATGAAGACACTTACAATAAAAAAAAGTCAAATTTCTTAGAAATATCACAACATTATTGAAATATAACAATAACTATGGTGAAACATGGAGGTCGTTGCATAGGCAGTCTCTTGAGTATGTTTCTTTTTGCTTCTTCCAAGCTGAGTAGTAATAAGTGCATTTTATACCTTATTTTTACAATGTTAATCCTTATACTTTATATTATTTTTCCTTTAAAAAGGTCAATTTAGCATCGTTTAAATCATGTGTACTTATTTGGGATCAATTATGTAGAAAAGGAACTACAAAAAGGGTTTTTCAAAGAGTTTCACAAGTATAAAAGGACAACCATAAATTTCACATGAATTCAAAAAAAAAAAATCCTTCATTATTTCGCATATATATATTATCTAAGTTGTGATTGATTTGATTCAAGTCACATTAGAAAGATAAGATCAAAATATACAACTTTCATGGTTACCACTTTTCTCTAAATCGGGATGGAGAATGGTCAAAATTACGTTGAAAGTTGAAGCTATCAATCAAAAAATGTTGAAATTTACCTAGGGAAAGAGGTTGATATCCCCTCGAATGGAGATCATCTAGAGCACCTAAAAATACTATGGAGGTCTCAACTTTAACATGGGAAGTTTTTGAATCTTTTCCAACTTTTATCTTATTTTTTACCGATTTAATGCATAATTTTCAGCCTTCTTTACACCTACATTAACATCTCTAACTCAACCCTTCAAAAAAGGAGTAAAAAAAATTCATAGTATCTAATTTTGAGATTCAAGCATTAGGGTTCTTTATCTTCAACCTTCTCCAATCCCACCTCCATTAATTTTGCAAATTCATGATTTCAATCATTCAATTCGTCCATAATTCATTCAAGTCAATCATCATTTACCCCTAATTCGTGATTCTCTTCCATTAATTTAGCCTTCGTCATAGAAATAATAATATAGGGTTCCATATCGATATGAACCTTTAAGAGTTTATTTGATGTGCTATTACAACAAAAAAAAAATATTCCCCATATTTCTTGATTTGAA
The DNA here is from genome assembly GCA_039764185.1 of Tamarix austromongolica. Classification (NCBI taxonomy): domain Eukaryota; kingdom Viridiplantae; phylum Streptophyta; class Magnoliopsida; order Caryophyllales; family Tamaricaceae; genus Tamarix; species Tamarix austromongolica. The sequence continues at coordinate 7,772,343 of CM077810.1, forward strand.
GTTTCTTAAGAAATCTCCTTACCCACATATCTTGATAAACACAAATAGGTCTACCAACAAACTCAACTTCTATGCTTGAAAAATTGGCGGTAGGTTACTTTTAGAATTCCCCAAAACAACACATATCTCAAGCATAAATACATAACAATAAATTATTCTCTAATCATCTTGATCTCTTGAATAATCAATGCTAGTGAAACCTAATAATTGGATTTCTCAATTTTCTTGTAAAACTACCAAAAGTCACTAGTTCTCTATAAGTAACATAGGATTCTTTTTACAACAGATAGGTACGTTTTTTTTTTGCATAGAACTACTAACCATGCTCACTAAAAGTAATATATTTGATCTTGTTGTCATCAAGTACATCAAACTACTGGTAAATTGCTTGTAACACATGTTGTTAAGATTTTTCTCATCATGATCTTTGTATAATTTCAATTCAAGGTAGTCACACAATTACAGTCCATCATATGAAATATGTTTTAAATTTATCCAATACACTTCTTTTGGAAAATGAAAACTCTTCAAGCTAATTACACCTCTTCAATAGCAAGAAAGTAACACATTAAATACAAGATCAAACATTTCAAACTCATTTATTAGAGACTTCTTAAATTCTTCAAACATGGTAGCACAAGTTCTAATAAATATAATATAATATAATCAACATACAATTTCATTATGAGAATTTTACCTCCATTTCCAATCTTATCAAATAATGTGTACTCATAAGGACATTTTGCATAACCCAACTTTAAGAAAATAGGCCTCAATGTGACTATATAAATCTCGAGGGTCTTCTCTAAGTCTACAAGGAGATTTATTCCATCTAGAAACTTTATTCTCATTTCCAATCTCAAAATAGCTTCAAGGTTGCTCAACAAATACTTATTCAAGAATGTATATTTGACATCTAGCTAGATAATTAAGATCATTGTGTCACTTATATATCCATCAAGTTGATTATGTTATGTCTTACAAGTCAAAAAAATATATTTTATATAATCAAACCTATATTTTTATTTGCGTCCTTTTGCCACCAAGAATTCTTTGAACTTTTCAACATCACCATTTTATCTAGCTTTGTCTTAAAGACTCGTTTACTTCAATGGTTTTTGGTCCTTTAGGAAGATCATATAGCTCCTAGGTGTCATTCTTCTCAATAGAATTATTTTCATTATCCATTGCTCTTTTCCCTTTCTTATTCAATATCACATTTAAAAGTTGTAGGATCACAATATGTAAACAATACAAAATGATTGCTTAACCTAAATATTTATAATCTTCCATCCAAGTAGGACTCATAGAAACTATATGTAAGATTTTAAATGCTGCTTGAGTTGAATTCTAAAGTGTAATAAGGGATGAAACTTGCTCCTTTTTAGCATTATTATTGTAAAGGCCTTGGGTAGCTTGTTGCCTATTGCTATTTGAAGCCTTTTCTTCATAAAAAAATAATATTCCCAGTAGTCATAATCTTCTTTGCTAATTGATTTAATGATTAATATGTTGTAGATAATTCTCAATATCTTCCTTTTCTTTGAATTTGGTCGTTATTTACTTTGAAAACTCTATTGACATATCTATTCCTCAATTTATGCATCTTTTTCTTCAACTTCTACCTTTTCGTCTTGAAATGTTGGAATAAGTATTGTTAGTTGCTCTCAAAGGCCGCTCCTTTATTTTTGAACTTCAATTCATCTTCTACAAATAGTTCAATTAAGAGATCACCATTTCATCAACAATGAGTTTATATTTGTCATTTGACTCTTCAATTGAACAAATGGCATAGTAAGTGTCACACATCATAAAATGTAGAATTTGTTTTTGTTGTTATAACAATAGTAACACTTTCAACTGGACATCACATCATATTTTCAATCTCCATAATTCATCCAATATGTCTTCTAGCACTAAAGATGGAAATTGGCTCTAGGGGTAAAATTCAGTTTGGGTCGCATTGGGCGAGTTTAATATCAAACCATTTTCCTTATCTAGTCAAATATGTTAGGTTCGAGTTACATTCGGTTATTTTGTCCCTTACCTTGAGCTCATGTTGGGATCAAGTCGCTTTGGGTTCGAGTCATGTTAGGTTGATTTAAAAATTTGAGTCAAATTATGGTTGACATATTCAAGTCATTTCAGGCTTGATTCACTTTGGTCAATTTATTAGGACATGTTAGGTTTGGATTGGGTTACTTTAGGTTGGGATCATTTTTGGTTTGGGTGAATTTGGTTCAATTTTTTTCACTTTGGCTTGGGCCATTTTGATATTTAGTGAATTTCTTAGTTTAGCTTAGGATATTTCTAGTTCCTTTTCTTTTTATCAAAATTCGTATTATTTCAAGTTTAGGCCAATTTATTAACTCAACTCAAGTTTTTTTGAGTTAAGATTTGCTCAGGTTTGTGGTTAACTAGGGTCTAGTTAAATCACTTTGGAATTTTTTTTATAGCAAACCATTTTATCAATTTATGTTTAGCTCAACTAGGGTTACTTTGGGTTTACATTTCCTTAGTTCTTAGGTTGACTTAGATTGGGTTTTATTGGTTCAAATTATAGGCTAATAAACTAGTGGTTATTTCTTACGACTATAACATTTCATTTTTTTCCTTATCCTAATTACTATGTAATTAGATTCTTAATCCATATCTAAAATTTTTTATATTAATCTCAAAGCCATTAATATTTAATTTTAGCCTTTCGTGGTTCATTTAATCATGAAAATTTTTGTTTACACAGTTAGAAGATTTTAGCCATTTTAGCCATTTTATCCATTTTCATCTATTTAGGCTCCATTTTAATAAATGAGTGAAAGAAAATTCATTTTAGGTTGAAATAAAGGAAGGTAGAAAAAAATGGATTGAGGATTAGACGGTGGTTTTACCCTATAACCACCCTTTATACCCTGAAAAAATTAAAAATTTCATTAGACTATAGAAGACAGTTGTGTGATATAACTGCCATCTATTGTATTCTTGAAAACTTTCCCTTTAGAAGACATTATATACAGATATTATAATTTTATAACCTCCATCTATAAATAATAATTATTCTTGGTTAAAGTGAAGGAATGAGGAAAAAATAGATCAAAGTATAGATGATAGTTTTACACTATCATCGCTGTTTATACCTTGAATTTTTTTTTAAAAAAAAATACTACAAAAATATTGACACTATCTTTAGGATGCCTCCACTGCTTATAGTCTTATTCAAAACCACCCCATTATGAGACACTAGAGATGGTTTCTATAATTTTATAACTATCTTATATAGTGCCCCCATTTATTTATTTTTACCATGTTCAAGTTTTTGTTAGAAAGGTTATGTATGGTTGTTCATGTTACAACAATCATATACAAGTTTTCATCTATTTACATTTTTATATTAGTGTCATCTCCTTTATTACCTTAATTTTCTCTTCGCTTTGGTGGTGTTGGGTGGATTGGTTGCTAGTGATTTTCCCCTTAAAAAACCATGGCCATCTCTCCTTCTTATCATCCTTGTGGTGACTTCTTATCCTCCTTAATCCTTCATCATTTTTATTGTTTAAATTCCTTGTTGCAATCTCCTAGCTAATGTCTTGTGATTTTCTTTAAGGTGGTTGACTTTAAGGATCTTAAGGAAGATGATTAGGAGTATTTATGCATAGAGACCAATATGGCTTAGGTAAGGATGTACACCTTATTATATTAGGCCCTTTTGTTTCTATATGTTATTCTAATTTAAAATTCATTATAACATCCTTTATGTTGTAAAATCATGTTTAGAATAATTAAGTTTATATTCATGTATTGTTTTATGATTTCTTGAATAACTTGCAATTTTATGATTTTACGTGAAATATACCATATTAAACCATGCTAGGATTTATCCTTAATTTTTAAGCATGATGATATAATTTGTAATTTCCAATGAGCCTATAGTTAATTATATTAATATTGTATAAGTGTTTTTTTTTTTGTTGAGGTATGGGTTGAGGATTATTTTCAAGCTCTTAGGGTGGGTCGAACCTTAGGATTTTTAGATATTTAATTTTTTTTCATCACATATTTGGGTGTTTGATTAGGCATGGGAGATTCGGTGTAATTTTTGTGAAGATCGGCAAATGTGGAATTTGGATGAAAATATATCTAAGGGTATTTTGGGTAAATCAATGAGTTTTGGTGAGAATTAAGTATACCATTGTATTTGTTGGAGGCTTAATTAAATTTTAATATATAACATGTTGAGGTGGTTGAGTATGGATTAAGTGATGTAAATAAGAACTTTTGAGGTGATTAGGTGAAAATGAGTGCATTTTGGTCATATTGGATTATTTCTAGAAATTTCATGTTGTATATGTGTTATTTTGGTTAAAATATGATATGTGTGATATGTGATTAACTTCGATTGATTTTGAGTACCACAAGTATTAATAATGTGTGAAAATTGATTAAAACAAATTAAGAAATCCTAAGGATATAGTCAGTATTTTATCTACAAAATGTTGGAGTTTAATTCTTTTAATTTGGTACGATACTTAATATGATATGTGGGGGTGTTGTGTTAAGTTTGGTGAGTTGGTAAGTCTAATGGATGAAGTTATGAGTTGATTGTGAATTAGGCGTTCATAAGAGCATTATGGTCTTTTTACTAGTATTGTCTCCTATTTTGCTTGTTAGTTTTCCTTATTCCTTATCATTATTCTATGTTGTTTTAGAATGCTTGATTTGTTCAAGCATGGTGCAAATCGAAGAATTTTAATAATGATAATAGTTGGTTTGAATCCAGTGATAAGTGGCAGTAAATCAAGCAAGCTTGGTTGAGTGTGGATTAAGAAAATATTAAGATATTAATATTAATGTGAGAAATCATGTGAGATGGGACTTATGTGTTTCAATTTTATATTTTTACCAAGTTGTTATAGTACTTGTGTATATCTAGTTCTTGTGATAACTAGATTGACTTTAGATATGCTCTATATTGTTTTCTCTACTAAATTATAGGGAGTATGCATACTTAAGTATTAGTAGTCTATGTTAATGATCCCTAGAAGCATATTTCATTAGAATGAGCTATATATCATATTATGTTCCACCAAATATCAATAATGGTCCCTAGGAGTGTCTTTCCTAAGGAGTTATATATCATATTATTTTCGATGATATTTATAATACTTTTTATTTAATTAAAACTTTATGCATATGTTCTTAAGATGAAAGAGTATTTCCAAATAAATAAAAGCATAATAGTTTATATATCTAGTTAATCAAAATAGTAATTTTATAAAATGAAGGTGACTATAAAATTATTTTACGGGGTATAAATATAATATTGTAAATATTGAAGGTAGTTATAAAACTACTATATATTACAAATATCGGGTTGTACTAATGTTGGGTTTGGTTGATGATAAGTCGAGTTAGTTTTAGGTTTTAGGTTTCCTTAGTTCATTAGTTAGGTTAAAGCCTGGTTAATTTTGAGTGAATCAAATTATTATTAGATCAATAACAGGTTAAGTTTGACTTGGGTTATGTTAGTGAATGCTTTAGGTTTTATTGAATTGGTTTTTATATAGATTGTGTCCCCCTAGTCATGTTAGCTTTTGCCAATACTTTGTAGCAAACTCACCATCATTCATCTATAGAATTTTAAACCATTTTCAAGGGTTGAAGCTTTGCACACCTCACTCTAAATGAGCCTCGCTATTTTCTCTTCATTGAATCTCAAATATCCTTGGCAGTGTCTGTACAAAGAATAATGTGACTGATAGACTGAAAGAGAAGATATTTTGCTTTTAGGCCCTTGAGCTTTCAAGCTTCAAAATAAATTTCCTTAGTTTCTATCAAAGTTGTGCCTAGATGATGGTTCTTGAATTCTAGACTGAATGACACCTCACTGGTCATGGTGACCATCAAAACAAAGGATAATTGGATGCACAAAACAAAGGTCTCAAGGTCCCAGTGGCTCTTATACCATTGATAGTAAATGCAGAAAAATCGAGAAATATATAGACCAAGGAGCAGAAAGAATTGTCTGAAAAAATGCACACTTTTTTTTTTCATAATATCGTTGCCCTTTTTATAGGTAGAAATACGTAACAAAAACACCATAATATAGGATCGATAACTCCTATAAGCTGAATAACCTACAAATCCTAAAAATACGAATCCGAACGCAAATCACTTACCGCAGACAAACTTCTAGAAAATTGAGAAATAAATCAGTACATAGAAATAATATTCCCACCATATTATGGGAGGATTTTATGCTTATAAATTAAATTAATGATACGAATAGCTTGGTAGTGCATAGAAGCCATAAATTACGGATAAATTTGTAAATGATATTGTACTTCACTTCCTTTGAATAAATACTATATATATTATGATAATTTGAAAATCCAGTGTCCGTATCAACGTTGTCTTTATATACTATTAATGTCCGTATCAGATGATGAAAGAACACTAGAAATTATTTTATAGAACTTTTAATTTCAAATTTTTTTATTTTTTTTGGCGTTTGTCAGAGGCAAAGGTGCTTTTATGAACTTTTCCACGCATACCAAATTTCAACAAACTTGATTTCTTTAAAATGTCGACACCGATAGCTAAGACAACTCTGGAAGAAATAAAACAAACCATGCCATGACTCTGCCCCACAAACTATTGTTAATTGTGCACCAAAAAAAAAATCAAAGGAATAGCAAATAATAGGAACCATGCATTCGTCCCATTTAAAGGCAAACAATAAAAATAAAAACATTATCCTGAAAAATAAAATATACATAAAAAGCCATGCAGCTCCATGCATGGAAGAAATGCAGCCAACGATTGGGTCTTGTTACATAAAATAAATCATTGTCGTCTTCTATCTTCATCATGGATATCAAACCTAACACACACGATCTTTCTCAAAGAGGCAATAACCTACAAGGAGACAGATCTAAAAGCCCGGTATTTAAAAACTACGGACTTCTATTATTGTGCACTGCCTCGGTTTTATTTTAATGCATCGGTTATCTGGTCCCGCATCATCGGCTAATTGTATGATCTCAATAGGGTCCCTCCTTGACTATCGTGGCCAATTCATTTCATAATCTACTTTATGTTTCTTATTTCTTTCCCCCCGCCGGGGAGGAGGGGGCGGGGGAATAAATAAGTACATAAATTCGGGTTCTGTTTCTTCATTTCTTTCCCTATGTTGTCGCATCGTCTCATTAGCAATGGAATGAATAATTATCTGTTATCTATGTCATCGGCGAGAGATTGGTTTATACATATGCGAGTACTATTACATAATTTCGGTTCAGTCGGTGATTGTTTATAATTCTATTTAAAAATATCTAAAGCGAAAACATATATATATATATATATATATATATATATATATATATTCAAAGGCTTGCGTTGTAGTACGGTACCATTTTTACTATTTCAAATAATTATTTAAGCTTTTGGCAGAAGAAGTAAACAAATAAATAAAAGAATCAAGACGACTAGATTATTGCTAATTGAGAAAAGACATAGATGGACGTATAAAATATGATAGAAATGGTAATATTAAATGATAGAGCATGAAAAAGTAATTAAAATTCACTTCGTAAATTTAAAACGATACTTATATGCAACAAAAATTAAATTAGAAAAATTGACGCTTATTTGAAGCAATCATCTTAAACTCCATCGAGAGAGGAAGGAAGAAGTTTTAAACTTAAAATTATTAATATTTAGCAGCTAATCTAATTTAGAATTTTAAAAGTGGGATTGATTAGTCCGATCGACAATTCATTTAGTAACCGATAAATTTTATATATCGGGCCTCAAAAGTCTAGAATCAATTTAAATCTGTTAAATTAAAATAGGATGATCAATAAAAATTGATGAATCGATCTATAATCAATCAAAAGATAAGCTAATAATTTATTTATTTATTTTTACTTATTTTACACTTCATTATCTAATAAGAAGTACTAATACGCAAATATCATCGGTCGTGCGGTCCTTCACTATTAAATATTAATGCTAGTAAGTACTCCCATCAAGGGAGAGAGTAATATAAGTGCGGGCCGAAGTTAATCTGATTAGAGTGAGTGTGATGCTAAAAATCAAGGAAGGGCATCACGGATACCGATAGGGACACCCCCCCGCGACGTCGCCGGAGACAGCTTGCGATTGCTTATGAGGAGGGCACGTATACTGCCACCTGGTAGCGACTGTCTTTTCACGTACATGTAAATAACTCATCTCTCCATTTTGGTGGCCTGCAGCTCTGCATGGCCTCGGGCTTACTTAAAGAATTAACGAACTTACGTACAAGAAAATTTATTATTAAAAAATCTGGAGCGTACGTGTCATTAGCACAGAGGTAATCGGAGGCTAATAGCCTAACACATAAGATTACTGGGACCAATTAAAATGGAGAGGAAAAATAAGTGTAGCTTTATGGGAACCGAGGCGAGCCTCCTGTGCGTCGGATTTTGTCCATTTTTTTTTTTTAATGAAAAAAGTATTGCGCCTCATTTATTGTGTTAGAGAGTCAAACCCACAAGCTGTCTCGCATTACGATAAGAGACACGTGGAGCCAGTAGTACAAAAGGTTGCGAGTATGGGCCACTCGGTTCCGGTGTTAACTGATTGCATTTTGTGTTACTGCCCCCACCTCGGGGCCCCCAAAGAGAAAAACTTCAGTTTTAAATTTGCATACCAAAGAGAGTTCATCCTCCATTTTATAATATCATCACTTTAATTTAGGTATATTAGCTCAATAAATAATAAACATAAAAATTAAAATATTTTAAATAACTGATACATTATTACCTAAATATATTTTTAATAAATTTATTATTAATTAATAAAAAAAAGAGTCATCAGTATATTAATAAAATATGACATTTGATTTATTTTAGTTTCAATAATATAATTTATATTTTAAAATAAAATTTATAAAAAGAGTGACATACTATGTAAAACAAATAGAGTATTATTAAATCATATGCTTTTATTTTATTTCTAAGCATACTAATTATACTTCAACTTTTTTTAGTACTTTAGAAAATAAAATAAAAAAGTAAATGTCACATTTGAAACATTAGTTTTTATTAAATTCCCTTTTATAAAAGGTAAAAAAAATTTCTAATATGATTTCTTTTTACTATAATATCCTAAAATTTATCTAACCCTAATCCTAAGTACTTAGTACTCTAACCTAAAACCAATCCCTTGTAGTTGATGATTTTATTTTACTATAACTCTTTAATCCTAAATATAGGCCTAATCCTAATCTTAATTTCAGGTCATTTATATTTTAACACAACCCTAACTCTAAATGTTTCAAAAATTAATTCTGCCATAATTCTCTAATCAAAGATTTAAACCTAATTCTAATCCTAACCGTAAACTCTAATTTTCTTTCCCCTTTTTCCCTTATCCTTCTATATTTTCTTTTCTTCTTTTTTTCTTCCCTGGCTTCCCTGTCCTGATCGGCTTCTTTCCCTCCTTCCTCCTTCGGTCATGCCAACAACTAATCTACATGGCATTTTCTTTCCATTCCAAGCCATGCACTTCTCCTAGACTAGCTCACCTTCCCTCTACACTGCTCACCTTCCTTTGTGCCACCTACCACCGTCGACCCAAAACCCTAGCCAAAACTAGCCTACTCTTTTGGATTTCCATCTCGCATGCCCTCACCTCTATCCCTTTACAAATACACTTATCTCCCTTCCTAGTTCTCATATTTGCAACCCTCATAAAATTCCTAGACTCCTCCTTTCCTTCCCTCAGCTTCTTTATGTGTTCATCGCCCATCTAGTACTTTTGGCCCTCAAACCGCTGCAAAAATGCTTGCCTACTCATGCTGTAAAGTAGCCATAATGTGAACACCTAATCATGGACGAAAGCAATATGGAGCACATGGGGTCACTTGACCCCATGTAAATTTAATAATTTATATTTTATAATATATATAGATATAAAGTTTAATAATTTATGCTTTATAATATATATAGATATATTATAAATATTTAATTTTGTGTATTTTGTTGGAATTTTTTTTTATTTGACCATTTTGATTTGTGCTGGACTTCTGTCCATTTAAAAATTTTCTTTTACTGATCTATAGATTAGCAAGCTCATATTCTATTTTCAATTAATTATTATATTATATAATTTTTTTCTTATTTATTTTTTATTTAATGTGTTATTAGATTACTAGTACGTAGCTTTGATGGACATATATTACAAAATTCTTCTTTACATTTTTTTAGTATTCCATACAAAATTTTTATTTCTTTTGTTATTTTACTACCAGATATTAAGGGTATGTCATACACTTTAAAATGTTTTTTTTTTCTTGTGATTTATATACACATATTAATTAGTATAATGAGATTATAATTTAATTTGTCTTTATTAATAATGTAATTATTATTTATATTTAAAAATAAATAAATAAATTTTATTAGAGACACAATATATTATTATTATTATACATAATAATAAATATATAGTTTAATTAATTATATTTTTTAGGGATATGCATAAATATTTAAATCTTTTTTAAATTAGTATTAATTTAAAATATATGATAAATATGTACATCATTTGATATTATTAGTTATAATTATTTTTTATACCAATAGTTTATATATACATATATAGATCTAGTAGGACCCCATTAAATCATAATCCTCACTTCGTCCCTGCACCTAACGTTGTTGAGCTTTAGCAACGTGAAATCCTCACGTAAACCACCCCTATTTTCCCCCACAACCTCATGTTGTAGCACCCTTAATCGCATCATATTTTCATGTCAATCCACCCTAAGCAACATTATACCTCCCACGCCAAACTATTGCCTCTAGCATAAGAAACCCATGCCAAATATCTCCTAGTTGTGTCAATAATTGACGTTTCCCCTGGTTATGTCAAGAGTTGACACTACACCCCCTTTACTACACCAACTTGTATCGTAGCCAATTCAAGCCTTGCGTGACTTGGTTTGCTTAAGTTTTGCTTCATCTTCCACCCTTTTATTAAAAATTCAATGTAAACATGGGCTTACAATTAAGTTTGTGTAAAGATTGTGTCTATTTGTTGGTATATTAGAACTAGGTAATTTTTAATATAATATAATCTCTCTCTCTCTCTCTCTCTATATATATATATATATATATATATATATATATATATATATATATATATATATAGAGAGAGAGAGAGAGAGAGAGAGAGAGTTTACTTTATAAAGGTGGTTCCATTATTAAAAATATCTTACAACTCCAATATTTAATACAATTAAATTATGTTTTGTTAATTATTTATAACCATAATTAAATCTTAGGATATTTTAATGAGGTTTAACTTATTTTGATTGCTTTTTATGATTTAAGTGTTGTCTCGGATAATTTTTCTTATTCTAGTGTCTTGAAAATAGAGTGATGATCGAAGTAGATATGTTTATGAAGAGTGGATAAAGTGGAGAAAACATGGCGGATTATGAGACTTCATTTGAAAATACTATACCCATATCTGTACCCCGAACCCAACAGATATCTTTTTTCATCCTCAATATCTATATCCATATTCATTTATCCATACTTATTTAAGTATCTATCAGATAAAACCTATCGAGTTCTAGGTAAAAACTGCCTCATTTACATCCCTACTCCTAGTCGCAGTACAAATTTATTTTTCTCTACCTTTCTCATACCAAGTAGTAAAGCTAAAATGTTACACCACTTAAATTAATAATGAAATTATAATATCTAGAATAGATATTTTAAAACAAGGTAATATCATTTTGATTATACAAATGGTCAACAGTTATAAAATCTAACTGAAAGAAAATATAGAAGGACATAAAAATCCAAGAATATTTGGATCAAAAGACATTTGGTAGGGCATTAGATAGTCCTAACCCTTAGCCTAAAATTCCACCCTTCAAGTTGATCTCACAATCAAACCTATTAAGTCACCACTATCCATAGAATAAGCAAGGTCCCATGAAATCTAACCTATCAGTAAGATTATAAGGAGTGACCCACTACATAAAACTAAACATAAAAAGATCACATGGAACACATAAAAGGTATCAGATTAGGACATGCTATAAAATATTAAAATATACATGAGATGACTAAAATACAATAACCATATCAGATAAAAAATATTAATATGGTCACATATTGCTCATGCTATTTCATTTAGAACAAAATGGAACTTACTAGCCAAGCATCTAAAGGATGCTATCTTAAGTAAAGATCGAAACCAATCTCAATCCAATAACCATAACATTCACAATATATCTCATAACTCAACATCCATACCATTAAATACCATAAAACCATAGGCATATCATGAATGCAACTACTAACCAGGAGTAGGAACGAATACTACTAGCGAATAAATTTAATAATCATTCAAACCAATAATAATTATTTTCATTTATAATTTGCTTGAGGGGATATCATATCAACCCGGAGACATTAAGGTACTCCAATTATATGAGCACACCAAGGCAACATAGTATCCTATCAACTATCAACCCAGGAACACTAAAATACTCTAATCATATTGGCATAGAAAGGTAACATAATACCCTACCGACAAGGGCACCTAATCCATAATTATGCATACCCTCTAAAAAGTCTGTAGAACTAAATTGAGTAAAATATAGGACTTGGTTGGGGCATGACAACACACAAATAAAAATCCATAACCGACCATAATTAAAACACATCTTTAGGATATCGATTCCTAAAGAGCCATTATTCTCAATCTCGAGGTCTTACACTTTAAATATTAATATTTTATTAAGGTGACCATGAAATCATAGAGTACACAAAATAAATCTAATTTCCATACTTAACCATTATTTTTTGTTTCAAATTATTTAGTATAAATATAAACAAGGACAACAATAAAGTTAACTCAAAAAACCATTAAGCTTGTCCTAGGTTCAATTACCCACATTTAGGTGTATTATGCTAAAAATGATAAAAATTCCCTTGATACCACAATTACCACATTACCATCTATTTTAAATACTAATTAAATTTTATTTGATAGTTTTTAGTGAAAAGATTAAGATACAATAATATTAAACAGTTTAGCATGCAAATAAATCACTATACACAACAAATGACTATTTTTTCCTTACACATGAGGTAGCACATAAAACCCTAATATACATTCGTAAAACATCAACTGATATACTTTCATATTTAGCAATAAATGATACATATTAGGCATACTTATCAGAATAAATATCATGATATACTTAAAATATCAAATTATCCCTAGGGCACATAATCATAATAATTATGTCATAAATACACCTAATCATGCTTAACCTATACTATATACATATATAATATACATAATTTATTCTCGACAATCAACTAATTATAGCCTAATTTTGTACACATAACATTTTACACAAGTTAACATGCTTTGTTTTACCAAATTTTATGGTAACATTTTTAGGCGAATAATTATAATGTAACAAACATGCTTAATATCAATTTATACATTGAAATCTTAATATGCTATCATGAGATATTCAACATTTTAATAAATCATATAGGTTACATGTTTTCATCAAAAGCAATAATAATAATAATAATAATAATAATAATAATAATAATAATAATAATAATAATAATAATAATAATAATAATAATAATAATAATAATAATAATAATAATAATAATAAATAAATAAATAAATAAATAAATAAATAAAATCAACCTACTAAAATTATCAAGCTCCATTGATCAACCTCTTTTACTTAAAAATAAAACAACATTAATCATATGAATATCTAACTCATAATATAGAAATTAACATTAAAATATTTATTAAAGAAAAATGACCTAAATATCATCAAATTGCAAGGAAAGGAAACCCCTAAACTCATGCTTCATGGGTAAGAAACGCGATTTATGCACGCAAGGGCTCAATTGAACAAGGTGAAGAAAGGGAACAAGTGTCGGATGAGGTGGAAAATTTTAGCTTCAAACAAGGATATTGCACCATAGGGAACAAAGGGAGGTAATGGAGGTTGGCAGTGAGGCTACTTTGTTAGATAATGTAGCTAAGGTAGGCTGCTTGGGTAACTCACTCTATAGGGGAGGTGGCAGCATAAACTAGCTAAGTTGGAAGGAGCTGATGGCATTGATAGGCAATGCTAAGGAAAGGCTGGTGTATGATGTCTTGACATAGCTGGGAAAAAGGCAAATTAGAGAATATAGGTGTGAGCGATGGTCCTTTGGTGCAAGGGAGGTGAAGGTGGAACGGTTGATGGTGGTGGTTTAAATAGAAGGATATAGTGGAGGGTGGGGGAATTTTAGATGAGTTTCTTTGTTAGCAAATGATGAAGGAGGTGTTGCATGATGGGGATCATGGCTGTACAAGGGATGGTGCATGGGGCATGCATGGTTATGCATAAAAGTTTGCATAGTTCGGTATGCATAATTATGAAAAAGAGTGTGCATGGTTGTACAAGAGGGGTTTCATCGCTACGTGAAGAAGAAACAATAAAAGAATCCAATCAAATATAGTAGAGGAGAATGAAGAAGAAGAAGAAGAAGAAGAAGAAGAAGAAGAAGAAGAAGAAGAAGAAGAAGAAGAAGAAGAAGAAGAAGAAGAAGAAGAAGAAGAAGAAGAAGAAGAAGAAGAAGAAGAAGAAGAAGAAGAAGAAGAAGAAGAAGAAGAAGAAGAAGAAGAAGAAGAAGAAGAAGAAGAAGAAGAAGGGAAGAAGAAGGAGAAGAAAGGAAGGGAGTATGGGGGTCAAGTGATGGTTGGTTCAAACAAAAATGGAGAGGAGTAGTTGAGTATATAAGAAGATGGTTGAGGAGTGGTGAGGTTAGATAAAGATGTGGGTGCCATGGATGTAGGGATAAGGAATGATTTGGGTTGTAGGTGTAGTAAGGAGGCAAGTGTAGGGACCAAGTGCATGGCAGTAGATGGGAAGGGAAGGAAAAGGGTTCCATATAAGAGGTGGTGTATGGTGTGAAGAGGAAAGGGGAATACATGTTGATCAGGACATAGGAGAAAGAAAAGGAAAAAGAAAAGGGGAAAGAAAAGAAATGTAAGGTTAGGATTATAATTAGGTTAACATTTTAATATTAAGGAATTAGAAAAAAAAAATCTATTTATCAATTATCTGGAGTTTGGATACTCAATTAGGGAAAATAAACTTAAAAAATAACCAGTTTAGAGTGGGTTTAATAAAAGAAACAATATATAAAAAATAATTAGGGTAATTTATTTAGGAATTTATATGGGTTACTGGTTAAGGTTTATAATAAATAATTAAGCTAAATTTTAATGGATAGGTTTCGAATAAAAGGTTGGACACATGAAAATAAATATTAAAAATTTTTGGAGTGTTACATTAACATTCTTTGGTTTGTATCTTGTACTAATAGGATCACATACTTATCACACATGATCACTAGGTAGATTTTAATCTAGCATCTGGCATGGACTAGTAGTTGTATTACATACTTTGTGTTGGATGTGACGATAATATCCCGCATTTTCTTATTTTGCATCCGTTAAATATTTTTAAAAATATAAGATTTTAATATGTGAAAATGGGGGTGTTACAAGCTAATGCTACTCTAAGCTATGGTTTCTTGGATAACATAAAAGGGCTTAAAGCCATATTAGTGAAAGCATATACTAACTCATGGACATTCCACTAGACTTGTTGGCAACTTTCACGTTTTGCATAACTATATGCAACATATATCACACTTCAAAGCATGTTGAATATTCAATTCAACCCAAAACCAAATTAACTAAAACCAAAATAATTCAACTTGATAGAACCTGACCCAAGTCCAACCCATATTTTGACATGAACTCAAAATTAATCCAAAGTAAAATCAAATTTGATTCATAAAGTAATATTTTACTTCATATAACTTGCTATATAATTAAATAGTTAGACTAAAATGGTAAATAATTATCATTGAAATTACGTAAACATCATTAAATTATCTTTTTAATAAAAAAAATTATGCAAAAAAAAATATTATACTCAATCTATACAACAGTAAATAAAACTAAAATGGTAAGATTCTATTCTCCTCACATTCTGTTGCCAGCACCAAATATATCATATTAGATTAGCATGTGCTAATTGTTATTGTTATTATTATTATTATATACATAAAAAGTGTACTTATATTCATATTTAGTATAGTTATTATTATAATATATATTACTATTATAATAATGATAAATTTTATATTTTAATTATTTTTATTATTTAGATATTTAAACATAATAATTAATATAATAATTATAATTATTATAATAGGCATACCGGTACTTATAAATATATTTATATTAATAGTTATAACTATATAATAATAATCATTTCTAAGTAATTTTACATACATAATGATAATAATTATTATAATTAGCATAATAATAGTAATGATAATAATACAACGTAGCTCAAACACAATTCCACTCATAGTATATAAAATTGAATTAAACATATGATAAACATTAACCCGATTTAAAATTTACCTAACTCGGCTTAAACCCAACCTCAATCATCATTCCCAAATTGATCCCAAACATGAAACATAACCAACCCAACTTATCAATAGAAAACTATTCATATTAATGTGAATATATTTATTTTAAAAATAAAATAAAATATCTAACTACTACAAATAATGGTCAACACTACACGACAATAGCACACCGATGGACCACGTCAGGAATAATTAATATTTTCCACGAAATCATTTTCAGCGCAACCCATTAAATACGAGCAGAGTCAACTTAGGGCGAAAAATATAGAAAATAAATAAATAGGGCGCGTCATGCACGGATTGTGAGCCACGCCGCAACTAATCGCGACCTGATCCCGGAGTCCTTTATCTTCCTTTCCGGCGATTCGTACACCTCGGCTTCCTTATCCTGTTAGATTTACGGTAACTCAGCCCTAGAGCCTGCGACAGTACGTAAGCCATACGCGAGAAACACGTCAGACAAAATAGCCTCGACCCACGTGGGCCACATCCTTTTAATTTAAACGCCCCCACCCACCGGCCACCCTCCAGCGAAACACCATAGTTTGGGCGTCTGCTCAATTTATTTTTACAGATATACTTAAATACGAACCGATTTTATTTTAATATTTTTGTTATTAGTAATATAATTATTGCTACTTTTATTAGCTACGGCACTTCTAATGGGGTAGCCTAACCAAATTCTGTGGATAGCTTAATATTTCAATGGAATAGCAAAGGATTAGCTAAGAATAATAATAATATAAGAAAAAGATAGTGTTAGAAATAAATAAAAGATCTGGTGGCTCAAGAAAAAGTACGTACATGGATGTAATCTTATATTTTCTTAGACATTGCTAAACTGCATATAATTGGGTTTGTGCACGTTGTTAAATGCAAATAAGATAAATAGTAGATAAAGAGCTTAAGCACATTTTCCTTTATTTTTATTTCAAAAAAATACTTAAGCTACGTCCTTGGTGTTCCTTATATATATATATATATATATATATATATATATATATATATTTAAGCTCTTGTACAAACTATATTTAAAATATAAATGTAGGAACTCTTAAAACCGTTAGATTTAGAGGATTTAAGGACTGAGATTAAAATAAATTTAACTTAAGTATATATTTAATCTTGACCGTTGATCAAGTACTAATCTAATGGTTATAATTGATTCCTATATATGTATCTTAGAAAAGGTGTGTATAGGACATTCATCCTATATAGATTTAAATCATCTGCGTTTTTGGTAGAAATCAAACTGTGGTCATCCATCTGTGCCTCTAAAACTGATATTATTCGTTCTTAGATATTATCATCACTATAATCATAATTATTAACAATTTTTTATTTTTAAATTTATGATTATTATTTTACCAATATGATATAATCATAAAAATACACTCACGAAAAACTAGTCTTTCTAATTTTTATTATACAATAAAGAATTTTGACTTATATTGATGAAATTTTGCTCCAATAATTAAATTGAATATATTAAACTTAAGGTTTGATTTTTTTTAAATTAATTTAATTTACTTTATAAGATGAAAACTGATTTAGCTAGTATAATATGTGAAATTATTTAATTTAATGTCTCCTTGAATACTCAAAGGATGGCATCTCCATAAAAGCTGCCACCCATACGGAATATCCAAAACACTCATCAGCTTCACACAATCGTGTGCGACGAACATAAATTTAAATTCAGCGACGTGTCACAAAGTAGACACAATTTCACAGCATCCTGACTTCGGCTACACAAATAAATAAAATAAAATAAATATCTTCTGACCGTCAGCCGACCACTTTTACGCCCTTTTAGTTCCTCCATTTTCTCCGTTCTCTATCCATTAAATCCAGCTTTCTCTGTCGATAGGAAAAGTGGCGTTTCACTATCAACCGCCCAAAGAAAAAAGGCCTCCATTATGGCGTTGAATTAGAATCCTCCAAAGTATACTTACGAATTTTAGTCAAACTTTTATTTAAATATTTATTCGACTTCAAACCTCCTTTTGTTCGCTGCTTTTATTTCTTCAAGTGAGTGTTTGGGTGTTATGACGGCTCGCTTTGACTGGGGTTGTAATTAGAGGGGGAGAAAAAAACGCGGCATCTTTGTGCTGCACTTTTAGGAGCAGCGATAGTTTATGGGATGAAAATGTGCAAGTTTGTTCTGGGGCAAGCTCTGTCCCATTTTGGAAGGCCTGAAAGTTGGACTTTCGAAAACTAGGTGCTGGCCAGGGCATCCCGCATTTGTAGTCATTTTTTTTATAAACATATAAATTTCATTAGGATATATGGATCATAGTTTTAAAAACCGGATCGGTTATCGAACCGATATCATAATTGGTTCACTAGTTTAGTGGTCAAATCAGTGGTACATTTTAAGTCAAAAAATATGAAATACATAGAAAATTAAACTATACATAAATTTAATCGGTTTCCAACCGATTTTTTGACCGATTCTAAGACCGATTTTTTGACCAGTTCACCGGTTTTCACTGGTCCGACCGATTTTTGATCGATTTTCACTGGTTTCGAGATCTTAAAAACCAGCACATGAAATCTGACCAGTAACCTGACCGGTTCGCTGGTTCATCGGTCGGACGGCCTGTCTGGTCCGATTTTTAATACTAGGATGTGGAGTAATTTATATACTTTTATATTTTTTTTACTGCACACAATCATGTATGTCATATGCTTTTTCTTCGTAGCTGTTATTTAAAAATAACGTTTTTACTATATAAAAAATAAAACTTTTTTTTATATACTACCCTCTCCACCCTTCTCTTTTGCCGACATTTTGTTTGTAAATTCTCTTTCTCTCTCCCTTCTCTCTACTCTACCCTTCCTCTTCTGCCGACATTTTATTTTTTGTATTCTCTTTTTCTCTCCATTTTCTCTTTTCTCTATAACAGCCCTCAGTCTCACCACCTCACTAATAAGGTAAGTAATTAACATTTGTTGCTTAATAATTTTTTTCTCTGCTATAATAAGCTCACTTTAAGTTATAAATTTATAAGTTTAATTAAAGTTATTTGTTTAAATTTTTTTATTTAATTGTAAATATGTGAATTTAAATTTCAGTACATATAATTTATATTGTAGATCTAGATTATGAATTTTTTTTAAATTATAGATAAAAATTATATTATGAATTTTTTTTAATTCTAAATTTTATTCTTATAATTCTAAATCTAGTATGGTAAAAAAAACCACTTGGGGCTTCGGCAATTATTGCCGATGGGGGGGGGGCTCGGATTCGACAATTACTGCCGGTGGTGGGAGTTGGTCTTAAAAAATTTTTGTCGGTGGAGGGTGAGGGCTTCGGCAACTTCCGTCGGTGGAATACTTCGGCTTTATCCGTTTAGGGTTTGTTAATTATAGTTGTGCCAAATATGTTTTTAATGATATTTATTAATTATAGTTTGTTAATTATATTTATATTAATTATAGTTAATTCAATTAAATTTATTTTGTATATTTTTAGATCTATTATACTCTATTAATTATGCTTTAATATTTTAATTAAATAATGGTTTGGTAAATTCTCTTATATTCTAGGATTTTTGGCTATTTTTAGGATATATAATTATATATAATAATTATAGTTTTTCCATTATATTTTTTAGTTATATTTTTTAATTACAGTTAATTTGGTTACATTTGTTCATTATGTTATTAGATTTGTTAATACTTTGTTAATTACGTTATTGTATTATTTATATATGATTTGATATTTATTAGATTTATTTATATTTTTATTAAATATGTTAAATATTGTTATGTGGTGGGGGTTATTGGTGAATGTTTTTAATTATATTGATAGGACAATAGATTAGATTAGTTTAATTTTTTTATTAAATCTGTTTATAATAGATTAAATATGTTTATATTTGTATTATATTTGTTTAGTTTGCTAATTTTTATGGAATATATTTGGATAAATTTGGTTGGATTATTGAAAAAGAACCAGAAGAAGCGTCAGAATAGTAAGAATATGCAGAAGTTCCTAAACAACCGAGGTCTAGTCATCAAGGTCCTAAATTTCCAACATTTACAGACTATGCAGGTCCATCATTTGTGGTTGATGTTGGCATTTTGGGGTTCGGAGGTTCGGGGTTTGGAGGGTACGTAGGTTCAGGGGCAGGAGGCTCGGGGTTTGGAGGTTCGGGGTATGGAGGTTTGGGGGTTGGAGGTTTGGGGGTCAGAGGTTTAGGGGTCGGAGGTTCCAGGTCCGGAGGTTTTCCATTATCTACAAAATATATAGAATTTCTTACCTAACCGACACAACCTACCATGGGAGTACCATCATCCTCAGTTTACCCACCTGTCATTGATGGCTCTAGATCATCATTAGATTTACCAACATCATTACCCCACATTAATGGTCAAGCATTGTCATTAAGTTATGTGTGTAATGATGATGATGATGGTGGTGGTGGTGCTGATGATGATATGGAGGAGGAGGAGGAGGACTATGATGATAGAGATGGTGATGATTCTAGGGATGCTAGTGATGATGGTGATGCTAGTGAAGATGAAGAAAATATACAATTGAAGGATGAATGGTACTTTCTTGGGCCATGTCCCGGAGGTCTAATAATCCCTTATTTGATTCCAAGCTTTGGCGGTCACACAGCTTTAGATTTATGGTTAGGAAAGGCAAGTTTATCATATTCATTATTTCTTAATTATTATTTTATCTGTAATCAATCATATATCTGCATTGCATTTGTTTCTTTTATTTTTTTAGGATTGGGGTTGTCCCAAGATCCACACAAGGCTAGAGGTTTTCAAAATTTTTCTTGGAAGCATCAATGAGAGGATGTTCGCTCTAATACGACAAATAGGATTATCACACCTTCCATCCTGCATATTTGAGCATATGAACGCGCCACTTATCTCAAAATTTTTTGAGAGATGGAAACCAGACACTAATAGCTTTCATATGCCATGGGGTGAGATGACAATCACCTTTTTAGATGTACATCATATATTAGGGCTACGGGGTGATGGTCATCCATTACATTTAGAGATGATAGTGGACATGTGTGGGCAATTGATTGGTGCAATGGGTGCCTTATTGGGGATGGAGGAAATGTAATTGAATGAAGTCACTCGAAAGGGCAGGCTTCGATTTAAATGGCTACAAAAAGTATATGAATCATACTGGTTAGAGGATGAGGAAAAAGCGATCGGGTATATATTATGGTTGATTGGCTTATCGTTGTCTGTCGATAAGACAGTTGATAAAGTTAATCCATACTATATCATTTTTCTTCAAGATATTAGTTGGGTTGAAGTTTATGCATGGGGTGCAGCCACACTTGCTTTTCTATATCGACAACTTGGTATGGCTTTTAGAGTTGACGTTGCTCAAATTTTAGTTGTGTCACATTATTACAGGTAATTTTATAATTATCATATATATACATATATTATATACTCTACATTAGTTATGATTCTAACAACCGAATATTATAACAGACGTGGATATATGAATACTTTTTAAGTTTTGGAGTGGAACGATCTAGGTATGATCCAAACCATCCTCGTAGTATGAGGTGGTTTTGTGGACAAAAATTTGACAATAAATTGGAGACGCTCGAGTACTTTCGAGTAAAGATTGATCTTATGCCTGCATCAAAGGTATGCTAAAAATATTATATTGTTACTATATTATGTTTGTGATATCCATATTTAGTTTAATTTTTTTGTGAAAGGTCATTTGGGATCCGTATGGAGTAGCTGATCCGTATAGAGATTGTCATATGGAATTCTATCATGGTTGTTTACATTGTTTGGAGAAAGTTGAACCGTATATGCCAGATTGAGTGACACGACAATTCGGATATACACAAGTGATCCCTGAGGAGCCTATCAAGTCCACTAGGAACACATACAAAGGTCATTCCCTCAAAAAGTACAAAGTTTACTATGCACACATGCTTAGCCAATGGTTCTTGAGGCATGAACACATATTGGGCCCAGATGTTTTTGGACCATTGGCTGAATACCCATGGGATGTGGCTAATGATTATATGGATTGGTATGCTCCCATAACTCATAGGTATGTATTGGCAACGATGGAAGAATATTTGGTAGAACATGCGAAGGATGATCATCAAATTCTAGCCAAAAAACATCTGAACGAAGCACGTAAAACTATCCGTTGATTGTATTGTAGGAAAGAGCTAGCTCCAAATTATGAGCAGCTAGTTACATGTATCGAAACCTTTGTGTATGATTTAGGAGTTACTCTATCTGGGCGTAGGAATTTGTAATGACCTTAATGTATTGCTGTATTATTATGTACTCCGATTAAAATATGTTTGTTACAACTAATGCTAGATTTCGTTTTTATTTTACCATTGATATATAGGATTATATGTTATTTTCCTAAGTAAAAATGTGTAACATCCCCATTTTTCAAAACCAATTGACTAGAAAAAAAAAAGAAAAATACATGCGGAAGCTAAATACAATGAGGGTATTACCGCCACAACTAGTGTAAGTAGACACCACTATTTTACTTACACAAGTTGCTAAGGCTAGATAAAATAAGGAAAATACATCAATCTTTATCATTAAACCCTAAAAATAACAATATATAATAAACTCAATAAAACTAATAGAATATAAAATGGATATAAAACGGTTAATACAACCTGAATATATGAAAGTAGTCATTAGGGGTAAATAAGACTATGAAAATCACCACCACTCTCATTATTCCCCACTATACATGTCATCCACACCTTCAACATGTTCATACTCAATCTGCACTAGGTTATCTACTCCCCATGTACATCATGGATCATCACAGATTCGTTTAAAACATGTAACAAGTTAGCTAGGGGAACAACTAAGTAACATGTAAATATGAAGGAATAATATCATATGCTCACATTTATTTAAGTATATAAATCATAGACATAAACTCGAATCACATGAGAAAACAACGCAATTATTATTCTATTTTTAGGTGATCGTAACATCCAATTTTTAAGTGAGAAAACCAACCAAGGGGTCACCTGGAAAATCAAAGTTTGAAGACCTACCACCAACTACGGGAAGATTAGATATCATACCCGAGTCATCCCAGAGGATAAAGTCCAAAGGGGATAAAAAAAGTCTGAAGACCTACCACTAACCACAGGAGGATTAGAAATCAGACCCGAGCCATCTCGGTGAACATAGTCCATAGGGGATAACAAAAGTTTGAAGACCTACAACCTCAGTCATCCTGTCCTTAAGTGTGCACACACCCTAATAGGGTCCAGAGAAGCCTATAGACTAGACGAGGAGCCTTAACCAGACATAAATGGCAAAGAAATAAATATCCACAAGAGAAAAGAGAAAGGCTATTGCCGATCCCCAACTTCAGAAGGCCAAACCTGAAGGACCCAAAGCCCACTTTATGTTACACTTTAAGTTATGGTATTTTAATTAAGTAAAGTCACACAATCCACCATATAAACTTTACTTCATCCACTTTTCATAATAGGTAACTTTCCCAAATTACATTGAAATATACCACTTGGAGTCACCACTCAATTCACCTGCTGGAATAGAATATAATAAAATAATTATTCAACCAGCACTTCAAATAAATAAATAAATAATAGTCAAAGTTTCTTTGGGTCCAATTATACGCTAAAATAAATAAAAAAACTTAATTTAGTCATATAATATATGAGCCTTGTGATATATGCATAATAAAGGAACACTTGTATAAAATCAACTCTTTATAACCAACACTTTAAATAAATAACACAACTATAAAATTACAATATTTACATGAAATCCATCAGGAACCCATATTTATATTAAATTCATAATAAAATATAATATCATCCATGGAGCCTAATTTTATAAATCATATATATTCACGTAAGGTCACATAACCAGACAAGACTATTATATCAACAAGTGCGTAATTAAAATATACATGAACACACATATACATATATATTTACATATAAAGGTTGAAAGTAATGTTCCCTGGAATGCGATCTGATTACAAATGCTCATTAGTCGCTAGACCTATAGTTTACACCGATAATATTAACTCTAGATGAAATATATTAAGTAAACATATTATAAATGGCTTAGATCCAACTTATCAAAATTCTTACATTTACCAATATATTAGTTTACCGCCTAATGTTTATATATAAACCTCAACTCCTAAAATAATTATGTAACTATATGATTACTCAAATATATATATATAGCAAGTACTAACAACTGGTTTTGATTAATTAAATTGATAGAATGACCCTATGTTAAAATTAATCTACTAGTAATGTTACTGACTGTTATTTTACCAACTTATTTATCCCAAATCTTTATTTGTTATATATAAAAATGAGGAACTAATTAAATATATTACTATACTAACTAGTATTTAATTATCACCCTTTATAGTATATTCATTATTATCGTTACCACGAATTAACCGAAAAGATGTTGGACTATGCTAATGGATAACCAAAGTTGCTTCCAAACATTACCTATTAGAGAATTATGAATGGCCTACTATGATACTTACAAGAACTTTGCATCCACTAACCATGTTATAGAACTATGAGCCTAAGCGTGCTGTAGAAAATTTCCCACATCAATCCGAATAAGTATACCATATATTGCGTAGATACATATTTGATTCTGACTCATATTTTAATGTCAACAATTCGTCAATCCGGAATTAGTTCACGTATGTCATATGTGCTCCAATTTACAGATGCTATAATGATAATAAACTAAAAGTAATATACCGCAAAAAGAATCAGAAGTCTTAACCAACGAAATCAGAACATAGGTACTAAATAGTAAGAAAAATAAGAGTGTGCAGGTTACCTTCACCAATCTGATCAGAGGAATGGATGGTTACTCTGTATAAAACCACTCTTTTTTTCATTGTTATTTTTTTTCCTTGTGTGTGGCTACTACATGGCTTATAAGAAGCTAACAATGTATTTATAATAATGAAAGGCTGCTAGGGTTACGGAAGAAGGTAACTTATCCTTAAAGAATTCTAGAAATGATTACTTAATTAAAAAGGCCCATTTACTAATAACCCATTAACTATATCATATAACAACATTACTTAATTAAACTCTATTAGCAATCTACTAATTAATTGTGATGTATATACATAATAAAATACTATAATTTAAATCTTTATCATTTAACTATTATAACTATCGGAAACTTAGTCTTATCATTCACATAATACACATATATATAAGTTATTTTATATATCTTATTATTGTTGCCGACTTATTATTATTATTACTATTATTCAAAATTATGGGGTATTACAAAATGTCATGGAAAACCTCATTATTTTAATAAGATTTAATCTTTTCTTGATTTTTTTCTCTTTTGGATAGATTTTGCAGGAAAAGATAAAAATGAAGAAATTCAAAGGAGAAATCGATGGAAAGAGGAAATGAAGCAGCACATGAAGAGATATAAAATCAATGGAAGAAAAGACTAGAAATGAAGAATATATATTAAAGGAAAGCTTGTGTTGAAATTTCATAAGGAGATAACAAAGGAACAAGAAAAAGACACCCCCATGTTTCATAAACACGTCACGTGTTTTTCTATCAGTACACAAAATTTTGGTTTTCAAAATTCAACATTTGGTAGAAAATTCAAGGAAAAACACGGAGCTACCATGTTTCCCAACACGGACCATGTTTTTCTTAATACAAAATCTCTGTTTTTAAAATTCAGAATTTGGTAGAGAATTCAAGGAAAAACATGGAGGTGCCGTGTTTCCCATTTCCTAATACGGACTGTGTTTTTCTTAAATTCTATAACCGTTCGCACGAACTTTTCCTTAATATGTTTCTGAAGCTCTGAATTATTATGAGTTTCTAAAGATCAATGTTAAATCATTTAGAATCTATCTTTTCTACATGATTATTTGATATTCTAATTCCATAATCAATATCTTCCTATCCTTATTCATTAATTAGTGAGTAAATTGTTTTATTATATATCCATAATTTATATCTTGGTGATAGAAATAAGTGTTATTGCATAACCGTGGTTTTAATATTCATTAATTATTGATTGCATAACCGTGATAAATTTAATAAATAAATCCTAATTTTCAATTACGTAGTAGATGACAAGAAGGAGTCAAACCCACAATTCTACATTAAAGTTGAGTCCGAAGATAGAGGATGAGGGTCTTGTGTGTCATCATATACCAATGCGTGCCATTGTTGAAATCTTGAAGAATATTAAGTATTACACATTGAAACGCTGCTATCACGGTATATATTCCAATTTACATGTATAGGTAGGAGTGGAAAATTTTCTAAAATATATATCTGTCAAACACAAAAATATTATGCTAGCCATTCATATAATATTGAAATAGGAAAAAAAATTATAAAACTCAATGCTCACCAATATGTAATGACTCATGTCTTGCAAGAAACATATAGTGACTTCATTTTCAAGACTTTGAATTCCGTGTTACACCACTAATGGTAGGAATGAATTGCATGCATTCAATGAGTAATATGTGAACAACACATAATAACGAGTTGTAATGATATGACCAATATTAGGCATTTCCATCTAGTGTGCCATCGGAGATGGCCCTTTCCAGTGGGCAATAGTATTAAGAACTTGATCAACATTATCATATACGAACACATTCTCATATGACTACCAGCTCGTCAATATCTCGTGATATAAGTCGGTAAGAATCTGAATCCACCGTTCTTCATCTCTTAGCATAATAGAAGCTATTGCTCTGAAACCACAATTCATATCTCCTAACACATTACACCAGCTACTAATATAAGGAACTATATGTCGATTCATTTGAGTCACGTATGGAAATTGTAATTGGCTTGATGACATAAATAATGATTGTGGTCCTCGACCCCGACCACGACCCTAACGTTGTGTTGATCTTGAACGACTAAAAAATTGTTATTCTGTATATTCCTAACTAGATTGTTCCCTTTTGGTGGAGTTTCTTGGGCGACCCCTATGTTGTCGTACCGGTGACTCATGGAGAGGTGTTCTCTAGGGAACTGCAATATTAAATATCTCTCTGGCTAACTGATTCTATATTTCCGGTGGTTGGCTCATAACAGATTCCATGAGTATATGGAGTAAATGATATGTAATCTCTAATGGTTCTTGGGGTGTCGGTGGATTAATCGGCCAATCTATATCGAGTTTCTTCCAAAACAGATGAATAGTTGACAGGGGGATTGACATGTAGTTATGAATGTATGTCTTAATCTTATGCGTTCATGGTATCCCATGCGTACAATGCATGTAACATCCGCATAAATCATCATTGGCACCTACATAATCAAGTCTCTGACACTCTTTGTTGACCAACTCTATTGTATATAAAGCAACATGACCCCTCAAAACGGCATAAAGAACACTTGTAGCAAAGTGAGGAGTATTGAACCGAGACCTCTCCAGCGATGCTTTTATCTCATAATATTGCAATTCCAGGAACGCATGCATTTGTTTGTACACTGTATTGAAGTTGCCCTGTGATGTCTTTAGAAATCTCTTCAAAGATCCATGAGCACCTTCAACCCTATTTATAAAAAAAATCAGTATATGACTTTATCAACATAAAAGAAGTTAAAGTAGCTATACTAGGAGATAAAATATAAATCATACCTATTCGTTGTAATCTGATGGATATGAAACACGTCACCAAAGAATATGTCAACGATTTTATGTTTATATGGTTGTAACCAATTCGTCTTTAGATATGAAATTAGGCTCGGCATGCTTCTATAATCTTCCTCCAATGACAATATTCGTTCTTTGTATATTTACTCATCCGTGGCATTTATCACATTTTTCCATCATGACATAAAACTACGTGCGAATGATGAGCGGCCAGAGACTTTATTACACCTTTCCTCCACATTCTTATTAACATGAAACCTACATAATAAATGTTTTGAAGTGGAAAAAATATGTTCCACAACTAAAATAAGAGCAAATTCTCGGTCGGTAATAATGGTGATTGGAAACATACATGGATCCATTAAGGTCTTCATCTCTCAAGTACCCAAAAATAATTTTCCTCCTTCTTAGATGACATGAATATACATGCAACGTTGAAATTCAATTATGTTGGTGTTAGTCCAACAATTTCAAATAAGGGCATTCCATATCTATTCGTCCTATACATGCAATCCATTTACAAAATAAAAGGAAATGCAAATAAAATATTAAAAGATAGGGGATATGAAAATAAATGTTCACTTATTACATTTGATTCTGGCTCACTTTAATGCCACTGAAAATAATGATTCTCAACCAACATACTCATTACATGCTGTAACATTGTTTGACCATCCATTTCTTCGGACCTAAGATTCTGGCGAACATTATAAATATGCCTTCTCATACTTACATTTCCTTCAAATTATTTTTGAAGAAGTGGTATAATTTGTCGTGGCTTTACGTTAGCTGTGATAAGTTCAACAAATTGAACTTCATTTTTTGTCAACTTACCAAAGACAGCATGCCCTTGATCATAATTTACCAATTCGTGATTGTGTGTCCCATTCTTAACTACCAATGGTTATAATTATTCTTTTTAGAACATGTATTACGTGCAACTTCAGTATCTGTAGGTCTAGTGCGGAAGTATGTTCTACTTTTTTCACATCTTATTGAGATTCTACCTGTCCCTATACCATTTCCTTTTCTAGAACCTTTGATAATCAAAGTCATCTTATGATTTTACCCATTTTTTTAACCCATGTCACAAGTTCTTATCGATCAAAAAATATTTGATTTGTTATAGAAAATCTTTGATAATTTTGAGTCGTAAAAAATGTATTCTCTATATCCTGAAAAAAAGAGTTTACTATAATAATATAATACAAAATATTAATTTCATCAAACTAAAATTTTCGCCACAATTTACAATACTAAAAAAATAAATTTTACCTCTTCGTTTAAGTTGTAATTAATATTGGGAGAATTCATTTGTATGTCTTTTATATATCTATAGCTTGTAAATATTGTAAATCTATCATCGTAGTATGATGGGGTTATGACCCCATCTTCGTATTTCATCGGACTTCCAAACTCATCGTACTTTGTCGAAGTTCCAAACTTTTCATAGTTTGAAGAACTTTTAAATTCATTATTCATTCTTAATGTTTAAAAAATATTGTAAAATTTTATTTGAAGATTCAACAAACAATTCCTACTCTGAAAAATAGAAACGATGAGTTGAAGAATAAAAATGATAAGTCGTTCATTTATATATAAGGATTCGAAAAGAAATTACAATAATTATGTACACATCCGAATTGAATATAAACTACAATAATTATACACTTACCTACGTCGCAACCTATACCTATACTTTTGACAAAAAAAAATTGCGCCCTACATTTATCAGAACCATATATATGTAATAATTTGATTAGAAAAGATTTGAAACAGTAAAAGAATGCCTGCGATAACCTATACTTTTGACAAAAAAAATTATCTGCGTCTAAGTGAACCATATATTATTGATTCGAAAAGATTTGTAACAGTAAATTCTTAACTTTATCTATAAAGATAGTATATATAATTTATATATGATAGATATATTTATAATAGATATTGATCGAAATTATTTTTATTTATAAACAATTTAAATTAGTTAAGAAAATTAAATTATTTAGGGCGGGAGGGGAGGATTCAGCTGTTGATAGGGGCAGGAATCCGGCAGGTTGGGGCATTAGCAAGGCAACCATTCAGTAGATATTGCCGATGGTAATTTCCATGCTTTGGCAGATCTTACCGATGGCCTTGCTAAGCTTCGACACCGTTTGTCGAGGGCAAGTCAAAGTATGATCTGTAAAAATGGTCGGAGAGGTCAAAATTATTTTTCTAATTAACAAAACCCTAATTACACACATGCCTATACCGCAACCTATACTTCTAACAAAAATTTTTTGCTTCCTAGTTTTATCAGAACCACGTATTGTATGAAATAATTTGATTTGAAAAGATTTGCAAAAGTGAAGTCATAAGAATGTCCGATAAGAGCCATATATTGTATGTAATAATTTTATTCGAAAAGATTTGTAACAGTAAAGTCATCAAAATGTCTGACGAGAACCATATATTGTATGTAATAATTGGATTCAAAAATGTTGTCAACAGTATAAAAACATAATGTTATCTCTAAAGAAAACGATTGGTATCTATATATTAAAAAAATTTAGGGTGGAACAACATGAATTACCAGTGTTTGGTGTAGGTAAACATGATGGTGTGCCGTAACCCATGAAGATAGACAACCTTCTCATTATTTTGATAAGTTGAAAAAATATAGATCCTAATTTATTTATCCTAATCTATAACCACATTCTAAAGCTAAGCATGAATTAGTTTCTTAATAAATGAATAATTTTTTTGCCGTGGTGGCTTTGGCATGTTGGGCCGATGGCAGTGGGGCGGCCTCGGCATTTTGTGTCGATAGAAAGGGGCGACATCGACATATTTTGTTTATAGTAAAGGTATGTTTTGGCATATTTTGCCGATGATAAGGTGTATGCTTCGGCAAATTTTACTGATGTAATGGTTGGAAGATCGCAAAAAATTACTGATGCGGGAAGGTCACTTCAGGCCGTTGTTTTCCATTGAGTAAAATTTTATTTTCTATATAACAATACCCTTTTTCTTTCTTTTTATTACTTATGATCCCTCCATAAATATACATCTATATTGCTATACTACTGACACAAAGATAAAATATACATGTTCAACGTTTGATGAACATGTTTATATTTAGATTAATTGCATAAAATATGCTAGGTTCATTGCATAAAATTTTTAGATTTATTGTATAAGATATGTATTCTCGTTGTATTAATTAAACATATATATATATTCATATATGAGGTATGGTTTTTTAGTTTAGGTTCATCACATAAAATAGTTACGTTCATCGGTTCATTCCATCGAACATTTAGATTTATTACATAAAATTTTTATGTCTGTCATATAAAACCTTTTTTATGAACCCATTTTTGTTTTGGTTCATTCATGTAATTGATAATATTTGTTACTCCTAACTGTATTTTGAGATAAAATTTAGATCAATTTAATGATAATTTTAATGTTATAATATTTTCCCTAATATTATTACATGCACACAATAGCTAATTTTGATAGAATGAATATTGAAAGCCAAGATAATTTTTAGAAATTTGGTGAAGTGGTCTTGTGATTGACTTTGGGAATTTTTTAAAACAAAAATCAAGTAACTTATTTTGGGATAAAATTTAAACCAATTTAATAATGGTTTTAACGTTAAAATATTTTTATCTAATACTATTACACACATATTACAAATTAAACTTGATAAAATAAAATTTGGAATCTTATATATATATTTTTAATTTCATTGAGGTTGGCTAGGATAAAAATAATAAATTCTAGTACCTTGTTAGAGGATAATATTTATATCAATTTAATGATGATTTTAGTGTTATAATATTTTTCTCTAATGATATTACAATTATACTACAAACTTAAATTGATAGAAAGAAAATCATAATCCTAGAGAAATTTTAAAATTTCACTCAAGTTGGTTTAATAACCAAAGTGGTCATATTCAGCATAAAAAATACATTAATTCACCATATAATTTGTTACACTGACTTCATGGGATTATATTGATGACATAAAACTTGCAAGTTCTTGACATAAAAAATAAATGTTCATGACATATAAATTCCTCCTTTATACCGATTAGGTTCACCAATAAAAAACATGCAAGTGCATAACATTAAACCTTTAGGTTCGTAACTTCTAGATTCATAATACTCACAATTTCTTATTTACCAAACTCCAATGTTCATGGCATATTGTTGAGCACATACATGAGTAATTTTTGTAATTTTATAAATTTATAAATCTTTTTTACTACATAAAACACATAAGATTATCTTCATTTCTTTCTCTCCATTACATGCAATTCCCTCTTTATTTTATATATTTAAAAAATATAAATTATCCTTAATTTGGTTTGTCATAAAAAATTTAAAAATATACCAAAATATTCCTTTTTATTTTTTATAGGACTATACATCCAAATTGATATACTTTTAACTCAAAAAGATAAAATATATATGTTCATCATTTGATGAACGTGTTTATATTTAAATTTATCATATAAAATATTTAGGTTCTTTACATGAAACTTTTAGGTTTATCACATAAAATATTTAGGTTTATTGCATAAAATGAACATGTGTATTCATATACAATATTATTTACATTTTTGGTTAGATCCATCACATAAAATAAATAGGTTCATCGAAACAAATAAAAATATTTAGGTTCATTGCAAAAACGTTTTTATTGAACATATTTACGTTTGGGTTCATTCATGTAGTTGCAAATATTTATTGCTCCTAATCTTATTTTGGGAGAAAATTTAGATCATTTTATTAATGTTTTTAATGTTATAAAAATTTTCCTAATATTATTACATGTAAACTACAAAAAAAAAAAACAAATTGATAGAATGAAAATTGAAATCCAAGAGATTTTTCATAATTTCGTCGAAGTTAGTCTCACAACCAACTTTAGTTCTAGAAAAAAATTATAAATTCAAGTACCTTATTTGGGGATAAATTTTAGATAAATTTAATGATAAATTTAATCTTATAATATTTTAACTAATATTATTACACACATATTACCTAAAAGCTTTATGCAAAGAACCTAATCATAATCCTATTTAATTGTTTTGGAGTTTTGCTAAAGTTGGCTAGGAAAAAAGTATTAAATTCAAGTATCTTATTTTAGTTTAAAATTTATATCAATTTAATAATGATTTTAGTGTTACAAGATTTTTTTTTCTCATACTATCACATGCCTACAGACTGAAATTGATAGAACGAGAATCAAAATATTAGAGAATTTTTGAAATTTTGCTCAAGTTAGTCCCATGACCAACTTCAATTATGAGATAAATAATCAAGTTCATTATGAAAAAATGGTCATGTTTAACATATAAAGCATATTAATTAACCACATAATTTATTTTACTAACATAATAGGATTACATTGATGACATAAAACTTACAAGTTCATAACATAAATCATATATGTTCATATCATATAACATATAGATTCATTCTTAATACTAATATGTTCACCTTTTTTTCTTTTTTCTTTTCTACCGGTGCAAAGCATTAGACCTTTAGGCTCATAATTTATAGATTCATAATATACACCATTTCATATCAAACAAACTTTTAGGTTTATACATAATGCATACAAATTTATGATATATCAGTGAACATATACATGAGTAATTTTTACATTTTCATAAGTTGATAAATATTTTTTACAATAGAAAACACATGAGGTTATCTTTATTTCTTTATCTCTATTATATACTGTCCCCTCTTTATTTTATTTATCAAAAATAATTGATTTTTAATTTGGGCTATTATAAAAATTAAAAAATTACACCAAAATATTCCTCATTTTTTCTTTACGAATAGAAATCCATATTTATATAATTTTGACTCAAAGATAAAATACATCTATCGAGAATTTGATGATATGTTTATATTTAAACTCATAGCATAAAATATTTAGGTTCTTTGCATAAAGCTTTTAGGTTTGTCACATAAAATATTTAATTTTATTACATAAAATAAACATGTATATTCATGTAAAAAAATATTTCATTTTTTTGTTAGGTTTATCACAATAAACATTTAGGTTCATTGTATAAAATTATATGTTCTTTGTAAAAAAAAATTACTCAGCCTATTTTTGTTTGGGTTCATTCATGGAATTGCTAATATTTCTTGATCTTATCCTTATTTTGGTATAAAGTTTAGATCAATTTAATGATACTTTTTATAATATTTTTTTTCTAATACTATTACACACCCATAAACGAACTTGCTAGACTAAAAATCGAAATCCTAAATAATTTTTGAAATCTCGCTGAAGTTGGCCTTACAATCAACTTTAAGGAAATTCTCGCTACCAACTTTAGCAATGGAAAAAGATTTTAATTTAAGTAATTTATTTCAAGATAAAATGTAGATCAATTTAATGATAATTTTAGTGTTATAATATTTTTTTCCTAACACTGTTACATTACATTGTAATACCCAAACAAATTCCTAACCATAATTACTATATAATTATGATTTTAAGCCATTTTAAAAGTTTCTATCATGGTTTTTGAGGAAATTTATATTAAATTTGGGCTTTCAGGCACTTATTTCTTTTACTTGAAAAAATTTTATTTTTATGGAAATTCTCCAATTTTTTCACTTTCATTCATTTTTTTCTTCCTAAACTTCTAACTGATTCCTAAAAAATTTCAAACTTATATTTTCATTTTTGATATTTTATGTGTCCTTTTCGAGCCTTCCACTAATCATTTATTAGCTTGTGGAAAGATTTTAGTTGTTTATGGAAAATTACAATTTATGTGATTTTCCATTCTAAATCATTTCTCTCATGTTTTGACTCATCTAAAAGTTCTTCTTCCCTTTAAAAAATTTTTAAGAGTAGACGAGAGTCATGTATATTTTTAAGTTTGTTTGTTCCTTTCGAATTGCAAAGTCCTAAAATATTTTATTTTCCGTTATTGATGATTTTCAAATATTTATCTATTTTATTTTATTTGATCTCTCAATGAATTTTAAAGTAAAATATTTGTATATGTTTTAGTTTAAAAAATAATTCTACATCCATCCCTATCCTTTCAGATCCTTCATTATTTATTTTACTTGTTTACCAAAAATACATTTTCATGGAATATTTGATTTTATTGTTTTCACTCATTTTTCATACATCGAGTTTCAAACCAACTTTGATATCAAATATTTTTTATATATTTAGATTCCTAAATTAATTTTCACTTTCCAATATATTTTATTAGTTTTTAAAGCCTACTTGCTATTTAATTATTGCAAACATCTATTATTGAACTTTGTTTTCATTTGAAATGACTAATTTAATTGTAACAAACTTTCTAACTTTATATTTGGATCTTAACTAAATCTTAAATATAACCCAATTTGTTTGGCAAAAATGTTGGTTAAAAGTACCATAATCTACCATAGCTTTTCACCGTCTTGCACACCTAAACTCTAATCAAGTGTTAAGTTTCCCTTTTTTACACCAACACCTTTTTCCCCTTTATGTGTGACTATGTAGAATGCCTAGCCCCATAAGTCGTTCCTCAACCCCCCCAAACATCCATTATATTGTCTTTCCCCAAGCAAGACAAAAATCCACCTCTTACACACTACTATAGAACCTTGTTTTAATAACCCCTAATAGGCGACAATTACTTAAAAAATGACATAAGAGTCTAATTTTTAGAGTGCGATAATTTGGGCAGCGTTGAAAAGTGCTAAATTTAGTTTTAGATAACGATCCTTAGGAAATCCATTATCTAAAAGTGTTAGAATGGTTCACTTTAGATAACGATTATTCCTAAAAATTGTTATATAAACTCTGATGTTTAATTATTAGGATTTAGATGCTGATTTTTAGGCAAAGTTGCCATCTAGAGTTGCACAACGTAACATTTAAGATAATGGTTTTATATAAAAATCATCATCTAAACTACATCAATTTACTCACCATCTTTAATCTTTTCCTCTCTTTCTATATAATTATCAAGCCTTCATTAAGATAGCCCTCTCTCACTATCACTCTCTCTCTCCCTTTCACTTGTCTCCTCTCTTCCCTCCATTACCAACTTAGGATAGCATTGTTCCCCGACATCTCACTCTGCCATTGTTGAAGTGGTGCTTGCAGTCGTCTCTAGCGACTATTATATGTTGGATTTGCTTGTGGTTAGCTCACCAGCGGTCTTCTCTTGTCCCTCTTTATTTTCATCGTTGTCAACTATCATAGTGTTTTGGTATACTTTATTATTCAACCTTTTATTCCTATTCTAACATTCAAAGGCTTGTATTTACCTTTTGCCCCTCTTTATTTTTGTTGTTGTCTTATCTTGCCCCTCTTTAACCTTTTTCCCTCTCTCTCTCTCTCTCTCTCTCTCTCTCTCTCTCTCTCTCTCTCTCTCTCCCTCCCCCTCTCTCTCCCTCCTCTATTACCAACTTATGTTGTGTATGTTGTGGTCTTATTGTCGGTCTTCACCTCATCATTTTTGCCATCTATATTTAGCTAGGTAAGCTTTGTTCTTCACTATTTTAAGTTTAGATTTTAATTCCTCATTTTTTTTTCAAATTTTCATGCAACTTAAGTTTTTTTTTGGTTGGCGATGAGTTGGTTAAATTTGGGTAGCGGTCCACTATTTATGGTGGTTGTGAAATATTTACTAGATTATCCCCTGCTTTAAGATTGTATAACTTGAATGCATTCAATAGATGGAGTGATAAGAGTTTTACATAATTATTAGTGCTTTTGAAAGATAAAATCCCTAATGATAACATTGTTCTTGATTGCACCTAGGAAGCTAAAATAATTCTTTCACCCGTAGGCATACATTATGAGAAGATACATGCATGCCCTAATGATTGCCTATTGTTTCTCAATGAGTATGAATTATTTAATAGGTGTCCCAATCCTACATGCAAGACACTATGATACAAGAAGAACAAGGTTTCGACCAAGGTGCTGGGTATTTTTCCTATAATATCAAGATTTACGCATATGTTTAATGATGATTAAGATACAAAGAACTTAACATGGTACGCTAATAAGAAGACAAATGATGGGCTTCTTAGAAATCCAACTAACTCTCTAAAATTGATGACAATTAATAACACATTCCTTAAATTTAATGATGAATCAAGAAATCGACGTCTTGCACTTTCCGTGAATGGAATGAATCTGCACAATTAAGGCACCTATAACATATGGCCAATGATTTTTGTGATATATAATCTACCTCCATGACTATGCATGAAATGCAAATACATGATGTTGTACTTACTTATTTTGGGGCCAAACCAGTTGCAAAATGATATTGATGCTTATTTATCACCTTTTATTGATGATTTGAAATTGTTGTGAAACATTGGTGTTGAGGTATTTGATGCATATCATAAATAATACTTCACTTTAAGAGTATTGGTATTC